>JAESUZ010003762.1:1200000-1800000 GCA_017311185.1 Proteles cristata cristata | reverse complement strand
AAGAGTTAATTTTCTAGAATGTATACTATCCTAAAGATATGCATTGCCTTTAAGCACTAAAAGGCAAGGCGATTAAACAGTTTAGATGCAAAACAAAGGAACTGAGAGCTTCCAAAATCATAGATGATAAAAAAAGGAAATTGTTACATCATATGCTAAATTAGAAGCAAATGTAAACCTCTAGCCATGCTTTTGTACTTCACCATCTGATTTGTGTAAGTAGCCGGGGAAAGAAGAACTCACAATATAAAATAAGATTGACTAGTTCTAGCAGATGACACCTGTAAATAGAAATTTTACCAGCTGAAATTCTGATGTGAAATGAGATGATTATCTTCTTTTGAGTTCTTTTTTTAACATCCTATAATCCAAAAAGTCTCTGTTAATTAAATAGAGCAATGACAGACCTTCATCTTCTTTAAATACTTTGTTTGTGTGAGGCTGTCACATGGGGAGAAAGATTATATTTTAAACAATATGTTCAAGTGTAAAATATCTTCAACAAATTCTTAATGTTAAAAAAAAGAAAGAAAGCTCCATGACTTTTGTAATTAATTTCATGGAATTCTTCATGAAGAGCTGAATATTTTAGAAGGCTTGAAAAGATTTTATATATATATGTATGTAATATATATTATATATATATTTTAAGTTTTTAATGTTTATTTATTTTTGAGAGGAGGGGCAGAGAAAGAGAGGGAGACACAGAATCTGAAGCAGGCTCCAGGTTCTGAGCTGTTGAGAGCCTGACGTGGGTCTCAAACTCTGGAACAGCAAGATCGTGACCTGAGCCAAAGTGGAACGCTTAACCGACAGAGCCACCCAGGTACCCCTAAACATATTTTTCAAAAGGGTATCAAAGAGTCTATTGGTAAATATTCAGAATGTTTCATCTCATTTTAAAGGACATTGGTATGATTAGAATAATAGGGCACAACACTAAACACAAAAGAAAATCACAGTGGCATTAATGTTCAGTATCTCTGTATCCCTACAACCATCCAGAAAGCATTGAAATGATATGTTTATATCAGTGATTTTAAAAATTCAGTTCAAATGATAAAGACCAATATGTAAGTGGTTTTAGAATTATTAAATCTATTGAACTGGTAGAGTAAAACTAGCATACTCATCAAATTATTTTTACTAATTGTGTATAAAATGGAAGGGATTACTATACTTTAAAAATGATTCCCCTCAACTCTTCCAAAAATCAGTCCAAAATTATCATCATGGTCATTATGCATATGTCTATAATTTCCAACTTGGAAAAAAAATTTATATCAATTAAATTGGAAAGACAGGGCTCATATGACTTTTGTATTACTTCTGTCACAAATTATCACAAATAGTAGCTTAAAACACAGACTTATTTTCTTACAGGTCTGGAGGTCAGAAGTCCAAAATCAGTTTCAATCAGCTAAGAAGTTAAGGTTTCAACAGGATTCAATCCTTCTGGAGGCTCTGAGAGGAGAGTTTGTTTCCTAGTCATTTTCAGCTTCTAGTGGCCACGTATAACTTGTGGCTTGTGTCCCCTTCTACACATTCTTGTGTCCCCTTCTGCATCATTCCAGCCTCAGCTACAGTCATCACATCACCTTTTGTTTTTCTGATTTCCTTCCTCAAAATCCTTAGCATAATCACATCTGAGAGTTCCTTTTGCCATGTATGGTAACGGTCACAGGTTCTGGGGATTAGGACATAAACATCTTGTGGGGAGATTATTCAGCTTACTACCGAGATTAGTATGATTTGCCTTTCATTAAATACTTTCCTTGTCTGTGATACCCTAAGAAAATACACCAGTTGAGTTCAACTGTGTCCATTAAATCCTTGCCTGCCCATATTCTTTCAATCTTGTCATCACACAAGTGATTTTGTTTTTGGAGGAATTCCATTTGTCCCCATTCTACTGCTTTATATTTTACTTGAAATTTTTCTCAGAAAAGGAAAAATGCCAAGGGATACATTCTTAGAAGATTTTTTGCCAGATGATAACCCTCACACAAGGCTGAGAAGCATATGGGCAGTTTTTTGTTGCCTCTGGAGAATTTACCTGGCCTATCTGCACAAGCCCAGAAGTTAACCTAGATTTAGTCCCTGTGATACTTTACGCTATCCTACTGAAAATCTAGTTAGAAGGTGTTAAAATATCACTAGAGACAAAGGACAAAAATAAGTGGATGTTGCTAACATCAGAAAGTACACATATAAAAAGGAACTTGAAAAACATTTCTTTAATGTTTGTACTGACTATTTTGTCCCAAATTATGTGGCATTCACATATGGCACACCCTGTGTTTATGTAGGCCATTGACTTCAATCTTACCTCTCATACATTATATATATATATAATACATATTATATATGTATACATACATATATAATGTATATAATATGTATGTATGTATATGTATAAAATGTAGTCTTTTTTTAAAAAAAAAGTTTATTTATTTTGAGAGAGTACACATGCTTGAGCAGGGGTACAGAGAGAGAATCCCAAGCAGGCTTCACTGAGCCCAACATGGAGCTCGATCTTCCAATAGTGAGTGATTTAGGCTCATGACCTGAGCCTAAATCAAAAGTCAGATGCTTAACCGACTGAGCCATCCAGGCACCCCTAAAATGAAGTCTTAATCATATTGTTTGTTCCCATGTATGATGTCACTCCAGAGCATACACTCCACAACAGAAAGTTCAACAAAAGACTAATGGATGCCTACTGAGGGCTAGGCAATATGTGTATCATTAGGGAAGTGGTATAATGAGTAAGCTGAGCTAACCTACTGGAGAAGAAAATAGCTTAAGTGAAGAGGTAACAAGTGGGATGAGCAGTTTAAAGGTGTGAGCGCTATGGTTGCAAATAGTGAAGATTTAACTGCCTTGAGGGTTTTAGTGAAAAACTGGAAGAAGCAATAACTTGGAAGGAGAAGGACAGTAAGGGAGAAGGAAAGAAGAACGTTACAGACAGTGGAAAAGCATGCCCTAGAATTGATAGAAATTTAGGCTACCCGAGGACCAAAAGATATGAATTACAACATAAAGCGCTAAGAAGAGTGAGAAAAGAAGGTGCAGGGTGGTTGAGGAAGGATCAGAATGTATAGGGCCACGTTCACCGTTTTTACTGTATCTTCAGGTTGAAAAGTGATTGGACAAGCATTGAAGGTCTAAAGCAGGAAAGCAACATTATCAGGTTGACATTTCGAGGCATCGATTAGAGAATAGACTATCAAGGAAAGGGTGTGTCACAAATAACATCTCTCCTAAACTCTCACATCACTGTGCACTGTCTGGATATTATATTTCTGAGCTTCTTATACCCCCTTGAATTATGGGAGCATTTAGTTTCTACTGCCTCAATTAAAACATACCCCTCAGTTTTAAACAGATGCCATGTGTTTAAAGTTAGAACTAGTCATTCTTGCTTCACACTTGTATTTTTTTTTTCTGCTACTTTTAAAGATTCGAAAAGAGTACTACTGTTTTGAATAATTTGGCCCATGGTACCACCTCTCCCCCCCCACATGCCCTCTCTGTGGGACTTTTCACCCCTTGTGGCTACATCACTGGGGTCTGGCGTCACTCTGAGTCTCTTGTTGTCATCGTAAATTCTTCAGCCTTACCCTCACAGTAGCTAGCGGTGACCTGTGAATGCTCCTACAACCAGTTCCACAATCAGAATGTCCTGCCCAGAAGGCCTAGTGTAATGCACATTCAGATGTCACTCCTATTAAATTATCCTTGACTCTTGAGGCTTCTGCTACACCTGAGACAAAAGAGTCCCATTTTAATGATATGTCATCCTTTATTTTAAAAGGTCTGGGGAAATAGTAGTGAAAAGGAATAAGATCTCTGGTTTTGTGGATTTTACATTCAAGAGGGGAACTAGAAAATAAACAACAGGACTTCCAGGGATGGTCTCCTAAAGTGTCAAAGATATGATACATGCCATGTGTGCTGTGAAGAAAATAAAGCAGGATGAGATAAAAACTGAGTAGAAAAGGATTTACAGTTGAGGTGGTCAGGGAAGGTTTCTCGGACGGTGTGAGAATTCCAGATAGAGGGAAGAGCACATTCTCAGGTGCTGAGCCAAAAAGAACTTGGTAAGAACAAGAAGTTGGATAGAGAAGGGCAGGGGGTTGAGAGAGAGAAAGTCTGTGATAGGAGAAGAAGATGAGGTGGCCGAAAGCAGAGGGTGTAAGCAGTCTCCCAAGGCCCTAGAAAGAGAGAAGACGATACTCTCACCATGATAGAAAGCCAGCTATTGGAGGAGTTGAGCGGCAGAGTGATACGTTCTGCTTTATACATGGGAAAAAAAGATTCTAACTCCTAGGCGGAGAGTAAGCTTTAGGAGGCAAAACTGGAAGTAGGGAGATGTGTGTGAAGTGCTGAAAGATCTTCTCTTTAAAATGTTGTGTAAGTATAAGTTCATGTAGATGTTTTCCGAAGAACAGCGATTCATAGAGGGGAGCTGCATTTCAAGTTGCTATTATTCAAAGCAATACGAGGAGTTAAAAATATCTCATACTCCAGTTGCCTATGCGCTTGGGTAACTGGAATAATAAACTGCCTTTGCTCTCCTCTTTGTAGCGAATGAAAGCATGACAGCCTTTGTCTAAGAACTTAACTCAGTGAGGAGGGGCTCTTGTAAGTCGTCCCTTCAAAGCCTCAGCTCAGTTCTCCCACGTGAAGTGAATCTCTGATCTGAGTTCTGCAACGGCGGCTGCACGAGCCTGAATTTCTCTGTACAAAACAATTCTTGGAGGCATTTCCCCCTCCCCTGAAATAGAAGGAAAATAAAATGGAGAAAAAAGAAGAGAGAGAGAGAAAAGGGCTGAGGAACATTGTAGGAGGTTAGAACATAAATTGAGGAAATGACAGGAGATGTTTGTGTTTTTAAGAATGGAAATGCCTGGTACTCCGTTTTCAATGACATGCGTTCCTGCGACGTAAGCCCTACCGCCTCAAAATTTCACTTGTCTGCTAACTCCGTGTTGGTGTTATTTAAGGAAGTTGCTTGAGTTCAGGAAAAGCTGTCAAGGCATGGTAAAATGACCCATAAGATTAATATAAAAATGAGCCTCTCTGAAAATGTGCAAAAATATTGAGAACTGGCCATTCAAACTGATGAATGGGTTTAAGGTAATGTTATAGACAGCTTAAATAGTAAGTTGTCCCCACCTAATAATGGTTTTCCTTGAATAATATAATAATAATAATATGTATATTACATATACATATATAGTAAGATATATACCTTAATAAGATATATATATCATATATACATGTATATAGTAGAAAGGAGAGTGATCTTAGAGTCAATAAAACTAACACTTATTTCAAACATTGTTCAAGAAGCAATCTTGAACAAGACATCCATCAAATTGATAAACTCTGAAATGATAGAAATAAGAGGGATCAGTTTCTCCAGATTTCCCCTAAAATATTATATCATGTACCAATGAATCTTGAGTTCTTAGGAAGAAATTATTAGGTTCCCTACATGCAATAGGAATAGCATTTACATCTCTCATATTTTTTACTTTATATAGCCACACACACACACACACACACACACATGCTCCTTTCCAGGAAACATATTTGTGTTTGAAAATGCTATAAATGACCCAAACTACGAACTTTCATGTGTTTCACAGCCCTAACGATAACCCTGACTATTGACATAAGCATTCTGACATCTGAAAACAATGATTTCTCAGCATGTTCAAAGAAAACCAGGCAAATCATTTAACACTAATAACTTGCATTCATATATCCTTTTATAATGTTCCCAATTACTTCCACATGTATTTTTCATTGTTTTTATTTAATAAATATGTATTGGCTGCATACTATGTATACAGTGCAAACTTGGTGAAAACCTATGCAAATTGAGTGTGAAATTGTGGTGTAAGGGTCCAGGTGGAAAAAAATGGCCTTCCCATGATGCTCAGTAAAAAGTCTTGCAGCATGAATCCTGAGTGGCCCATTTAAAAATAAACCCTGATCACATAAAATGAGATTTAATGCTAAATGAGGCCTGCTTTATATGGGCAGCCCTAGATAAACTCTGAACCGCTGAGAGTATCTCATTTTGCTGCCACACAATTTTCCATGTATATTAACAGCCTTCCTGAGGAAGCAAAATACTTTTAAATCATTTAATGTACTTTAAAACATTACTTTGGTCTAACTCACAGATAAGTTAAGCCACATAAAAATTTAACATCCCCTAAGGGTAAACAAAACAAAATACCATAAAACTGATGAGGGTAAGAAGGTTGACATGATTCCTAGGAAAAATAAAGGTTTCTGTAGGAAATTGTTTTCAGGGCCAGCTGAAGGACATTATGATAGAGATCATTGCTTTAACATAATTTCAGAGGCAGTTAATGTTGAACAAGAAAGGAAAGAAAACCCAAGACAGTGAAAGGATAATTAATTCAGTCTTGGTTTTAATTTCCAAGGATCATATGGTGACGTGACCCTTCACCATGGAAAACTGAACTAGATTTATAGTTTGCATTTTTACCTCGCGATGATTAACTCTTCCAGGTATATTCCATTTGACATCCATGTTTCCCCTCCATTTTACCAACTGACCTACACAAAGCAGGTGAAGAACATTGTTGTGAAGGACAAAGCCAGGCACCACAACCCCTCAGCACCCTAATTTTCCCATAGCTCCTGGAAAATGGCGGCATGATGTGTCTGGGGTGGAGTCCTGGGGGTAGAAGAGGTTAGTTGTACTTAGCAGCCAGGGAATGTGAACATCCCAGATTAATGTGAACTAAACCTAAATTCAGGGAGTTGGTTCTGTTGCCAAAACTGATCAACAAAGTCAGACCTCAACACAGCCATTTTATAAGGCATGGAAAGCAAAGATAAGAGCAAAGTCAGGCAGAGAGGAAACGGCCTTGGCTTCACACACTTAGCTCACCTAATGAATACTGGTGATGCCTACCTAGTGCCAGTCTGTGTACTGGGCAATGGGATACTGCAGTGAGAAAGCCAAACTGGTCTCGGCAATCTAATTGGCAACTGAGGACAGACATTGAACAAGACAATACCAAGGTCATGAGTTCTGTAAAGGGGAAATATAAAGTGCTCTTGGGGCATGTAATGGGAGGGGGATAACCTAGGCCGAGTCATTAGGGCAGACAGTGAAGTTGTCGCCGAGTCTGTTAGGGTTTGTAGTGTTTCCTTCCTTCCCTCCTTGCTTCAGTCCTCTTCATTTAGCAACGTGAGTATAACACAACAGCCGAGTGCCTGGTGCATACTAGTCTCTCAGTGAATATTTGTTAACGAGTCAGAGACTGATTATTCAGACTTCCAGTTCCTCCATGACTGAGTATCCCCAATGCCTCATGTCCTCCTTATTGCAATCCAAAATTCTTGCACATAACACCACAAAACATAGGAAGTCTGTGAAAGGTGGAAAGAAGGCAGAGGCCATAGAACTTGAGGAACAACATGCAGGTCCCTGGGTTTTCTTACTGCATTCCCCCGGAAAGGCTGCCCCCAAAACCTCCAGCTGGGAATCCCCAACAGGACCTAGAAAGCACCAAGGAAACCTCTTGCAAGCAGCCAAAGGGTAAGGGAAAAGTGGCCTACCAACAGGAAGTCTTTCTGGCAGTACTTGGTCAAATCCAACCAAACAATAAGAGAAACGTGCCACCCTCACCCAACCCTGGTGTTTACAGTGGAGCCAAGTGGGAAGTTGCTATTCCAAGCCCTCACGCCTCTATCACAGAAGCAGGCAGTGAATTCCTATTCTCCTGCTGGATTCCGGCTTCCATCCAGTGGAAATAAGTGGCAGTGAGTTGAGGGCCCACCCTAAACTAGCAGCCAGGAGACTTCACTAGAGGTCGCAAGGCTGGACTAGTCACCACCATGCCTCACCCTCACCCACTGCGAGCAACAGCAAGGCTCTGTTGAACCTCCGCACCTAAATACTCAGTTTGTGGCATTGCTGCAACATTCATCTTGTTTGATTACTTTTATCATGTTTAAAAACTGACAGATGTGCCATTTCCTTTACTTTTTATTGTAGCCCAAGAGTTAAGCTTTCCTATGCAAAAGAGTATAATTAGTGTGTGTGTGTGTGTGAACATTCTTTTGAACTTGGAAAACTTGTTTGTTCCCATTTAACGTTAAAAGGACTCAAGGCCACAGCTATAACAAGATTCATATTTTGGAGGCAGCATTAGTATAGCAATGTATTTCATACTGTCGTTCCATAATTTGCCTAATCAAATAAAATGAGATCAAGCATTACATTGGAAGGATCCATCCTCCCCATTCATACAAAGCTGTATTTAGCTAATCACATAAAGTATTATTCTTTTGCCAGGGTTTTGTTCAAATTTTTAAGCTAGTTACAAATCAGAATTTAATCAGTGTTTTATGTTCCTCTTCTAAACTCTAGTGAGACCATTTCTCCCACCAAGAAAAGCCAAAATAATGAAAACAATGTACAGGGCTTGATTAATTAATTATTTAAATCAATAGATATTTACTAATTACTGGCAACATTCCAGGGCATTTTGCTGGTCACTGATTCACAGCGGTGAAAAAGATGGAAACATGATTCTTGCCCATTATGAAGCTTCTTATCTCTAATTTTAATAGTTTTTTATTGCTGATATAATAAATTACCGTAACTCTCAAGTCTTAAAACAACACAAATTTACTGTCTTCTAGTTCTGTAGATAAGAAGTCTGACAGCATTTTTTATGGAGGCAAAAAGAATCTGTTTCTTTGAGGTTATAAGGTTAGGGCGTCTGGGTTTGTGCTTGGCTGTTAGTGATGGCGACCCGGTCACCGGACACAACCCCATCTCTTGGCTCATGGCTTCCTTCCTCCACCTTCAAAGCCAACAACTAACTGCTAGTCAGACCTTCCTCACTTTGCATCTCTCAGACCTAATCTTTTGCATTTCTCTTCTACTTTTAAAGAATGATTAGATTGGAGAGCCCAGGTTAATCTCATTTCAGGGACATTCATCTTAACCACATCTGAAAGGTTCCTTTTGACATATAAGGTAACATAATCACATGGTCTGGACATCTTTGGGTGTGGGGAGCATTATTCTGTCTACCACACTCACATAGAGAATGAATTTAAGAATTTGGCCTGTGAAAATATTTCCTTGAAATAAATTTATTTCAAGTAACAATTTAAATTCATATCATATGCTTTGAGAATGAAACTGAATTAAAAATTACTCAGATTTGCATAATGGCATTTGAAAATTTATGTTTGTTTTAACTTCAGATCAATCCAATTTATTGAAACTCAGGTGGAAAAATTCTAGTTTTCTTCATGCCAACCAAGGCCTCTTTACCAGTAATTTTGAAAGGCTCAACAGTATCAGAGTCATTGTTTATAGTCAATGGCCGCATCCACCATAGCAAATCCCTAATTCTGAATTATTGCTTTCAATTTTCCTATTACAAAGCTAAAGAACTCTATGAGAAGACATTGAGTCGATCACCAATTGGCAACATTGAAAAAAAAGTGTGTGTGTGTGTGTGTGTGTGTGTGTGTGTGTGTGTGTAGTTTTCTAATGTCTACTGCTCTTGAGAATAAATAACTCTTCAGAAAGACAATTAATATGTGTATCCTCTAGAATCAAATAATTTGCTTTCTATTTCCTAAAAAAGAAAAGAAATTAGAGACATAAACAAAAATATAACCGTTTGATAAAATATTGTAGCAAATCAATAATAATGAAGTATTGGATCCCATCTAAATAATAATAAATTAAATTCTGGTACATGTAATATATCGAAGAATACTCAATCACATGGGAAATTTAAAAATACTAGGTTATAATATGTACCTATACTATGAATTTATTATATAAACAATTAAAATCACATAAAAAATGCATATGAAGATTTAGATCCATAAATTTAAGCATAGCAGTCGATGTACACAAAAGAGTGATAATACTGAATTTTATTTTTAAGAAATTATAAGTTCACTCAAAAGAGATATATTTCCATTTAAATTGCCATTGTGGTTGCAATCTCTGATGCAGCTATTTATAAATATCCTTAATAAAAGAAAAGAATAAAATTAAAAGTTAACAGTGTGAGATACAAAGACTACAATAGTGAGATGAAGAGGAAATTATGTGTTAAGGTAAAAACTATAAAGAAACTAAAATTTGAATAGCTAGAGGAACAAAAGCCAACATTATCAGAATAGATGCTACAGAATATTTAGTCACACTAAAAACACAGCTAATCTTGTTAAATTAAGAAAAAAGAGACAAATAATAAAACCATGATAATGAACTTAAGAGACCTTACCCTCCAAGTCACTTACCTCCCTTAATCAGCTAACTAATGTCACAAGAAATTTTTCTACAACCCAATGACCAAATAGGCTTTATTCAGCAAATCATGAATCAGGCAGCATCCAATCAACAGGTAGACCAGCATGAGCAGAAACAAGGAAATTTCACTAGGTGTTTGCTAACTTGTTAAAGCATACTTTCTTTACCTAGAGCAAAGGGCAGCCACAAAGCCAGGTCAGGTAGCATGTTATCCGAGATATTACATATAGGAGAATAAGAATGTGTCAATTATTTATTGAGTTTGGTATTTAGAATCACTTATGTTGAGGGGCACCTGTGTGGCTCAGTCGGTTAAGTGTCCCACTCCAGCTCAGGTCATGATCTTGCAGTTCTTGAGTTCGAGCCCTGCGTCGGGCTCTGTACTGACAGCTCAGAGCCTGGAGCCTGCTTTGGATTCTGTGTCTCCTTCTCACTCTGCCCCTCCACTGTTCGTACTCTGTCTCTCTCTCAAAAATAAATAAACATTAAAAAAATTAAAGAAAATACAGAATCACTTATATTGAAAAAAGGTTTAATGTCATTTCAAAAGTAGACATTTATAGCATTAAAAGTAAATTATTTATTTCCAGATAACAGAGGAACACAAAAATAAAGCTAAATGAAACAAAGTTGCTTATAAGATCATAAAAACGGGCAATAAAATAATGACAAACTATGGAAACTAAAATACCAGAATGTCAGAAGACCAAGTATATCATTTACAATCACAAATAAAAATGATTTAAATTCATTTGTAAAATTCAATGGTTTCCATTTTATCAGAGAAAGATTAAAATAGAAAGGAAAGTAAAAATAAGTCTAAATGACACAAAAATATAACAAATAAAGTAAGTATAGCAAAGAATAAATCAAAATAAAATTTAACATATCAAATACACATAAAAGATGAGCAGTTAATGAAAGATAAAATACAGAAATCAAAAATTCAAAATGTTTGAAGACCACACATATATATTACAATGCCTAGTGGAATAGTTTGAACTTCTTAAAACAATTCAAGGACTCATATTGAGTGAATGAGACACAAAATAATCATTCCTCTTAGTCTAAGGACAGACAAAACTAAACTATAGTGGGAGAAATCAGGAAGTGGTTAGATGGTGGGTGTGCAGAGTGTTGGATTTACTGGAAAAGAGAATGAAGGAATGTGCTGCCTATAAATAAAGGGTTCTCCACTCAGTGACCCTTGAATAGTGGTCCAGACCAGCAGTGTAAGTACTACCTGGGAACCTGATGAACATGCAAATTCTTGGGTCCCACACAGATCTACTGAAATAGAAACAGGAATTCAGAAGGTGGGACCAGCAATTTGTATTTTTTTTTATGTAAATGTAAAATAGTTTAATTCTCAATAAAACTATTTTAGGAGAAACAGATCAAACATAATTTCTAATGTTTAATAATGTGCTTATTGCTCTACTATCTGTATACACTTAGACTTTGAGTTTTTCTAATTTTTTTTTAGCTTTGTAACATATTATTATTATTATTTTTTTTTTTTACAAATAGTTTATTGTCAAATTAGTTTCCACATAACACCCAGTGCTCATCCCCACAAGTGCCCTCCTGCATGCCCATCCCTCCTCCCCCTCACATCCATCAGTCCTCAGTTTTTGTCAGCATTCAAGAGTCTCTCATGGTTTGCCTCTCTCCCTTTCCCCCACCATTTCCGCCCTTCTTCTCCCTCTTGGTCCTCTGTTAAGTTCCTCCTAATCCTCCTATACGTGCACACATATGATATTTGTCCTTCTCTGCCTGACTTATTTCGCTCAGCATAACACCCTCAAGGTCCATCCATGTTGCTACACATGGCCAGATTTCATTGTTTCTCATTGCCATGTAGTATTCCATGGTATAGATAAACCACATCTTCTTGATCCATTCATCTGTTGATGGACACTTAGGCTGTTTCCATGTTTTAGCTATTGTGGACAGTGCTGCTATGAACACTGGGGTCCATGTGCTCCTATGCCTCAGCATTTCTGTATCCCTTGGGTAAATTCCTAGCAGTGCTATTGCTGGGTCCTAGGGGAGTTCTATTGTTAGTTTCCTGAGGAACCTCCACACTGTTTTCCAGAGGGGCTGTACCAGTTTACATTCCCACCAACAGTGTAGGAGGGTGCCCGTTTCTCCACATCCTCGCCACCATCTAGAGTTCTCTGATTAGCTCATTTTAGCCACTCTGACTGGCGTGAGGTGGTATCTCAGTGTGGTTTTGATTTGTATTTCCCTGATGAGGAGCGATGCTGAGCATCGTTTCATGTGTCTGTTGGCCATCTGGATGTCCTCTTTGGAGAAGTGTCTGTTCATATCTTCTGCCCATTTCTTCACTGGGTTGTTTGTTTTTCGGGCGTGTAGTTTGGGGGGTTCCTTGTACATTCTGGATATCAACCCTTTATCTGATATGTCATTTGCAACTATCTTTTCCCATTCCGTTGGTTGCCTATTAGTTTTCTGGGTTGTTTCCTTGGCTGTGCAGAAGCTTTTAATCTTGAGGAGGTCCCAACAGTTTATTTTTGCTCTTAATTCCCTTGCTTTTGGGGATGTGTCAAGTAAGAAGTTGCTGCGGTGGAGGTCAAGGAGGTTGTTTCCTGCTTTCTCCTCTAGGGTTTTGATGGTTTCCTGTCTCACGTTCAGGTCCTTTATCCATTTTGAGTTTATTTTTGTGCATGGTGTGAGAAAATGATCTAGTTTCATTCTTCTGCATGTTGCTGTCCAGTTCTCCCAACACCATCTGTTAAAAAGGCTGTCTTTTTTCCATCGGATATTCTTTCCTGCTTTGTCAAAGATTAGTTGGCTGTATACTTTTGGGTCCACTTCTGAGTTCTCAATTCTGTTCCATTGGTCTAGGTGTCTGTTTTTGTGCCAATACCATACTGTCTTGATGATGACAGCTTTGTAGTAGAGGCTAAAGTCTGGGATGGTGATACCTCCCGTTTTGGTTTTATTTTTCAGGATTACTTTGGCTATTCGGGGTCTTTTGTGGTTCCATACAAATTTTTGATAGTTTGTTCTAGTTTTGAGAAGTATGCTGCAATTTTGATGGAATTGCATTGAATGTGTAGAGTGCCTTAGGTAGTAATGACATCTTAACTATATTTATTCTTCCTATCCATGAGCATGGAATGTTTTTCCATTTCTTTGTGTCTTCTTCAATTTCCTTCATAAGTTTTCTATAGTTTTCCTCATACAGATCTCTTGTATCCTTGGTTAGGTTTATTCCGAGGTATTTTATGTTTTTTGTGCAATTGTGAATGGGATCAGTTTCTTGATTTCTCTTTCTGTTGCTTCATTGTTGGTATATAAAAATGCAACCGATTTCTGTACGTTGATTTTGTACCCTGCAACTTGGCTGAATTCTTGGATCAGTTCTAGTAGGCTTCTGGTGGAGTCTGTCGGGTTTTCTATGTAGAGTATCATGTCATCTGCGAAGAGTGAAAGTTTGACTTCCTCTTTGCCATTTTGATGCCTTTGATTTCCTTTTGGTGTCTGATGGCTGATGCTAGGACTTCCAGCACTATGTTAAACAGCAGTGGTGAGAGTGGGCATCCCTGTCGTGTTACTGATCTCAGGGGGAAAGCTCTGAGTTTTTCCCCGTTGAGGATGATGTTAGCTGAAGGCTTCTCATAGATGGCTTTGATGATGTTTAAGTAGGTTCCTTCTATCCCGACTTTCTCGAGAGTCTTTATTAAGAAGGGATGCTGTATTTTGTCAAATGCTTTTTCTGCATCTATTGACAGGATCATATGGTTTTTATCTTTTCTTTTATTGATATGATGTATCACATTGATTGATTTGCGAATGTTGAACCAGCCCTGTAACCCAGGAATGAATCCCACTTGATCTTGGTGGATGATTCTTTTGATATGCCGCTGGATTCGATTTGCAAGGATCTTGTTGAGAATTTTTGCATCCGTATTCATCAAGGATATTGGCCTGTAGTTCTCTTTTTTTGCTGGATCTCTGTCTGGCTTGGGAATCAGAGTGATGCTGGCTTCATAAAATGAGTCCGGGAGTTTTCCTTCGCTTTCTATTTTTTGGAATAACTTGAGAAGAATTGGGATTAATTCTGTTTTAAATGTCTGGTAGAATTCCCCAGGGAAGCCATCAGGTCCAGGGCTCTTATTTGTTGGGAGATTTTTGATCACTGATTCAATTTCTTCACTCGTTATGGGTCTGTTCAGGTTTTCTATTTCTTCCCGTGTGAATTTTGGTAGTGAGTGTGTGTTTAGGAATTTGTCCATTTCTTCTAAGTTGTCCAATTTGTTGGCATATAATTTTTCATAGTATTCCCTGATAACTGCTTGTATTTCTGAGGGGTTGGTTGTAATGAGTCCATTTTCATTCATAATTTTGTCTATTTGGGTGCTCTCTCTTTTCTTTTGGATAAGTCTGGCTAGAGGTTTGTCAATTTTGTTTACCTTTTCAAAAAACCAACTCTTGGTTTCATGGATCTGTTCAATTGTTTCTTTGGTCTCTATGTTGTTTATTTTTGCTCTAATTTTTACTATTTCTCTTCTTCTACTGGGTTTAGGGCGTTCTTGTTGCTCTGCCTCTAGTTCCTTTAGGTGAGCTGTTAGATTTTGGACTTGCGCTTTTTCTAATCTCTTGAAATAGGCCTGGAGAGCAATGTACTTTCCTCTTAGGACTGCCTTTGCCGCATCCCATAGATTTTGAATTGTTGTGTTTTCATTTTCATTTGTTTCCATATATTTTTTAATTTCATCTCTAATTGCCTGATTGGCCCATTCATTCTTTAGAAGGGTGTTCTTTAACCTCCATGTTTTTGGAAGTTTTCCAGACTTCTTCCTATAATTGATTTCAAGTTTCAAAGCATTGTGATCTGACAGTGTGCATGGTATGATCTCTATTCTTTTATATTTATTGAGGGCTGCTTTATGTCCCAGTATGTGATCTATCTTGGAGAATGTGCCATGCGCACTTGAGAAGAAAGTAAATTCCCTGGCCTCAGGATGTAAAGTTCTAAATATATCCGTCAGGTCCATCTGGTCCAATGTGTCTTTCAAGTCCATTATTTCTTTAGTGATTTTCTGTCTGGTTGACCTATCCATTGCTGTAAGCGGAGTATTAAAGTCCCCTGCTATTAGCACATTCTTATCTATAAGCTTGTTTCTGTTTGTGATTAATTGTTTTAGATATTTAGGTGCTCCCATATTCGGTGCGTAGACATTTATGATTGCTAGTTCTTCCTGATGGATGGACCCTGTAATTATTATGTAGTGCCCTTCTTCATCTCTTGTGATTGTCTTTATTTTAAAGTTCAGTTTGTCTGATATAAGTATCGCTACTCCGGCTTTCTTTTGATTTCCTGTAACATGATATATATTTCTCCATCCCCTTACTTTTAATCTGAAGGTATCTTCCCGTCTAAAATGAGTTTCTTGTAGACAGCATATAGATGGATTTTGTTTTTTAATCCATTCTGCTACCCTATGTCTTTTGATTGGAGCATTTAGCCCATTTACATTCAGTGTTATTATTGAAATATGTGGGTTTAGAGTCTTTGTATCTTTTGTAGGGTTCATGTTTGTGGTGGTGTCTCTGGAATCTTTGTTCCTTGCAACCTTTCCTTCAGAGCATCCCCCTCAGGATTTCTTGTAGGGCTGGCTTCGTGGTGACAAATTCTTTCAATTTCTGTTTGTTTGGAAAGGTTTTTATCTCTCCTTCTATTTTGAATGACAGGCTTGCTGGGTAGAGGATTCTTGGCTGCATATTTTTACTGTTCATCACATTGAAGATCTCCTGCCATTCCTTTCTGGCCTGCCAAGTTTCAGTAGATAGGTCTGTCACCACTCTGATAGGTTTCCCTTTGTATGTGAGGGCCCTTTTCTCCCTAGCTGCTTTCAAAATTCTCTCTTTGTCCTTGTATTTTGCCATTTTTACGATGATATGTCGTGCAGAAGATCGATTCAAGTTACATCTGAGGGGAGTCCTCTGAGCTTCTTGTATTTCCACATTTACTTCCTTCCCCAGGTCGGGAAAGTTCTCTGCTATAATTTGTTCCAGGACTCCTTCAGCACCTTTCCCTCTCTCTTCCTCTTCTGGGATTCCTATAATACGGATATTGTTGCGTTTGACTGTATCGCTGAGCTCTCGAATTCTTCTTTCCTGTTCCTGGATCAGTTTGTCTCTTTTTTTGTCAGCTTCTTGTTTTTCTAGAATGGTGTCTTCTAAATCACTTATTCTCCTTTATGCCTCTTCAATCCGTGCATGGAGGCCTCTAATTTATTATGGATCTCATTTATCGCATTTTTTAATTCTTCATGCCTATTTTTATTTTCCATTCTGTCTGTAGCCATAGTTTCTTTGATGTCCCCTATGTTTTTTTCAAGCCCTGCTATTAATTTTACCATTATTATTCTAAAATCTTGTTCACTTATGCTGCTGATATCTGTTTTGAGCAGTTCATTAGCTGTCATTTCTTCTTGGAGTTTCTTTGGAGGAGAGGTCTTTCGTTTCGTCATTTTAGTTAGCTTTCCGGCTCTTGTTGGTTTTAACGACCTGTTATGCTCTCTGTTTCTATGAGCGTTGCTATATCCAAGAAGACTCTTTGACTTTCCAGGGCCTATCCTTTCAGAGATTGTTTTTTGATTGGTATCCCTCGGTCTCTCTTGTTGCGACCTTAGTTATTTTATTTTCCTATTCGTAGTGATATTTGGGACTCTTCACCTTGTGTACTCTAGCTTGTTTCTTGAGGTAGCCCTGGAAAAGAAAACAGACAGACAAACACACAGGGAGCAGGAGCACACAAACGCACAGGCTAATTCAACTAACATGCAAAGCAAGAGGGAAAATGAAGAAGTTAAGAGAAAAGACGAAGGAGGGAGGGCGAATAATAGGGAGCATAAAATACATAAAAGGGTCAAAAAGGGGAAAAGAAAAGGAAAAAAGAAGAAAACCGATGGACAAAGAACGGTTTAAAGCATATACCTGGATTTTCCAGCTACAGTTAAATAGCCGTGCGTATGCAGTGCTGGTTGAAGAGCATAGAGAATAAGATAGAAGGCAGGGTGAGACGAGGCAGATTTGGAAATAGAATGAACAGGCAGAAGGGATAAGAAGCTTTTTTCAAAGAGGTAAAGGGTAGAACATGGTTGGATAGGTGAGAGAAGGATGCTGGAATTATCCAGAGAAACTATATAGTCTAATTACTCCTGAGAGAAATAGCTGAAAAGGTCGGTAGGTGTAGAATTTACATTTACAGAATGGACTTGTGATTGTTTAAGCAAGCTGGCGACCAGAGTTAATCAGGTCAGTGTTTTGGGGAAAAAAGCGAGAAAAGAGAAAGAAGAAGAAAAAAAGAGAAAAGAAAGGGAAAAAAAAGAAAGAAGAAAAAAAGGAAAAAAGAAAAGAAAAAAAGGGAGGAGGGCACCTCTCAGGCAGGGATGGGCGTGGCGTGATCCGATGCCTCAGGCGGGGGTTCTGCCTTGGCGATTGTGGGGAGGAGAGTGACGGTGCTCCAGTCCCTTCTTGAACCCCGCGCTGCAGCTCGCTTTTTTTTTTTGGCGTGTCAACTCCCCGTTCCGGGGACGCAGCCGAAGTTGGTTGCACTCTTCAACCCAGGCCAGTTCCAATCTCCAAATCCCAGTCCGCGCCCCGCTGAAATTGCCTTAGACACAGCTTCCCAGACAACCCCCTCGGGCTATTCCAGGCTCCCTGCTGAGCTCTGGGGGCGGAGTCAGGATCGCTGCTTCCTTCTCTGGGTCGGGCTGGTGCGCATGCGCGGGGGCTTGCCTTCCGGGTCCACGTAGCCTGAGCCCGCTGGAGTGAGGAAAACCGGGTCCCTCTATGGCTCGTCACCCGAAACACGAACTCACAGGCAAATTTCCCAGTTTTTAGCTCTTTGCCTTCCCTCTCGAGTCCCACCCAGCCAGGAGCGCGGACGCCCGGTTCCACGCGCGGCTCTTTCTGGGATCCCAGCCGCCCTGGAGCTACAATGGCGGCAGGCGCCCCGCCGCTCTGAAATCCAACCTCCAGGAGCGGCACAAAGAAGCAGTTTGTGTGCTCAGCCTCCCCTAGGACCAGTTGGTGCAAGCGGACCTGGTGTGCAAGTATTTGGTAAGTACGGTCTTTCTATGCACCGAGCGGAGGTATTTTCCTCCCGAGCGGAGGTTTTTCTATTTCGAACTCTCTCCTTTTCCCCTCTCACTCCCCGTAGAGGGTAGAGGGGGATCACCTCCCACCCTGGAGTCTCCGATCCCGGCCCGATTTTATCTTCCCCCGTTCGCACTCACGTTAGAAGGCTCTCTCAGTGGATTCTGCGTCCTTTTTCTCCCAGTCTCTCAGGTTTTGTAAGGTTTCCAATGGCTTCAGATCTTTTCTCTGTGATGTATGGGCGCGAGTGCAAGTACGGAGCTCCTTACTTCTCCGCCATCTTGCCCTCCCTCTCCCAGCAATCTGTATCTTAATAAGCTCTCTCACGGATTTGAAATGTATGCAAACCTTTGAGAATCAGTACTTTGTTGTGCCTGATAGTTACATAGATGTAAAAAATTATCAACAGAACTAAATGTTTAGAAAAGGTTTTATGTAGATTATAATCTTCTTTTAAAAAGTCAAACATAAAGATTCACTGTTCAAAAAAAAAAAAAGGCTCGCATTTTGGACTAACAATAAAAATAGAAACACCATAAAAACAAAACCCACCAAACAATGTAAATCCCAGAAGAACATAAACAAATTATCAACAAATAAAGTTTTACAAGGAAAACACAAGTGAAAATAGAGGCGTAGGCTGTCAGGGAGAGTTGGGGCACCTGTAATTAAAGAAATGTGATGTCCCATGACTGGCTTAAATACACAACTGGAAGAAAAATTATATGGCTTATTTCAAAAAGATCTATTGATCACTTTGTGATATGAGGTTTATATATAAAAAGGAAAATGCAAGTCAGTTTTATTTAATTGGAAAGAATTTTGTATAATTTTTAATGCTCTTTAAAACATTTAGAACATGAGATATCAAAGACTTTGTAGGACAGAGATTTCTTCAATATCCTGCTCAGACATTTGGCTTAAAAACAAAGTTTAATCATATGGAATAGGGAAAGTCTTGTATTCAGTTAACGTAACCAGTCAATTACTGGACAAGTGCTAACAGCTGTGTTCCATTATAGACAAACTATGAATTCTAAGGTAATCAATCTATCATACTTAATATGTATTTGTATAAATCCCTGATGCCTTTTACAAGATAAATGTAGGAATCTCAGAGTAGTATATTGAAGCATTTAAGGAGCAATGTGTCAGTGTTGTTAAAATAGTTAGTGTTGTATCATTCTAGGAAAAAAACTTAAAGTCCTTTGAGGTCTTTAAGAGCAATTTTTTTTTAAAAAAACTTCAAATGCTGGATAAATTTCTATACATTTACCCATATGATACCATTATGAATTTTTTAATGGTAAATTTAATCCACAGGAAAATATATATATTACTGAATGGAGAAACAAATGGAGAAACAACCCAATTTTGTGATTTTTCACAAAATGCATTTATTCTAAAGGTAGGACATCACAAGGGCAGTGAGAATCCAGCATTGTTTGGGGTGTTCTCCAAATTAAGCAGTTGGAGAAACAGGAAAATCTTTAATGAAGGATCTCCCAATATAAAGGCAAGGTGTAGAACAGAGATTTTTAATATTAACCTTGGGCAGTGACACAGGAAATATCCACCAGGATGTGCAACTGCCATCTCACACTCAACAACTACAACAGCAACAACACTAATAATCTCTCATCTTGACCTCTGCAGAGCTTGGCATTTCCTATGTCCATCACTTCATCAACTAATCGTGCATCTAGAAATCATAATCAGTTTCCTCTTTTCTTTATTCTCCTATTTCTTACTAGCTACCACAAGTTTTCCCTTTCTCTTCTTAACTATTTCTATTCCAATTATTTTAATCTTAATTTGTACTGTCCAATAAAACTCTATGAGACCATGGAAGACTTCTATAAATCTACACTGTACAGTATGGTAACCACGAGGCTTATGTGAGCACTTGAAATACAGCTAAAATGACCAAGACACTAAATTTTCAATTTTATTTAGTTTTATTAATTTAAATTTGATTATGACTAGTGCCTATTATATTGAACAGCATAAGTCAAAGACTTCATAAACTTGTTTCATCCATACATGCATTTGGTCATTTAAAAATATTTTGGGAGGGTGCCTGGATGACTCACTCTATTTTGGCTCAGGTCATGATCTCATGTTCATGAGATCAAGCCCCCTCTTGTCTGGCTCTTTACTGGGCGGGGAACCTGCTTACACTTCTCACACTCCCTCTCCTCCTGTCCCTGCTTCCTCAA
This sequence comes from Proteles cristata cristata, assembly GCA_017311185.1. Taxonomy (NCBI): domain Eukaryota; kingdom Metazoa; phylum Chordata; class Mammalia; order Carnivora; family Hyaenidae; genus Proteles; species Proteles cristata. Next base: position 1,779,300 of record JAESUZ010003762.1, on the reverse strand, counting down.
AAAAATCTTGCAGGGGAATCCTACTGGAAAGGTACACAGTAAAGCTTCTAATTTCAAAAGGGTGTAGTGACAAAGAAAAGAAAGTGATAGAGCTGTGTTTATTGGGGGTTATAGGAGAGTGGACAAATACCAACTAGGTGCTCAGAAAAAAACTTCTCGATGAAGATACACTTGAAATGAGACTCGTTAGGTAAAGAGTAAAGATGAAGGAGGAGCAGATAGGTATATATAATATCAATGAAGCAGAAGAGAACATGGTCCCCTTGGGGGGAAATTAGAGAAGTTCAGCATGATTGAAATCTGAAATTTGAAGTAAGGAGAACGTCATGAGATGAGTGAGCTTAGAAAGTTACTCAAAGACCTCCAGTGTCATGTTACCATCCGCCCCCCCCCCCCCCACCATTTTAAATTGTTTGGAAGATAATTATTAGGTAATGGACTAATCAAGGTTATTTTGTTTTTAAAAGTTTGTTTATTTTTAAGCAAGAGATTGACTTGCAAACGTCATTAATATGAGAAGGTTTGATCTGGTCTAAAAATTATTCCTTTTAAAAAAAGTTTAATGATTATTTATTTATTTATTTAAGAGAGACAGAGAGACAGAGATAGAGTGCAAGCAAAAGAGAAGCAGAGGGAGAGGGAGACCTGGAATTCAAAGCAGGCTTCAGGCTTCGAACTGTCAGCACAGAGACTGGGGCAGGGCTCGAACTCACAAACCATGAGATCATGACCTGAACTGAGGTCAGAGGCTTAATCGACTGAGTCACCCAGGTGCCCTAAAAATTATTTCTAAGATAACTCATTCACATGGCTTATGATAGAAGACCTCAGTCATAGACACGTGAACCTCTTGATAGAGTTCCCTGAGTAGTGTCCAGATGACACAGAAGGTTTCACCCCCAGAGCAAGTGTGAGAGGAGAGATGAGAGAGAGAGAGAGAAAGAGAGAGACAGAGACATGATGCTTTTTAATGACCTTGCTTTGGAAGCTGGGTACCATTGCTTCTGCCTCATCCTATTTGTTAGAATGGAGTCATTAAGTCCAGCTTACTGTCAATGGGAGGATTAGGCTCCACTTTTTGAAGGGAGGAGTGTCAAAGAATTTGTGGATATGTTTTAAAATTACTCCACTCATATAGGGAACATATGAGCTTTTTTAGTCTCGCAGTTGCCTTCGCTCTAATTATTGTAGGGAAACAATGAACTTAGTTCTGGTCCCACTCATTTACTTTTGTGAAATAGGTAAATGGCAATTTTCAATTGTCAGTCAGGGAATACTTGTAGCAGGAATATATGGATGGAAGTAGAGCCCAAAATGATTGTAAAACTAATAGTCAAATCTCTGGGGAGAAAGAAGAAAGAGTGATGTGTATAAGTTAATGAATCATAGTATTTGTAAAAGGAAGCACAGAATATAGTACACATTGACTTAAGGTTAAAAGTTACTCTTGAAGAGGAAGAAACAGGGAAAGGATGGGGATTTTTAGGTATCTCTTATGTTTTATTTATTTTCTAGTAGAGCTCACAAAATATGGCAACATGTCTATATTTGTTTAATCTGAATGATAAGTAATGAGTGTCAGTTATATTTATCATATGGGTTTTTATATTCGAAATTGAGTACTTGAAATACTTATAATATTAATAAAATTCCAAAAATTGAATAACTTTTCAAAGTCCTGAAGAAAGTTAAGTAGGACAAGGACTGAAAAATATCCACTGGGTTTAGTAATCAAGTGGTGACTAGGTACCTTGATAAAAAAAAATTTCAGTGAACTAGTGGTTGTAAAAGCCAGATTTCAGTGGGATAAGAAGTTAATAGGGAGGTTGGCTGGAAAGGTCAGATATTGGACTTTGTAGATCAAAAGAAATTTTATTTTTTTGTTACTGCTTCCTTCTAAAACGAGATGCTTTAAATTTATTTATTGACCAAGGTGGGAGGAAGCCAGTAGAGAAGGAAGTCATGTGATACCAGACCCCAATCCCCAAAGAGCGGAACAAGATCCAGAATGCACACAGAGGCCTTGTCATGAATGGGACATGGGTCTTTCTTTGTCTTTTTATGTGGTGAGGGGAAAAGGTGAGAAGGTGAAAATAGAGCTTCTAGTTAGAGCAGGAAATTGAGGAAGTCACTGAGATAGAGAAGGATGAAAATGGGTAGGGCTTATCAAAGTCGTAAAAGTCTGGATATCTGTTTTAGGAATCAGAAGCGTGTTTCAAAATACAGTGCCTGGGACTACCTGCCTGAGATACACAGGCTGGTTTCTCAGAAGCAATGGTGAGATGGAGTTTCAGGTGCAAATGTTTATTGGGGACCAGTACTTATGAAAGAGTGGAAGTCATCTAGTGCTTTTTTTTGTGGATCACAGGGTGAATAGCCATGGAGCATTCATATAGTTAAAATAAATGTATCAATATGGAGAAATCTCAAGAATAGAACATTGAGTGAAAAAAGCAACTTGCCTAAAGATAATCTATCATATGGTAAAATTTGTATACATTTTTAAAACAAACAAATCAATAATATATGTTATATTATGGATAAATATAGAGAGACTAAAAGTACAAAAACCCCTATGGGAATGATACAGTGTATCCAACCTCTGGTTGGAGCGAAATGGAAAAGAATCGGAGATCCTGTGAAGCATTAGGTCAAGCCTCATGCCTGACACATAATAAATACAATAGATGTTAACTAATATAATAAAACATTATTCTTTCTGGTGTATTTACAGGTATCTGTTATAGTATTTTATTTTTATTTATTTATTTATTTTTATTGTTTATTATGTTTAAAAGCATTCATACTTAATGATTTTAAAGAGCCAAACACCATCATGGACCCTTTCTTAATTATACAAGGCCAATAGTAATACTAATTTCCAACATGACATGTGACTTTCATCTCAACTTTCTGAGGGCCAAACCTCTAGAATTGGTGATGAAATGAAATAGTCAAGCCAGTCACATACTGTTTGACTGAATACACACACGCTCATACGCATAAACATCTTACTGGTGTAACATGAGCACCAATAACCTCATTAAAGGCTAAGGCCAAGTGCATCTGTCTTTCCTCTTTATCTGAAGAATTCTTCAAGGGCAGGACAGTGTCCGTTTATGCTCTGCCAGCCGTCCCTGGCATATCGTGAGCACTCAATAAATAATAATTATTTCAATCCCTTAATAAACAATCATGCATTTACTCAATAAATAATAATTAACGATAATGAAATGACTGAAAGGAATGACAAAACTTGCAAAAAGTTCTAAATGAGATATACCAGTTTGAACCTAATTAAATGTAATTTTTATGAAAAGTGTACTTAGAACTTGAACTCTGTAGATTTCACATAAGTGTTCTATGCCTTAGATTTTAGGACACTATTGGTCTTTTAGTTCATATCATCACTAATGTCTCAGCTGTATTCACATTTATATAAACATGTTATGCATGTGTGTGTGCTTATATGTATACATATGTATTTGTATATGCACAAACACATTTATTTTCATCTCAGTCTATCTATCACTGATTTTTGTTAAGACTATGAGGCATTACATTTATCTTTGGGAGTGTGTGGGAAAAATATTCTCCATTTTGTAATACCATTGACACTATTATGGTGGCCTATTTGTGTCCCCCATCTTTTAGGCCCCATGTCCTCAACTATCACAGGTGTTAGCCAATATTATTACTATCAGATTACTATTTAACTAATCTCATTAACTAATTTGTGATGAGTGGTTACTAAGTCAATGAATTCTTTTCTCACTTTAATAAGGACTGTTGATACCTTCCTCTGAAAAAGTGACTGACAGTATGAATTCCAGACATACATACTGTCCAGGCATGCTGTGTCGGAAATGAAGTTCAACAGGCATCCTCTGGCAGTACTCATATTATGTCATATGTACATATTCTTGCTACATGATTCAGATGGCAAGTGAAAATAAATTCACCCTGTCATTTGTTCTCAGATATCTAGCTTTTTCTTCAAAAAATTAAACAATAAAAAATCTTGATTTGGCTTTATTTTACTTTACTTTTAGGTTGTCCAGACACAGTCTTGTGAGAATTTAAGCCAACTTTCATGGGGCACCTGAGTGGCTCAGTCAGTTAAGTGTCTGACTCTTGGTTTTGGCTCTGGTCATCATCTCATGGTTCATGAGTTCAAGCCCTCTTGGGGCTCTACACTGACAGCACAGCACCTGCCTGAGATTCTCTCTCTCCTTCTCTCTCTTTCCCTCTTCTGCTCTGTCTCTTAACATAAATATACTTTAAAAAATATTTTTAAATTAAACCAACTTTCAGAAATGTATTTGATAGGGGCGCCTGGGTGGCTCAGTCGGTTAAGTGTCCAACTTCGGCTCAGGTCATGTTCTCACGGTTCTTGGGTTCGAGCCCCCCTTCAGGCTCTGTACTGACAGCTAGCTCAGAGGCTGGAGCCTGTTTCAGATTCTGTGTCTCCCTCTCTCTCTCTGCCCCTCCCCATTCGCACTCCGTATCTCTCTCTCTCAAAAATAAATAAACATTATTTTAAAATGCATTTGGTAAATAGAATAGCAAAATCATGTGACATGTTGTAAATCAATGTAAGTTGATATGACCACAATTATTTACCAATCTTCCAGTTTGTCTTTCACTTGGACATCTTCTTGGAGACTCATCCATTTCCTCTTTTCTCCTCTATAACTACAATTGAAATTGAATATTGTTCATCTCATTCAGGATCCGGGATGTGCCTCTCAAAAGAATGAATGACTGTTTGCTCTTCCTGGGTTGGTTCCATAAAGTAACTTTAAAGAGCGAACACCACATTTGAAAAACTATATAATTCAGACAACGCTTTTATTGATGAGAACAATTTTGCTTAGGTGTGAAAGCTTTTTTAAAAAAGGATAATGTGAGAAATAGATGTAATAAAAGGAATGAGCCCTTTAGATGACAATGGGGTGATAATAAGCTCATGATGCCGTGCTTAGGACTTATTTTGTTATTTTAGTCTGATGGCCTGAAAGGTCCTTTAAAAATCATCTAGGTGGATATATATTACATGGAGATAATAATGTAGATGGCTGTTTCCATTTGACTTTAAAATAAACTTCAAAGTCAGGAACTTTTTGTATTATGTTGAATTGTTGAATTCTGTACTTTTGAAAGGCATAGTTTTCATATGCAAAATATCTCCCCAACATGTGCATACTTTAAAAGAATTCTTTTACTCAAAATGCAAAACACAAAAATAAATACCTCAATTCAACCAGGGAACTTGGTTGATGAGTCCTCTAATGGAATGACAGTCAGCTCTGCCCCTTTTAAACTCACCTTTGTCTCTAATGCCTGAGCTATCACTGAAGATTAAAGACAGAATTCAAAGAGGGCTATTCTTCATATTTTACCTGCTCATTAAATGCCAAGATAGTTTTTTACTCAATTATACATCTGCCAATGAAAATGGTGAGCAAAGACAACATCAAGGCCATGTTTTCCTTTTCCATTATTGTTCCCTAGTGAATTACAAGGTTGTGAGCTCTCCTACAACCATTTATATTGACCCAGGGTTCATAAATCTGGTACAGGAGACTGAGTTGCTGAGCTACATGTTGTGGTCATGTCTTTCTGCTAATAACATTAATCACTTGCTCAAGAGGAAGTAGCCATTCAGGAGTGTTCTGTCTCAAGCTCTTGTCAGAAAGGACATCTCAGCAAAAGGCTTTAAGGTTGCCCTTTCCCCTCTGACTTTTTATACTTCTCTCTATAGGTTTTCAGGCTCTAACCTGACATTACCTCTTTGTTAGGTAACGTCAAAATGAACAAAAACCTACAAAGAATCATATACTCAGGAGAAGAATATTATATTTGTTAGCCACAATTTCTCAAGATGGAGATACAGTTAAAAGGACAGTAGATACATTTGCATATGAAAAAATAATCTTCCATGCTTAGAATCACTTGAAGTTGGAGAAGTATTTGAGATAAAATGATTTTTATTTGTGCTCTTGTGATACACTGCCTCTAACTCATTTTTAAAACAAATAGTTTTCTCCTTAAGGAACTACTAAACTTAACCAGAAACCAGCCAGCACATCTGTCTCTGAAATGTTCCAGGGGAAGACACATACAGGACTCCAATAGGTCATGAATCTGGCCACCAACATTTTATTTGGAAAAAAAAGAGGGCTGTGACTAATATACAGGAAATTATGTTATTTGACACCTTATTATATTAGAGAACAAAACAAAACAAAATACTAGGCTAGTATGAATGAAATGAAATAAATGAGATTGTTTTAGGTATTATATAAAACAGTTACTCCATTTCTTCTCATTGACTTAGTGAATAAACAGAAGCATTACTATACAATTGTTACTGTAAGTAAATGAATAATATGCCCTTTTAAAATCTGACTTTTCACATGTCCTCCTGTAACTGCTATTAAGTAACTCTTATAGGAGATTTTTGTTCTATGTGCAAAGTAGTTTGTAATCAACCAGTTGATTCTTTTAAAAAGGAAGCTGTACTTTGTTGAACACTCTTGTCCCTGACATGATGATGAGTACATAAAGCGTTTCTTTCTTTGTTTTCTTTATTCGCCTGCTTTTTAAAAACTTCCATGAAGTACAGAGTATGTAGGGGATGTCTGGTTTTCGTTCTCAAGACAAATATGACAGCATTTTATTGCAGAGACAAACAGAAGAGTTCTTAGAATTATTTTTTTTCCTTGCCAGTACCGAGCATGTAATACACTTTTAAAAAAATGTAGTTCTCATCTTCAGTTCCTTCATTTGTGATAATTTTAGAAAACCACTTAAATAAGAGTTTAATTGTATACAATTTATCAGGCTGACTTTTTTCATATTGCTGGCAGTTTTAATTACTGTTGATAATATTGATTTGCCAGTTATACTGAGCCTGGAAATAGAAAGGTCAATTGAATTGACTTTTTAAAATATATTAAATGGTAATAATTATCCCCAGCCCCACATGCAAAGATTTTCTGCCACTACCTGGCAACTTGTACAGCCATGGATGCCTTCTCTCAGCATTATCTGTATGATAAAGGCCATTTTTAATGCTACAGTCTCATGATGGATATAGAACCAGATTGCTAAAGATTTGTTCACTGCTTATTAAGTCATCTTATACCATCTGTACCTGGACTACATTTTGCTTACAATAAAATACAATGAGTCTATGAGTAATGAAGACATTTAAAGGAATGCTGGATAATGCAATTCAAAGCACTAAAAACAATACTGAAGCTAGTATTTTGTACACATATGATGCAGTAAGAGAGTGAAACCACTGTATCCATAATATTTATTTTTTATGATGTAAAATAATGCTTACAAATCATAAAGTCACAAAAGAATTTAAAGAAGGGAAAGAACTTCATAATCATGGGGGGATTCATGTGATTTTAGAACTTTTGCTACCACTTTTTTCTCTCTCCATATACTGCTCTATATTGGATGCAAATTTACATCTTAGGATATCCATGGAATCCTAATCTGCATTGAAGTAAAAATGCTTTGCATGATCAAGAAACTCTTCTTGCACACATGGAAATAATGTGAATCACAGGAAAAAAAACTTTATGAGGGTATTTCAAAGGGCAGGCGTTTGACAATATCCTTCCTCCTCAAACTGTAATGCTGGTTACTTTACAAAATTAAGATCATTTGATATTTCAACATTGAAATCTCAGTATGTTTCTAGGAATGTCCCAAGAAAAATAAACAGTTAAATGAAAGGATTGAGATTATGATAGGCACTTTAAGATTTCCATGTGGATGATGATTTAAGTTTTTTTTTTCTATATAGGGGAGGTAAATGACAAGAAACGAAAGCACCTGCTTCAAGCAATGGCATGGTAATTACCACAATATCAAGAAAATTGAGTTGATTCCTCTTTAAAAAGCAAATCGAATTAGAAAATACTTGAGCCGTGTTCTTTCTGGAAGTTTTTATGGTATTGTTGATGTGCTATAGAATTTTGAGCCTTTATCTCCAGTGAGGTCTCTCTTACTCCAGACTGGTTTACCCACTGCCCTACACCAATCACTTGGATAGTTCAGAGTCAGTTTGTACTCAACACGTCCCAAACAGAACCTTTGACATTTTACCTAAGCCAGCAAACAAAGGGGAAAACCCTCTTCCCGTCAAACTCCAAATTCAATCAATGACCAAGTCCTGCTATTGTACTAAACATCTCTCGCCTGTGTTTCACTTCTCTCTATCCCATGATGACTCCCTACATTCAGACCACCATTGCCTCTCATCCAAATATGCCACAATAGCCTCCTGTCTGGCTTTCTGGTCTCCTTTCTCTCCAATCCACACTATAAGAAAGAGAGAGAGAGATCAGGAGCCATGGAGAAGGAGAGAAGGGAATGATGAAACTCTGATTTAGACTCATCCTTGAAAAAAATCTTTAAATAATTTCTTTAATTTTTTTTTAGAGAAAATGTGTGAGTAGGGGAGAGGGGCATAAGGAAAGAAAAAGAGAATCTTAAGCAGGCTCCATGCTTAGTGTGGAGCCCAGCATGGGGCTTGTTCCCTTGACTCTGGGATCACGACCTGAGCAGACATCAAGAATCAGATGCTCACTCAGGTTCCCCTAAGTATTTTCTGAGTGTGAACAATTGGAAGTGGGTTGCAGTGGCTCTTATGACCTGGTTCTTGCTTTCCTCTCCAGCATGTCTCTCTAACTAAACCTCTTGCCTTAAACTTCAATACAACACGTTCCTCCCTTCCTGAATCTGTGAACATTGTTGTCTTTGTTGTATATTATGTTCTACCCTTTACCTGGCTAGTCCCTACTTATCTTTCCAATATCAGCCCTCAGATCACTTTCTAAATGTATCCTTCACTCCCCCCAAAGGCTTGACTAGGTACTCCCTCCCTGTAGTTCCAAAGCACCTGTACTTTCTTCAGCAGAGGGCCTAACATTCTGCATTGAGACTCCTGATTATTTATAAGGTTTAAAGCTAGGAATTGTATCTTTTTAACTATTATACTCTTAGGTTTATATTTTCCAGATTTCTCTCAGTTCTCTTATCTATGTGTTTTAGTTCCATCCAGCTGGACCACCCGGAGCCTGGGGAACCGCCTCTATTATTCTTCCTCTCTCCATTACTTTCCCTTGAAATCACCTGTTTCCCCAAATTTTACTTGTTCTTCTAAGTTCTGCTCGTTAGGCACCCTGTCCAGGAACCCTCAATGGACATGAAGTGCAGAACTCCTTAGGGCCTTTATAACAATTGCATAACACTTAACTGGACCTGCATGTTAGATGCCTTTTTTATAGTCTTCTTTTTCTTATAGACAGAAACTATAATTATGCGTCTATGTACTCTTTTTTTAATTTATTTTTTATTTTTATTTATTTTTATTTATTTTTACAAATAGTTTATTGTCAAATTAGTTTCCACATAACACCCAGTGCTCATCCCCACAAGTGTCCTCCTCCATGCCCATCCCTCCCCCTCCCCCCCCACATCCATCAGTCCTCAGTTTTGGTCAGCATTCAAGAGTCTCTCATGGTTTGCCTCTCTCCCTTTCCCCCACCATTTCCACCCTTCTTCTCCCCCTTGTTCCTCTGAACGTGAGACAGGAAACTATCAAAACACTAGAGGAGAAAGCAGGAAACAGCCTCCTTGACCTCCACCGCAGCAACTTCTTACTTGACACATCCCCAAAAGCAAGGGAATCAAGAGCAAAAATAAATGATTGGGACCTCATCAAGATTAAAAGCTTCTGCACAGCCAAGGAAACAACCCAGAAAACTAATAGGCAACCAACGGAATGGGAAAAGATAGTTGCAAATGACATATCAGATAAAGGGTTGATATCCAGAATGTACAAGGAACCCCCCAAACTACACGCCCGAAAAACAAACAACCCAGTGAAGAAATGGGCAGAAGATATGAACAGACACTTCTCCAAAGAGGACATCCAGATGGCCAACAGACACATGAAACGATGCTCAGCATCCTCCTCATCAGGGAAATACAAATCAAAACCACACTGAGATACCACCTCACGCCAGTCAGAGTGGCTAAAATGAGCCAATCAGAGAACTCTAGATGGTGGCGAGGATGTGGAGAAACGGGCACCCTCCTACACTGTTGGTGGGAATGTAAACTGGTACAGCCCCTCTGGAAAACAGTGTGGAGGTTCCTCAGGAAACTAACAATAGAACTCCCCTAGGACCCAGCAATAGCACTGCTAGGAATTTACCCAAGGGATACAGAAATGCTGATGCATAGGGGTACATGGACTCCAGTGTTCATAGCAGCACTGTCCACAATAGCTAAAACATGGAAAGAGCCTAAGTGTCCATCAACAGATGAATGGATCAAGAAGATGTGGTTTATCTATACCATGGAATACTACATGGCAATGAGAAACAGTGTAATCTGGGCATGTGTAGCAACATGGATAGACCTTGAGGGTGTTATGCTGAGCGAAATAAGTCAGGCAGAGAAGGACAAATATCATATGTTTGCACGTATAGGAGGATTAGGAGGAACTTGACGGCGTCTATGTACTCTTAATTCTAGTACTAGGAAATAAATGTTTAGTGTATGAATAAATGCCCGCTAATCTTTAGATTAGTTTAGAAACTCATATGTCACATATACTGATCTCTGTTTCTGTGTGTATCATCCTGACGTGCCTTCTCTTCCCCTCTCACTGAAATCCATCTGTCATTTTCCTGATTCACCTCCTTAAGAAGACATTTCAAATATCCTATTTTCCAGGGAAGCCTTTTTGAATGCACCTGCCACACTCTGACTTCTCCCCGACTTTCCTTTTCCTGTATGCTTGCTTAGTATTTTATTTTACATATTATTGTATCATTTAGAATATTACTTTGTAGATGCTAACATATCATTTTGGTTGTTCTCAGGTTATTTCCAGGATATTTATTTTGTCTTCTAAAATAACTTGTAAGAGGGGCACCTGGGTGGCTTAGTCGGTTAAGAGTCCGACTTTCGCTTAGGTCATGATCTCGCGGTTGTGGGTTCGAGCCCCGCATCGGGCTCTGTGCTGACTGCCTGCTCAGAACCTGGAGCCTCTTTCGGTCTGTGACTCCCTCTCTCTCTGACCCTCCCCTGCTCACGCTGTCTCTCTCTCTCCTAGGAATAAATAAAAAATAAATAAATAAATAAAATAACTTGTAAGTTCTGGACAGAAGCTTTCCAACAGGACTTGCTGCCATAAGGGACATAGTCTCTATCTGTGCGATGCAGCAGAATACTCACTAGACATATTTAGCTATTGAGCACTTGAAAAGTGGCTAGTGTAACTGAGGAACTAAAATTTCAATTTATTTAATTTTCATTAATTCAAATAGCTACATGTGGCTAGAGGCTACCATATTGACCAATGCAGTTTTCAATGCCAAAGAGAGTATATTTTAAATTATTACTCCTCCCTAAGGTGTCTGGTACTTAACAGGAAGCAGTGCCTCATGTTTATAAAGTATTTTACAATAAATATATAAATACAATTAAATACAGAACCCTACTCAAGTTTCAGAATTACTCTTTGAGGCAGGTAGGATAAATATTATTAAGCCCATTTTTGAAATATGATAACCAGGAGGGTAATTGACTTATGCAAAGTCATATGAAAACCACTGGCAGGTTAGAATCTGCTCCTTTAAAAAAATATATCCTAATCCTTTTCTTTTCAATGTTATGCTGCCACTCAATAAAGACTATCAATAAATTGAATTATAAAGTAAGACTTTATTTAGATAACAGAATCTTCATTAACTGGTCATTTATTTATTCACTCAAAAATATTTATTGAAAAAAATATTTATTGAGTCCCAGCAGTGAACCCAGCATGCTACAAACTGGCAGTAAACTGGTGAATATGTAGATCCTTGCTCAGCTGGGGCTGATTGTGCGTGGGAGCGGTGGTGAGCGATAGTGAGTAAGCAAATTGGTAAGCAAATAAATAAATGAATACAGATGAAACAAAGTGCTGTGAATAATACAAACTGGGTGGTTAAGTAGAGAGTAATTGGGGAAGTCCCCTACAGAATAAGGTTATTTGAGAAGAGTGCTTAGGGTATATAAGATGTGAATTGAGGTCTAAAAGATAGAAAGAGCTGGAAACCAGTTCCGGGGATAGGGAACAGCAAGTCCTGAGGCTGAGAGGGATTAGATGAACTTGAACTAAAAGGAGGTTAACATGGCTAGCGCCTGGTGAATAGGGTAGAGGCTGTCTTAGTCTGCTCAGGCTGCCATAACAAAATACACGAACTGTCTCTTACACAGCACACAGAACAATTAATTGGAGATAGACCATAGACTTTAATGTAAAAGCTAAACCTGCAAAGCTTATAAGCAAATAAATATATGAGAATATCTTCATAACCTTGGGGTAGGCAGAGAGTTCTTAGGAGAAACATGTATAATATAATGCATTAATTCTCAACCAATTATAAATATACAATAGAATACAGTGTACTTTACAATTAAATACGATATAATTATAATACAATTATACAATTCAACATAATAATTGAAAATTGGACTTCATCAAAATTAATAAAAACTTTTGTTTGAGAGAGGTGCCTGGGTGGCTCAGTCAGTTAAGCATTTAACTCTTGGTTTCAGCTCAGATCACTCAAGCCCTGCATCGGGCTCTGCCCTGACAGTGCTGAGCCTGGTTGATATTCTCTGTCTCCCTCTCCTGCCCTTCTCTCTCTCTCTCTTAAAAATAAATAAACAAACATTTAGAAACAAAAACAAACACAAAAACTTTTGTCTGTGGAAAGACACTGTTAAAAATGAAAAGACAAGTGAGCCACTCGAAGAAAATATTTACAGTGCGCGATTCCAATAAACAATTATATCCATCATGCAGAAAACAAGTCTTAACTGTACATTAAAAGTAAAAACCATAAAAAGGTGGGCAAACAAATACTTAATAAAAAAAGATAAACGAATAGTCAATAAGCATATGAAAAGTTGTTCATTATTAGTCTTTGAGGAAATGCAATTTCCCTGCAGTTACTAGAATTGCTAAAACAAAAGAGATAGGCAGTTCCAAGTATTGGAACAAGTTAACTCTCAGATCTCAAGTAGACTTGTAGAATGATATAACCGGTTTAGTAGAACCTGATAAAGTTAAATATACACATACCTTATAGCCTAGCAATTCGACTCCTTTGTATTTACCCAAGATATATGAAAACACATATTGGACAAAAACGTGTACATTCATGCCTGTAGTATCTTTATTTATAACAGCCAATAACTGAAAACAGTCAAGTGTCCATCATGATAAAAATAAATCCCAACTTGTGTTATACTCCTTTGAAGGAAAAATAGTAACAAAATACCAATACATTCAACATCATGGATGAATCACAAAAATATGCTGATCAGAAGAAAACAGCATGAAAGAGTATATACAGCATGATTGTATTTATAAGAAGTTCAAGTTCAAGCAAAATTAATTTATAGTGATAAAATTTTAAAATAAAGTTCCGGGCAGACTCGGTGGCTCAGTCGATTGAATGTCCAACTTTGGCCTAGGTCATGATCTCAGGGTCTGTGAGTTCTAGCCCCACTTAGGGCTCTGTGCTGAACGCTTGGAGCCTGGAGCCTGCTTTGGATTCTGTGTCTCCCTCTCTCTCCTTCTGCACCTCCCCTGCTCACACTCTGTCTCTCTCTCAAAAAAGAAACATTAAAATTTTTTTTAAAATAATTAAGTTCCAGGGAGGAGTGAGGATGATTGTCTAGAAATGAAACGTTCAGGAGGCAAAGGAATTCTACATCTTGAGTGGGTGATATTACATAAGTGTGTCATTTGTCAAAATTCAGCCAACTCCACACATAAGCTCTGTATGTTGTACTATGTGTAAAATGTGTAAAAGAAAACCATAATTTACTAGTAAAATGTGATGAGTAATAAGACAAAAATGCAAAGCATCTGACAGAAATGAAAAGGGATCAGGAGTGAAGTTTATAATTTAATCCAACTCCTTTGGGAACCTGTGTTGGGCCCAGACACAGAGGACTGGGACTGACTTGACAATAGTATTTCACTCTCCCAGGCACATGGGCCAAGCTCAGTGGCTTGATACTTCTTTTCTTCCTACCTTTTACGTACAAACAGATACTCCAGTAACTACCCGGACATTCTGATTTCAAGAAGAAAGTAACTTACAACTTGTGACGAGATATGAATGCTCCCATTAGTGATATCCATGGACTTTGTCAGGTCATGAGTTTGAACCCTGCTAGAAGGGTGGAGAATTTTCCGTTTCGGAACTGATTTGTGTCATTATTCTGTTGCAGCCTGAGAGCGCTAACCTCCAGGGCACAGGGCAAGCCTCATCTATTTAGCCTCAGTATTGAAGGAAGGGCGGTTCGGCTGTAGTCAGTATGTAAACATGTTATGTTTTCACTTGCTAATTTTAAGTACATGCATAAGGCCAGTGGTTGAATGCTAGCTTTAAATTCAAAATCAAAATGAGACAAATTACAATTAATAAGTCCAAGACATCTGATTATAAAAATTAGCTTTTCTAGAAAGATGCTAGAAAAGATGAACTCTGTACATATCTGGATAAATATTTGAATAAGCAGATCTCCATGACACCCAGTGATACTCCTTTTAAAGGCCCTGTACAACTAACTACCTGTTTCCCTGACATGCTTCCTCTTCACTTACTGTCTCTTCAAACACACCTGCTGTATTTCTGCAGCTAAACTGAATTTATTGAGCCCCAGCACTAGCATATTACCACTATGATATCACTGAGTCTATACAACAACCTGTGATGTATGTACTATTATTATTTCTTATTTACAGACGTAAAAACAGAGAGAGAGATGCAGAGAAGGTAAGTAGCTTGCCCAACGTTGCACAGCCTTGTTGCACAGCCTCTAAGAGAGCCAAGATTTGAACTCAGACCTTCTAACAGACATGTTTGATCTTCAAGAGAAACCACCTGTCCTCACCTTGCTCCCTTCTCCTGCTTCCTCAAGCACTGAAGTGCGTTTGCATATAATATTTAATATAATTCTTGTAATGACTTTGAAAGGTGAGACGTCAAATCTTTACTGATTAAAAAAACCAGAACACTGAAGTTCTACAGATTAACTTTCCTCTGACTAGAAAGTGTTGATGACACCCGAATTTGAATCCTTATCTACCTACCTGCGGCACCTTGGGGTTTTCTACCTAAAAGACACACTTTTAACATACAACTCTTCCAGGCCCATTTGTGTTTAGCTAAGTTGCTAATACACAAAATGAAATTTCAGGCATCTGAGAAGGAAGCTATTTGCAAAGAGAGTTTGGGGCAAAGGCTCATTATATGACACTACATGGTGGCTACTTACTTGTTCCCCGTTATGTAAGGCTAGGATTGTGCACGTGGAGCCTAAGCAATGAATTGGGGGTTACGTCTGCTTTCTCTTGTGCACACTACAGAGAAGTCAGTGTCTGCTCAGCTCGTGATGATTGTTGTACAGATTTGGCCTTTCACATTTGATTGGTGACTTTATAACATTACCACTCTATCCATTTGGAAAACCTCTAAATGTGGTTCTTCCTTCCATCTAATCTGGTCAGTTCAAAACAGTTGACTCTGACAATACTGTGATCGATCTTCAGAGAGTGCCACAGAGAAGAAATTTTTCATGTATCTTTAGAAATCATTGCAACATATAGCTTACTTAATTATGTTTTACTGAAGCTAATTTTAAAATAGTTTGCATTCTTTGGGCAAACAAACATGAAGGGAATCCAGAAGCGAGTTAGAGGTCATTAGGGAGCTGTGTAGAGTGGATATAATTGAAACAGTGTGGCATTCACACACGCTAGATAT
This sequence comes from Proteles cristata cristata, assembly GCA_017311185.1. Classification (NCBI taxonomy): domain Eukaryota; kingdom Metazoa; phylum Chordata; class Mammalia; order Carnivora; family Hyaenidae; genus Proteles; species Proteles cristata. The sequence continues at coordinate 1,763,431 of JAESUZ010003762.1, read as the reverse complement.
GTATTTTTTGAAACCTTGAGACCTCTGGTCAATATAAGATGTTAAATTTCTACAAGTTTTCTTTTTCTTATCTTTAAAATCAAGACACTGAAACTTGATTTTTAAGATCTTTTCCTACAAGACATTTTCTTTTCTATTCTGTAATATGCTCTGCCTACGTATTTTTGTATTTTCTAAAAATACAGAAATATACAAGGCACCTGGGTGGCCCAGTCACTTAAGCGTCTGACACTTGATTTAGGCTCAGGTCATGATCTCAGCATTCGGAGATCAAGCCTGGCATCAGGCTCCATGCTGTTAGTGCTGGTTGCCTGTTTGGGATTCTCTCTGTCCCTTTCTCTTTGCCCCTCCCCCACTCACATGCACTTGCTCCATTTCTCTCTCAAAACAAATAAATAAAAAATACAGAAGTATACATAAGATGGATTCATTATTTCATTGGTTCACCTGTTTTTCCATTCCACAAATATTTATTGGGAACCTACTAAGTGCCAGGCAGTCTATTGACTCTGGTGCAATAAGCATAAATAAAGCATAGTGCCTGCCCTTGGAGAGATCCCTTCAGAGGTGGATAAAGCTCTACAGTATAGGGTGCTGGTGCCATTCTCAAGGGTGACATTCTTTTCAGAGATGGTAGATGACAATTACTCTTCCTTTCATCATGAAATGTACAAACGGTCCATTTACTTCACAAGCCAACACACACACACGTCCCTCTAGCAGTGCTCTTATCTTTTGTGTAACTTCTTCAGAACCAGGAAGGTCTTTTTATTCTTTTTCTTCTCCCCCCCACCTTTTTTTTACATAAATGAATAATACAGCCAATAGCCAGTTTATACTCCCTGCTGTCCTTCCAAAGCTTCATTGCCCAAAATAAAGGTGCTGCGGAGGTGGAGAACCCAATTTCCATTCTAAGTTTCACACAGTGGGTTTCAGTCAATTAAAATTACTGTTCCTAAGATACAGTTGCTCATGGAGGCAAGTAGCACCCACATTTTCTGGAAACAGTGATCCTGGTCTAGAGGAATGGTCTTCCCCCAATATCTACTGAGACCCCAGTCAAAGGATTCTGTTCAGTTGCTGATGCAAGATGTCATAAAACTAATTTCATCTCCTTTCTCGGGCATCAACTTCCTCTTATTACCTGGGTTTTGACTCCTCTAAGCAACACAACAAACATCTTAAGGGGGAAACAACATGTTTGTCATTCTTTTTATCCTCACTAATGCATTGGAAGTAGGCCATCTGGCTGCCTTTGGGTAAATCCATTTTATAACAAGATTTTTTATGTGTGTGATTCAGTAATTAAACCCCTTTGGATAGAGTTCAAGATGGACCTGCCTTATGCTGAATTTTGCTTTAGAGAAAACTGTTAGTCACAGGTGCCAGTGAATTTATAAATCAGGATGAAAAATCTTTTATAGATTTTGGAAAATTAGTCATCTCTCAGAGTTTCTTTTGACCTTAGGTATACTCTTCTTCAGAGGTGAGCAAGGTGAGCATATCCTTAGAATTGCCCCTGGTCTAACATGGCTAAGATTGTGCTCTGCCATCTATCCTAAATCTAACTTCCTAGGGCTGGATTGTTGAAATTAAGATAAGAGAGTATTAATATTGTTACTCATTGTTATAGACACCATAATAGACTTATTCATTCATTTATTCATTCAGTAAACATGTGCTAGCTGAGAGTACAGAAATAACTAGAAAAGCTTGTGAGCTCAACTTCATTATGACATGATGTATTCTATTAGATACCCAATATTCTTTGTGTGTGTGTGTGTGTCATTTATTATGTGGGGGCTTCGGTTGTCAAAATGTGATATAACATAACATCTCTTTTGGAATAATTTCTACCAATAAGTTATTTTCTTTGGACAAGTGACCCCGTCTGTTAAACCCAAAAAGTGTAATTCAGTACCAAAATATGGTTATAAGTCAAGTGATCAGTCATGTTTTGTTGGATTTCTTGTGGGAAATATTTCCTCTTGTTGGCTAGCTGTGCTCCCGATTTCTTCTGCCATGAGTCATGGAAAGTTAATATTCAGTTTGGGAATTTTCTTCTGGCCACTGATTCCTATAAAAATCCCTGTGCAAAACATCATTAAATTGATTGGATCCTGTTTCCCTTTCTTCTTGCTTTCTCCTTGGCACCCACTTTCTGACTGATGAGATGAGCTATTCTTCAACATGCTTATGTGTTTCCTTCACTATGATCTAGTTATAATGTCATTCCTATCAGTAGCCCTGAGAGCTTGTTTGATAAGGAGAGCAACCCTCTATGACAGTTAATTGGGTAACAACTCACTTTTATATCAAGCTAAGTTGTCTGCATCTTTTAAATAGATAATGAGCTTGGAACATCTCCTCAAGCTAAGCATGGTTTGCTTTGGGAGCACTAAGGTCTTTGAGTTTGAGCATTTTCCCTCTTTGGGCATAGATTTGCTTTACTTTTGAGCCCCCAGGAAAGGTCACTGTGGTCTAGAGACAGAATGTCCCCAAATTCCTGGAAATTCACCAGATGGTACCAGACTTCAGCAAACAAATGGTGACATTGGCTTCCTTGTGGCTTCTGTGTTGACTGGCATAAACCAGCCTCCACAAGTGGACAGCTGATGTTTGCAATTAGAGGGAAATGTGCTATATGGCTTTGGTCTAGATTCCACAAAGACTAAAGAGGTAACAAGGTTAGGGTGCATAAGGCCAATTGTTGGAATTACATCTGGGGTCACACTTGGGAAAAGTTTTCATCTTGCTCTCTCTGAGATTCTTAAGAGCTGCTTATACAATTGTAATTCATGTTGAAACTTCCTGAAAACAAACTTCATCATGAGATTTCTAAGGCATTTTTAGTTCTGGTTGGGTCCCATACTAAATGAAAACTCTCTAAGGAGAGGAAGCCAAGATGTACCGCTATCCAGACATGTTTATATGGAGGCAAATCACCACAGGTGCAAAAACCTCTCAAGAGCTCACTGAGTTTAGATAAAATTAAAAATACTTCATTGCAATATTGTGAAATGTATTTTTGTCATACATTCTCATGAGTACTACAGCATGATTCTTTCAAAGTGTTGTCAAACCGAACTTGTATTCGCAGATTTTTTGTGTAGTAGTGATTTGTTTGTTTGCTTGTTTGTTTGTGGGATTGGTTCTTCTTGGCCACAGTGGATTGTTCTCTGTATAGTGTACGGATTGGAAGGGATTATAAGACATCTTGATGAGTTTTACAACTTTCTAGCTGGAAGCCCTCCTTGTGAGTGAGGAGTAAATTTCAAAGATTCCCCTGCTGAGACCAGACTTGAGGTTGCGTGCCTCCTTAGGTAAGAATAGGACGCTCTCTCAGACTAAGGCACCAGTGCTAATGATCTGGGTTTGCATCAGTGACTCTGAGCTGATGAAGTTTGAAGTGAGAAGGTGCGAACAGCACAGCGTGTATTGAGAATTGCAAGCTTAATGTACATCAAGAGCACTGCTTGTGCTGATCAAGTTGGTGACGAAAGTGATGTAGTGTGTTACTGTGTAAATGACGGACCTGTTTTTCCAAGAGTCAAACTCATAAGAACCACCAGGAGAGAGGCAGATAAAGGACTGACCACACAAGACTTGATTTTCTCTGGCAGACCTGGCAGAAATTATGCCATTGATGGAAGAGCCACTATTATATGAAGAGGCCAGAAGCCTTTGCAGGTGAATAGAGTTTTAATTTTGATATTTCTTCTTGGATATATTAAATTATGCATTTAAATTTTGTTTGAATTAAACTATATACAGAGTATTACCTAAGTAATTGCTTATCATACTCACTCTCCATCCTTGAGTTCTACCTCTCAACACGAACCTTTTTTGCTGTTGCTTTTGGTATTCCTACTTGCCTAAATAGCAAAATATTAGTGTCATTTCTTGTTTTAAAACTTTTAGACCTTATTATTTCATTCCTTACTAGAGACAATAAATATTCACACCCTATTCCTCCTGCAGCCGTCACTGAGGTGTGCATGTGACCCTCCCCTATCATTCTAATATAGTTGTTTTGCCTCTTTTCCTTAAGGCAGTATTCAGTATTTACATTATTTTTTATTATATAGATGTTATCAGCTGCTGAGCCACTTGATATAATAAAGTGGTTTTCCTATACTTTTACAATTTTTGCATTTTTGTGTTTTTTTAAAAGCTACTAATTCTTTTTAATTCATTTACTTCTGTATTATTAACTCATAAAAATCCATGAAAGAACTACCCAAACGCATCAAATAAGCTGTCGATTTAATTACTTTTTTTGAGTTTTTTAATATTTCTCCATGAGCTTTCAATTTTCTTTTTCAAATATTCCCTGTCAATCACCAGATCTTCTGGATTTCTTCACAGTCATCTTGTCCTTTTTTTGTCTTGGATCTCACGTTGCTTTCATGTTTTCTGCTTTATTGATCTACTTCCTAATTCTGCTGGAGTGCTTTCTCCAATAGCTTTCTGAGAAAGGCTGCGTAAGAGATGGATGTTTTGAAACATTGCATGTCTGAAGATATCTCTATTCCATTTTCTCAGACATTGGTCCTTTGGCTGTAGGATTCTGGGTTGTGTGTCATTTCTTCACTATCTCCTATTTTAGCTTCCAGCACTGCAGCTAAGAAGTTTCATATTGTTCTGGTTACTGATCCTTGATAAATAACTTTTTTTTTTGTCTCTCTGGAAGCTTTTGCAGTCTTTTCTTCCTTCCTTCGTCTCTCCCTTCCTCCCTCCCTCCCTTCCTTCCTTCCCTCCTTCCTTCCCTCCTCTCTCTTTTCCTTTTTTTCAAGTGGAGTTTTCTTGCTGAGGAATCTGAAATCACAAACACATGTTCTTAAGTTCTAGAATATGGAAAACTTCCATGTATTTTGTCATCAATAATTTCCTCTTTGATTCTTTTGAAAGATTATTTTTCTATAAGTTTCATGTTGATCTCCCATATTGATCCTTTTCTGACCACTCCCTTCCATTTGTTCATCTTTTGGTTCTACTTTCTTGATCAATTCCTCAACTTTATTTTACAGCATTCTTATTGGTTATTTATATTTCTTCTCTCATATCTTTAAGCTCCAAAAGCACTTTCCCATTATATGAATGTTTTCCATTTATGTTAACCTGTCCATGTTACATGGTTGTAAATTCATCTTTAACTTCTGTGGGAATATTAATTGAAATGTTTTCTTATAATCCTTTTTTTTGGCCTCTTCTTTTATGTTGGAGTCTTTTTTACAGGTTTTTCTTTATATTAAAGACATAAGATGTGCCTCTGTTTCTAGAAGTAGATTACTGTAAAATTTCCTCTTAATTAAAATAAACTTATAGAAAAATTATACAAAGTTTTATTTAAATGTTTTTTAGGCTGGCACAAAAGAAAGAGTCTGTAGTGACTAAAAAAGTGAATAACTCTTGAGGTTAAGACATATCCAACTATGCCTTTATTGTGAGGAATTCTAAAGAAAGAGACTGAATGAGATTGCTGGGTTAGATGGAAGGCTGGAAGAGTAATTCCAGGCTTACCCTCTTTGGACACACCTTTAAATATATTTTATATCATTTCTCCTTGTTTCAAGTTGGACTTCAACATATATAAAGTTTTTATTTCCCCCAAATTTTACCAATGTATAAGGCTATGAAAAGCAGAGTGAATATTAAGGAAGAGGGACAAATACCAACAGAATTCTTTATGAATGAAGTTTTGGAGAATTTTGCTCTATCGATGAGCAAGGAAAGGTTTCTAACACTTAGCAACAGAAATTTAGTGGAATAAGAAATATTTCTATTACTTTCCTTTCACCCAAAACTTTTCTGAGGAATAAAGAAAATTTTCTGAGGAATAAAACTTTTCTGAGTTAATTTCTCCATAGATGATAGCTTCTTTCATTTTCCAACTAGAGTTTGTCATGTTTCAATATGGATTTTTGTTTTGTTTTGTAAGGTAATAAGCATGAGATATTTCTGTATTCAAAGTTACATCAAATCTCTCACTGATGCTCACATAGACCTTTCGTAGCAAATGACTATTTCATACTTTCCAATTGGGGTAGCATGGCAAAAGCAGAAAGATTTCTTTTTCCCATTTTAATGATAGGTCCTTTTTTCCCTTTCACTGTTTTTCTTTTAAACAAAATGGAAAATATCTTATTTCACAAATTAGCCAAGAAAAAGAGAATTACTCCTTCAACTTTTTGAGTTTAAAAGAGAAGTAAAATTCTAATACCGAGCGTCTTTAGAATAGTGCCTAGATTAAAAGTACTTTAGAAACACAAGTATTAGAAAAGAGAGAAACATATGTCTCAGGAAGCAGGTGGCTGTGCAAGAAAAGAATGTCTATAATGGCTGGTCTGCATTTCTGGAAGCCAGAAATACTGCACAAGCACAGCCTTAGTATAACCATAACAGACAGCAGGGTATGACTTAATGATCAGATAATAAATAACAAGAAAGAAATGAAGCTGCAGGTGTTACATGGTAAAGTGTGAAATGAAAGTCCTGGACTATGGAGCGGAACTTAACAAGTAACTTAAGCACTTCTGCAGCACTGTAAAGTCTCTGGATTGAACTAAAATCTTTTTTAAGAAAAGAAATTATATACATATATATAATAAAACATGGTTTATTCAAATGTACTCCATTCTATTATTTTTGTTAAAAGTTTATTTATTCTTAGAGAAAGAGAGAGAGAGAGAGGAAGAGCATGTACCTGAGTGGGGGTGAGAGAGAGTGGGTAAGAGAGAATCCCAAGCATGTTCTGTGCTGTCAGCATAGAGCCTGACATAGAGGTTGAACTCATGAACCGTGAGATCATGACCTGAGCCGAAACCAAGAGTCAGCTGCTTGAAGGACTGAGCCACCCAGACCCCTGTACTCTATCTATTGTAGCATAATTTTTTTCTAATTGGCTGACCATCATCCATTCAATGACTAACTTAACAAACCTTAACTGAGTGCCTGTTCTATGCCAAATCTTAAATAGGCACAGTGGATGCAGACATGTCCCAAAGCTCATAGTCTAGTAATAGAGACAAACACCAGCTTTCCAATTAGCACTACAGGATGATGCATTCTGTGGTGAAAAGCAGTAACAGATGCTGTGTAAGAAGAGCCACCTAACCCAGACTAGAAGACTTTCAAAGGTGGTTGATATTGAAGCCAGATGAGAGTGGGGGAAGAAGCATATGCAAAAGCATAAGAGACATGGCTCAAATCAGCAATTTTGAGTTGAATATATTGGCATATATGGTGAAAGGACTAGGCAGGCAGACTTAGACAAGAGTGTGGCCTAAAGTCACTGTGAAGGCATTGCAGGATTTAGAAAGATCAAATTGATGGCAGTGTGGCATGTAGATTAAAGGTGATTACAAGTGGAGGTTGGGAGACCAGATAAAAGGTTGTTATAATAACAAAGTGAGAACTAATAAAATCTTAAACCAAGGTAATCATAGTTGACATAAGCAGATCCCCCAAATTTAAGAAGTACTCCAAAAAAGTAGAATTAACTAAAATTAATGACAAATTTAAGGTGGAATAGGGGAGTCAGGGAAGACATGGAGTCAAAGACGATATTCAAGTCTCTGATTTGAACAATGGGTGTGAGTGCTGCCACTTATGTAGTTAGGGTAGGCTGAGAAAAGAAGCAGATCTGGAAGGAAACTAAGGTTCACTCTGAGATGGATTCTGTTTATGGCATTTTTTTTTTTTGGCATCCAAGCGGAAATTACAGTAAGTGTTATATATAAAAGCCTGGAGGTCAGGAGTGAGATCTGGACTTAGACATGTACAGTAGGGAATTATTGAATAGTGATAATAGTTGTCATCGTTAGTATAGATGTATTTGTCAGATTGGCCAAGGGATAAACCTAGAGAAATAGGAGTAGGAGTATTCCTAGAGAAATATTCAAGGAGTAGATAAAGAGTAGATTATAAAAGGGACTGAGAAGGACTAGCTGGTGAAGTCTGAGTATAATCGCATGAGAGTGGTGTCCCGGAGTTCAAGGAGTTCAAAGGAAGAGCTGGGTCACAGAGGTAATTGTTGCAATGCAGTCAAGTAAATTAAGAACCAAAAAGTCGAAAGAGTGATGATACAAAATGTCATCCAAAATAGAATAAATTTGAGAGTGAAGGGACTGTGATGGTTGCTTTATGTGTTGACTGGACCATGCAGTGTCCAGATATTTGGCTAAACATTATTTCTGGATGTGTCTGTAAGGATGTTTCTAGATGAAGTTAGCATTTGAGTCATTAGACTGAGTAAAACAGATGCCTTCCACTGGGGAGGGCATCATTTAATAGGTTGAGAGTGTGAATAGAACAAAAAGGCAGAGGAAGGGAGAATTCTGTTTCTCCACCTGAGTCAGGTGAGTGCAAATACTGGTGTCTCCAGTCTTCAGTCTGGGAATTATGCCATCAGAAATCCTGGTTCTCAGACCTTCAGATTGGATTGGAATTTACGCCATCAATTCTCCTGGCCTTTGGCTTGGACTGGAACTACACACAGCCAGCTTTCCTGGGTCTCCAGCTTACAGACAGCAGATCTTTTCAGCCTCTATAATTGTAATAAAGCCCTTTCTATATAATTTATCTCTTTATCTATGTCATCTCTACCTTCTATTCATGTAACTGTGATCTGTCTATCTCTCTCTCTGTCTCTCTCTCTGTCTCTCTTTACCTATCATTCTATTTATCAATTTGTCTACACATTCTGTTGGTTCTGTTTCTCTGGAGAATCCTAATACAGAGATTCTTACTGATACCTATGATAGGACAAGTATAAACCAGAAGCTCTCCACACAAAGAACTTCATTTGAAAGAATTATTTCAATGAAGTAGTTGGAGGGGGGGCTGTAGATGAAAAGAGTGAAATGAATGATAAGAAACTAAGTACCTATGAACAGACTATTTTTTTGAACCCACTTCTATTTAAAAGGGGAGAGACTGTGTGTGAGTTAGAGGGCAATCGCAGGTTAAAGGCAGATGCTTTGCTTGGCAGAAGCTTGAGCAGCTCTGTACACAAAATATAACAGGTCAACAAAGAAGGAGAAGTCAGGGAATTTGCCTAAGAGAATAAACAATTGAACCCCTGCTGTATGGGAACTAAAGTGGATGGCAGGATTAGCTTTAGAGTATCTTTTCTAGAGAGGCCACAGAAAATGAATAGAAAGCAAATATAGGAAACATGGGTGGTGAGTATAAGGTTGGCCAAATTTCTACCGGATGGTCTCTGTCTTCTCTGTAAAGCATGATGGGAGGCCTCCTGCTGAGTGTGGAGGCTAGAATTACAGAATAGGGAGCTTGGGAGAAACAGATAAAACTGTATGGTTATTCTGGAAAGTAAGGGACAAGCTGATTAAGAATATGACAGGCTTTTCAGGCAATATTAAAGCCCTACTGGACGCTATTAACTTGCAGTGACATGGACCTACCAAATTTCATGTTTTATTCTTCCCTCTCCATTTTAAGTAGTGGGGATCATGACATTGGTACAACAATTGATGCATGAAGAAATGATTCGAGTTCTAGATTATTGTCCCCGTGGGAAATGAGGACAGGAGGAGGCTAACTAATGGGTAAGACTGGGGAAGTCAATAAACTCCAAGTCTCACTAAAGTTAGGAAACAAACATGTTATTAGTACAAACACAATAGCTAGAAGCATAGGAAACTGTGGATAGGTTGGACACAGAACTTTAGGATTTCAGAGGTACATGAACTCAGGGTGATGGTGAAGTCCTGGCTATGGCCATAGGTGTGTGTCTACAGTGGAGATGAGATATGTTCTGGAGTTGATGTTGACTAATTCATCCATATGGTTGTGGAAATCACTAAGAATGGTGATAAAACTTAGAGTAGAGAGGAAAACCTTCAACCAAGTATGACTGAGATGACAGAAGTAAACAAAGAGATGGAGGTGATGTGGGTGATATAGCTAGACACACTTTTTGCAAGAATTTAGAGAAGCAAGGTTTGATACGGCCACGTGGAGTTGAAACTGCAAATGCTGCCTTTCAGTATAATTCTTAAGTGGGCTTTTAGATGTATGGTATCATCAGACAGAGATTTTCACAAAGAGGCTGAGATCTAGGAAACTTTCTGCAAAGAGGAGAGTGGAAGGGTTTGCAAGAATAAGAGGATTGTCATGAGATAGAAATAAAAGACTAGCTGGGCATAACAGTAATGAAAAAAAGTACATTGAGTACACAGATAGATGAATAGAAAGGTAGAGATGATATAGACATAGAGATAAATTTATAGAAAGGGATTTATTACATTTATTTGTATATTTATTATATATCATTTATTACAGTAATGAAAAAAAGTGTAACTGAGATGTCAGTCTGCATTTTTGGAGATGGGCAGGGATGAGAGGCATTCATGTATTGAAGCTTCTACCCTGTTCTAGCCTTCCTAATGCTTAATAGCCGCTGAAATGTATGTGTGGAACATGGGCTATAATATACAAGACAGCAGAAATTCATAGCATTTTGTTTATTGCTATATCTAATACACACCTGGCACTAAGTGAGTGTGCCACATTTATTAAAGGAAGAATGAGTGAATCCTGGGAGATGGGACAATGGATAGTGGGCAATGGGGAAAAGTTAAGAGCACGAGCTCATAAATTAGAGAGCTCTGAGTCAGGATCCTGGCCGAATCTTGGGCAAGTTGCTGACCTTCTTTAAAATTCAAATTCCTCATTTACGAATTCTAGGTTAGGTTGGTAACTACACTTCAGAGCACCTGGCATCTAGTTGGCACCCAGTAAATGGCAACTATTGCTGCTACTATTACTTTAACTGTTTTATTTGCTGGGAGGAATTTGGTGTGATCTCTATCAGGAAACCGCCTTCACTTACCTAATCTTCTCTTTTGTTTCTTCCCTGGGTTTGCATTGGGATCTTGTGTTCTAACTGCATCTTGGCCTTTCCCCCCCTCCCCCACCCAATGGACTCTAATTCCTTCTCTATCAACCCTGAAAACATCTTATTGGAGGTAAGTAGCTCATTCCTTCTCCCAAACTCATTCTAATACTCTTAGAATGTATATGACTCATGGGAAAGCCAGGAAAATGGCTTCCAACACTTTGACATGGATTCTGGCCTGGCCTACAGTGTCCTCATGCTATGATCTTTTTGCTTTTTTTGCTTTAAAAATCCACAGACTGCAAAACAGCTCCCACCCATTGAAATGACTTTCCTTGCAAGTCACCCAAATCCACTCTGATCTTCCCATTTTGGGGGAGGTGACTTGATTCCTTCCAGTGTTGGAAACCACCCTGGAGTCTCATTTCCCACACCCACCAGTGAGCTTGGCGGCCTGTTCAAGACTTTGCTCCAAGGCCAAAGATCAAGTCCAACCTCCTGTGCCACGTATTTGATTTACGGTTGTGGGGTTTTCCAAATGATGTAAATATTCAACCTGAATATCTTAAATGAAAACTTGAGTTGTTTTTTTTTGTTTTTTTTTTTTCCAACAGAGCCATACCTGTGAATCTCTCATGTCTGCTCTCCCGGGCCAGTTTGTCCTGCTGGGTATAGCGCCCTCCTGAAAGCCCACACAGTGCAGGGGGTCTCTGCATGATGGCATGACAAGGTTGCTTTGACACGGCAGCTGGCCAAGTGCTCACTGGGCTCACTGGTTGATTTACCCAGCAGGAGATTTTGCAAAAATTGATTTGATGAGAGCAAAATAAAACTATTTTTTTTCTCCTCCCGGAAGCTGTAGTAAAGATGAATCAATAGATAATTTTGATCATTTTGATTAATTTTGATTAATTAACCCTAAAGAGAGAATAGAAGACACATAACGTCATTCATTGGTAAGGGTAGTTGCTGAAACCCTACTGAAGCAAATGCTGGTATTGTTTTCAAGGTCAAAGACTAAAAGGCAGTGAAGTTAAACTTGGCTTGTCTCTCCTATGGCATGTGCTGAATATAGAAACTCAGGGAAGTTTAATCGCTTTTATACACAGATTGAATTATATGGTCATGAATTTCTGCATTACTAACTAGCTTTAATCCAATGAGAAATAATTTGATAGAGTAAGAATATAATGCCTGAAACAACGAGAAGATCTGAAAAATTTTATACTCTATGTTGTGGCTCTAAAGAACACTGCAGTCTTAAGCAGAATGAGATAAAAATTTTTGCCTCTTTTCTTTCTGCTGCTCGATTTTCTACTTACCCTTCCCTCAGTCATAAATGCTGAATAATCTGTGAGGGAATTAGAGTGTAAATCAGGCTTATATAACTGTACCTGTAAACCTGTAAATGCTAAACTTGTTTGGAACTAGATGCAATCGAGCATTACGAGTTCTTTTTTTTGTTGTTGTTTTTTCAAAAAATCTTTCTCCTGATTAAAAGAGCAACTCACCCCCCCCACACACACATGTATATTGCTAAATTGATGATTAGATAAATACTCGGGTATGTAATTATTAGATCGTTGTGTATGAGCAAAGAAATGGGAGAAATTTAAAGCACTGAGGAAGTTTCAATGAAAGCATAATATTTGATGTATTTTATTACTTAAAATATGTCTCTACTTAAAATAAGTCTCTTAAGGAAGGGAAAGATGAGTGAGTAAGGTGCTGGGGGCACAGTTTCACCTGAAAATCTCATGCGAATTTTGTACTTTCCTGGGTATTTATATCTGAGTAACATCTTATAGTAGCATTTTAAGAGGAAGAAAAAAACAAGCCAGTTTCTCTTCCTCAAATCTTTGAATAACTTGAATTGTCCAGAAAGGTATGTTCAGTTTTTCTCCAAAAGTTTTGTGTACCACTGAGCACACTGGCGTTGCCCTAATTCAAAGGGTCAAAGCTCTACCTGAATAGGGAAGACACTAGGGTAACTTTATAAAATTGCCAATGCCTGTGTCTTGCTGAAGTGAAATTAAATCAGACTCTCTGGGAAAGATTCTTAGCATCGATATTTTTAAAAATCTCACCAGATAAATCTAGGAGTTCCCTAGGGGTAAGCACCAATGCTATAGCTGGAGGCTCACTCCAGTTTGAGGACCATAGAGGAGGTCGTATTAGATCTGGTCTATTGTTATACCTGTCTGCACATCAGCTTGTCTTTGAACTTTTTTCCCCCATCACTGGACCCTCGAATGGCTGTAAGTACAAGATTGCAGCAAAGTGGAAACATGGTCTGCAGTGAAATCCACGCCTAGTCTATATGGCCCAATGGGATCCAGCATACAAGCCACTAATTCTACAGCAGAGAAACAGAACTACTAATTCTAAACACTTTGGGCATGATTATTTCTCCCCCATGGTAACTTCTTACATCTAAAGGAAATTTTAATGTGATGAATTCCAAATTGTTGAATTTTGAGAGTATTTCATAATTATAATTTTATCAGTTTGACTTCTTAAAACCCCACCAAATTCCTGTACAATATTTTCAGTTTTTGCTGAAGGATGACATCCCCCTTGCCTTAATCATGTGCCAGATTACTCGTAAACCTGGACCATATGCCACTGCAATTTGCTGATGGGCCCAAGCTGTTTTGGTAGATAAAAAATCCAAGGGGATTAGAATGGCTCAGTCCTCACTGTGAACAGAGCAACGGCAGAGGGGCAGCCCCATGAGCCCCTCTCTCTTCTTGTCCTGTCCAGGCATTACCTAGTTTCTCTCCGTTCAGGTCGCTGGTAACCCCAAACCTGGAGATCACATCAATGCCTGCAAAAGTGTATATTTCACCCGGATAAGGCTTTCTATAGATACTTAGACAGAAACCAAGTTTCAGAGACCCGGATCGTGCAAGCGATGGGGTAAAATCATGCACAAAAGTAGGAAACGTTTCCCCACTTTTGGCTTGAGGATGGTCCTGGGGGGTGGCAAATACTCTAACATTGATGAGTGACATAAAGCATCTTTCTCCTTTTTTTTGGCTCCTGTTTCCTGCCCAGTACAGTTACCGGTGATATTCTCTGTCATCAGTATTTGAATGACTAAAAGTTTTTCTGTTTATAATAAAGTGAACCTCTATGAATTCACTCCAGAACCTCTCTGAGTCTTGAAATCAGTATCAGATGGCTGATTAAATTGTTAAAATTCAAAATTACCTTCGGGAAAATATAATTTTCTGGAAGATACTTTCCCATGCTCCCCCTTTCCTTTCTTTGCAGGTGAAACTTTCCTCAAATAAGGAGGTCATTGTGATTTATTTCTTATGTCTAGAAATCCATTTTCTTGATAGCAGCCCTTGTTTTAAACCTCTGACTGGTGTGCTTAAAGATAAAGCAATAAAGCATATTGATTTGAAATATACTGCTAAGACTGCTTTAATACAAATATAAAACAGTAGGAAAATGCTAGTTATTCAGATTTCTGTTACCATTAAAAATTTGCATACTGAATAGTTAATATTCCCAGTAGTGGGGAGGTTTTTTTTTCTTAATCACACATTAATTGATTAATTAATTCACTAACTTCTTACATTGTTTCTTAATCAAGTTTCTTTTTTCTTTTTTTTAAATGTTTTTTAAATTTATTTCTGAGAGAGAGAGAGAGAGCGTGAGCAGGGGAGGGTCAGAGAGGGAGACACAGAATCTGAAACAGGCTCCAGGTTCTGAGCTGGCTGTCAGTACAGAGCCTGATGCAAGGCTCGAACCTACGAACCGTGAGATCATGACCTGAGCTGAAGTTGGACCCTTAACCGACTGAGCCACCCAGGCGCCCCTTAATCAAGTTTCTTTTAGTTAGAAGTGACACAAACATAACTCTAACTATCATAAGAAACAAAGGGATTATCATTATTATTATTATTGATACTACCACTACTACTATTACTGTACAAGCAAGACTCAGGTACAAGATTGCCAGATTCCAGCAATGTGACCAAGACATTCTTTCTCCTGATCTCTTATTGTTGGGGGAGAACCACACTTAATAACACTTTTGATGTCAGAGGTGTGGGTTGTGGGTTTATTTCCAAACTGGCCAATTCTCCAACACCAGCTGGGTATTCACAATTCAGTTCAGTTCTGACACAGTCTACTTGGGGGTAGCATCAGATTCCACAAGTTAAGGGCTCAGTCCCACAAGACTGCCCCCACTTCAGAAGCCAGGCACAGCCCCAGGTTGTCATCTGTATTGGTGTCTGCCTGGCTATAAATCAGAGTTCCTACAACCTCATCCTTGGGTTCAATAAATTTGCTAGAATAACTCATTGAACTCAAGGAAACATTCACTTATAGTTACTGAATTATTACATAATAAAGGATATGACAAAGGATAAAAGTGAACATTCAGATGAAGAGATACATGGGCAGAGGTCTGGAAGGGACCCACATACAGAAGCTTCTATCCCCATGGTGTTGGGGATGCGCCACCATCCTGCATGTGGATGTGTTCACCAAACCGGAAACTCTCTGAACCCTGTGCTTTAGAGATTACAGGATATTACAAAGGTTTTAAGAATTCTGGGTGAGGAATCAGGAGCAAAGACCAAATATCAGCAGGAACAAGAGGCAGAGGCCAATATATGTATCTTCATGTAGAAGGAGGACACAAAGATAGGGCCCACCTTTCTAAGGTCTCTGGAGAGGATTACAGAGGGTCTTCAGATGTGTGTTTAAGCTGCAGCCTGCCCTTCGGGCCACAGCTCTGAAGATAAGCTAATAGGCCTTTCTCACAGAAAGACTGGTTTCAGCTGGCTGCTTCTGTACTGAGCCCTGGGGTAGAGCTGGGGTGAGTCTGCCTGAACTATTTAGCAACTATTTCCCTGTGCACTATAGCCTTGCAGATCTTGTATATGCAAGCCCCACTGGCATTCAAAGCTAGATGTTTTGGGACTTCTCTCAGCACAGGTCTTAAAACTTGGGGTGCCACATGTGGGGAAAGCACTGCTCCCAGGAAGCTCGCTCGGGGTTATGAGTTCCCTCCTGATGGTGGATCACTGGCACTGGAGCTGCAGTTTAGGATGTGATTGTGTCTCAGTCTCTCCTACCCATTTTGATGCAGGTTCTTTTTTCTTTTTTTCTTTTTCTCAATCACCTGATGTGTATTGTCTGGAGGTAATTTAGGTTTCTCGTTTTTTCCAAATTACCACTTTATCTGCTATGTTTCCATTTTCTCTAGTTACAGAAGAGGCTGTAACGTAAAGAGAGATGCAACACCAGTGAGGAAAGAACTATATATATTTCTTATTATTTCACACCTGTCTTTGTTGGTCTCATTCTCTCCTACTCTATATAAACTTTTCCCATGTGGCAGGTGATATGTTTATACATGGCCTTGAGTTCATATCTTCCCATTTCAGAGAACTCACAGGAATGAAAAATTCACGTAAACCTCTGCATGAAAAAAATCTAGGAATGGTGGAGCCATGTATATATACCTGAGCTGGTGACCAGGACCGTTGGATTGATATTGTGAGTGGTCAGATCTGAGTCACATACCTCACTTTGTACCCGGGTTCCAGTAAATGAGGTTTTTATTTGGTCTCTTCATATCTTCTCCCCACTGACATGGAAGGCAAGGTATTATGGTAAATGTACACATGATTAACATGACTGCCATGAGCTTAGGCTTTGAACTTACTTTCCTAGTGATTTTTGGAATTCTCCAAGCTAGGGAAACATAATTTTAAAATTATTATGCTTCTATTGCTGAACTCTGTCCCTGAAATGGCCTAAAGAGTGAATAAATGTCTAAAATTTTTCTTGTTGTTCTGAGATCAGTTACATCATAAAACCCACCAAAAAAAAAATCTCTGCCACATGGAAACATGTTAAGGTAGATGTATTTATAATGATTAGGAAGACAACAGGATTTATGAGTGCTCTGAGTGATAAGAAATGTCTTTCAGCTATCAGTTTAAAAAATGTCAAGTCTCTCTGTGTCAAATGAAAGCTTTGTAATACCAAACTTGTATAAAGATGTATTTATTAGGTTCTGATAGTTAAATAAATAATCACTTAAAAATTCTTAAAATCTTCAAATCTTAACTAATTCCTGTAAACAGAGTACAAGATGTGGGAAGTGTGAAATCAAAAATGTTTTCACTCATTAGAGATGACCTTATATAGTTTCACCACTTCTGAGTTATCAGGACATCTGTAACTTGTGAAAATGATTTTCATATTTTATTCCCAAATATTATGTATTTTCCCCTTATTTTTGAAAACATGTAAACATACAAATGCACATATTGAGGGACATTGCTTTCATATTTAGTTATAGCAAATTGTTAGAATATGATTTTAAAAATCTATTTGGTAAGGCATTCCCAACAAAAGCGTAACTAAGTATACCAAAATTCTATGTTCTTATTCCTTCACAGAAAAAGTCACCTTTCCAGACGCTCAACAAACTGCTGCATTGGGATTAGAGAAATGTCAATAAAGTCAAGTACACTTCCCACTTGTGGACTGAAGGTGCGACAGGGTAAGCATAATTTTTTTTAATTCTTAAAAAAAATAGTGAATGAAAGATCAATGTGCTTGTTGAAGGGTGGTGCAGGTAGAGAAATGTAAATCTGTTTCCAAATCTATGTTCATACAATCAGTTTTAAAAAGGACGTGAGACACCCTCCTACACTGTTGGTGGGAATGTAAACTGGTACAGCCCCTCTGGAAAACAGTGTGGAGGTTCCTCAGGAAACTAACAATAGAACTTCCCTATGACCCAGCAATAGCACTGCTAGGAATTTACCCAAGGGATACAGAAATGCTGAGGCATAGGAGCACATGTACCCCAATGTTCATAGCAGCACTCTCCACAATAGCTAAAACCTGGAAAGAGCCTAAGTGTCCATCAACAGATGAATGGATCAAGAAGATGTGGTTTATCTATACCAAGGAATACTACATGGCAATGAGAAACAATGAAATCTGGCCATGTGTAGCAACATGGATGGACCTTGAGAGTGTTATGCTGAGCGAAATAAGTCAGGCAGAGAAGGACAAATATCATATGTGTGCACGTATAGGAGGATTAGGAGGAACTTAACTGAGGACCATGGGGGAGAAGAAGGGGGGAGATGGTGGGGGAAAGGGAGAGAGGCAAACCATGAGAGACTCTTGAATGCTGACAAAAACTGAGGACTGATGGATGTGGGGAGGAGGAGGGATGGGCATGGAGGAGGGCACTTGTGGGGATGAGCACTGAGTGTTATGTAGAAACTAATTTGACAATAAACTATTTGTAAAAAAAAAAAAAAAAAAAAAAAAAGGACATGAGAAGCAGAATTTTAAATAGACAGGCTCAAAGATCCAGACTGAATTTTTAGTATGATTGTGCTAGTTGACATCTCTGTTGGGGGCCTCACGTGTCCTGCCTCACATCTTCTTGGGCTGTTTTTTCTCCAGTCATTGGTGCAGCAACCAGTGATGTGTAGCTGCAACATGACAGGACTTCACCTAAGCTGCGCAGCCACATCCAGGCTCCATAGAGTAGAATGAGGCTGGAATTAAGTCAACTGGTGCTAGTGCTATAGAGGCGAATGAAACAAGGAGGCAGAGAAGGGCAGCCAAGGACAGGTTACAACTTATAGCAAGGTGGTCATTGAAGACCTCCCAGGGAAGGTGGGATTGCTACAGAAGCCTGAATAGAGTGAGAGAGTGAGCCTCTTGGGCACCGGAAACAGAGTGCAGTAGCTCTAAGGGCAGCAGCATGGCTGGAATGTTCGACTCGGTGCAAGGAAGCCAGTGTTCCTGGGCAGAAACCAGAGAGGCAGAAGAGCAGAAGAGGTGAAGGGATGATGCCAGGAGACAGAGATCCTCATAGGCTTCCCTAAAGATGGTGGTGTGGTCTCTGATGAGCTGGGAACAGAATGGAAAGGTTTAGAAGGGCCGACATGATGTGGCTGGTGTTGAGACTAGAATGCAGAGTGTGTGGGCAAGTGTGGAAGCAAAGACATCTGTTAGGAAACTACTGTAATAATTCGGTCAGAGACAATAGCCTTGCAAAAGGTGGAAGCAATGGATGTGGAAGATGAGGTAAGATTTTAGATATATTTAGAAGGTAGCACCTAAGGAATTTGCTAATAGGCCAGATAGGAGATATGAAGAGAGAAACGAAGGATAATTTCAAGTTTTCACTGAAAGACAGGAAGGAAAGCGTTGCTATTAACTGAGGCTGGGAAGACTGACAGCTGTGAGATTTGGGGAGAGGGTGAGGGTTTGGATACAACAAGTTTGAGATACCGACTGGCCCTCCAGATGGAAACAGAAATAAGGCAAGATAGTGGGCATACATGTCTGGAGTGCAGAAGAGAGCCTGATGAGCTATAAATTTGGGAGTCATCATCGTATAGATGATATTTAAAAATCACAAAACTGAACGAATCACTGAGTTCGTGTTTGCAGAGAAGAGAGAGAGGAGGCCTGAGGGACTGAGCTCTGGGTCACGCCAATGTGCAGATGTTGGGGAGCTAACAAGAAACTTGCGTAGGAGCCAGCGAGGAGTGGACACGGAGGTATAGAGCAACTTGGAGAGCGTGAAATCTTTGCAGCCAGATGGAGAAAGAGTTCGAGCAGTTTCAAACCCAGAAGGGAGGTGAGTGGTAAGGACTGAGAATTCTGCATTGGATTTAGCAATGGGGAGGGCACTGGCGACCTGACTGATCCACTTCAGTATAACGGTGGGGCAAAAATCAGAAGGAGTTCAAGAGTAAGGGAGAAGAAACTTAAAAACAGTAAATACCATGAATGCAAACAGCTTCTAAAAGGCAAACCGTGAGAGACTCTTGAAGGCTGAGAACAAACTGAGGGCTGATGGGTGTGGGGGAGGGGGAAAGGGGGTTGATGGGCATGGAGGAGGGCATTTGTGGGGATGAGCACTGGGTGTTATATGGAAAACAACTTGACAATAAACCATTAAAAGAAAAAAAAAAATAAAAGGAAGACCAGAGTGGACTTGGAGCTGGAGGGGGTCTGTGAGTTCAAGAGAAGGATTCTTTTTTTTTTTTTTTTTTTTTATTGTGAGAGATGTTGGAAACTATTTGGTGGAGAGGGAAAATTGGAAAAGAGGAAGAATTGCAAGACGACAGGAAGCTTGGAAGAATGCATTCGCAAGGAGGCTGATAGGTGGCTGGATGTGGTGATGCAAGCTGTGGGGGTTGCATTTTCATTGTTTCTCTTCCTCTGTTGAATAGAAAGCAAGGTCAACAGCTCAAGTGAAGGTGGGAATGGAAATGTTGGGCATATGATCACAGAGAAGGGGGTTCCAAATGTTCCTCTAGTTGTAGGGAACTGGATAGACTGGGGAAACAGATGTGGTTTCAGAGGAACATCAGGGGCCTGGTGCACAGTGGTGCACATTTAAAGTTGTGTGCTTTTCCCAGCCATGTTCGGCCTGGGGGCGGAACAGGGCAATCAGAGTTGAGCTTAACCAGGATGGAGGTTTTGTCAGTCTAACATGCTAAAATGAGAGATGAGCAAGGGAAGGGATGTTGTACACAAGACAGGATTTTCATGATTGCAATGGTTTTATGCTAGAAAGATTCGTGTTTTCTTTCACATAAATTTCCTACTGTGACTTCAGCCTTTCTACTGAAGGTACTACCTCTTCTTCATTCAACTTTGGAATACCAGAATCATTACGTATTTTCTTTCCTTTCACTACCCAATTACCCCAACCACCAAGCAGCAGCTGCCATGCCATTCCCACCAGTGACGCTGTCGCAGAAGCCACATATAGAAGCAGACCATATACGGATGGGATAGAGCAGGGTAAGGCAGGAAAAGCAGCTGAGTGTCAGAATATGAAGGTTCTAGAAGGTTGAGTTAAATACTATTCTTAATCAGGCAGGCTTCCTCAGAGTGAGCATCCCAGGAGAATCAGGAGTGTGTTGTCCTTTGTGAACTAACCTCCGTAATCTGACTTAAGGAGTGACTTCTCTTTGTAAATAAATGTCATCGGAACACAACCACATCCATTTCTTTGCATGTTGTCTATGGCTGTTTTCGCACCAACAGCAGAACTGAGTGGTTGCAACAAAAACTGTATAGTTGGAAAAGCCTAAAATAGTTACTACCTAGCCACTTAGTGGAAAAGGTTTGCTAACTCCCTCTCATAAAACATAAAACTCCTTCTCTCTAAGCGGGAGCTTTCAAACTGACCAATCATGGCCTTTGTTGTAGAACTGAACCCCATAACATGCAATGAAACCCCACGGTATTTATAGAGCACTATCTACAAAAAGATCAAATTTCTCAGTGAGATTAGAGGGAAATTCCGAGTCCTCATTTCCTCTCTCCAGAGTTATTCCCTAAGACAAGACAAAATACATGAACTGCACCCAGATTTAAACATTAATTTTGGGATGTTTGCCAGACCAGATGGTTAGAAAAGCTAAATACCATTGATTTATTTCTTACCCTTTATGAAGCACCATTAGAGACAATGGACCTTATCAGAACAAATGAGAATAAACAACAGAATGCAGATCAGAGGAGAATTAAGAACAAATGCTATTGGATTTTATTATGCCATAATTAATTTTGTATATAGAAAGGCACTAATTATTAGCAAATTGTAAACTCCACCAACCAAGCTTTAGCTTATAGCAGCTAAGCAAGGATGGACTTTTCTGATTTATGAATGTCACTTTTCCTTATGTGACATTGTGACCATCATTTCTGATACCTAGAGGATGCTCTCTTGCAAATGCAATTAATCATCCATCAAATGCCTTTTGAGCCCTATATACTTTAGCAGCTAGGAACACACAATGTGCAGACAATATCACAGGAGAGTGGTGATTTGCACCCAGAACTGCAATAATAGTCCTTACTTCTTTTTGGATCACAGACCCTCATGAGAATATGACCAAAACAGCAAATTCCTTTTTTAAGGAAAATGTGCAAAGGCACATATAAACAAAATTCTGCATATGATTTCAGGAGGTTATTTTACTTCCTGAAGGTCATTTGTGAAAGTGCATTTTAGGGCTAACCCTGTTTTTAGAATCTTTGTGGTGTGGTATAGCATGGACACAATTGAAAGAGTGAATGTGTGTGTGTGTGTGTGTGTGTGTAAATGCATGCACACGCATGTGCATGAGCATGTACAAATGTCTTAGTTTCTTCAGGAAATTAAGATGGAGACATATTTTCTAGGTGGGAGGACTGGTTTGTGCAAGAAGTAGTAAAACATGACATGACTGAGGAATTGAGGGAGTCCAGGCAGTTTGGGATGACATGGCTATAGGGAGGAAGACTGAGGCCTCGGGAGAAAAGGCTGAGAAGAAACTACAGCTTGGCTCACACTGGCCTTTGTATATTGTATGAGTAGACTTACTCCATTTCCTTGGGGGATCGTACATCCCTAAAGAGAACACATGCCATTGGACCTGGCAATGATCACAGAACACTTAAAGACCTACATTTGCCTGCTTCTGCCTTGTTGTTTATTGCTGATTTTCTCTTCCTTTTTGTATATAAAGTATATGTTACTAAATAAAGACATTTATGTATGTGCTATCATGTTATTTAATTTTGTAGCAGTCTAAATTATATTTAACCTGTTTTACTCACAAAAACACTGAGATCCAGGGAGGTAACTAACTTGCTCAAGCCCACACAGCTGGGAATTGAACATCCTTTTTTTTTTTTTTTTTTTGACTCTAGTCCCTATACTTTTTGCTCTAGACTTAAAATACTGAGCCAAATAATTTTTTTTTAAAAAACAAATGACCATTTCTGGCTAATGTAGATATTCTCTTAGGGTAAGTCATATTATTAGTTAAAACCATACTTTTTCTTTTTTTGAGTCTGAAAAATAAATAAATAAATATAAATAAAAATAAATAAATAAATAAATAAATATAATAAATAAATATAAATAAAAATAAATAAATAAATAAATAAAATAAATAAATAAATATAAATATATATATATATAGTCATGGTATATATAAATATATATATATAGTCATATAAAATATATATATATATAGTCATATATATATATATATATATATATATATCATGACTATATATATATATATGTGTGTGTGTATATATATATGTGTATTTACTTTACATGGGATATATATGTATATGTCTGGGATATATATATATGTATTTACTTTTTTGATGTTTATTTATTCTTAGAGCATGAGCAGAGGAGGGGCAGAGAGAGAGGAGATACAAAATCTGAAGCAGGCTCCAGGCTCTGAGCTGTCAGCACAGAGCCCAGTGCAGAGCTAGAACTCATAAACCACAGGATCGTGACCTGAGCTGAAGCTGGACGCTTCACTGAATAAGCCACTAAAGATGCCCTATTTTTTAAATTTAAATTCAAGTTAGTTAATATATGGTATAGTCTTAGCTTCAGGAGTAGAAACCAGTGATTTCTCTTTTGCATATGATACTCAGTGCTCATCCTGAAATGTACCCTCCTTAATGCCTGTCACCCATTTAACCCATCTCCCTACCCAACACCTCTTCATCAACCCTCAGTCTGTTGTATGTATTTAAGAGTCACTTATGGTTTGCCTCCTGTGTTTCTATCTTTTTTTTTTTTTAATGTTTTTATTTTATTTATTTCTAGGAGAGAGAGAGAGAGACAGCATGAGCAGAGGAGGGTCAGAGAGAGAGGGAGTGACAGACTCCGAAACAGGATCCAGGCTCTGAGCTGGCTGTCAGCACAGAGCCCGACGCGGGGCTCGAACCCCCGAACCGCGAGATCATGACCTAAGCGAAAGTCGGACGCTTAACCGACTAAGCCACCCAGGCACCCCCTGTGTTTCTATCTTATTTTCCCTTCTTTTCCCCTGTGTTCATCTGTTGAGTTTCTCAAGTTCCACCTAAGAGTGGAACTGTCTTTCTCTGACTTATTTCACTTAGCATGATGCCCTTCAGTTCCATGCACATTGTTGCAAATAGCAAGATTTCATTCTTTTTTATTGTCAAGTAGTAGTATTCCATTGCATACACATAAAAACCATACTTTTTCTTAAGTAATTGTATTCAGACCCAGAGGGTATAAGGCTTTATTTCTAAGTATTAAAGATCCTTCACTCTTGTCTACCTTTCCTTTGCTTTTTATTTTAAGAAAGAGAAAGCTGGAGAAGGCTCAGACTAGGGTTGAAATGAGCAAACTGGACAGACTGGAAGAGATTGGCAAGCTAAGACCTGGATTACAAGGCACTGGGAAATCCTCCAAGACAAGAATTCCAAGCAATAGACAAAATGTGCATGATAAAGAGAATTACACATGAGGAATTTTTAAAAATGTGTTTAGCCTTCTCCAGAGGTGGCAAAAATACATAAACACATAACCATGAAATGGAGAAGGCACTTGTGGCTGAGGGACAGGGGAAACTACATATTCACAAAGAAAGCCCTCTCCTGTGTCAAGTGTGGCTTGAATTCTCTCTGTGAACTTTGCTTTGGGGCATAGTAGTTTATTGCCTACAGCCTTTCAAAAATTTAAACCCAATGAACACCTTAACTCTTCTTGAAAATTATATGCCAGTTAAAGACCACAGATTCTGAGGTGACAAACTAAGAAGGGCACAGGGTCTAGTAAATTTGTGTTGACTGAGTCATCAGGGAGATCAGGCTTAGGTGTGGCACATTAACATCAGATTAGCACAACGTAAATATTCAAAATCCTACAGAAAATGCAAAGACAGTGGTGTCAGACAACACCAAAGAGGAGGAGGCTTCCGTAGATGAATCTGGCTTGCTTTATAATCGTGTTTAGGGCCTGCTCTGCATATCAGACAGTAAGTTTCATAACGTGGTGAAATAATTTATAATGAGACATTGAATCGTAGTCACAAGAAAAGGGAAACAAATTTCAAAGGCCCCTCCCACCGGTGCATAAATGACGGGGAAGTATTTCTGGAGTGGAGAATGTTGAGTAGTACTGTTTGTGTGTTCCCCTCTGAAGGACAACCAGCCTCTAGCCCTGCTAACACACAACGGGTCAAGTCACAGCTGTTTATGTGGAAGTTTCTGTGACCTTTCCGGCATGCTTTCCCCTCAGCTGGATCCCAAGCACAGTCCCATTTCACAGCGTTGCATCATCTACTCGGAACCCAGCCAGGTGGAGGGGAACAGCTGGGAAGGGATGAACGGGAAAAGCCCCAAGGATTCCACAGAGGGTCCAGAAACCCCTTCCCTGAATAAACTAGAGGAGCCCAAGGGCACTTTCATCAAGCACAAAGACAGTGTGAGAAGAGACAAACCAAATGCACATTGCAGGGCAACAGACATTTGTAACAAGGCTAAAAGTTTTGTACATTTTTTAGCACTTGGTAATATGACAGACATGTTTACTGAAGCCTGAGAACAGATGCTCTTGATACAACCATAGGACATGAAGTCTTCATAACTGAAATACGTATTTTATTTTTATTTTTTAAAAAATTTTTGATGTTTTATTTATTTTTGAGACAGAGAGACAGAGCATGAGAGGGGAAGGGGCAGAGAGAGAGGGAGACACGGAATCGGAAACAGTCTCCAGGCTCTGAGCTGTCAGCACAGAGCTGGACAAGGGGTTCAAACCCATGAACATGAGATCATGACCTAAGCCGAAGTCAAAGCTTAACCGACTGATCCACCCAGGCGCCCCTGAAATGTGTATTTTAAAGGCCCTTTCAATGGTTCAGTCTCACTGACTACATTGTGACTCACTTTTTTTTTAATGTTTATTTACTTTTGCAGGAGAGAGAGACAGAGCGTGAGTGGCAGAGTAGCATAGAGAGAGAGAAAGACACGCATACACTCACACAGAATCTGAAATGGCTCAACGCTCTGAGGTGTCTGCACAGAGCCCGATGCAAGGCTTGAACTCACAGACAGTGAGATCATGACCTAAGCCGAATCGGAGGCTTAACCGACTGAGCCACCCAGGCGCCCCTCATTTGAAAAAAAAAAAAAATCTGTTTCTAAAACGACTCTTCAGTACTGTTGATAGATCCATAATAAGAATTAAAATTATTTTAACGGAGTAACAGTTGTTATCATTTAATCTTATCCCATTCCCTTAAATGGAAAGACATGACTATGAATGCAAATCTCAGAGAGATAGGAAACAATTTTCCCCTCTATTTTGTTTTTTTTCGAATGGTTTTCCTTGCTGCTTCGTGGTTTACAACCTGGCTATTATTGTGGGACCTTTTAATCTCTCTGTGCCTGTGGAATTGTGGTTACCCAATGGAGGTAGCGTCAGAATTTACTGGATACAGTTGTTGGAGGATGAAATGAGATAATAGATGGAAAGTGCTTAGCAAAATGCTGGGCCATGGAAAGTGCCTGTAAGTGCTAGCTATCATCCTCTTTATCATCACCGTCATTATTCATTTAAATTCAGGTTAGTCAAGAATACAGTAATTTTTAAATGGTACCTTTTATGTTTGAATATAGCATATAACTTCTGATATTAACTTTACATAATTATCACTGCTATCTAATTTGAAAATGCACACACAAATAATTTCAGCACCCTCCACATTTGCTTGGTAAGGGTGTCGTATATATGTAGGAAATTTTTTAAATTATTTCAGACTCTAAAAATATCCTGATTTAATTTTCAGGCATCACAATGTTGAATTGGTGACAAATCTGAAGAGCTGAATGATTAAACTTTGTTGATAACCATCCGCATTATATGTTTTGTCTAATCTTTAAATCTACAATGCCAGCAGAAAGCCTGTGATGTTTGAGAATTTGTTTATTCAAAGAAAACATGGAAACATTTGCATACTGATGTGGAATGCTTAAAAAATATGGCACGCAGAGGAAAGTTGGAAGTAGTGTTTGTGAACCTCAAATTCATCCTGCTTGTTGTATTTTTAGGGCACCAGCTTCTCAAGCTGTATTGAGAAATGTCCAGAGATGAGTGGAAAGTGTTTTGAAATCAGAAAAGAAGTGCGTCAGTGCCTATCTGCCACAGCATGGAGACCGCCCTTTGTTTAAAGGCCAGCCAAGCATTGTCTCTGGACCTTCATGTGCGCATCCCAGTGACATAACTGGGAGTGTCAGGTTGAGATCCCTCCAGACTTGGCTACCTCATGTGCTGGATTTTTAAAAAAACCCAGCTATCAGAATAGTTTCTGGGCTTAGCATCAGATGTAATGAGGATAAAATGCCCCCATAAATTAGTTTTCTGAAAGCTTCAAATATACTTTAATCAGGGTGAATCCTGATATAATAAACAAGCCGTTTTCCAGGTTCCTGTGTAGAAATACAAAAACTGAGGACTGGTGGATGTGGGGGGGAGAGGGGATGGACATGGAGGAGGACACTTGCGGGGATGAGCACTGAGTGTTATGTGGAAACTAATTTGACAATAAACTATTTGTAAAATAAATAAATAAATAAATACATTGAAATATTAAAAAAAAAAAGAAATATAATGCCTCAAGTTGGGTAACACTCTCATGTTTCAGAAATTCCTCCATCCTGGCTTACCACGTTAGGTTTCCTGACAGTCACTTGTGTTAGACATTCTCTGAAGGCAGATTCTAAGACAAAGGCTTCTTTGCAGGTGGTATATTCATAAATTGCTGAAGAACAAGAAGGAAATGATACTGGGAAACAAGATGTGGAGGATTTAAACAGGAAGGAGGAAAAGCCAGTTTAGGGGTGAGTTACAAGGTTGGCCACACCAGTGGTACCCAAAGTGGTATTTCATTTTTGTTTTATTGTTTTGTTTAGTTTTTTGTTTTGTTTTGTTTTTCTAAAGAGCGTTATGGAAGGTGTTTCAGAAGTGACCAACGAGGTGTCAAAATGATGGACACATCCTTTACCTTCTTTCCCCCACTGGTTGAGGGAAACCACACTAATGCTCCTTTGCACTTCTGAATGATGCACAGGTTCTTACATACTTCCCACACAGGTGCATCAAAACCAAAATCGAACAGGGGCACCCAGGTGGCTCAGTCGGTTAAACGTCCAACTTCTGCTTAGGTCATGATCTCACAGTTCATGGGTTCAAGCCCCATGGGTTGGGCTTCGTGCTGACAGCTCAGAGCCGGGAGCCTGCTTTGGATTCTGTCTCCCTCTCTCTCTGCCCCTCCGCCGCTCACGCTCTGTCTCTGTCTCCGTCTCCGTCTCTCTCTCCCTGCCTTTCTTTCTAAAATAAATAAACATTAATAAAAACAAACAAAATGCAAAATACCCAGGTAGAAATTGAGAGATACTTACCCCAGGCCTCAGTCGAATGTCAGGTTGCACGTACGGAAAGCTGGGTGAAGCTTTCGCAGGACAAGTCGCCGGCAGTCCTGAATTAGGATGCGGGGAGGGTTTGAGGCAGAGTTCAAGACGTATCTACGACAGTCCATCCCTTTTATGTCTCAGTTCTTCTCATTCCCATTACACAGTCCCTTTCAAGGTGGTGGGCAGATTTGAGAGGATTTAATAAAAGGTTAGCTGAATGAAGGTTAGTCCTCACTGCTTGGATGTAAGGCTTAAAACCGTAATCAATATTTTCTTTCCTCCACTCTCTATTTTGAATTTCTGTTATATTTGAGGGGCACCTGGGTGGCTTAGTCGGTTAAGCGTCCGACTTTCGCTTAGGTCATGATCTCGCGGTTCGTGGGTTCGAGCCCCGCGTCGGGCTCTGCTGACTGCCAGCTCAGAGCCTGGAGCCTGTTTCAGTCTGTGACTCCCTCTCTCTCTGACCCTCCCCTGCTCACGCTGTCTCTCTCTCTCTCTCTCCTAGAAATAAATAAAACATTAAAAAAAATAAAAAAAAATGAATTTCTGTTATATTTGACTAGTAGGATGGTCTCATCGTCTGCCCGGTGGAGTGCCTCCAGCCCTTTATTCGGAAGCCTTCACTGCCTGGTCCTTGCTGGGCTGTGGTTGCTGTACCTGCTGATTCTTAGTTAGCACTATGTGCTGAAGCACCAAAAGACATCTCAGTGAGCCTCCACTTTTTCATATACTTTCCTCCCTGTTCCCAATATGTAGCAGCAATTCTAACTTCCCCATGCCTCTTAAGGTCAATTATTATCCCCTGCAGAGTTAACTCTTTGTTTATTGGTTCTCTGGCATGATGAGCCCAACATGACCTGATGGTAGTTGTATCTGCAGCTACCCTAGAATGCTCGCAGTGCACCCTGGGAAATAAGGCTAATGATAATGTAAAGGATGGTGATGAGAAGCATGCATTCTGAAAGCGTGTCACCAGGAGTGATGGTGAGAAGTACCAACCCCCCTTCTACCCTTGGTTCGCAAACCTGTGTATCCAATGAGCTGGGGACACAGAACCAGAAAGAGACATTCGTTCAGAATACAAACCACATTCCGCAACTCACAGGTTGCTACTTCAGCTGGTGCCTTTGTCAAACCTTTCTACTCTTCTGTTCTATAGTCAGCTCTACTTCAGCTGATGTCTTACATTGTAAGTCTAAAGGGTTCGATGGATATGTATCTATTCTTTTGTCTCTTTTGCTCTCAAGTTGGTCTATTCTTCTCAAGACGAAGCAGATAGAAGAGGGAAAGTATATGACAAATACATGTGCAGCTTTCTGTTCAACTTAAATGATTTCATGGTGGATGCAACCTGTTAGGGCAAAAAAAATCATTTTGCAAATTATTCAGTAAATCCAAAGTGCGTTGCAAAAGTTATGGTTGTTTGCAGTGATCACAGGGTAGGGAATTTTGCTAAGAATGCCATCCAGTGATGGTGAAGAGCTATTTGTTTGATTACAGATATAGCCAGGCTGGTGCCCATGATACATGGGCACCAAAAGAGAAATGGAAATCCCTTGGTGTCTGCTATCTCCTCCTTGCCCTCCTGCTTTCTGCAACATCTGCCTTAGCATCAGGAACCTCAAGTGCTGTGGGCAATTTAGAAAAGCAAAATGCAATTTGAAATTCTGAATTTGCAAAGGACTATAAGAATAATTGATAGTAATGAGTTTAAAAATAAACTTTTGAAGGGTATCTGGGTGGCTCAGTTGGTTGAGTGTCATTCTCTTGATTTCTCCTCAGGTCATGATCCCAGGGTCATGGGATTGAGCCCTGCTTTGGGCTGTGTTGAACATGGAGCCAGTTTGAGATTCTCTCTCTCTCTCTATCTCCTCTGCTATCTCTCTGTTTAAAATTAAAAAAAAAAACTTTAAAAATCCACTTTTTGTTGCTTTCTCACTAGCTGCAAAGTGTTTGGTACCAGTGAATTTTTGCAATAGTGCAGAAGGGTACATTTTAAACTTAGAATAAAGAAACTTCAAAATAAGGGAGTGGACAGAGTGTGTGTATAGGCCATGAGGAAGGCACAGCACAGCACAGCATGTGTGAGGGTCAGGAGAGCCAGGAGAAGTAGGTCCCTGCTGCTGCTGGCACTCAGACATGGTGGCTGTTTGTTACTCACCAAGAATCCTCAAACAACTGGACTGTGAGGGCCATGGAGCAGCTGGAGAGAACACCCTGTGCTTAAGAACATTAACTTCAAGAGGCTGGAAGCAAATATGTTAGATTGCCCCTTTCTGTCGCAATCTCCGTGCAGTTTATTATGCAGACATCCCCATGGACATCTTGGGTTTTGAGCAGTTCTCTACAGTGAGAAGAACTTAGCTGGGCACCAACAGATAATACCTTCTCTGTTCAGTTTGTTACAGGGTGTCTCCACCCCCTGGCAGCATGAGGTGATGGAACCAAATGTGTCAGTGACATCAGTGAAAATATAAAATGAGGGAAATGTGGCATTAGATATATATGAGAAATGTGTCATCCAGTTTCCAGACGAAACAGAAGCTTCTTTTATAGAGTATTCAGAAGAGGGGGCTGCCTTAATTCTGGCCTCGGAGGAAAGACAGAGCTGCCCATGAGATTGTGACTGCTCACTATGTGGAGTCAGACCTCAATGTCAAGGAGCATGTGCTGTGTTTCATCTTATCATGAATTGCAATAAACATGTATGATATATCTGAAATGTAGAAAACAATACTTGTTAGTGTGAGGCGATGTCGTACATGATACCATGTCAATGGTTCATGTAGTAGGCAAATACTCTAATGGTAGTGCTGGAGTTGCTCTGTAGACCTAAAACAAAAGCCAAATGTCAATTCTGGCAAGGATGATAAAGGGTGGAAGAGGTCCAATGGAATTGAAATCAGGTGGTTGGCTATTCTCCTCCATGATGGTGCTACATTGCTGCTCGTGATAGGACATTCAATAATGGCAGCAGCTCAATCATTCTGGATGAGAGAGAGCCCATGCTACATAGTCCATAGGTAGTCTTTATCTCTGGCAAAATGGCCACATCGTTCATAACTCATCGTGTCAGCCCCACTGGGCTGAGTAAATATGATGATTGACACAAGATGGATCATCTTGTCCAGTTGGCTGTTGATTGCCTTTTTGTGTGTTGAATGCTCTTCAGTAGGTATTGAGGTAAACCACGAACATTGGCATTGTTCCATCGACTTGTCTATTCTCCAGACTTCCTTGTCTCTGACTTTTTATTATTGTTCCTTCAGGAACAGGAATCAATATATACTCATAGCTCAAGCACTATCCCTTCCATACACGGTAAACAATGAACTGTACTGCTCACAGTTTTTAACATTGATAGAAAATTCTTAACCAGAGCCTTTTGGGGCCACCTCTGAGTGAGGCTGTGGTGTGGCCGCAGTACATTTCTGGCTAGTCCCAATGTGTTATGTATTGCCATCTGTGGACCAGACATGAGGTTCTCCTTCTCCGTTATTTGGTCATAATTGTTTCAGGTTGGGTTTCCCAGGAAGCAGATTCTGTTTAACATGCAAGATTTAACATGCAAGACATTTATTAGAGTGTGCTCTTGAGAACAATATCTGTGGAAGGGAAGGGGAGGGGGCAGGATTGGGCAGGAAGAAAATTGAGCTGTGACACAGTATCTGTGGAATGCCTTAGACAGCCCTGAAAAGAAGGCTGAAGACCAGAAGACTCTTGAGAGCTGTCCTGATCTCAACTAAAGCACCAGGCCTTTCTTTATATCCTTTATCAATGGTCCTAGAATGTAGGCTACCCAAGAAGGAAAATGATCTTTGGCAGGGAAGTCTGTTCAGCTGAGGCAATCCCAAAAAGGGCTGATAGCTGAGGGCTGGTTATTACAGTATGTGATGTTAATGAGTGCTTTATTCCTGAAGGGAGATCTGGGTAGGAAATCTCAGCATTTGCCAGAGTGGTCAACCTCTAGAAGATATGATTTCAAGGAAGGGCAGTAATACAACAGAGGTGGCTTCCATGGAAGTCTGTTAATGTGATTTGCTTGTTCTTTCTGAACCTGCTCAAGTCTGAACCTGTAAGAGTCATTGTCTCCATTCACACACAGGTTTGCTGTTGTGCCCACTGAACCTTTTCGTTTGGTTGGTCATCCAATACCCAGCTTATGATGGGCAGCTCTGGCCCCAAAGTTATTTGTTATTGCAGGTAAAAAAATCTGGATCTGAATGCCTATATTTTTCAGTCACTGGAAGCAAGAAAGCTAAATTCCTATCTAAAAATTTACCACATTGATGAAAAACCTGTCCCTAAGAAACTTACTTAACTTTGCTTTTAATCTGTGTGTTTATCGATGACTATAGCAATCTCATGGAGAATTAGGTTATTAGAATACTGGGGCACAAATCAAAGTTGAGCATTCACATATGAACTCGTTGTTTTAAACAGAAAAAATTCATAGATGTAACAATGAAATGACTGAGCAAAAGAACATATATATGATAGGAATGCTTACAAGATATCTTCAATTTGCTCTTTAGGCAACCAGTGTCTGAATAGAGTAAAATTGCAATTTCTTTGTGTATTATGTTTTCTCTTCAGAATATAGATTTTTTTTAAAAATATTTTTATTTATTTCTAGGAGAGAGAGAGAGAGAGAGAGAGAGAGAGACAGCGTGACGACGCGGGCCCGAATCCACGAACCGCGAGATCATGACCTAAGCGAAAGTCGGACGCTTAACCGACTAAGCCACCCAGGCGCCCCACTTCAGAATATAGATTTATAGAACCCTTAGGTTACTATTTATTTTAAAACATCTTTTAGTCAATGTCTGTGCCTATATTTACACACTTATGATTAAAAAATTAATCCTCTGGAAGAAATAGTATTTATTTATTTATTTATTTATTTATTTATTTTATATGGATCTACTTAATGCACAATATCAAAGTAATTTCAGGTGTACAATTTAGTGATTTGACAAGTTTATACATTATGAGGTCTTCACCACAAGTGTAGTTACTATCTGTCTCATTACATCGCTATTTTAATATCATTAACTATATTTTTTATGTTCTGCTTTTATTCCCATAAGCTATTCCTTCCATAACTGGACACCTATATCTCTCTTCCCTTCACCTATTTTGTTCAACCTCCTTGTCCTCTGGCAATCATCAGCTTGTTCTCTGTATTTATAGTTCTGGTTCTGCTTTTTGTTTATTCATTGTTTTAGATTCCATTTATGAGTGGAATCGTATGGATATCTATCTTTCTCAGCGTAACCTATTTTAAGTAGCATAATACCCTCTAAGTCCATCCATGTTGTCTCAAATGACATGATCTCATCCTTTTTATGGTTGTATAATGTTCCATTGTGTGTAAATTCCACATTTTCTTTATCCATCTGTCTATTGATGAACACTTATGTTGCTTCCTTGTATTGCTACTGTAAATAATGGTGCAATCAACATGGGAGCACATATATATCATTGAGTATTTCCCAAGGAAAATAGGTAAATATCCAATAGTGGAATTATTGGACCATATAGTAATTCTAGTCTTAATTTTTTAAAGAACCTCCATACTGTTTTCCACAGTGACTATACCAATTTACATTCCCACCAACAGTGCATGAGGTTCTTTTTTCTCCACATCCTGGACAACACCTGTTTTTTATCTTCTTGATTTTAGCCATTAACAAATGTGAGGAGATATTTCATTGTAGTTTTGATTAACATTTCCCTGATGATGAGTGACGTTGAGTATATTTTCATGTGTTTGTTGGTTAATAATCTTTAGCTGACAACTGTAGGTGAATTTTTCTAATGTCTACACCTATCTATAGATATACATGTTAGGAGAATTTATATATAAAATATACACCTATAAAACATGTATATAACATGTAAAGTATATGTATAATAACAAGTAAACTATAGCTACTCATCTCTATATATACATCCAATGATATAAAAATATGAAAACTTAAGAGAAAGTTAACAAAATTACATGGACTATTCATATCTCAAATCTGTAGGATTTGGTGGTGGCTTTTAAAAAATTGTTTGAATATCTTCTCATCAAGATTTGGGGTCTAAAATTACCTTCCATTGAATATGAACTGGCTTTAGTGACTCTTGTAGTTAAAAGAATGTACTAGATGTAAGCTATGCAACTTCAAGGCCAGATCAGAAAAGACCATGAATCTTCCAACTGGCTCTCTTGGGAAGTTCACTCTGGGAGAAGTCAGAAACCATGTCTTATGTCTAATTATCTTGATATCTACATGCTGGAGAAGACACACTGAAGCAATGGCACAGCTAATCTTCCAGAATACAGTCGACTCCAAGTGTCAGTAATTGAGTGAGCCATCTTTGACATCCAAACCACTTAGATTTTCAGATGGCCATAGTCCCAGTCAACATCTGAGCGTAAGAGTATCAGAGAACTTTAGAGTAAATGGCCCAGTCAAGCTTTCCTCAAATATATAATCAATACATGCAGAACAAAGTAAAATGTTTGTTCTCATAATTTTGAGGTAATTTGTTAGACGGCAATAACAACCAATTAGTATGTGCCATTTACTCTGCTCTGCACATTATCTCAACCAACTCCCTAAATCTTGTCTATACTGCAAAGTGAGTGTTATTGCACTTTAGAGATGAATAAAGTGAGTTTCAGAGAGGTTAACACTCTCATAATGTCACACAGCTAGGAAGAAGTAGAGTTGGAATTCAAACCCACGTCTTCTTGACTCGGTGAAACCTGAAAAATAAAATCAAAAGAATCTTAAATTTGTACAGTAAGGCCTATCCTTAGCGCAGAAAAAATAGTTGGCAACATATTTGAGATCAATTGAATTAGAAATACCCACATTCAAATAAAATAACGAAAACAGTTTCTAGAGTTCAGCATGTGCAGGCTGGAAATGAAAAATTTGGATGAGAGGACCCTAGTGAAAAACAAATTTAACTATTACCATATGAACATTGTTGCCTGAATAGTGATGATGCCAAATGGCTGAGCAAAAGGTATTGGAAATAATCTGTAACAACTTTTGTAAAGATGTTTTGGCATGAAAGTGTACAGCAATTTCATTTTGAAATACTGAAAAGCATGAGTAAAAACATAATTAGCATCTATAAAAAGTGAATAATTACAGTGCTTTGTGCTTTGCTTTAAATGACCTTTGATGAAATTCTAATTCTTCAATATACCATGATGAAATTCTAATTCTTCAATATACCATTACCCATTTAACCTAATATAAAAAAGGAGAAATCATTTTCTTTACTTTTCATCCCTTTAGAGGTCTACTGTCAAAAGGAAATATCAAACTTAAACTGCTCTGTCATATGCCAAGACTGAGGGACTATAATTATGCTCATTCACACACAAGACTAAACATATTTTTTAAATTTGGTCTGATTGTGTATGTGGCTTGTAACTTATTTATATCAAATAAACATTTTCCATTTCTCTTCTGTCGGACTTACAGTTGTTTACATATTAACTCTACATATTAGCAAAGAAAATTTTCATCTCTGACTGGTCCTTCCATCTCTTTACTCTCTCTGATTGCTCTAGTGTCTTTTTCAAAGGTTCTTTGCTTATCCCTGCTTAGTGTTTGGTATTTTGCGGGTAGGTTGGATGTTTAGAGTATATCTATTAGTATTTGATTTGTTTGATTCATAGTTCTCAAATATTTGTGTGTTTAAGAATCATCTGGGGAATGCATAACAAAAAACTAGATTCCTAAAAAAGAAGAGGAGGGGGTGCCTGGTGGCTCATGTGGTTGACCATCCTACTTTGATTTGATTTCCACTTAGGTCACCATCCTAGAGTGTGGAATTGAACCCCACTAAGAGTGAAGCCTGCTTGGGATTCTCTCTCTCTCCTTCAGTCCTTCCCTCCCCCCATGCAAACACTCAATCTTTCCTCTAAAATAAAACAAACAAATAAACCAAAAAACAAAACAAAAAAAAAACAACAACAAAAAACTAGGTTCTTGGGCCACACTGCTAGAAATTCTGTTTCGAAGGCTGTGAAGGGGAGCCAAAGGATGCACACTTGTAAGAAGGATTTTAGAAATTTCTTTTGCAAATAGTCTGAGTCCCACATTTGGGCAAACACTATCCTAAGTATTATGGCAGTGATTTTAGTAACTCCCATCAGATTGTAGGATGCCATTTACCACAAATTGCTAAATGTATAGACCTCATCCATACAGTTTTTAAAAACAAGAAAACTAAAAACTTTCATACTTTAAAAACATTACTCAAAACAAATTACAACTTAAATAGGTAAGATAAAAACAAAAATATTTATTAGAACAATTTGGGTATATTACTTAAAATATAGGTTTATCAAAATTTACAACAAACTTAGTACAGAATATTTACGTTATAATGCTGATCATAATTATATAGGAAATATACTTATCTAAAAGTATACTTATCTAAGATACTTATAGTAGATATATAACTATCTAAAACCATTAATATGTATAATTATTAAGTAAAATAATCATTGCTTAATCTAATATTGCTATCTACCTTAAATTTTTCATGAAAATTTACAAACAATAAGAAGGAGCCAGTGTTGAAGTAGTTACATAGAGGTTACATAGTACTCACACTCACTAGCTGATTACTTATTTATTTGCATATTCTTTTGTCTTGAAGTGTCAGAGGTTGATATAAAGCCTATGAATGCCCCTAATGATTTAATTGCTCTTAGACTTGATTTATCTTTACCAATAGAGAGTCCTTCAGGCTATTTACCTCCAGTGTTTCTACATAGAATTTTTCCTCCTAATCTACAAAATTGT
Source organism: Proteles cristata cristata (assembly GCA_017311185.1). Taxonomy (NCBI): domain Eukaryota; kingdom Metazoa; phylum Chordata; class Mammalia; order Carnivora; family Hyaenidae; genus Proteles; species Proteles cristata. Next base: position 1,726,477 of record JAESUZ010003762.1, on the reverse strand, counting down.
CATATATTATATCAAAATGATCAACTGAAATTAAAAATGAAAGAACAAAGCCATTAAAGTTTCCCCCACCATAATTCATTTTTGCATTAACTCAGCAATAAACCTATTAAATAATCTCTATTACCAGACACTCCCTCAGTCCTCAGAATATAAAATAACACAGGGCACCTGGTCTCTGAGGTATCTATTCTGATAGGTCTCTGTGCTTCAAAATCGTAAGTTATCTCATTATTTTACTTAAGTAATTATTTCTCTTCTATATCCCCTCTTTGCTATTAAACTGGTTAGTGTTATATATTAAGAGAAGGAGCTTATGAGGAACTCACCAAACTCCACACCCAAAAAACAAATAATCCAGAGAAGAAATGGGCAGAAGACATGAACAGACACCTCTCCAAAGAGGACATCCAGATGGCCAACAGACACATGAAACGATGCGCAGCATCCCTCCTCATCAGGGAAATACACATCAAAACCACACTGAGATACCATCTCACACCGGTCAGAGTGGCTAAAATGAACAAATCAGGAGACTCTATGCTGGTAAGGATGTGGAGAAACAGGCACCTTCTTACACTGTTGGCGGGAATGTAAACTGGTGCAACCCCTCTGGAAAACACTGTGGAGGTTCCTGAAAAAATTAACAACAAAACTCCCCTATGACCCAGCAGTAGCACTGCTAGGAATTTACCCAAGGGATACAGGAGTGCTGATGCATAGAGGCTCATGTACTCCAATGTTCATAGTAGCACTCTCAACAACAGACAAAACATGGAAAGAACCTAAGTGCCCATCAACTGATGAATGGGTCAAGAAGATGTGGTTTATCTATACAATGGGATATGACAAGGCAATGAGAAAGAATGAAACCTGGCCATGTGTAGCAATGTGGATGGAACTTGAGGGTGTTATGCTGAGCGAAATAAGTCAGGCAGAGAAAGACAGATACCATATGTTTGCATATATAGATGGATTAGGAGGAAGCTAAGGGAGGACCATGCGGTAGAAGAAAGGGAAAATTAGTTGGGGAGAGGGGAGGGGGCATGATGGGCATGGAGGAGGGCACTTGTTGGGAGGAGCACTGGGTGTTATATGGAAACCAACTCGACAATAAACTAAGAAAAAAATGAGAAGGAGCTTTGAAATCTGCATTTTTAAGGACTCTATTCAAATCCTCGCTCACAAATGAATTGCAGTGGGGAATAAGAACAATTTCTTTATACAATCAAGATAATACTTAAATTCACAGATTGTTTTTTCAAAGTATTTCAAAATATTCGAAGGTAAAGTAAGTTAATAGGCAAACTCTACTTCCAGCATGATAATAGTGAGGAGTTCTGTGGATCTGCTTTCTTGAAAAACTAATGAAAAATATTGAAAATCAACCTGTAAATAGATGTAAGGGCATGCAGCAAACAAAGAACTATTTATTCAAGAAAATCTACTACAGCTTGGCAAGAACAGTGAGAGTTGGTGCTATGCCAACAAAGACCCACTCTCTCCTTTGCTCTCCTGTCTCAGCCACATGGATAGCTAAGAACCCAGGGCTCCCTCTCATTCTAGCTCCAAGTCAGAGAGTGATTTCCTAGAAGGGGTAGGACACCGCATTTCTCAGCCTGCTCTCAGCTATCTGTTGCTCAGGGTAAGTTCTAGGTCTGTTATAACTGACAAGTGGGGATCCTCTCTTCCATTCTCTGCTGTCAGTCATGGAACAAAGACTCTCCCTTGTGTACAGCACCACTGAGAATCCTGGGGATTGCTTTTTCTTGGTTTTCCATGCTGAGAGATGCGAGCTGAGAAGACCCGAGGTTACCATCTGCCCCTTTCCACTCAGCATTCAGGTACTAAAGCAAATGTCTCAGAGAAAGACTTGACCATTGTCCCCATACCTAGCCCCAGAGTTATCACTAATATGTTTTGCCTCGAAGGAAAATCAGGATATATATTATGGAGCTTTGAATCTCTTCCCAAAGGAACGGACTTAATTTGCAACAGTGCGTGGAGAAATTCAAGCCTAAAGTTTTCTTTCAAACTCAGTGGGAGTTGCAGTGCCAAACAATAGGTAAAAGATTGGTAGAGTCCTTGGGGATATAGGCAATAGTATTGGCTCGTTAGTTTACTGACGAGAGCCAGTGGAAAGAGACAGCTGGGAGGACACTCCTTGAGCAAGAACAAATCTCCAACACTGGCCTAGGAGCTATCCCTTCAAATGAGTCCAAATTTGATTGGATCAGTCTGTTGAACATTCTTACCCCAGGGCATGGTTAAAAACAGTAAAGCAGTTAGATGACAATTATTGCAGTTTGAGCTAGGTGTGGGCAGAGAAAGAGACGAGAGAGAGAGTCCTGCCAAAACACTACCATACCAAGGTCACTGTGGGCTATTCAACGCTTTAACTGTGGGCTATTCAAGTAGCAGGTGGGGGTGACGTGGGATGGGTCATATACTTCGCTAAAATTATCCAGCCAGTCATTTAAAAATTAAAAAAGCAACAGCAATGACAATCCCTGGAGAGGAGGGACCGGTACCAGAATTGATGCAATATATTGTCTATAATGTCATTTCCAACAAAAATGTATGAGACACTCGAAGAAACAAGAACATATGACCCATACATTGGGGAAAAAGTAGACTGTGAATAAATGTCAGATTTAACAAAGACTTCACTTCAAAGGAACTATTACTAATATGTTCAAGTAATTAAAGAAAATTATGATCCAAGAAGTTAAGGAAGATTATCATGACAATGTTGCAACAAATAGACAGTATCAGTAAGAAGATAGAAATTAAAGAAAAAGAACCAAATGAAAATTCTGGAGTTGAACATTTCAGTAACCAAAATGACAAATTCATTGGAGGAGCTCAACAGTAGATATGAACAAGTAGGAGCAAGAATTAGTAAACTTGAAAGTAGATTGATAGAGATTAGGCAATCTGAAGAGCACAAGGAAAAAATGAAGAAAAATAAAAGGACTCTGAGAGAAATATGAGACACTACTAACTATACCAAATAATGTGATACCAGAGGCAGAGGAGAAGAAAGAGAAAAAGAAAGTTTGAAGAAATAATAGTTGAAAATGTGCCAAATTTCTTAGAAAACATTAATCTATACATCAAGGTACATCAAGGCAAACAATCTCCACATCACCAAACTCCATAGGATAAATGCAGACAGGTCTACAAGTCACAGTAAAATACTGAAAACCAAAGGCAAGGAAAAAATCTTGAAAGTAGCAAGAAAAAAATGAGTCATCATTGCATGGGAACTCCAATAAGGTTAACAGGTAAGTTCTCTGAGACACAAGGGAGGCCAGAAGACAGAGGGATAACAAATCCAATATGCTCAAAAGAGGAAGTGTTAACCAACAATCCAATATTCAGAAAATTCCGAATCATTTCATAAATGAAAATAGGAAAAAGACATTAAGAAATAAGCTGAAAGTGAAAGAATATATTATTCCTAGATGTACCTTTGAGAAATACTAAAAGAAGTCATTCAGGCTAAAAGCAAAGGATCTTATTTTTTTCAAATCCACACAAAAAACAAAGAACGTCTGTAGGAGTTATTAAGTAATTATGGAAGAGTACACTATTTCTTCTATTTTCTTCTCTTAACTATTTTAAACACCAATTGTATAAAACAAAACAATAGACATATAATGAATTTCTGAGCCTATGACCTATAGAGATGTAATATATTTGCCATTAACAGTGCAAAGGAGGTGAGAGAGAACACAGCTCAAGTGGACTAAGGGAATGACTCTAGATGGTAGCTCAAATCCACAGAAACACGTGCAATGATAAATAATGAATATTCTTGGCCTTTCCCATAACCTCTCCTTGCTAAATGTGATATTGACTTCATATGCTGTTTCTTACCCTCTCTTGGAATCCCAAGGAGCTCCTGCACTGGCATAGTTTTGTGATGCAGAAGGAAAAGGAGAGAGAGAGGACAAGTGTCAGGCAGGACCCAACAATCAACAAGGGGTCTCTCACACATGCTTGAAATCTTTCAGTGTTGTTTTATGTTTTTAATCCTATCTCTTGGACATTTCACCATTTGGTTCAAATATTATGGCCTTTTCCTTTTAAATCAACAATGTTAATTAGAAACAATAATCCTATCATTTTATCAATAATATTAATTATTAACATTTGCTAGCCAAATTAGTCACTTGAAATAGAGTAATTGAGTAAGGGAAATGTATTTTTGTATAGTTTTCACTATAAGTGCCCTGCTTTCTCTGGACTATCTGTTTAAATTCTTTGAGTACCAAATTTTTATCTGTTAAATAATGGTATGGCTTGGTCATGGGTCACACACATCACTTCAGCAGGTCTATAAATGGCCCAAAGTTTTATGCGCAATTTTCTCATTACCTAAGTTTGTTTTTGTTTGGTTTTTATTAGAAAATCACATAGCTATCAAGTGATTTTCCAATGGGAAAATGATTTCCTTCAAAACGGTAGAAAACTGCATGGAATGTTCCCAAGTCTCTTGATAGCTTTAAAATTATACAATACCATTAACTAAACCTATAGTTTCAGTCTTGAATATTATAAACTTGCTTACCTCCTGCCATAAAAAAAAAAAAAGATTATTTCTCAATCTATTCAATGTTCAGTCGTCCATAAAGGAATTGGCTCAACAATTACAAAGGTATTGTTGGAGCCTCCGAGTATGAGCTTCAACCTCCACAGTCCTTCAATGCACAAAGGATTTGTGATTGGTCTTTTACTAGTATCAAAAGAAGTACCACCCAATTCTGGTTTTTATTTGTTTGTATCAATTTCTTTCTTCAGCTAAAGAGTCTTAATAGATTAGTCAGTCCAGCTCTGAATGTTGAAGATGAGGAGACAGAAGGAAACTAACTATTTCACTGACTTTCTTAAAGCCACATTTCACATCTTGAACAGCCCTGGGTTTAGTACCATTCCTCTAACTTTCCAGTCCTTCTAGATCTAGTGCCTTTTCTTTCTAATGAAATTTTACAGTTCTATTTTATACTCAGATAGTCACGAACAGTACACATTTTTTTAAGAACTCCTTTTGAGAGAGAGAGAGAGAGAGAGAGAGAGAGAGAATCCCAAACAGGCTCTGTGCTCTCAGCACAGAGCCTGTGGTGGAGCTCAATCTCATGAACCATGCGATCATGACCTGAGCCGAGATCAAGAGTCAGACACTTACTGAATGAGCCACCTAGATGACCCCTTTTGTTCTGATTAAAAATTTTCACATTTATTTCTTTAGAATATGGTCATTTGTTGAGTTGAGAAAAGTAGAAGACAGTGGAAAAGGTGATAATGTGATTCAGTCAGTGGTAGAATAAAATAAGGAAAAGAATAAGGTTTTCAAACCATAAGAGATTCTTAAATACAGAGAATAAACTAAGGTTTAATGGTGGTGGGTTAAAAGGGTGATGGGCATTAAGGAGGCCACTTTTCAGGATGAGTACCAGGTGTTCTATGTAAGAGATGAATCATTGGGCTCTATTTCTAAAGTCAAGACTACATTGTATGTTAACTAACTTGAATATAAATAATAAAATAAAATAAAATAATACGTTGAACAACAACAATAAAATATTTAGAAGGCATGTGTGCTGGTAACCTTTGAAGTTGTTTCATTTCTGGTGATGAAAATAAAATAATTTAAATACATCTTGTCTATTAACTGATATACAGACTACACTTGCTATGCTTGAAAGCATAGACTGCAACTTTAGTTACAATTTAACTCTGATTCTTATCTTTAGAGTCTTAGCTAACACTTCTTATAGTCGCTTAGGATGTGACTCGGGACATAAAATAAGAAGGGAAAGAAGAAGGCTTATTTTATGTGTACTGCTAAAAGCAGAGAACATACTTTTATTTTCCTTGATATCTGTGACACAGTCAAACTCACTTTAGCGTTTAAGGACCTTTATTTATTCCAGGTAAAATCTAGTCAGTTTAGGTGAGCTCTATTGAAAATAAAACCACTTTCCCCAATGAGTTGGGGATTCACTGTTTGACTCTTGTTTATAAAGAACAGTGGAATATTTTCCAGATGATTGTTTCTGATAGAAACATGTGGACCTCATAGAGAATAGTCAATAGACCTAAGCAATTTTTATATAACCAGCTGTGAAAGAATATAGGGCAATTTTTAATCCTATAAAATAGGATTTAAATTTTATCCTGGTTAAGAAGGTATGTCAGTCAGTGTCCTGCTGGAAATAAAAGAAACTTTTTTTTTTTTCCTGATAGATGCAATGGAAGAACAGATAAGCCAGACCAAGTAAGGTTGGAGTCACCCAGAGATTAGTCAGCGGGAAGTCCTGCCCTTCCTAATAAATAGAGAACTGACAGGGAGACATGATATTATCAGAACCCAGGACCTGGGGTATCTGGTGAGAGGAAGACCCATGTCAGATGCTACCTGTCAGGAGCTGGAGCCACGGATAGAGTATAGCACCTGCAAGAATGGCTGCTGAAAATAGAAATGTGCTGTGTTTTACTCTCCTCCCTCTCTCTTGCCATGGATTCCTCCCACTACTGAATTTACTGGGAAGCTAGAGACTAGGGAACCTGGTCAGAGTAGATGAAAATAATGCAGAGCAAAGCAGGGAAGGAGTGAGCATGAATCTGAGAGCAGACAGGTAGAGGGCAAACATTGAAGGATATTGTCTATTTGCAGAAATGATACCAAATGCTAAAACAGTTCTATGATAGCATAAGAAAATATGTTATTAGATGCTTAAAATTGTACAGATGGAAACCACACTTCTCTTAAGTGTGAGAAATGCCTCTGTTAGTAGGAGCATGGGTGCAGAAATCAAGAAAAGCTGAGATGAGACAAGACCTGTCCTGTGAGTTGATGATTTGGAAGGAAAGCAGGGAAATATCTGAGGGAAGGAGTCGAGCATAAGAAAAGGCAGACAGTTATCCTGAAGTATGTGTGGGAGGCGAGGGTAAAGGAAGAAAAAAGTGGGTGGTGTGGTCAGTGAGAAAACCAGAACAATCCCTTCCTCCTCTCTTTGCTCTTTTCCATCCTTGCTTCCTTTTCCCATTATGTCAAGTATTTATTAAGTACCTTTGATTTGCCTGGTGCATACAGTAGCCTGTCATAGGTACAAGATATGCAGAGAACATAAAGGTCTAGTTCTTGCCAATGAGAAACTTATAGTTTAATTGAAGAAATAGAAAATAAATCAGTAAACAAAGAATATCTACAATTTCAAATTGTAGAAAGGCTATAAAGGAAACAGAACTATTCTGTGTGTTAACAAACTTCAATTTAAATTAAAAAAAATAAAGGACACAAACAGGGTGGCATCAAATAGAAAAATGTTTAGTAAACAAAGATAGATTGTGGCTTTTGACCCTGTTGTGCCTGATTCGCGAGTTCCCAGAGACCCCCAAGGAGCCGACACCGATGCAAGTACAAAAGGGTCTCTATTGCAAGCTCGAGCCAGGACTCACCCGTCCACCGGTGTAGTGGCAGCTAGGTGAAGCCCTGAACAATAGCAAGTAGGGTTTTTATGGTGTAAGGGACAGAGGTGTTACAGTGCACACATTGCACATATAACATCATCATATAAGCACCAATCACAATTGTACAGCACCCATGGTAACAGCTTTGACCATTCAGTATCTGTGAGGTGTTCATTACTTTTGGTGGGACCCAATCATGACTTTTGAGGATCCTTTGAGAATGACCAATTATGAGGTGAGTTCAAAGGGCCCAAGTGGGGTACAGGCAAGTGGTGAGAAATTGGCTAGTTTGTATAAAGACCCCTCATGTGGAAAGTGATAAACAGTATTTTGGGCATATTTTCTGGTACCATGGAAAGGGATTCATTGCAGACTGGACTCACTACACTAAGCTGTAACAGCAGCATAAACACAAATTGTGTCAGAAGTTGGGGACACAGAGACCACTGCTGAGATATCACAAGACTTAGTGACAAAGTTGACCCTGGAGAATAAATCCAAGCTTACTAAATTTAACACACAAGCCCAGAAAAATAGTGATGACTTCAATAAAGAAAGACATAGGGAAAACAGCAAATTTAGTGGGAAAAACAATCAGTTTTGAATATATAATCTTAAAGACGATATCCATTCAAGATAAATGGTGATTTAGAAAAGTGATGTAGCTAATTCTTTCAGAAACAGATCCATTTATAGATAGTTAATAAAGAAAACTTGGGGCTGTGGGGAGAGTCAGGGGTGATTCTAAAAATTTTGGAGTTATGTAATTGCATACTAGCAGGTCAGTGACAGATGATATAAAATGGGATATTCTCACCCAGTATAATTATCTATCTATCTATCTATCTATCTATCTATCTATCTATCTATCTACCTATCTATCTACCTATCTAAAAATTGTATACCCACTGAAGCCTAGGAGATGTGTTATATATCTTAGATACTCAGAAATGTTTCTGGAACACAGTAGGTATTCAAGCTGTTTAACGATGATTGGATCTTTGAGAAGGCAAAGATACTTTCCAAAACCATTTGCGCACTTATTCTGCTTTCTATCCCTGATTGGTATGTAGCCTTGTATATGGTGAATTTGATACAAAAACACAGAAAAATCTATTATGTGTTAACATTCATTTAAGTGGAAATGCATAGGGTACACCAATGCCTAAGGCACTCAAGACTGTGGTGGACACTGCTGTCATTCAACCCATCTCCAGTCAGGTCTCTATTGTTTCATATACATGAGCTCCATTATTTCTAAGAGTGAGACACTGAATCTCTTGGTAGGCAAGTGTCCTCAGACCTTAGGTTCCCACTTTTCTACCTGCAGAGAGATCTAAAAATACCTGGGAGTGGAATTCTATAGCCTCACCACCATGGGCAATGCACAAGCAACGTCCAGGCAGAGGAGAATTAACTTAGTCCTATTGACATTTGATTTAGAATGACTTTGAGAAGTGACCCACGCTGTCTCCAGAGCTCCCCAGTGGAACCAAGCCAAAGTTCCATGGACTTAGCTTGAAATGGTTCCCTTGAGTGGCTTCCTTTCCTTGCTGATCTCACTTCCCTATGCTCCTAAACAATTTTTTTTCTGGGAACACTTGCTAATAACACACTTTCATGTGAATTCTTACTCCACAGCCTAAAACCAACCTAACTAAAGAGTAGTAGTTTTGGGTTTGCTGCTGTAATAAATTACCCCAAAATCAGTGACTTTAAGAACACAAACATGTTATCTTGCAGTTCTGAAAGTCAGAAATCAAAAAGAGTTGAAATCAAGTCACTGTTAAAAACCACCCACTGGACTAAAACCAAGGTGCCGTGGGGTTTCATTTCTTTCTCAGGGCTCTAGGGGAGAATCTTCTCACAGGTTCTAAAGGCCACCTACATTCCCTGGCTAATGACCCTCTTTCCAACTTCAAAGCCCGAGAAGGCTAGTTGAATTTCTTCTCACATCAAATCACTCTGATCTCCGCTTCTGCCTCCCTCTTCTGCTTTAAGAGACCCTTGTGATTGCATTAGGCTCCGTAAAGTCACCTGATTAGCCACCTTAATTCTATTTGCAACCTTAATTCACACTTTTCCAAGAAACTTAGCATAATCTCAGGTTCTGGGAGTAGGAAGGGGGTGCCCTTCTTGTATGTTACAATATAGCATATTGTAAACCCTGAGTATAAAAGGCTCCTGGTATCAAAAATTAGACTGTTTTCTCAGATAAGGCATTATCTTACCCTTTTCAAAGCATTATCCATTTCTGCCTTTTTAGTGAACTGGAGGCCCAGGAAAAGTCACATCAAGATAAATTACATCTGTGTCTCACTTGTGTGGTCCATATTGCTTCTGTTAATTATTTGTGTTCATGGCTAATTAAATCCAGAATTTAATCTAACGTGTGTGGATATGGGGAGAAAGGGGGAGTCTCTTCTTGCCAGTCCAAACACCAGGAATTCAGCAGTGATGTAGTTGTAATGCAGTTTTTTTCAAGTTGGAAATGAAGAACAAAATGTGTGAGCAATGCTTCTCTGCTTGTGGATTCCCTTTAATCCCAGTGTTTGAGGAGACACTGAATGTCAACTACGTATAGATATTGCAGTAAGAGTTCAGAGTATAATGGGGATCAGACTAGATTGTGTCAAAGATATATTCTATCATGCCTTTTATCATTTTTATTATATCAAGAGAGCAGAGTTAAAAATGATGTGGGAATTGTCTTTCTATCACAGTGTAACTCAACTAAGGAGCCATCAGTCAGCAGGACAGAAAAGATGACTGTATCTGTAGCAGTAATTGCCTGCATCCTGAAAAACAAATGGGGAAAGCACAGAATTCTGAGTCATGTGACAAAGGAAGATTTCAGTTTCCAGGAAAGTTTGGAAAACTCTCCTTAGGAGACTCTAGTAAGGTGCACAGAGCCATGAATTAAGTGCTTATGCGAGAGAGGATTTTAGAAGCCAGAAGAAGCTAGATGTTTAAATATGCTTATGCTATTTTATTTGAAGCCAAAAAAGGAGACACTAGAATTGTTTGTCATATCTGAACTGTTGCTGGGAAACTAAGAAAGGTATTTCCAAAGTAGGATGCCAGCGAACACTGAAAAACCTTGGAGGCTGCTTGCCAACACTATAAACTCCATTTGTCAGAGAGCCTGTGTAGTACCGAGTTTCCTCTAAATTTATCTTCTCCATTTGTTTTTGTCATACGATTGTAAACAATATGAGGTTAGACACATGAGAAAGCTATATGTGTTGCTTCTTTTAGCTCTCTCAGAAGCAGCTTTGTTTAGTATCAACTGTACTGTTAAAATCTATGAGGACTCGGATCCATTAGATCCTCAAGTTTTGAGGGTTAGAGATACGATCTTGTCCCTTTCCAGATGTTCTGAATTGCCCTGCTCTGTGGCTAGCACATATTGGAACTACATGCTAGCCTAGACTTACAAATCAATGAGTGAATGAAAGAAGAGAATGAATTACTGACTAAAAATTAATACAGAGATGTTTCTTCCATGTTTTGCGAAATATAACATTAACCAGATATAGTAAATAGAGCCAGATGAAATCATTTATATATTATTATTTTTAATCTACAAAATGGTCATTTCCTGTGGTTCACCTGAGTAGATGACTAGCTAGCAGCAGTGAACTACTAGTAGTTAGTACTAGTTCACTACTACTGACTAGTCCCCCCCAAGTATACTCAGAATAAATCACAATTTAGTAGACCCCCCTTAAGAGCCAGGTATTCAGATAAGTGTTTTTGTGTGCTATCTTATTTAACACTTAAAAAAATCCTGTGGCAAGCAAAATTCTGAAATGGCCTCCAAGGTCTCCAAATTTGTATATTTTTGCACATTACCCCGGGACTGTAAATCTCACAGAGTTTACTTCTGTAATTACGTTATGCTGGCAGGGCACCCCTGCCTTGTAGAAAGAGAGACTGTCTGGGTGGGTCGGAGCTAATCACATGAACCCTTTAAGTCTGGGTTTGGAGGTCAGACACAGAAGAAGTTGGAGATGAGAAACAACAGATTTTGTGTGACAGGTTTCTCTGTTGCTGCCTTTGCAGATGGAGGGACCACATGGCAAGGAATGTGGGTAGCTTCCAGGTGACAGGACTCGTCCCACATCTGCAGCTGGTAGCAGAACGAGGGTGTCAGTTCGACACCAGAAGAGACAGGAATTCTGCCAACGGCCCTTGAACTCTGAAAAGGATCCTGAGCCACAGATGGAAACCGTAGATCCAGCTGACGGCTGAGTTTCAGCCTGGTGAGATCCTGAGTGGTCCTGTGTGATAGACAGAAACTGAGAAATATTAAATTTGCCGTTGGTGAAGTCCTTATATTTGAGGTAGGTAATTGGCTACAACGGCAATAGTAAACCAATACAAATCCCCTTTCATTTCACTTCACAAAAGAAGAATGGAGATTCCGTGCTAGAAACTAATTTTGCCAAGGACAGGCAGGAAGATTTCAATACAAGACTTTTGACTCTGTGGTTAGTATTTTTTTCTAATGTGCCCTATTTTTTGGAAGGAAAAGGAAAAGGGTTGGGAAAAGAAGTAAGAACTAGAGAATTAGAGTTCTGTCAAGTCAGTGGTGAAGTCTCACATATATGAGGTCATAGAATTCAAAGGAAACGTCCCCTTACATGTGGCTTTACTAAAGTTGTTATGCCTCTGGTTGTTTTCACAAGGAACATAAAGATCAAAAGATATTTGGCAACACCATGGTGTTGGGTAAGATTAACTATGCTTCTGAAGTGAGAAATGCATCTGTGGTTTGTGGGAACTTCCAGAGTTCATGTGATTCCTCCTTATTTATTTCTTCCTTGCTGAGAAAACAACACACCAAGCCCAACTCTTGATGAACCAGTTTCTTATAAATCACATTATGCTAGTTCATCATCACATGTTGCTGTTGCCTGTGGATCTCTAAGACTATGGAAAGCAACATTTAGCAACATGCAAATAAGTTCCGTATCTTTATTACATTAAACTGTGTGTGTGTGTGTGTGTGTGTGTGTGTGTGTGTGTGTGTGTGTGTGTGTGTGAAGTGGGGGTTATATCAAACTATGCAATCCACTTAGAAATTTATTTTATTTTTTAAAATAAATATATTTCATTGTTTTATTGTTTTCAGCATGTGATGGTCATATTTTATATAAATTATGTAACTAAGAAAAGTCCTAAGGAGGTTTTCTTAAGTTATTTGTAATCCCAAAACCTAGAAATAATTTTACTGTCTTTAGTTACCTTTATTGTAGACATGGTTTTATGTACACATACAGATAAAAAGAATAGGACAAAAATGAATATACTACAATAGTATTTTAATAATCAATGAAATAGAGTTTTAAATGAGATAAAAAGTTAAAGATGCTGAACTTTAGATTTATTTTGCTACCTCTGTTAGACACCACTCTGTGCTGGGACATCTTGGTGACACCACCTGCCCCACAGGTCACCAGATCACCAGGTGTACTGGTCAACCTCAGGCGTGTCGAATGGGCATTGCCACTCACGCCACCTCCCCATTCTCACCACATGACAGATTAGTTCTAGAAGAACCACTGCAAAAGCAGAAGTGGGAAAACTCTTTCTGTCGAAGGTCCGAGAGCAAATGTTTTAGGCTGTGGACTACACATGATGTCTGTGTGAGATGTCTGCACTTCACCAATCATTTACAAATTTAAAAAGCATTCTCAGCCTCAGAGCTGAACAAAAAAAGGGCAAGAGCCAGAGATGGCCCAGGTAAGAATAAAATATTAGGCCAAACGTTAAGAGATTAGAGTAATTTTCAGTAAATTATATATTATTATTATAGTATAATATATATATATAGTATATATAATATATAATATTATATCAGTAAATTATATATTATTATAGTATAATAAATATATAGTATATACAATATATAATATACTATAGAAAATACACAACTCATGAGCCTTGAGTTAAAAAATTTTTCACAAAGTGAGCTCACTTGAATAATAAACTGAAGGGGGATGAAGAAAGCTACACTTTCGGCAGCTCAGAAGCTCTCCTTCCGCCTGTGCGGCCATGGAAGTGTTGCTCTCATCTCTCTGTGAGAAAGCACTTGTCTTCATCTGCTAGGAGTGCAGTGAGCCAGCTGCCACTCTTCTGTGGCAGCCCCCAGCCAGTCACTGAGCGCAGAGGTGGTTACCGTGGCCTGAGCATTTACGCCTGATGTAGAACTCCTCTATGTGGTAGTCTTTTTGGAGACTTTCCCCTTGGATTGGCTGAGACTTTCTCAAATTGGCATTTCACTTCGAGGCTCTTCTTGCTCAGGTCTGTCAGAGCAGCATAGGGTACAATGGCTTGCACTTCCCCGTCGGGCTTCCATCTCACTTCTAAGTCTCAGCTGTTACTTCCCCATAAACCTATCACGCCCCTAATGCATCTTAGCCCCTGCTCCCTGAGGTACTCAGGCTGATGCCTGTCCCCTTCCATCTGTTCATTCACCTTATCAAGGGCTTACCACACTAACTTCTAAAATGTAGGTAGCTTCCTGGATTGAACTTGATAACGATGGGATCATGCACTTGAAGTCTTTTGTAACTGGCTTATTTTGCTCAGCATTCTGTTTGTGAGATTCATCTTTCTTATTCTTGCAGTTGTAGATTGTCCATTCTTGTTCTTCAGTTTCCTGTGTGAATATGTCCATTGTGTAAATATACCACGATGTTTTCGGCCATCCTATGGTAGATGGACATTAGTCTGTTTCTAGTTTGAAATTATTACAGATAGAGCTGCCATACGCATTGCTGGACATGTCTTTTGGTGAACATTTGATTCATGTATTCAGTTTCAGTAGATTTTACCAAATTTCCTAGTTCTTTCATGAACTTCCAGTCCACAAGCAATGTGTGAGTGCCAGTTGCTCCACAGAAGGAGTATTTTTTATTTTAGCCATTCTGTTGGGGGTAAAGATAGATCACATTATAGTTTTCATTTAAATATCATTGAAAAAAAGGGAAAGTTGAGTACTTTTTGCGTGTTCTCCTTTGTCTTCAGGTATTTTGCACATTTTCCATTCTGTTGTATCCTGTTGTGTGCGTTTTTCATATTGATTTTTTACATTTTCTTTATATACACTGGATAAGAATGTTTTTGTTGAATAATATGTAATTCAAACATATTCCGCTGTTTTTACTCTTTTAATGGTGTTTTGATGAAAATAAGTTCTTAATTATAATGTGGTTGATTTATTAATTTTTTAAAAATTTATTTTGTGTCCTGTTCAGAAAATATTTCCCTACTTCCAAAATCATGAAGATATTCTCTTATGTTTTCTCCTAAAAGCTTTATTGTTTTAACTTCAATGTTAAGATTTTGACTTTATTTTCGTATGTTAAGTGAGGTAGTGGTAATAATTTGTTTTTTTTGAATATTCAATTTTCCTAGCACAACTTATTGAAAAGACTATCTTTTCTGTAATACACTGAATAGTCACCCAGACCATAAAAGAGATCATGATTTCTCTGCTCTCAATTTTATTCTATTGGTTTATTTCTTTTTCCTTGAACTATTACCATATATTCCTAATTATTAGACCTTGTAACAAATTTTGATATCCAGCACTGTAACATCCAGCCTCGTTCTTCTCCAGTAATACCTTGGATATTCTTGGGCCTTTACATTTCCATATAAATTTGTAAGCATTTTGTCAATTTTCATAGTTAAATTTGATTTATATATTAATTTGATGGCAATTTACATTTTTACAATACCGAATCTTCCAAACCGTGAAGGTGGTATAATCTTTCATATTTTTGGATATTAATATGGTTGTGACAATTTCCTTAGGCTTATCGTCTTCATGGTGTTTGTTTTCATGTTTATTTATCCAGCTTATCTCTTAACGTGAATCATTTAGAGAAAGCATCTAGTTGAATCCTACTCATATATAGTCTGACAATCTCTGATTTTTAAATGGAATGTTCATTTTATATATAATTTAATCAGCTTATATAATTGGATTTATGTCTGCCATTTGCTATTTTCTTTTTATTTGTTTCCTCAGGTTTTTATTCTTCTGTTTCTCTTTTGACTTCCTTTGAGGTCATCAAACAATTTTTAGCATTGCATTTACATTTTACTTTTGGCTTTTTATTAAAGCTTTGCATACTTTTAAAGAAACTAATAGAAGAAAAATAATATAACCATCATCCCCAGTGTTCCTCATTTGTTTCTATAAGTCTGATTTCTCATTTGGTGTTGCATACTTTCAGCCAAAAGAACTTTTACAATGTCTTGCTAAAATTTTCCATGTTTTCATTCTTCTGAGAATGTATATATTTTCCTAGTTTTTGAAAAATGACATTGAAACTGAATATAGAATTCTTTTAGCATTTTAAAGCTATTATTTCACTGTGCCTGGGTGCCTCAGTTGGTTGAGCGTCCAACTTTGGCTCAGGTCATGATCTCACAGTTCGTGGGTTCCAGCCTCGTGTCCAGCTCTGTGCTGACAATAGCTCAGAGCTTGGAGCCTATTTCAGATTCTGTGTCTCCCTCTCTGTCTGACCCTCCCCATGTTGTCTCTCTCTCTCTCTCTCCTCTCTCAGAAATTAAAAAAAAAAAAGGTATTTCATTATCTTCTGGCTTCTATTATTTCTAATAAAGAAGTCTGCTATCATTTGTATCATTTCTTCCCGGTGTATAACTTGTTGTTTTCCCTGACAACTTTCAATATTTTTTCTTTATCTTTGGTTTTTAGCAGACTGCTTGGTTTCATTGAGCTTCCTGCATCTTATGTTTTTCACAACATCTTGCCAAACTTTAGCTTGGCAAACTTTTGGGGAGATCTATTCTCTCTTGGCGATGTCTGAGATTATATTATATTTGTAATAGATTCCTTGATATTGTTCCCCAGTCCATATAGGCTTCCTTTTTTTTTTAAATCTCCTATTTATAGATTAAATATTTTCTATTAATCTGTCTTTAAGTTCACTGATGCCATCTTTAAGCAGTTGTTAAGCCTATTTAGTGGGTTTATCATTTCAGATACTTTATTTTAGGTTCTAATTTTAATTTGCTTTTGTAAAAACCATAGTCTCCATTTCTTTGTTGGAATGGTCTGTCTATTAATATATTGTGACCCTCTTTTACTTGGTTTTGGAAAATATTTATAGCTATTTTGAATTTCTATAAACTAATCCTGACATCTGGGTCATCTAAGGTTTGGTTTCAGTTAGCTATTTTTTATCTTTATTACAAGTGACATTTTCCTGTTTCTTTGATAGTATCAATTTTTAATTTTATCCTATGCATTTTGGGTAATCCATTGTAGAGACTCTAATTCTGTATATTTTCTGAAAGAGTGTTGTTTTAGTTCAAGAAGGCAGTTAATGTGGCTGGACTCAAACTCAGCTCTGTCTCTCCTGCAGAAAGCCAACTGAACTCTCTACTTGGTACAATCATCTTGTTACCAGCTGAGGTCTCCTGCTCTTTTCAGATTCAGTCCACTTATTTGCAAATTTGGGTCCAAAAATATGAGCAGTTGATACACTAAATTTTGGTGCTCTCCAGTGGCTCTCCCCAGTGCAATACCTTTGTCTTCCTGATTCTGGCCGCTCCAAACTCTGTCCTGGTACCTCTCAAGTCAGGAAGACTACAGCTTTTTACCCATGTTGCTATCACTGGGAAGTGCCATCAGTTGAAAAGCCATGTCACATAGTGCAGTTCCTATTTTCTTAAAGATTTTTCTGAAACTTTCTTAAAGTTTTTTTTTGTTGTTGTTGTTATGTTTTTGTTGTTTTCTTTAAGTTTCTTAAAAGGTTCACTTTCTTCCAGCTGCTGCCAGTTACTAGCCACTCTTTGGCGGGCGCATGTGGTTGTTAGGTTGTTTTCACATGTTTTAATAGCTGCTATCTGTGCAATGAGTTAGTTCAATACAACTATTCTGTAAAAGTGGGACTTCTATAAGATCTCTTTGAAGGTCCTTTTTGTGTGATTTTCTCTATTCTATTTACCATTTTCTTTTAAATCATATCTATTTTGCTGTTACTTTTAATGCAGATTTCTGCTCTAAATGTACTTGTTCTTCTTACATTTGATTTAAAAGTTTGCTGAAATCAGTTTCATCTCTTGATTTTTTTTTTTTCTTTTGTAATTTTATCTTTGAAAGCTTAGTTGTATTTTTTTGTCTTTACAAAATACAGCAATGTCCATGAAGAACTAGTTTCATGATTTCCTTTTCTGTTTCCTTAGCTTGGTTTACTCTGGTGCTATATCTTTTATCTGGATTTTACCTATGTCCCAGTTCTCTATTCATCCCCTTCCCCATCTGAAAGTTTTATACTGATTCCATTGTGGTCATTACTTCAAATGAAGCTATTTGTTAAAGAGTCATGTGGGAGTAATCAACTTCCTTTTGGGGTTAAGGTTACAAGGACTCTCAATAAATGTGTTATTTCTTTTGCTCCTGGGGACAATTTACTTGTCATTGTTACCATTGTTGTTTAGTGCCCAAGAGGTTTATTGGGGAAGTCATTAGGTGGCAGCTCTCTGTACTACTACCATATAATCACTTTATACCTTTTCTCCTTCATCCGATCTTCCGTTCCAGTGGCTTCCCCAGACTGACAGACAGAACATAAAAGTACCTGATCTACAGTTACTCCTTCAGGTCTACCTCCTTTTTGCATTCTGTGGTCTAAGAAGCTCTAACAGCATCTTACCCATTCTCTCTCCTGTGACACATATAGCCCTGGTTCTTGTCTCTCAGCTCAATGTTACATTATATGGGCCATTGGAGATGATTCTCCTTACTTTCAAAAAAACTCTGGAGAAACTATGTCAAATCTCCTTTTTATCCTGTATTTTGATGCAGATTTTATATTATTTTGCAAATGTGTTTTTTGGGTTTGAGTTTGTCTGTATTTTTAGTATTTATTATTTTCCTCTGGTTTCAAAGAAAAAGAATGAGAAAAAAACTTGCCATATTTGACTGGGAGTCCCCTCAAGACTCTTCAAAGCTTTCAGTTATATTACCTTTTACATAAAGACAATAAAGTGGGGTCAACGATGATGATACTTCCTTTCTTCAGGTGTTTTAGAATTTCTTGATTCCTACAGTACAAGTTTTATTGTATCTTGAATAAAACCTTCAGCCCAAGCAGTACTCATTAAAGGAGATACTGTGGTATAGAGGTTCATATCACAGTGACAATGGCATGGGTTAAAGTGTCAGATGTACCCATACCTGTTGTATGATAAGTGAAAATCACTTAATTTCCCAATATCCTATTTCAATCTCTGTATGTTGGTAATGGAAATACCCACCTCCACAGATGTGGTAAAGGATTATATGAGACAACCCAGGAAAACAATTGGTACATAGTATTGCTAAATAAATAGTAGCAATTATGATTATTATTCTAGGTTATAATATTTGGTTGAATCAAATCATTATATTAATTGTCACAAAGTTTTATTGTATTTTTGCATAATCCTTGGGTAGAAAGATATGTGTAACTCTCCCAACACAAGTAAAATTATTCTTCTGATGTGGTTTATCTATACGATGGAATACTACATGGCAATGAGAAACAATGAAATCTGGCCATGTGTAGCAACATGGATGGACCTTGAGGTGTTATGCTGAGCGAAATAAGTCAGGCAGAGAAGGACAGATACCATATGTTTGCACATATAGGAGGATTAGGAGGAACTTAACAGAGGACCATGGGTGAGAAGAAGGGGGAAATAGTGGGGGAGAGGGAGAGAGGCAAACCATGAGAGACTCTTGAATGCTGAGAACAAACTGAGGACTGATGTGTGTGAGGGGGTGGAGGGGGGAGATGGGCAGGGTGGAGGGCACTTGTGGGGATGAGCACTGAGTGTTATATGGAAACCAACTTGACAATAAACTATCTGTAAAAAATAATAATAAAATAAAATTACTCTTCTGGAGAAATAGAAGAATGTTTAAGGACCATGTCTTAGGACCTTATTATCTTAGGGATGAGCTTATTGAGAGAAAACTCTTGCTTATGGAAGTGTATGCCAGCTGCTGGCATGTTATCTTTTGTCTTGTCTATACTCTGACCTTTCAGCTTTATAACTTCCAAATGTTTATATAATGAGAACTGCCCTTTTAAAATTGACACAGTGATTAAAATTGAAAATGAGATCCGAGACTGTTCTCTAATAAATAGGCTGGATCTGAGCATACATCTGTCCAGCAAAAATCTTCTAAGCAAGTAGGCACACAATTCTTTGCTTGTATGGAAAAAAGTGAAGGTGACATTTATACCGTTCAATAATTTTTCTCTCCATCTGTTTATTCACTGGTAAGATTTAAGTTGGCAAACGCTATACTCACATTGATGCTGCTCCTAGGTTATTTTTCAAATATTCAGCTTTTAGAAGGCTGAATCCAGGGCCTTACGGACACATAAATTTCTTATATATTCCATTTTATAAGAAAACACCTTTTCAAAAAGAAGACGATAATCAAAGCAGAACCCACCCTACTCCAGAAGTTCATCTTGCTAACAGATCTGCCAGTCCCATCAAAGACTCCCTCATGCCAAAACAGTTCATCATATTTTCTTCACTTCTGCTCAGTTATATATATCTATATATGGAGATATATATATATATATATGTATATATATATATATATATATGGATATATATGTGTGTGTATGCATATGTATATAACTTTATTCTCACCTGAATAAGAAGCATGAAATAAACTTTATCAAATTTATTGATTCCAACATATTTTTGTTTTAAATTTAGGATCTAAGTTGGGATTACATTAAGTCGTGGTATCCACACCTCATTCATCTGTGCTTTGCTTTTCAGGTAAATAAAAGGTGGTTTCTTTTATTTCAAAGACTGAATCTCCTGCTTGTTCTTCCACTAAGTCCTATATCTGAATTTAAAGGACACATGTAAACTTTACTCATCTTCTAGGAAAAAGGCATTGATACCGCTGGGCCAAATAAATGTAACTCACTCTTTACATTCACACTGTTCTAATAATTTCCCTCCTGTGGGAGACAGAATGCTTATGGCATCTCAATATGCCAATTTGAAATATTTAAATGTTTAAATATCTAAGTAATAATAATAATTTTTTCATTATTCAGAAAATTACCAAAATTCTGAAAAAATAGTCAAGTCTCATCACTTTGTAAATGTACTCAAAGACTGAAGCATGACACTATTCTTTTTGTTTTTTAATTTTTAAGGTTTATTTATTTTTGAAAGAGAGAGAGTAGAAGAGAGGCAGAAAGAGAGGGAGACAGTAGATCTGAAGTTGGACGCTCAACTGACTGAGCCACTCAGGTGACCCAGATACCATTCTGTACACTAATTGTTTAGAGAGATGAAATGGATCTCAAAATCATCCAGTCTGACCACTCTTCCATGCTTGGGAGTCCAAAGTTATTTGTCCACGGATTTATCCAAAGTTATTATCTCATGAGCCAGTGCCTGAATACTTCTATTAATAGAATTGACATGGTGGTTTGAAACAGTAAAATTTTCTCTTTGGACAATTTTGATTGCAAGCAAAAATGTGTACATGTTGTGATTGAATATTTTCTGAGATGTCCTTCAATTGGTTTCATTTATATTCTGAAATATGCTGAAATTTCTATTCCAATTACCAAAAAGATTTTCTTTTTACTGTTTCTGCTGTGAAAACTAGAGGTCTTATAACAAAAATTCAAATGACATAGAAGGATATACAATTATTCTATCCTGGTAACTCTACTCTCTGGAAGTTATACTATTAAGATTTTCATGGAGGAGGGGCGCCTGGGTGGCTTAGTCGGTTAAGCGTCCGACTTTCGCTTAGGTCATGATCTCGCGGTTTGTGGTTCGAGCCTCGTGTCGGGCTCTGTGCTGACTGCCAGCTCAGAGCCTGGAGCCTGTTTCAGTCTGTGATTCCCTCTCTCTCTGACCCTCCCCTGCTCACACTGTCTCTCTCTCTCTCTCCTAGAAATAAATAAACATTAAAAAGAATTTTTTTTAAAGATTTTCATGGAGGAATTTGGAGAAAATTCTCACCTAAAAACTCATACCTACTGATATATAGATATAAATTATAGAGATTTTTAAGCACCAACCACTTGGCATATGAAATATACACTATTCTGGTTTACAACTTTTTATTTTACAACTAATTCTTATTTCCTCATGAAAATGTACAGGCCAACCTTATTCTTTTTATTAGTTGCAAAGTACTCTATTTTAAAAATCCTGATACAAGTTTACATGCATGTGTGAGGCCATGCATGGGTAAATTTTTCAAAAATGTTTTGCTGGGTCAATTTCTTTTATTTCTGAGCAAGAATTTTGCTCTTTTCAAAAATAATTAGTACTTTGGAAGAACAGCATGAAGTTTCCTCAAAAAGTTAAAAAAGAAATACCCTACAATCTAGAAATTGCATTACTATTTACCCAAAAAATACAAAAATACTAGTTCAAAGGGACACATGCGCCCCAATGTTTATAGCAGCATTACCTACAATAAGCAAATTATGGTCAGCACAAGTGTCCATCGACTGATGAATGGATAAGAAAGATGTGGTATATACATATAATGGAATAATACCCAGCTATAAAAAAGAATGAAATCTTGCCATTTGCAATGACATGGATAGAGCTAGAGGAGTATTATACTTAACAAAATAAGTCAGTCAGAGAAAGACAAATGCCATATGATTTAACTCATATGTGGAATTTAAGAAACAAAATGAAGGGGCAAAGGGGAAAAAGAGAGAGATAGAGAGAGAGGAAAAGCAAGAAACAGACTCTTAACTAGAGAGAATAAACTAATGGTTACCAGAAGTGAAGCGGGGGAGGATGAGTGAAACAAGGAAGGAGATTAAGAAGTGCACTTGGTGTGATGAATACAAGGTATTGTATATAAGTATGGAATCAATATATTGTACACCTAAAACAAGACAACGCTATATGTTAACTACTTGGAGTCTAAAAAAAAAAACATAAAAAAACAAATAAGAGCACTGAATAAAATGAAATAAAATGACATAATACAATCACTTTTTTTCAAGTTTCCTAACAAGTCTTCTCTGATAGCAACAAACCTGAAATTTTGTGCCTGAGATTCAATCTTCTTTAATTTTTAGAAAAACAAGATGAGGTTTTCAATATTACCTTTGGTTTAGTACTTCAAACCTAGGAAGCAAATATATAATTTTTCTACATTGAAACAATAGCATGATTTTACATTAAATTGTGAGAGATAAAGAAGTGACTGACACTTTCTTCTATTGTGATTCAAAAATAAACTTCTAGAAATGCATCCATTTTTATAATTCTTCTATAACACAACTTTTTAAAATTTTTGAAATAACTTTAAACTTACAGAAAAGTTACAAATGTAGCACAGAGAGTTCACACATAACCCTCACTCGGATTCCCATGGTGTTAATAATTTTCGAAGCCATAGTACAATGATCAAAACCAGGAAATTAACATTGCTATGCCACTATTAGCTGGACTACAGATTTCAGTGTTCCCCTTATATCCCATTTTGATTCCACGATCCAGTGAGAATTCCACATCACAGTTAGTTGTTGTGTCTGAGCTGTGACAGTCCTCATTCTTTCCCTATCTTCCATGTTTTGACACATTATGAATACTGGTCAGTTATTTTGTAGAGTATCTTTCAGTCTGTTTTTGTCTGATGTTTTCTCATGATTAAAATGAGGTCATTCACTTTGGTAAAAGAACTGGAGAAGTGATTTTTTTCACTGCATTATAACAAGGGGGAAATGATTTTCATATGCATTATAACCAGTGGTAGGGCCTTCAGTCATGTGGCTAATGTGGTGTTCCCTAAGTTTCTCTAATGTAAAAAATTTACCATTTTTCCTTTGCAATTTTAAGCATCTTGGGGGGAGATATTTTGAGGTTCTGTAAATATTCTGTTTCTCCTCAAATTTTCATTCGCTGCAGTTTTCATTCACTGGTGGATCTTGCATGCAGCAATTATGATGATGATGTTTGCCTAATGATAGTTTTGCATTTCTCTCAGTCTTTCTACATTTATTAATAAGAATTATTTTAATAAAAAGAGCTTCTACTTCTTTTATTTATTTACTCTATTATTTAT
The DNA here is from genome assembly GCA_017311185.1 of Proteles cristata cristata. Taxonomy (NCBI): domain Eukaryota; kingdom Metazoa; phylum Chordata; class Mammalia; order Carnivora; family Hyaenidae; genus Proteles; species Proteles cristata. Next base: position 1,702,881 of record JAESUZ010003762.1, on the reverse strand, counting down.
TTATATAAATACAGACTTATGGATATTTATTTTATTCTATAAATTATAATTAAATACTATCCTTATTTATTTTCTTATTTAAAATGGCTATTGAGAATGTAACAAAATACTTCATCTGATCTCAGAAGCTAAGCAGGGTCGGGCCTGGTTAGTACTTGGATGGGAGAATGTAACAAAATACCACAGACTGGGTGGCTTAAACAACAGAAATCAATTTCTCACAATTCTGGAGATTGAATTTCAATATCAAAGTGGAGGTATGTTTGATTTCTCCCTAAGAACTCTCTCCTTCGTTTGCAAATGCCCTTCCTCACATGACCTTTTCTCCATAAATGCAGATCCCTTGTGTCTCTTCTGACAACAACACCAGTTAGGACCCCACCCTTATGATCTTATTGAAGCTTAATTAATTACCTCTTAAAAGGTCCTATTTCCAAATACAGTCAAATTGGAGGTTAGGACTTCAACATATGAATTCACAGCATAACAGCATATTTATCTTCCTGTCTTTGATTAATAGTCAGGTTTGGCCTCCATTCATGGCCTCTCCTTCACCAGCAATCTGCTTCTGCTTAAGGCTGTTTTGTTTCCCTGATATCTCTTTCTGCCTCTCCCTCTGCTCCTCTGTAGTAGGAAAGGGCTATTATGACTCTCACATTTTCCACTCTCTCATTTTTAGTGTAAACAGAGTCCTTGTTTTGAGCCCTTCAGGCCTGATTGATTATCAGAAGACTGAATGATGTGAAAGATTGGCAGATGTTGATATCCTCTCAGAAAACTTTCTTAATTTGGTACAAATTCCACTGGATTTGACAGCTCTCAGTCATACTTAGTGGTTTTGCTGTGCTTTCCTAGTTTTATTTTTGATGGAGTTTCCCCACTCTGTTTTCTATTCCTTTATTGTGTTTTAATTGGCTTCAAGGAGAGTGGAGTGAAGTGCCTTTATTTGGCTATTATCTTCAATTAAACTAAATTATTCATTGTTTTAAATATTATGGAAGGGTTTTTGTTTTGTTTTGTTTTGTTTTGTTTTCTTTCTTTTTTTGAGAGAGAGACAGCAAATGCATGAGCAGGGGTGGGACAGAGGAAGAGAAAGAGAGGATCTTAACCAGGCTTCGACAACTCTGGGATCATGACCTGAACCAAAATCAAGAGTCTGTTGCTCAACTGACTGAACCTCCCAGGTGCCCCAATATTATGGAAATTCTAAAGAGAGAATTGTAGATATTAATAGAGATTATATACTGGTAAATGTTAAAAATGTTCTCAAAATGTAAATATAATAATAATATATTTTATAATATAATGTTATATTTTTGGTACTAAATATAATAATAATTAAAATAGGAGCCACCAATATTTATTGGACTCCTGCTCTATGCCAGGGATTGTGTTAGAAATCCATAAGGAAAATCTAATTTACTCTTATAGCCACTATAAACCAGAGATAACAGTATTAAATTTTACAAATGGAAATACTTGTTCAAGGCCACACAAGAGATAAATGTTACAGCTGGGTATTACACACAGGTTTACCTATCTAAATTATTCACAGCCACCATGTTGTAGAGATTATCTTTGGAAGAAAAGAAAACAAATAAATTAATAGAAAAGAAACAACAATATTTTATAATATTATTTTCTTTACTGATTATTCTATTTCCAATAGCGTCACTGCAAAATATGTTAACTCATCTTATAAATGTACTCATAGAATAAAACAAACGCATATGTCATGGGCAGTATTATATATAATTCTTCACTTACAAAAGCAATATATTGCCTCTACTGTGAGTGGCCTATTTGTTTCATAGTTATTTATTTCTTTATACACCAAATCTACACAGGAAATGAAACCCTGGCACTGGTTACTTTACACTAATATGGCCAATAGAGACTGATGCAGTTTTCTTTCCATGCCCAAGCATCTATTAACATGGAGAAATCTGGATTATCTGATACTGAATGTGCAAAAATGAGTTTAGCTTTCTGTGCTGGATGATTGAATGCATCCTCGGATGAGCCTATCAAGGTTTAATTGAACTACAAATCCAATGATAATTGGAATAGAACCCCAGTCCAAAACAGGACACAAATATTCTAAGCTTTAGTTAATGAACAGAAGCAAATGGAAAATTCTGGTTAAACTCATGGCATCCTTTGACTGTGTCTGTCATTCAAAAAACATGATATGGCAATATTTATTTATTTATTTATTTTTTTTTTTCTGTACTTTTTTTTTTTAATTTATTTTATTTTATTTTTTTTTACGAATAGTTTATTGTCAAATTAGTTTCCACATAACACCCAGTGCTCATCCCCACAAGTGCCCTCCTCCATGCCCACCCCTCCTCCCCCCCACTTCCACCAGTCCTCAGTTTTTGTCAGCATTCAAGAGTCTCTCATGGTTTGCCTCTCCCCCTTTCCCCCAACATTTCTGCCCTTCTTCTCCCCCTTGGTCCTCTGTTAAGCTCCTCCTAATCCTCCTATACGTGCACACATATGATATTTGTCTTTCTCTGCCTGACTTATTTCGCTCAGCATAACACCCTCAAGGTCCATCCATGTTGCTACACATGGCCAGATTTCATTGTTTCTCATTGGATATGGCAATATTTAAAATGAACAGTTATGTAACAATAATTAGACAATACCTACTCTGTGCTCAATAAATGAGACTAGAAAACTAAAATGTAAGACGAGAATATTTTAAAATAACTTAAGTCCTCATCTATATTTTAGGTTCTTCAAGGCTATTTATTTCTTCATACAATATTACGGCAGTTTCAGTTGCATCATAGTTACTAAATACATGTTTTATTTGTGTGTATAAATGGTTGGTCTTTGGGATGCCTGGGTGGCTCAGTTGGTTGAGCGTCCAACTTCAGCTCGGGTCATGACCTCGTGCTTTGTGAGTCTGAGCCCACATTGGCTTGCTGCTGTCAGCGCGGAGCCTGTTTTGGATCCTCTGTTTCCCTCTCTCTCTCTGCCCTCCCACTTGCACCTTCTCTCTCAAAAATGAATAAAAACATCTAAATGGCTAGTCTTTGGAGAAAATTGATTAGTAGATGAGGTATAATATATTGCATTCATCATTAAAGTCATTTAATTGATTAAAAAAAAAAACAGGTTTGTTTCCTGAATAAAAGGATATATACTAGTTAGCTTTTTGTTGCTGTTATCAACATTTTCATATTGACTGAGCTCAGTGGTTTATAATTACCAGAATTAAGTAAGACACATGCAAATTCATTTAACGTTGTCGAAATCTCTTACCAGATTTTAAAGCTGTGATGTTTACTTCTGAAATGTTTTTCAAAGTGTTATTGCTGCAGAAATTCACAATTACGAATGTATGTAAAACTAAAGACAAAAGCGATTGAGTTAATCAAACTGACAGAATTATGGAGAAGAGATTAGTGATTGCTAAGGGTTCGAGATAAGAGAAGAGAGGGAGAGGACTGGCGATGCCAAGCGGTAGCAGGAAGGATACCTTTGTGGTGGTGGACTAGTTCCGGATCTTGATGGTGGCGACAGTGGTGGAAATCTACACACTTGATACACGTGTTGCAGAGGGCACATGACATAAAATGGCATATGCTGTATCAATAGCAATTTTCTGATCTTGATAGCATTCAGTAGTTACATAAGAAGTAATCATTGAGAGGAACTGGATGAATGACACACAGGACTTCACTGTTTTTGCAAATTTTTGTGAATCTATAATCATTTCAAAGTAAAAGTATAAAAATATGATTGAGCAGAGTTAATCTTGACTCACATAATAGTTGTGTGTTTTTTTCCCTCACCCCTTACATTTAAATGTTTTCTGCAATGTTAGTTTGAATGATGCTATTTACAAGCTGTACATACTTGGGCTTCTGACAAGCAGTTGCAGGTGGCAGATCAACTCATCAAAGGCATCGTGTACTCTTGTTTTTCAGTGATGAACACATGGCATTCAATCTGATATTTTTCTTTAGAGGGCAGAAATTCTCAAGTGTTTTGGTCGAAACACCGTTGTGACACTTGCTCGTTTCTACCTTTATTGCCATATGATTTTATATATTTCACCAGTACAATAAAAAATGTGAAATATTGGAATTTTCCTGATTTTTTAGTTACTCTGGGATTTCAAGTATACTTTGAAACAATACATCCATATTTTGTTATTCATAGATTTTTTTCCTGTGTTCATATATATTATACTTAGGTGAATGGTGTGGATCTTCCTCATAATGCATAAGTAATGCTGGAAGACACATGGCTAACATGTAGGTATATGTGTACAAAAGTCAAGGAGAAAGGGATTAGAATTCTCTTGCCCTGCCTATCTCTGTCAATGCTAGGAAACTTCCTCAGGCAAATATTTCATCTCATTGTTTCAACTCATATTGCCTTAAAAAGTAGAGAAGCTGAGCTTTTTAATATTTATTTCAATTTGTTTCCTATTTTAGGAATTGTGTCTTATAGTGATTTGCTTATTTTTTTTCTCCTTAGGTGATATCCTTTCCCCAGTTGATCTAAAGAACTGATTCTGTTGATTACACAGAGCTCCTGTGGTATGTGTTGCAAAGATCCTCGTAAGTGGGTCATCAGTAGGAAGAGAGGAAACATGGTGTATTCACGGAATTGAAAAAGGAAACCAAGCCTGGTGTGGCTGATGCACAGAGATTAAAGGGAGCATGAGTGAAAAACTGTGAGAGACAGAAACAGATAGGCTATGTAAAGGATTTTAGTTTTTATCCTAAAGCAATGAGAAGGCATTGGAATGGTTTAAGTTGGGGGTGCGGGTGGGATGAAGTGTGGAGATGATGGTGGTGTTGTAACCGAGATTTATTGTAAAAATTCTTTTTTTACGTTTATTTTTTAAGTTTAGTTTTTGAGAAAGTAAGAGTGCATGCACTGCGTGTGAGGAGAGGAGGGACAGAGAGAGAGAAAGACAGAGACAGAGACAGAGACAGAGAGAGAGACAATCCTCATCAAGCTCTGTGCTCTAGGCACAGAGCCCAATGTGGGGATCGACCTGAGGAGCTGTGAGATCATGACCTGAGCCAACATCAAGAGTTAGTCACTTAACCGACTAAGCCATCCAGGTGTCCCTGTAAAAATTCTTTTAAAATAATATATCTAAAACTTTTAGCAAAGAGAATGCAACATAGTTCCAAATATTTAACAAACATCCAACTTCATTGTTCATACAAATATAACGATCACAGTTAACATTTCTGTTAGAAGGAGACTCTGAAGTCTGGTGAGGCTAAATGATGATTCCAATGCTATGGTTTAAAGACTCACATTCTCTAACTCTCATTCTCATTCTGATATCCAGAGTGTGCATATGTCTACAGCAAGCAATTTGTGAGCTCTCAACACAAATCTAGCCAGGAGAGTGATCCTTTTACAGACTAAGAGTATTAAAAACGAAAATTCAGTCATGCGCTGGGTCACTCTCAAGGGAGTCCTACCAAGTGCATGTGATTAATGAACTGGAGGCCAAAAGACTTGGTTACAATAGCATTTACACAGAACAGGTTTTAGAAAACAATATTATCCTCGTTATAGAGTTAGTCTGCCAGAATTTACAAGTGCCATTTTTCAAAATTAAATAATCTACAAGCTTCACGTTCACAAACATGCATATACCCTGTGAGCCCTCCATAAATACTAACTGACTGACTGACAGATAAACAGCCTCATAAACAGATAAACACTTCTAGGTAAGCTGTTGCCATATATTTAAAGAAGCAGTACCAGATCTATGTGTATAAACTGGAGATTAAATACATGAGAAACGTAGCAAAAATACAATAGTGGAAATATCTATTTAAATTGTGAGTTCCTTGAATAGCAAATGAAGATAAAGTCTAGCATTTATTAAATTACCCCAAATGAAAGTTTTATAAAGTAACTTTATTCAACAAAATAGAGAGTCTTCAAAGACCACAAACAAATCCATCTTTATAACTTCAAATCTGCAGGCTGCCTATTAATTAATTTGTAAATAATGGAGACTTTGAACTTGTGTATTTCTTGGGTGATATGTGTGATATCTCTTGAGAAGGAGGGATATAGGGAAACAGCCAAAACAAAATTAAAGATCAAGAAGTGGACATTTGATTACATCCTCTTCTCTCAGTTTTTATTATGCTGAAGTCTATTAAATATCCTTACCAATATCAATGAGCATATCCCTAATAATCTAACTGAAATGTAGCAACAGTTGGACTAACAATGTTGAGCTCAGTACTAGCTTGTTTTAGGAACTTAGGCAAGATCTAACCTTCCTGAGTTTAAAATCTTTTTATCTCAACAATGGGAATAATTCATTTCACAATTTCTTTTAACAAAGTATTTTTTAAGTATGTTTAATATCTGGTAGAGTGCTGGATATTTCATGAGAATGAAATAGTCTTATTTGCTGATGTTACTTATTAATTAATAATAACAGTGACAATTTCCCCAGTAACAAAGCTCCATTTAAGCATTCTCTCTCTTGATAATGAGACTGTGGTGGGGAGTTCTGTTGTCATAGCTGAGTTTACAGGGTGACAGAATAGAATAGGCTTTGTAGAGCAGGACAAGTTGGGCTGAAAAGAAGGTCTTGCTTTCTGGGTTCAAACATAGCCAGGCTGCTGGAAATGTATGAGTTACCCTGGCCAGAGCCAAAGGAGAAAGTGATGCACTCACTTACAAGGAAGAAAAAGAGAGTAAATGTTTTCCGTAAGAGTTAAGGGGAAATCCAAGCTCAGGATTGAAGACATAATTCTCCAGCCTACTAAGTTAAAGGTCAAAGAAAAGGATTTTGTTGCTGTTATATATTTTGTTTTGAGAATTTGGGAGCCCCATTCTTTGCACTTATGTTACGTGTAGATTCCAGTCATGTCTGAGACTAAAGATGTTTCAGGGGTGACAATCATTTGTGGATGACTGCATTTTCTATGGAGGCTAGAGATGACTTGTAAGAAGGACCATAAAAATACAGTGATGTATTTTAAAGGTTGATCCAAGTGCTACAATTTGTGAGTACTATATTAATAGGATATTAATGAATACTATTAATGGGGAAGAAACTGACTCATAAATGTTGAAAATTATGCTCTTTCTATACTCCTCCCCTCACCTGCCTTCTTTTACTACAAATGAGGTTAGGATTAAATGGAAGGTATAGGCTGAGTGTTGTGTTTTGGCATTATATTTGCCTTCTAAAATGACTTCAAATGTTTTCTCCTTAAAATCCTTAATAATTCTGTAAGAGGCTATTTTTAGGCCAAATTTATTTGACAAAGTTGATGTTTAGAGACAGAAGCAACAGGCCTAATATTAAATAACAGGTAAGAGGTAGAATATGAAACTAATAATTTTTAAAATTCAGGAAGACATACCATGTTTCTGATTAAAAACCATAGATATTACAAGGATGTAAAATGATCCCTATCTGATATACATCTAATAAAACTGCAGTCAGAATTCCAAGATACCTTGTTTTAGCTGATCGAAATAAGTTCCATCAAATATGTGGAACAATGAGAGCATAAGAAAAATTGCCAAGACATTTTGAAAAAGAAGAATATTAAGGAAGAACGTCCCCTATCAGTTAATAAAGCATTATAAAGCTGAGACATAACAAAGAACAGTGGTCAAAAAATAGGTGAGTAAACAAATGGTTCTGGATGTAATCAAACTGCTTTATAAAATGTCATACAAAAATAAAGTCAGGACTACATACCTCAACCTATCTTTATCTCTGTCTCTATTCTTAACCAAATTACTACTCCTACCCCATTCATCTCTTTCTCTCCATCTGCCCAAACCAGAACACACACACTCTTTCTCCCTCCTCATCAGTCTGTCCATTATCTATCTAGTTATTTATCTATCTGTCATCACCCATGTACCATTTATTTATCTTTCTTCTCTATCTATCTATCTATCTATCTATCTATCTATCTATCTATCTATCTACCTATCTGCACAGATAGGGAGTAGGGAAGAACATTTTATCCAAGATAAATGTATTAGAAAAGACTGAGAGGTTTGATTATAGAAAATATTTTCAAAGTTTTTAGAGAAAATGTTTTCAACAACAGAATTGAAAGGAAATGATATGATCAAAAAACATTTTTAACAATGTGCTAATGGGTTATTTCCTACTACACAAAGAACTTTTAGTAGTGAATAAGAAAATGGGCCAAGCAACTCAATTGTAAACTATGTAAAGACAACAAATAGACAAACCAAACTCTATCTGAAATGTTACCCGGGCAATCCTATCTATGATCCACTAAGACACTATTAGAACTTCTTTGAAAAATTAAGTAGTCACAGTTCTAGTATCTCCTCGCCCACATGTTTCTTTTTGTTTCTCTTCTTAACCCATGACCAGCAGCATCATGTTCTTCCTTAAAATGTCTTCATTCTCCAAAATTTGTAGACCTTTCAATTAAAATTGGAAGTTGATTATAACTACTGTTATAAGCTAGAAATTACTTTTTAAAAATACACACTAAGGTGAGAGAAGTCTAAAACCTTCTAAGGTGCCTGCATTTGCACAGGTAAGTGACACAAATGTTACTGATCCTATTTTATAGGCTCAGGAGGGAGAAGGATTCTGTTGATTGGTTACACTACATTCAGGAGGGAGCTACGTTTAAAAGTAGAATCAAAACTGAGGAATAACTATCTTCTAAAGAGGTTAATCTTTATCTTCAGAGCTATAGCATAAATACTCAACATAAAATACTCGAGATTGTCTTTTTAAAGCATGCGAAAATTACAAGAGAGATTTGTGTTACACACTGGGTTGACTTTAAACTGTGACCCGGAGGAAAACCTTCATACAGTGAGTGATACCTGATATCACGGATGATAATAAAGTCGGAACAGTAAATAATAAAGAACTATGCAGTCAGTTGCAGAAGTTGGGTCACTTAAGTACCAGGGCTAAAAGATGGCAAATGCCAGAAATCAATTTTCTTTGTTCCCTACCTCCCTCTGGTCCCCACTTCCCTCTTTTTCTCTTCTTTCCAAATAGCAGTTGTTTCTTTTCTTTTTCCTAACTTTCTATTGCTGCTATATTTCAATATCTCTTAGAAGATCCTAAAATCATATTTACATTAGTTTTTCTTTCCTACAGTATTAAACTCTTTGGTATCTTTGCCATAATGGGCATGCAATTAATTTAACATTTTGGAAACTGCAATATAAATTTTACAAGATCAATAACCTGTGATAATTTAAAAAACTTTTGTGTGCTTACTGAGGGCCAGATATTATATTAAGTGCTTAATTTTTATTTTTATGACAATTTTGTGAGCTAAGTCCTATAATTACTCCCCACCTCCCCCCTCCCTTTCAAGGAGGAAATTGACATTCAAAGACATGAAGGTCACAAGGCTGGTAAGAAACAGAGGTGAGGTTCCTGAAGGAAAAATGGAAGGGAAAAGTGTCTGAATCTAGGGTTCCACTTACACCCTACTACATCACTGCTCTATAGGTCCTGGGACCAATACTTTCAGCTCCTGTGGGGACACTACGTTAATTCATAGTTTCCAAACAATTCAAGGCATTTAGAAATATAACGTCACTTTCTGTAATCTCATCGCAAATGAGGAATGTGTCAAACCCTGAGAGAGAGAGAAAGACTATTATATCTCTCTGCTTCATTCTTCTCATTTCCTTATGCTCATTAGTAAAATCTAATGAAAAATCTATGAAATATTTAGTAAACAACTTGGCTTTATAAGGGGCATGTGCAACCTGCTGGTTTCATAGATTTTCCAGATTATAATATAATTATTTTAGTTTATTTACTTTTTTCTATTCCAGTGATAAAGTGAGTAAATTAAATCCTAGCTCTCATCTTTGTTTCTGGGTTGAGATCACAGCAAGCATTCCTTTAGGTTTTGTTTATCAAAAAAGACACATCCAACCTCATTTCAATAGTCATCTGAGCAACTATCAAAGATACCTCGCCATTAGAAGGAGAGATAAGAAATGAGTGTCAAATTACTAAAGACATGACATCCTAATTAAAGGAGTCCTGTGCAGAATGCCAGAGAGGGTTCAGGCAGAGCCAAAGTGATTGTGAAATCTTGTCTCTCCAAACGTCAATATCCCCAAAGCTGGTCCTTTAATTAGAATCTTCTTTTATTTTGTCTATGCTCAAGACACGAAAACTCACTCCAGTCACCCTGCTTGGAAATGGAATTGCTTAGAACAAAAAGATGTGTCCCAGAAAGAGAAAATCAGGATTAAAACCAGCCAGACATATAAATATGTATATGGACTATCATTTTCTTGTAACAAATGGTAAACAGCTATGCCAGTGACAGTGAGAGAGTCACGTGAAGGTCTGCTTTATCACCTCCCTCTGACTGTGTCTCAGGCTGTGCTCTCTCCAGTCCTAAACCTGTGGTCGTCATTAGTCCCAGAGCAAGGAAGCAGTGAAGGTGTCTCTTAAAGTAAATCATTGGAGGATTTTTATAATCTCAAATAAAATTTTCTAATATTTTTTTCTAAGTTTTCCAGGTTTAAGGTTTTAATCTTTTATTATTTATTGTGCAGCAGTTTTGAAGAGCATGGTGAGAAGCCCTGGATAAATAGTTGGATGGAAAGATCAGTGCTGTGCAACGCACTATTAAAAACTAATGAGTTCTTTCTTTTTCACATTACCACTGTTCTATCCTCTGGTCCTTAAAAATTAATAGCATGTGGGTTTATAAACCTTTGGCTGTCGATCAGCAAAATTGCTGATAAATATATTTTAGAGGTTGTGTGGGCAAGAAAGTCTGCATATAAATTTTCTCTTCAACCACCAGGAAGACCATAGACATCCATTTCAACTGAACATATTTTCCAGTGTCCTTTCTTTCTTTCTTTCTTTCTTTCTTTCTTTCTTTCTTTCTTTCTTTCTTTCTTCTTTCTTCTTTCTTTCTTTCTTTCATGATATCAAGACAAAGAAAATTACATATCAAAAAAACCCAAAATAAGTCTATTTCAAACTGCAACTTTGAAAATTAATAGGCGAGATGTTGATAAGACAAATTGTTATGGAACAGAGGTAAATATTTTTTACTTCATACCTATGAGGGTTTGAAAAATTAACAAATCATCACAAATCATTTCTTATAGAATTAATGAGGATAAATTCAATAAGAGGAAAGGTACATTCTTCTCACTTTGTTTGAAAGTCCTGAATGTCTGTATTTATTTATGGTATTAAGCAGAATTGATTTGCATCTACCAGTGGAGTCTTAGATATGGACTCCATTAGAAAATTAGGAAACCTGAAAGGGTCTGACATTTATCTAACGAGGAAAAAATAAAAGATAGACATACTGAGAATCAGCACAGAATGTGAAGTCATAATGACATTGACTACTGAATATTACCCATGTGTATTTATACAATTGTGAATTCAATATACACAGGAACAAAGGTAGGAAGGCAGTATCAAGGGACGGCAGGTAGAAAGGAGAAGAGGAAGGATAGAAAAAAGCAAGGAAGGATAAAGAGTGATGAAGACGAATGATTACTGGTGAGTGTGTGATGAGAACTGAATCCAGTATAAAAGGTTTTTAAGTCCTAGGCTGCTCCTGTAGCACAATTCTAGCTGTATTTTTTCCCTCGGTTTTACAACAAAATGTCACATCCATCCTTTCAAGAGAAGTATTAGCCTTCCTTCTCTTAGACTCTGATTTTGAAAAGGCTCTCCTCTAATTTTGGATTATGTATGCCATTTGGACCTTCAGTTTATTTGCGGCAGCAAGCGCTCTGATGAGTGTACTGTTTGTCCTATAACTGCTATCTTCCAGCAAGCATTTTGTTCCATTATGATCTCCTAGAACATTTTATTCTCGAAAAGATGTGGCACAGGCTGATTCTTCATTTTAAAGATGCTCCTTGAACTTCTCCAGATTGTAAAATATTTTAAATTATCTTTTGAATAGTAAAAAGTGAGGGGAGGGGAAGGAATGATCAAAACTGGGAGCCATGTTTAAGTTCATATTGAATATTTCAATTTTTATTTTGAAAATGACAGTGTATCATGGAATAAAGCCAGACACAGACATGTCATTCATGACATGGATTAATAATATAAATATGTAAGTGGAAACAAATTCAGTTGTGGAAACAGTAATTCTGAGTACTTTTTGGTAAATATATACACATATATATTGCTTTCCTTATGCAGGTTTCATCATGAATGCAGTACTGCTGATATTTTTAAAATATCTTCTGTTTTTAATTTTTGTAATGTGTATTTATTTTTCAGAGAGAGGGAGAGATGGAGCACAAGTGTGGGAGGGGCAGAGAGAGGGACAGGAGCTGAAGCAGGCTCCAGGCCCAGAGCTGCCAGCTCAGAGCCTGGTGTGGGGCTCGAACTCACCAACTGTCAGACCACGACCTGAAGTCAGACACTTAACTGACTGAGTCACCCAGGTGCCCCTACTGCTGATTTTCAATAAGGACTATCAGGTTTTTTTTTTTTTAAATATATGGAAGTAAAGAATAATGACTTTATCTGTTTTATGAATGTTATATTGTTGTCCACAGCTATCTTTGTATCTTTAGTGATTAGGAGAATATGCATTTTATTTTAAGCATATTTAAGTAATTTAAATTCTCATGAACATCATACTAAGGCCCATGTGAAAATATCTTGTATGAATTTACTATAGAAAGAGCCGTTTCTAATGCTTACATACTTGTAAAACATGATCCGAGGTGACACACAGAATAAAAGGATGGTTATAAATAAAGTTAGAGAGGTCAGAAAACATATCCTTCAACAAAATGTGGTTGACGAAAAAAATTATAACAGGAACATATGACAAGGCACTACGATTTAGATTTAAATACACCTCTGGGCTTTCAGATTGCCAAGTCAAATAAGAGTACATTTTCCATTAAATGACAAAAGGAAACATACCAAATCATCTGAAAAGGAAAGGTAGAGTATCACTATGCAAATAATATGGTAAATAATTCTGCTACGAAGAAGCCAATTATTTTCTTCTTCTTTTTCTTTTTTCGCCCTTCCCTTCCTTTCCCTTCCCTTCCCTTCCCTTCTTTTCCCTTCCCTTCCCTTCCCTTCCCTTCCCTTCCCTTCCCTTCCCTTCCCTTCCCTTCCCTTCCCTTCTTCCCTTCCCTTTTCAGAAGAAGCCAATTCTTAAGACACAGGTTATAGACAGGCTTATGTGATTATATAGATCGAAATTCCCAAGATGTTTTCAAGAGGAGGAGGGAGCATCATTACTTCCCATGACTACTGACTTTCCACATCCATGTAGAAGCTTATTACATCACAATCTCATATATGGTCGTGTGAATGACACCTCTCACACTTCTAAGGTGTCTGCCTGAAATGAACTCCTCCCCTGCTACATTTAAGGAGCTCCTACTTATCACTTAGGCCATAGACTTTATTTCTGAAAGGAAGGTTTCTCTAAGCATCTAAGCTTCCTCGCGGCACATTTCACTCTGTGTTGTCATAATTGATTTACTTCTCCCCGCTAGACTATAAACTTCCTGAAGGTATGGAATATTGTAGTTAATGCTTTATTTCTAGTCTCCAACATGGTCTTTGACACCTAGTAGATGTTAAATAAATCTTTGGTGAATGGGTGGATGGATAATGGATGAATGAGTGAATTTAGGGCCATGCTGAGAATCTGGTTACCAGTGGGTTTGGGATGAGACAGAGGAGTGGGAAGTGAAGGGAAACGACTGTACCACATGCAGAAAGGGCAGGTGTGTCTCAGCTCCGAGCTAAAATTTCACCTGCTTCCTGGAGCAGCTTCCTAGACATTAAAAGTCAGCATGGATATTGGTCCTTAGGAGTGGAATTCGGTGAAGGGTAAGCAAAATTTTTATTTACTCAAGCTGCGGTACTCCAGGGCTGATGGTGAGAACCAGAGAAAATCTTGACACAATTCTATTCTATGAAATGGATTTTTCATGCATTCATTTTAAATAGTGTCTTTATCATACTTGCCTTTGAGGAAGGCAATTTATATTTAGCAAGAACTGCTATTAATTAGTATTCATGGGCATAGCCTTTCTTTCTGTTTGTTCCGATGTTCCAAAATTGCAAGGAGAAAAAATGCCTGCCATTTAATTATATTAAATCAGATATGTGAACAACAGAATTCTGGCGTCAAGGACTGTATTAGCAAATCGTGCCAATTAGAAACACACAGCAAGTACCATGCACTTTCCTTTTGCATTAGTGGCTTTTAAATCATATAGTGGCATAGTAACAAATACAGCTAGCATGGTGTGACTGTCACATTTTCCACACATTCATTTTTAGCTACTTTGCCTTTTAAAGAAAACATACAGTATGCTGTAGGCCTACACATAAAATGCTTCCCAGAATATAAGAGATAATTATATGCTTAAGGAGTAATATGCAAACATTCTTTCTCAGATAATTATGAACACTTATTTTTCCACATGGGAAGCCAGCCAGAGAGTAAGACATACTGCACTTTGGGAAGTCATCCATTTTTAATACATGAAGCAGCGCCCTCTCAAATACTACAAAAAGAAAGTTATCAAATTTCCTGTGATCAAATGAACAGCCTAAAGTAAAAAGAAATTCTAAAATGACAATCACCATCCATCACACAGTGCCCTATTAAACAATCACATGAAACCACAGAATTTGCTGTAATAATAAACATTGGCAGCCATCAAAAACATTCAAATTTTAATCAATTCTGAAGATATTTATGTTTATCTATCTTCCTTCCTAAATATATGCTTAAAGCGATCATTGATATGGCTTGATCAAAATTTACTATCTAGCTCTTTTTCTATTAGATCTATTTATTTTTTATTTAAAGTTTTGTTTAGATTTTTGCTTTTTCTGGGCTTAGCTTAGTTAAGCTTTTTTATGATTTCACTTTATTTTCTTTACTGATTTATCACTACATATTGATAACAATTAGAAGTTGTCCTAGGATTTCTACTATATAGGTGTGTGTGTGTGTGTGTGTGTGTGTGTGTGTGTGTGTGTGTCTGAGTGTATGTTCAAATAACATTGCAGCATCTCATATGTAGTTAGGATCTTATAACAATGTATTTTCAATTCCTTCTCCTCATCTTTTGTCAGACTTTGCTATGTATTTTAACTTTCACATATGCTATAAACACACAATACACTGTCCCCGTGTTTCATTATGATCAGTTAACATTAAAAAGTTAAGATTAGAAAAAAGAAATTAATTTACCTTAATTTATTCCTTTTCCAATGCTCTTCATATCTTGTATAAATCTAAATTTTTTTATATTCTTCCTGCCTGAAGATCCTCCTTGAACATTTCTTTTCCAGATAGTCTGCTAGCAACTTTTTGTTTGTTTAAGAAAATATTTATTTCTCCTTAATATGTGGATGATATTCTACTGGGGATAGAATTCTAGATTGACAGTCTTTCTTTTCCGTCCCGCACTTGAGAGATATCACTCTACTGGACATAACCTGGCACGGTTT
This sequence comes from Proteles cristata cristata, assembly GCA_017311185.1. Classification (NCBI taxonomy): domain Eukaryota; kingdom Metazoa; phylum Chordata; class Mammalia; order Carnivora; family Hyaenidae; genus Proteles; species Proteles cristata. The sequence goes on along the minus strand of JAESUZ010003762.1, from coordinate 1,687,382 downwards.
CTGATGAGAAGTCTTACTGTGATTCTTCTTGTTGTTTCTCTGTAAGTGGTCTGTCTTCTCACCCCGATTTCAAGATTATCTTTGTCTTTGGATATTGGCAGGTTGAATATGACATGCATAGGTGTTCCCTTTGTTCTCCCTAATCCCATGCTTCTCTGAGCTTCCTAACTCTGTAGTTTGGTGTCTTGTCATCGATTTTGGAAAATTCTCTGTGGTTATTTCTCTTTCCAAGTAATACTTGAGCTCACTTGCTCTCTTCTTCCAGGATTCTAATTATTCGTATGTTAGGTCAGCTGATATCATCGCACAGCTCATGGATGCTCCTTCTTTTTTCACTTTTTCTTTTTGTGTTTCAAGTTGAGTACTTTTCATTGACTTATCTGTGCATTCATGGATCCTTTCCTTGGTTGTGCAAAGTGTGCCGAGTCTGGTAGTTTTCATCTCTGTTCTTATGTTTTCTATTTCTAGCATTTCCATTTGATTTTTATAGCTTCCATTTCTCTGGTGACAATATTTTTCTGATCTTAATGTGCTCTACCTTTTCATTGAGAACCTTTAACATATTAATTATAGTTATTTTAAATTATTGGGTATTTCCAACATCTGTGTCACATCTGAGTATGACCCTGATGATTGCCTTGTCTTCTCAAAATTTTGCTTTTTTGCATCATAATGTTCTTTGTAACTTTTTGTTAAAAGCTGGACATACTGTATAGAACTGTAGATACTGAGGTGAATAATTTTTTATATACAGCTATGTGCATGCCTATCCTTATACTAGGCGTCTAGTGTGGAGGATTGTGATAATATGCTCAAGAATGAGACTGGGTTTGCAGTTTATTGTAGTCTTTGAATCCTTCCATTTACAGGGTGTGGAGTATTCCAGAGCTTTTGTTTCTCAATATTTTCTCCCCAGAGAGAATGTAGCCCTCCAGCTGCATCCCATTGTTATAACTACCAGATGCTGTTGGCATAGTAGCGGGAGGTGGGAAGGGGGAAATATTCTCTGATGTCCTGATTAAGCCTTATCCTTATGCAGGGTGAACCCGGGTCTCAGAGTGGTGTGGCCTGCACAAGTGCTCCTGCCTTGACTTAACTTCAGCTAGATTGCTTTGCTTAGTTGCATGTTCCTGACCCTCTCCCAGAAGTAGAACTTTATTTTCCCCCTGTTCCTCTTCTATAGCTTGAATGGATTTCCAACAGTGCCTTGAGAAGGGTTTTGTGTTTCTTAACCATACAGACTATCTTCCTAGTAGAAGAGTTAGGGGAGAGGAGTTTGGGTGGAGTTTTGACAGTGGCTGCTGTTCCCTTCCCCCAGTGGGTGTCATGAGGGAAATTTTCTCATGATTCACACGGTCTTGTCCGTGAGTACCCAGTGTGATTCACAGAAGAAAAATATGTTAGAGGAGGCAGACCCCTCTATATACACAGCCATAAGTGACTGAATACTCGCCCATCAATATACATTTGGCCTCTGGTAATTCACTAAAATAAATTAAGCTCACTTTTATTACTGGCTTATATGGCATCTGGTGGCATTTGAGACACGTACACAAATGTTTGGCTATTTTTTCATGAATGAAATTTGATAGATTCAAGAAAAAATCATTAATTTGCAATTTGCTATTTTTCGTTTGTGTGTTTTTTAGTATAAGGGTGAGACTAATGATCTTTACTGTTCTCCATATCACTGGAATGAAAAGGAAGTTTATGAATGTTTTTAGTTTATCCATTATAGTGGTGGTGTAGTGGCATCTCACTGGGCTTCTCGGATGTGTTTTTCTGATGACGAATGAGACCGAGCTTCTTTTTATGTGGTTGTCAGCTATTTGCATACATGTAGTATAGTTGAAAGAACATTATGCCCAAGTTCCTTTGCACATTGTTTAATTGGGTTGTTTTTCTATTTATTATTGATTTGTAAGAGCTCATTACATGTTTGGATATGAGTCCTTTGTCATATAAATTCATTGCAAATATTTTCTCCCGGGATGTGACTTCCCTTTTTATTTTTTAATTGTGTCTTTTAATAAGGAACATTTTAATTTATGTAAAGTTCGATGCATCAATTTTTTATAGGTCTTGTTTTGCATTTCCTTTTTAAAAAAAAAACCATTGCCTAGTCCTATAACCAAAAATTCTCATTTTTTTTTTTCCTGCATGGGCTTCATGATTTTAGATTTCATGTTTTCAAGTCCTGTGATCTGTCTCAAATTAAGTTTTGTATGTGTTGCAATGTAGAAGCCAAAGTTCAGCTTTTTTCCTTCAATATTTATGTAGTTGTTTCTAGCACCTCTGGCTGAAAAGTATTCCTTCTCTCATTGAATTATGTTGGTCCCTTTGTTGAAAATCAGTTGGTCACTTGTATGTGTGTCTATTGATGTACTCCATATTCTTTCCATTAATACATTTGTCTCTCTTTAAGCCGGTACAACCAAAATGATTACTACAGCTTAATTGTATGTCTTCATTCTTCTTTAATGGTGTATTGAAGTTGAATGGTAATGTTGTGAGAAGGTTGTGGAGTTGAATTCATGAGACTCAAGGTCTTGTATCTGTTTCAATTTCACTAGCTAAGAAATGAAATCAAGACTTTAAAAACTTCTAAGCTCTTCTTCTACCTTCTCTTTTTCTATCTTTTCTTTATATTCATTTTACCTTTTATTTATTTAAAATTAAAATTGTAATATCCACCTTGCCTACACATCATGTAAAATATTTTGAAACATCATTGCCCTACATAGAGTCATAAAAAATTTTGTATTTAATTATGTGTAAAGTCATATGCACCTGTCTAGAAGCTTCAGATTTTTTTTTATTCTGGATTTTGACTTAAAGACAAGGAGATCCAGGGACACAAAGCCATAGCAGAATGACTGTACTGTTGTATTTCAATTATAATGGGGCCTCTTTTCTTCTCATCACCCAATACCTCTATCTATAGTCAGGAAAAAACCCAATTAGTTATTAATTGATGTGCATTAAAATTCATTAACTCTGCATGTGAGGCCTGGGCTATAATTAACTGTCTTTCTTACCTTTTGTTCTGAAATCTCTAGGTAAAAGATCCCATTGCTAATAAGAAGGCGAGAAACAGTTTTGCTGCCTATAGTTAGTTAGAAGTAAGGTCTTCAGAAAGCTGGGATCTGAGTACCCCAAATGCCTCATCATAATCAAACAGTATTGTCTACTTTCCTATGTGGCTTATCTTTATGTGGTTTATCTTTTATATTTAAAAAGGAAAAAATATGGATAGTTTAGAGCATTTTGATTTTATGATAGCCACATATAAAATTATACTTTATGTCTTCAACCAATATTCATATTCAAACTTAAGAGCCAAAGAAATATCCACTGAATGTGCAGTTTCTAATAAATACCTTGAAAATGATAAATTTTAAACTAAATGTACTGAAATCACTGTATATTTTCTTAAAGATACCTTACAAAAGCATAATAGACAAAGTAAGTTATCTCAGACTCAACTGAAGTAAGCATTTTCCTAAATAGCTTGCATTCTAGCTTAACAACATGCTGTCTAGGCAGATTTACAGTGAGAGTTATATTGGAGGTTTGGTATCTGCAGTCTACAAAAATAACAAAAAGGTAACCATTATTCCTTAGGATCTCAAGTCCTTAACAGCTGGGTATAAGGAGAATTACACACAGATTTTATTTGTTAAGACCATTAACCTATTTTGCAGTGGAATTCCATCCATGGGTAGAGTCAAAAGAAAGAAAATCATGGGAAATGAGAAATAAAGAAAACTCAAAATTCATAAGATTTAGAAAAAAAACATTAAGAACTTTTAATGTCTCCACTTATTCACTCTTTAAATTGGACAGTTGGAACCCTATCATTTAAATGATTTTCCCAAAGCCATAGCTCCCGTAAGTGCTAGAACTATAGGACAAACTTGTTTTCTACCTAGTTCATAGCTAGTTATCTCCAGGACATAATAAACTTAACTTTCAATTCATACTTGAATCTAAACTATCATCACTCATTTTTATATTAATCTGGATATACTGCACTTGGCTTCTGCTCCCAGAAGATAATAACTATATGTGACATATTTAGGTGATATTTATTTTAGTACCATTTTGTTCTAGGTAAATACTATATACTCTTCTAAGTATTTGGAGCTATTAAATCATTTAACCCTTAGATTAAGACTATGAGAGAGGTCATATAATTATCATCTTCATTTCAGAGATGAAAATACTAGAATTCAGAGAGATTAAGTCAACTGCCCCCAATCCCACAGCTAGAAAGTGGTCTGTCCTTGAAAAAAGCCTATGCTCCTAACCTCTGCATATGACCCTTTACATATAATAAAGACCTATTGTGATTAAATGATACATATAAGTCCAATTTTATAATATCATTGTCATTTGGACAATTTTAAAAATATTTTCAAATTATTACTTATTGAATTACAAATTAGACAATTTGTTTATAGGGTCTTTCTGCATTAGATTCTCACTAGTGCTGAAGTGAGAAATGGCTGAAGAACAAGATTCTATTTCATTACTTACATATTTAAAATATTGTAAAATTATTGAATAAGATGTATTCTGATTCTTCTTGGTCTCTTTGCTGACTCCTTCTTCCATCAAAGTCAATTTCCTCAAAATTAGGTCCTCAGCCACTCTTCTCCTTCTACATCCTCTCATTATGTGTCTCCATTAAGTCATTGGGCTTTAAATCCATGCATATGTTCATGGGAATTAAATTTCTTTGGACTTGGCCACTGAGTTCCAAATTTAAATCTTTGTTGACTTGCCTTTTGACATCTTCAGTTGAATTAATAACTATCTCTAATTCAGTATAACCTAAATAAAACTCTATAATCCTTTCTGCCCTCAAATACAAATCAGAAAACAAAAACAAAAAGAAAACTTACTTTTAAGGAAATAAAAGCAAAAATAAACTATTGAGACTACACCAAAAGAAAACACTTTTGTACAGTGAAAGAAACCAGCAACAAAGAAAAAGCAACCGCATGAATGAAAGAAGATATTTATAAATGACATATCTGATGAGGAGTTAATATCTAAAATATATGAAAGACTTACACAACCCAACCCCACAAACAAACAAAACCATAAATAATCCGATTAAAAAATGGACAGAGGACTTGAATAGACGTTTTTCCAAAGAAGACATGCAAATGACCACAGACACAAGAAAAGATGCTCAGTATCACTAATCATTAGGAAAACGCAAATGAAAACCACAATGAAATATTATTTTACACCTGTCAGAATGGTTGCTTTCAAAAACACAAGAAATGATAAGTGTTAATGAGGATGTGGAGACTAGGTAACACTTGTGCACTGTTGGTGGGAATGTAACTTCATGCAATCACTGCAGAAAATGATATGGAGTTTCCTCAAAAAGTTAAAAATAGAAAAAACATGCAATCTAGTAATTCCACTCCTGAGTGTTTACCCAGAGAAAATAAAAACACTAATTCAAAAAGATATGTCTCCCCCCCCCCATGTTTATTGCTGCATTATTTAGGATAGCCAAGATATGGAAGCAATTCAAGAGTCCATTGACAGATGAATGGTTAAAGATGTCATATGTATATAAAGTGGAATATTAGTCAGACATAAAAATCATGATATTTGCAACAACATGGATGGGCTTCAAAGGTATTATGCTAAGTGAAATAAGTCAGACATAGAAAGACAAATACCATATTCTTTCACTTATGTGTGGAACTTAAAAACAAAATAAATGAACAAACAAACAAACAGAATCATAAATAGAGAGAACAAACTGATGGCTGCCAGAGGGGAGAGAGTTGAGAGTATGGGCAAAATAAGTGAAGGGGATTAGGAGGCATAAAATTCCAGTTATAAAATAAATAAGTCACAGAGTTGGAAAGTACTGCCTGAGGAATAACATTAATAATTTTGTAATAACTTCTGTGGAAACATATGGTAATCACTTATCGTAGTGAGCACAGCATCATGTATAGAATTGTCAAATCACTAAGTTGTACACCTGAAACTAATGCAACTTCGTGTGTTCAACTTCAATAAACAAAAGGAAACTTACTCTTAGTTCCATGTTTTCTATATTAATTAATACCACCCTATCCATCTAGTTGTTCAGTCCCAAATTGTCACTTAACCCCTTACTCCCTTATTCTCTACATTTAGTCCTTTAGCACATTCTCTCAATTCTTCTTCCAAACAATATCTCATATTCAACCCCCTTATTTCTTCTCCATTTCTATCATTCTAAGCCAAATCTCTTACATCTCTCACCTGAATTACTTGGGTGCCTAGTATTTGATGTTCTTTCTTCCACTCTTTCCCCTTTATGATAAATTCCTTATATACCAAATAGAGGTTCATCTTTAAATGTAAATCTCAGTCTGTTGCACACATCACTTCCTTGTTTAAAAACCTTCAGTGACTATCCACTACATTTAGAATAAAACCCAGCTTTTCACCATAACGTCCAAAACTGTGTGATCTCAATCTTACTTACCTGTCTGATTTCACTGTCTGCACATTCCTCTTTACTAATATATTCCAGCCATAAAATTTAGATTTCACCTCCTTAAACAAGTTAATCATCCTTTACCTTTGCCCCAAAAATGGATTACTAAATTGGGAGTTTAAAAAATATAGAGATAGAGTTACTGGTGTATCATGCATTTTTACAACCACCTCTTGATAAGGGGGCTTCTTTTTTGGCCCCCAAACAAAATAGTTTCAAAAACCAAAGTGCTTAACATGGTGCAGGAGAGAACGATGAACGTGGGAGCTTCTCTCTAACTTTCACTTGAAGATGTCTGACAACTGGTGACCTGTGGAGGAGGAACAATACGGGGGGTGGGGGTGGGGGGAACCTGGGCTTCCATTGATGGAATGTTAAATGAGCCCTTGGAAAAGGGTAGAACTTGAAATTGGTTCCTATCTGGAAGGCAAGGTATCCTCAAAAGACAGTCTCTATGTATCTGATGGACAATGGAAAGCCAGAGGCTAAAGGGCTGTCATGAACATTCAGCTGGAAAGAATATTTTTCAGATCAGGAAAGCCTTAGTGAACATCTAACAGCAAGAATGGTGCTATGGATTGAATTGTGTCCCCCTCAAAATTCATCTATTGAAGCTATAACCTCAAATGTAATGGTATTTGGAGATGGAGCCTTTGGGATATAATTAAATTTAGATGACATAGAAACCATGAAGGTGGATTCTAATGATAGTATTAATGCCCTTATAAAGAGAGACACTGGAAAATCACTTCTTTCTTTCTCTTTGTTTTTCTTAAACAAAGAAATGGCTTTGAAAATAACGTGCATGCAGTAAAAGAGGTTGCTAGTGGGACATGTATGAAGACATTCAACTGGGAGAACTTGGAATGGAAACTGGGAAAACGCTCACGTGGAAGGGGAGCAGAGGAACAGGATCCAGTGAAGGTCAAGAGGAAGCAGACACACAGGGAAAGAAAACCCAGAAATATAATGTCATGGGAGTCCAATGAGAGGAGTGTGTTAAGGGAGTGAACAATTGTCAAATTCCACGAAGGATCCACAGTAATGAGGAATGAAAAAAGACCACAGATTCTAAAGCTGTTGTGTTTTAATTTCTGTATTTATAAAGTAAAGAATAAGTTTCTGTATTTATAAAATGTTTTAAAACAAACAAAACGGACCCAAACAATACTAAACACCAAGAACTACTTCTAGCAAGTCCAGATTTTTAAGAAAAAAATAGTAAAGATTTGAACGATTTTTTTTCACCCTTAGAGAATCTTATCAGACTAGTGACCTGTGAAACTCAGAGTAGTGGGTTTTTTTAATTTATTTTTTACATTGTTTTAAGTTTTATACAATTTTAGAGCTGCCCTTAAAATTTGGTAACTGAATTTCTAATGAATTTTTAAACATCACATAAAATTATCTAATTTCACCAAAAGTTATATTAAAATAGTAAGAATAAAGTCCTTTATATAGGAAGATAACTGGGATTATAAAGCCAGGAGCACCTTGCATGTCATCTAGTTTTGCAGATGAGGAAACTTCACAAAGGTCAAATGGCCCCCTCAATGTCACTTAGATAGTTATTGGAAGAAATAGAAATAGAAATTAAGGGGCGCCTGGGTGGCTTAGTCGGTTAAGCGTCCGACTTTCGCTTAGGTCATGATCTCGCGGTTCGTGGGTTCGAGCCCCGCGTCGGGCTCTGTGCTGACTGCCAGCTCAGAGCCTGGAGCCTGTTTCCGGTCTGTGACTCCCTCTCTCTCTGACCGTCCCCTGCTCACGCTGTCTCTCTCTCTCTCTCTCTCTCTCTCTCCTAGAAATAAATAAAAATATTAAAAAAAAAAGAAATAGAAATTAATTCTCATGACACCTCTTTAAGAGAGTATTTTCACTATATCTCACTGGTGCTTCTTAAAAATTAGTGACTGGAAAGTAGAAAATGATCATTAGCAATGGGATGAAGCCCAAGCAGATGCTCTGGTGAGGTAAAGCTTATGGCATGGAGCAGAGACACTGTTGGATTTGCCATGGAGGAAGTGAATTTTATGACTCATAACAAAACCCCACAAAGGAGAATTTTTGGCAGTTTCAGGTCAACTTTCAACAGTCCTTACTTGAGACTTAGCTTGCTTAATGGGCTGAGCTACCCTGGGTCCTCCAGGGGCTCATTAGATAAATGACTATGGTCTTTAGACCTTGAGATTTGGAGCTGAAGCTGCTTGTGCTGCAAGAGGCAGTCCAGCTATGACTGTTAATATGAAAGAGCAATAGCTCATTGGGATTTAAATTAAGGGGGGCAATTCTAGTCCTCTTTTGAGGACAGAGAGATCTCATGCAAGGCATGGGCTGAAGAGATGATGTCAACTTATTTTAATCACAGAAACTCGAATAAGCAAATTCATATATGAACTATACTTCCTTCCCATTTTGCTTCTTAATTCTGGGTTGCACCAAAGAAAGTATTCTTTTCTACCCATTGGCTAAAGACACCTGTTGCATTAAAATGAAACATACAGTGAAAATGGGAGAGTTATTTGTTTCTCTGAGTAGTACAACTAATGATGAAATTGTAGCAAAATCTAACGCACGCCTACAGAGCAGGTAACCCCCTCATGGTTAACTCAGGCAGCACTTCTAATGGTTGCTACAAATTTAACATTCAAACCACAGTAGCTTAAATTTGTGGTTTTCTTCTCAAAACCTCTAGGACTTCAGGAAAACTAAATAATAAAATTTTAAAGGTGAAGAGCCTCTCAAATATGTAAAAATGTAAATAAATGAAGGCATCTTTTGCCAGGCTCATGGGCTCAGAGTCTTGTAACTGGTGGCAATAAGATGTCCTGGTCCCGTGAAGGCAGAAGAGTAACTTTGGGCTTACCCTCTGTGTGGATGATATTTCAAAATTCAACCAGTTGAATGAAATTTTGCTGAACTTCACTATCACTGATGTTTTTGAGGCTGGGTAGGTTTGATTGCAGTTTCTTTTGCCCCTTGAAGAGTTTCTCCTCAAAGGGGACTCCATTAGCCTGATAGAAAAATCACTCAAGTAATGCTAATTCCAGGAAGGGTTCATTTCTTGCAAAAGCCTGTGAGGAACTTTGATAGTTCAGTGTTCATTTTTCAACTGAAGATGGGAACTTGTAAAAATGATAAGATGGGCCTGAGCCTTTCTGGCCTTGTGAGAACTGGGAGTATGTATTAAATCTGCTGACAACTAGTATCTTGTACTTATATAAAATTCTCAGTGAGCAGCAATCATTTGCAAGTTTGCTGACTATATTATATTCCAACTTTTATTCTGTTGAAGCATTTTCTTTGTGGACTAGAAAAATATTCTGCTTTTCAGGGAATAAACACTAAAGAGATTGGTGCATTCAGACTCTATAATTTATTTAAAAATATTAATCCTACAGTCTCCCTGCACTCATGATTGTGTTTAAAAACTTTCACAATATTATTTCCTTTTGAGTGATAGATTTTTTAGCAGTCTTTTTTAATTTCCAAGATTTTATTTAAATTCAAGTTAGCTAACATATAGTGATATTCGTTTTAGGAATAGAATTTAGTGATTCATCACTTACATATACAACACTCAGTGCTCATCACAGCTAGCGTTATCCTTATTAGGCATCACCCATTTAATTCATCCCCCAGCTGACCTCCTCTCCAGCAACCCTCAATTTGTTCTTCATAGTTATGAGTCTGTTGTATGGTTTGCCTGTCTCTCTTTCTTCCCCTATGTTCATTTGTTTCATTTCTTAAAGTCCACATATGAGTGAAGTTGGATGGTGTTTGTCTTTCTCTGACTTATTTCGCTTAGCATAATATATTCTAGCTCCATCCATGTTGTTACAAATGGCAAGATTTCATTCCTTCTGATGGTTGAGTAATATGCCATTATATATATACACCACATCTTCCTTATCCATTCATCAGTGAACTTGCTGGCTCTTTTCATAATTTGGCTATTGTTGATAGTGCTGCTATGAACATTGGGGTGAACATGCCCCTTCAAATCAGTATTTCAATCTTGAAGGGGGAAAAAGCATTATTGTGGGAGAAGATTTGACAATGTAAGCTCAACAAATTCCTTAAATATACAAATCTACAGTCATCCTTCTTATTTTCCCAATCGTGAGTTTTCTAATACTGACTATAATTTCTTCCTCCTTTGTTAATCAGGAAGGAGCAAGCCAAAGTTAGACTACAAGCAAAGTGACGAGGGCCATGGTTTCTCATGAGTTGCTATGAAAATACACTTATTTAGTTTTCTTTGATTGCTTTTCTGCTCTCTTCACCATTTCTGAATCTGGAAGTTTGAAGACAGAGAGATCAGATGGATGTGGTGGCTGAATTAAAATGACAGGATAGCAGCAGGTATGAGCTTGCCAGGCATGGCCAAGTAGGGAGCTCTGGAACAATGGCTTCTGTTCCATGCTCTGTCGCTGCCCAGTGGGATGTCCTCGCCCTCTGTTGTCCAATTACAGATTGGTTGCTATTAAAAAGGATGTCAAATTGTTGACACATATTGACCACTCTTCTAATTTCTCAACTTGTAAGTTCTATTCTATGAGAGGTAATCCCAGGAGGTCACCCCATTTGGAATGCGTCATGTGATATGGTGGGAAGGACGGAAAGTGGGAAAGAAAAGGTGGGTAGTTCATTCACTAATGATTCTTTGTGAAATTAAATTGCTGCCAACTTGTGTCACTCTGACAAACTCCTAAGCAGATTTTAAAGCTTCTTGGAGATGTTTAGGAGGCTGCATTAGCCAGCAGCTGTGACGATCACCAGTGGGCAGCTGAATGATTCTCTGCTTAAACTGGGCATAAGCCCAGATAACAGAAAGACTGGAAGTAGATGAAACAGGGATTTTTTTTTTCCCTACCTCTATGACTCCCTGGTGATTATTAAGATACCCTGTGAAGACAAAGAAGGTGTGGGGAGCATATTATTCTTTTCATTACTATCTACAAGTGACGAACAGCCCCAAATGACAATGTCCTTGGACATCGGAAGGGAATAGGGCAAATTTAGAAAATGGCTTTTCAGCCCAATAAAGCAAGGCCATCACCCAGCACTTAGAAAAGAAATAACCACAAGTAATAAATATTGGTTATTCCAAATATGCAGAATGCAGAGGCTGCACATTACTGCCTTGAAAGCAGAAAAGTTTTCTTCTTTTCTGAAATCAGTGACCCCCAAACCTTGTCATTAGTAACAATAATTAAAAGGTGCTCTAAGAGGGAATGGATGGATGATTGCCACTAAGAGGCACATTCTCATTAATTTATTACCAATTTTTAACTTTGCTTCATTAGGACATGTCTGTTGAAGGCCATTTAGGACTCAGGGGATTTGCCTGCACTTCACAGTGCCTCCATTTTGGTTCCAGGGCAGGAGGATCATTTCAGTTTGTTGTTCTCCATGGACCTATACGTACAGGGAGGTGGAGGGAAATCTACCTCCTTGTAAATCTTCCAATCAAGTAAGTGGTCAACTTCTTTAAGATGTTCTTGAGACTGGGAAACCATCATCGGCTAAGAAAATTGTGGAGCAGTTTGCATGTCATTTATGCTTCTGCCTCAGCGAGAGGTATAAATAAAATTCACTCTTGTGCCAGGCAAATTAGGAACCTGGTCTCAAGGATTCTGAAAACACCTTAGGCTTAAGTTCCCCTCCGTATCCTTTGCTCTCTCTTTCTAGCTGACACACACTTCCTGAAGATTGCCGCACGTGAGAGGGTGAGAGGGTGAGCTTTCCTAGATGTTTGATCGTAGAGCAATACAGCAGGTGCTACCACACCTGATAGTAGATGGTTCACCTTAAAGATGTTCTCTACATGAACTTACTGAGCAGGGGACCTTTTTCTTTTAAGAATACTCCTAGTCAAATAAATTATTCCTATTATCTCTCTGCCTTAGGGCTAAACATCTAGATCTATGTCTCTTGGTTTCCCCATGGATATCTCTTGTGATGGGCTCTAAAGACATGAATTGATCTACCCCAGACTTGGGTTACCACCAAAGAGACTGGAATTAGGCATTCACTGGATGTCTTGTGGCATAATTTACTTGTCTTTGTCTCCTATAGAACAGTGAATGCCATACCAAATGCCCTTGAACTTTATTTGAAAAGATCAACTACTTAGGAGTCTCTAGGGTAAAATTTTCCCCATCATTATCATTGCTTTCTTCTCTCCAAAGCCTAACGCAAAACCTGGTGTAAAGTTGCCCCTGAGTAAATGAATCATTGAATAAAGCATTTGCTCATGTCATGAATGCAGTGGTCCTTTATATTCTTTTCCCCACAATGTTAGGGACAGAAAACGTGATCCAAGATCATCTGAGGTAAACTCTTGAAAAAAGAAAGATGGAAATTATATTTGCTTTAGTCATAGAAATAAAAGTATTGCTTTCTTTAATTTGGTGAAAGACTTGGAAATCTGGGTTATGCTTTTAGTTGTTTTTTTTTTTAAAGTAATTAAAGACAAGAGAACACCCAAATTGGCATGATAAAAATAAACGCACAAAATGAATCCATTATCTAATACTCATAGAGTACTGTTTACCAATAATTATCAAATCCAATTGATATTAAGAACTTAGCCCCCTCTAATGGAGCGGACCACAGGGAAATATCAAAGAAGTGCTAACAGCTGGCTTGTTAATATTCTCAGTCTTTTTTCTTTTACAAGAGAAAACAAATGGGAAAGCACAAAAGCAATTACACAGTAGTCCTGTTTAAGATAAACCAAGAGAAGTAAAAATACTGGCTAGATTGATAGCATTAGCATATCCCAGATGATAAATTCTAACATTGGTTACAGGAATAAAAAATATTATCAGATTGAGAAGTACTAATATACAAGTAGCTGACTTTATTCTTTAGTAAATAATAAGGGAAAGACCCAACCAGAGATCCTAATGGGAAGGAGCATTTACCTCATTAAGTCACTACTACACACCATCTGTTTCCAAGTCAAACTCACATGAAGGAGCCCCTCAAATATCAAAAAGACCAAATTTCACCTTGCCCTCATGTTTTGTGTTTTATATCTTAGTTTATTTTGAACCACTCTGAATGCAGTTAGTTGTTCAGGTAAAAAACAAAAACGCAATCCAGAGCTTATCCTTTCAAGAAGTTGCTATCCTATCTTTTGGATTCCCTCTGCACTTCACTCCCTCCTGGATACACAAATCAGGTCTCATCTCAAGGGACACTTGGCTGAAGAAGACTTTCCTGGCTCTTAGACGTGGAAAGCTCCCTGGCCATGTATAGTGCTTACTGCTTGGATCACGAGACTCATCATATGTAAGTTCCCAGAGTGCTAAGACAACATTTATCTTTGGCACAGTCTCATCCTTTTCAGTAGTTAGTGCAGTGCCTGGCACATGGTAGATACTCCAGCCATATTTGCTAAATGAGCAAACAAATGAATTCATGAAAAGCTTACACGATAAAGATATAATTGTTCCAGCATGGCCCTAAACTAAGCAGAGATTTTTAAATAATATTTTACAGGTATCAACGGGAAAGATACACTTAAAAACACTTTTTAATCAGCAGAACTTTATTAACTTTAGAAGACATATCTTATGTTAGATAATGGGTCTCAAAGACATGTCTGTCTCAGTAGCACCCAGCTCGGTGTGTGTGTGTGTGTGTGTGTGTGTGTGTGTGTGTGTGTGTGTGTGTGTGTACATGCACATACGTGTTGCAAGTGAAGAGGACAGTTAGATGCCCCTGCTGCTTCTGGTATTATTTCCCAGAGCCATTGTAGATACCATTTCTTGAGTCATTGTAAGCTCCAGTTCTAAAAGACTTCTTGGGTCTCCTGGAAATTTAGACTCAATTTTCAACCAGCAAAGAATCTAACTAGTTATTATTCATCAGAAACTCATTCTTTGGGCTTTCCTACTCTAGACCCTTGAAGTAATCATTTTTCTAATCATATTAGACTATTTCCCCTCACACAACAACTTCCACTGGCACTCAGGACTCATGCTGAAGGAATCTAAGATATATGGAAATATTTGAAGATATTACAGAGCAGCAAATAAAATTTAAAGCAAAAGATGAGTAAAATCCAATTTTACTAAATGGGGTAGCATTATGATTTATTGCCTTATACTTTGTGTAGTAATCAAACTATTTCAGTTTAAGTATGTCTGAAACAAGTATATAAAAACCAAAATTAATGTTCGTGCTCCTTCATGAATACTAAATACTGAATGGCTTAGACAGTAAAATAAGACAAGGAAAGAAAAAATAGGTTTAAAATATCATTAACCTTTACTTCAATTTCACTATTTGGACTAGACAGGGCTCTTGATGTGATTTCCAGCTTTTAGCTGTTTTCGTTTTGGATGATGATAGTCTAATGTATTATGAACCTGCTACAAAGTATCTTATTATCTTTGTTTTGAAATAAGCATGCCTTTATTCTTAGTTGTACAATGTTGAGTTTGAAAATGTCTTAGTGTTTTTAAATTGCTCCTCAGGTTATTTTTATTTAATCTCAAGTAAAAAAAAAAACTCTAAAGTTTGTAAATATTTCATTTTTTTTGTTTTCATGAATATGTATGTGACAATTGCTTTTGTTTTATTTTCACTTATGTGTTATATAAGTTATACTAGTACATATTTGCATACAATAATTCCTATTTTGTCTCCTCCTATTTCTACTTTTTTTGTTTTATAGGTTTCAAAATAAGTAAATAAAATCAAAAGATACTGGAAATCAAGGTTAAACTTATATCTACTTTTCAAGGAAAATAATTACATTTTTTCCTTTTTTCTATTTTCAATATATAATATTAACATGGATCCAGCATTTAAAAAAATAGTGCTTCCAATTTATCTGGTAGTATGAGAAATTTTGCTAAGTATAAAGACCCAGGTCTCTATTCTACTCAAGTTAACATTCTTCATATTGAATGCCAAATTATTCCTGAAGAAAAATCACAATGCATCACCACATCTTTGCACTTAAAGCACTATCTACTGGAATACATGTTATAACAATACAATGTAGTTAACTTCAGTCCGATTTAAATTTGTTCCTATCACTATTAATGAAACTTTTGCTATCCCAATATACATGATATCATGGTAATCTTTTAATTAAATTCAGGAACCAATTTGCATTGATCTGGGTTGAAGAGTTTTAGAATGAATGTACCAGAATGAAAAAGGGATAAAGCCACTAAGAATGTTTATAGGTATTGACAGAAGGATGAAATGTGTAGCTTAGGAGAGAAAAAAAGTAAATTCAGGAAGACTTGATGGATTAAGTAGGTATCTCCATTAAGTCCATAGCTTAATGCAATAGGAGTAATAGAGTGGAAACTGAATGAATAATGATATTTTCAAAGTGGGACAACTAAGTTAAATTTTCAGGGGTGGGGCAACTCCCAGGAATGATGATGTCAGGTAAAAATCAACAAAATGTGCCGTGAAATGGAAAAGAGATAACACAACTTTGAGACTACTAATTGATAAAGTAGTGACCAAAATGGTAGCAACATTTGGGACTGGAAGGTATCTATGACGTAAATGCTACAGTTATCAGTGAATTGGTCAGAAGTGTGAATGTAGGCAAAACTTCACAGGGTAGAAGGCAATAACCATTTAGGCGGAGCTCAAAGAGGAGAGGCTTTAGCTCTGGGAAGTCAGAACAATGAATCTGTAATCTGATAGCCACAGTGAACAAATGCAGAAAGTCAGTTGTTTCATTCTTTTTTTTTTTTTACAGAGCAATAGCAAGCTCCAATGTGAAAACTGCAAAGAAGCGTGGGTTCTTTACGGATGAGCCAAGTTTCCATAACAGAAAGAAAGTGGAAGGAACGCTGTGTGAAGAAAACGAGAGAGCGCAAGATGCTAGCAGGCACTGACGGTGTTCCGTTCAGATCCTGTTCAATCCTTTTTACCAGTTAACGTGTTCCCCTCACCTCGGCCACATCCCCGGCCCCGTGCCGCCGCCGCCATAGTTCAGTAGCCTGAACTTTGGAGGGTTTCCAGATACACAGATAAAAGTATAGAACGGCCAAGTTAAATTTCAATTTCAGGTAAACGACAAAGTATCTTTCTTGGGATAAGTTTGTTCCATGCAGTCTCTGAGACATATTTATACTAAACAGAATAGTTTACCTGTTGTTTACCTGAAATTCCAGTTTAATTGGATGTCCTATACTTTATCTGGCAACGTTTTAAGGGGGCAAACTTATAGGTGTTATTTAGGCTCCAGAGCTCCTCTGTGGAGTCCAGTGATGCTAAGGCTTTGTCTGAAGGGGGATCGTTGCTTGACCTCTCTCTCCCTGCCCTGCTTCCCTCACTGCCTCACAGGTGTCTCCCGGTACCATAGTGAGTCGTTATACACAATTCCTTGTCTCAGGGTTTGCTTCTGTGGAATACAAATTATGGTGACATTTAAAAAGGAACTGAGTATAAAATTAAAGAGTTTGCAAGGAGGTCAGCAATGGGTCCATGAGTCAGGAAGAAGGCCAAAGGAAGGTTAACCCTCCTCCCCCCATTTTACAGATGAGGAAACTGTCTCTTAGAAAGGTTTCTTAACATGCCAGGCAAATACAGTTAGACAGTCTCAGTGGTGAGGATCAAATATAAATGATCTGGTGCCAAAGCCTTAGCACATGTCGCCACACAATAGTCTTAAAGGCAGAAAGACAAGCCTGCAAGTGCCTTGACAACATATCACCAAGTGCCATCTGCACAGTGAATAATAAACTGATGTTAGTGGAGGGAGCCTGGTTTATACTTGAGGTGGTGCCTCAGAGAAACAGAGATCAAGCAATGAATGGACCAAACTGACTTAAAGCTCTGAAGCCCAAAAGGAACATTTTGGGAAAACTGTTAGGGCTCAGAGCTAGGAGGCTTCTAGGTGCTTCCTGAGTGTCGAAGCTGCTCGAAGGTCTTCCTTGTGGCACTGGGAGAGCCAGAACTGGAATGGAGATCAGCTTTCCGAATGCCCTTAATGGTGGCACATATATGTGTTCTCAGAAAACTTTCTAGTATGAATCACAGATATGCTTATTGGCATACTTTTTTCCCTTATTATTTAAGTTTTGTTGTGAAACATGCTCTGGGTTAAAAAACACAGTTTTAGATGAAAACATGACAGTATTTTTAAAGTAAAATACAGTTACTTACTTAAACGTTTATATAACGGTCTCTGTGATTTTTTTTTTTTTTTTTGCTATGGCCCATTTTTTTTCTTTTATTCTCATTAATACACATTCCTTAAATATGAAATATTAGTGATATTTAATAAAGAGTAATATTGTTTTTCAATAGGAGGAGATTAAAAGTTTGGAGACTATGTGGCTGGGGAATGTGGAATATATCTTTGGCATGTGGACAGCTGTGACTCGAAAATTTGGAGTTAAGAGGCAAGCAAAGAATGTTTTATTGCCAGTATCTAAAACAAATTTTATGGAAACTTTTATGTTTGTAGGTTTGAGTAGTTTTTATAGTGAAGAGTTCTGAAAACTGCCATAAAATTTTGCCTTGGGGGTTATGATTACATTTGTATCTTTCCCCAAGTTATATAAATAAAAAAGACAGTTTTTACTGTGAAAGCTTAAAAGGTTAGAGAGGTATTTGGTCTGTGATGAACCCTTTATAGGTTTGATGTTATAAGGATTTATTTTAAAAAATATCAATAAAAATACAGCTTTAAAGGTGCTGATAAAGAAATTGCAGAAAACTTGGCGTTGAGGTTTCCATTTGAATAGATTCACTAAAGATAAGTTAATTAATTTATTGTACTATGCAAACTATCTTTAATATTGGGTGAGGCTACAATTGTACATGGGTATGATATATAGTTTATAAGGTTTTTTTGTTTGTTTGTTTTTTTGGGGGGGATGGCGAGGCAGTAATAGGAGGTGGATTTTTTTCTTGCTAGAGCTGTGTAAACATAGGCTGGACTACCACATGGTTGGGAAATTACAGAGGAAATGGACAGATTTTAGAGGAGACTAGATGAACCCTAATATCCCCTTCCAAACCAGACACTGTGATTTTTAACCTGTGAGGGGAATCTTTTAAAAATAACATGTGGATATGTCCTCCTTTCTCCTTTTCCTTCACACCAGAGGTTTTATCCTATGAAAACACACTCTGTACAAAAGAGACAGAAGAGCAGGTAGAAGGAAGAAAGAGAGGGAGGGAAATTTTGCAGTGTAAACCATGTATCACACATGATTTAAAGTAACTATTGAAAGAAGAAAGTATTTCTTCATTTTCTAAATGAGGGGACTGCGTTAACACAGAGTCAGAATTCAAACCTGAGTGTCCTTGATAACTTGACATGTGCTTTCCTTCATTATCAATTTTTAAATTTACTACTTAGAACGAAAGGACGAAGTGAAAAGTGAGAATATATATTCATACATACATATGTGTATATATATTTTATCTATTATATACAATAATATAGCATAGATAATATAAGTTTGGCTTCAGAGACAATTGTCTGGATATTTTTGAGTCGGTCAGACATCCAACAAATAACTGTTGGACACTTATTATGTGTCAGACACTGTACTAGACACTGTGGGTACTGCAGTAAACGAAGCAAACAGAGTGCTTGCCCATAGAAAGTTGGCCTTCTAGGGGGAGAGGAGACCAACAATGCATATAATAAGACATTTCTAAGCCTTGATAAGTGCTTTGAAAGAAAAACCTCGGGCAAAACAAAACAAAACAAAACAAACCCTAAATTTGATTTGGATAAGAGAGGAAGGGGCTGAGGATGGTAAGAAAGGTTGAATGTAGTTTGTTGAGAGCATTGAAAGCCATGCTAATGAATTGGGGTTTGATCTTGCAGGTAGTGGGGGATCCCATATGAGTTTTCTTTCCTAGGGGTACCTAGGTGGCTCAGTTGGTTAAATGGCCGACTCGATTTCAGCTCAGGTCAAGATTTTATGGTTTGTTAGTTCAAGCCTTGCATTGGGCTCTGCACTGAAAGCATGGAGCCTGCTTAGGATTCTCTCTCTCTCTCTGCCCCTCCCTATCTCTCTCTCTTACAAAATAAACTTAAAAATTAAAAAAAAAAATTTTCCTAGAAAATTACATGATTAAATTTGTTTTAGACAGTTTTCTATACTGACGGTATAGAGACTGGAAAGGAAAGGAATGACATAAAAGACAGGAAGAAAAGGAAGGAGGCTCTTAAGGTAGCCCAGGAAATGATATTACGGAGGTAATGAGGATAGATTAGGAACTGTTAGTGATATACAAAGGCCGGTATTAGTGACTGGCCATAGAGAATGAGGAAGGTGATGAGCTGCACGTGGCTGGATTGGCTTGCCTTGGATGTGAAGACAGTTCTAGTTCAAAGAGATGAAGGCTATAGGAGTGGGCGGGGATTTGATATATATTTCCCTGATGACGAATGGTGTTGAGAATCTTTTAATGTGTCTGTTGGCCATCTGGATGTCTTCTATGGAAAAGTGTCTCTTCATGTCTTCTGCCCATTTCTTCACTGGATTATTTGTTTTTCAGGTATTGAGTTTGTAAGTTCTTTATAGATTTTGGATACTAACCCTTTATCCCATATGTCATTTGCTACCCCAAAAACCAAGAGCATGCTTTGTATACTGTATGTTTACCAATTTGACAATAAGTTATATTTAAAAATACATAAATACTTAATCAATCAATAAATAAAGATGCAAGACAATAAAAAAAAAGGAAGGTGCAAGAGAAGGAATAAGATGTTTTCCTAGAGATTATAAATTAAATTTTGGACAAATTGAATTCAAGGTACTTGTGGCATCATCTGAGTTGACTTTTTTCAGTAGCCACCTGGAAAGACAGCATTTTCCTGACAGCTCTTGGGATGAATTAAAAATTAGGAAGTTAGCAACTAGGTGCGCTAGCGAAAGCTATGCTAGGAAAGTGGATTGAAGATGTTATAAAATTTAGGGGAAATACATGTTGGGTATACAGTAAGAAATATCGGTGATTACCATACTTCTTTTTTTTCCTGAGTAATATCTTTAGAAGCTAATATAATAAACGCCAAAACTACTTCAAAAATACAGACAACAATGGAAACTTCCCTGGAGTGGGCCTGTCTCTTTGCTGCCCTGTTAGCCACTGCCCCCTCTTCTCTTTCACTCTTCCTTCCTCCTGATACACTGTGCAACTTCTTCATTCGAGTTCATTCTCCCTCTCGTCTTTCCTCTTCTCATTCTCTTCCCCTTGAACATGCACTTCAGTTCTCACTTGATTCTAGCAGCATTTCATGAGATTCTCAACCTTTTCATTTTCTTTGTGGTGCAAATGGCTCTTAATCAAAGAAAATTAAGTCAGAAGAAGAATATCCTTTCAGCAACCTTGTACAGATGGAGGAGAAGGTTAGCATAGGATTCTGGAAAGATCAGGAAATATGATGCCCCAAACCTTAGGTTTCCAGTCCAGCATTTCTACTTCCTAACTGTATGAGCTAGGTCATTTATATTAGACCCTTTGAATTTCTGTATACACTTCACAAGATTGTAACAAGTATCAAATGAAATGATATAGGTAGATGTGTTATGTACAGGGCTGTACAGATATTAGGTTTTCATCTACTGTCTGGCTTACTCAATAAATGTTTGTTGAATGAATGATCACCTCTACTAAGGATTCTTGGATCTACCCGTATAGACCCGTCAGTCTCTATAAAATTGTTTCTTTAAGCATTTATAGCTGTCAGGATTCTGGCCTTAAGTATGTTTTTAATACACTCCTTTATTTTTTGTTACACTGGTTTTATCTTCAATAATAAGTATATTAAGTTATATGTATATCATATAATTATTATTAAATTATATTAATAATACTACTGTGTTTCTTTTTGATTATCCTCCTTTGGTAATCTTGATTTCTCTTTTTCCGTAAATCTTTTTCATTCAGTTTTCAGTGATATACAAAGAACATAAAAATATTTAAAATGCTCTATAAAACTAAACATAAAGATATAGCAACCAGAGAAGGCTATCGCTTAGTTAAGTTCTT
This sequence comes from Proteles cristata cristata, assembly GCA_017311185.1. Taxonomy (NCBI): domain Eukaryota; kingdom Metazoa; phylum Chordata; class Mammalia; order Carnivora; family Hyaenidae; genus Proteles; species Proteles cristata. The sequence continues at coordinate 1,665,850 of JAESUZ010003762.1, read as the reverse complement.
ACTCAGCCATGATTTTTATATTGCCTACTAAATTGTATTTACTTCTAACATTTTTTCTTACTGTAAAATATTCAAAATTGACTTGGAGGCTTGTCTTAAAAACCTGAAACCTGAAAGCTATGCTTATTTCTTAGACCCTGTTACAGACTCCCATATATAATTGTCGGACTTCTGAAGGGTATGAACTCCAGTCTGTAGTTTGCTTGCTCCCCTATCAGATACAGGAAAGCTCCATTCCATGCTATGCTAAGAGATTTGTGTAGATTGCAGTCCAAATCTAGTACAAAGAGGTTCATGACAGTGAAAACATAATACTAGACTATAAGCTTTATGAAAACAAAGGCAATGTCAGATATTTTAAATATATTTTCAAGATCTAGCAGAGAAATCATTCATAAAAGCTAATGTTGAACTAATAAATGGAGTGTGAAGCAAGTTTTAGATTATGATTTCATAAATGTTATTTCATGCAACTGAGAATTTTTTTTTCCTTTAGGGGCACCTGGGAGGCACAGTCGGTTAGGTGTCTGATTCTCGTTTTGGGCTCAGGTCATGATCTCACAGTTGGTGAGATCGAACCCACGGCCTGGCTGCACTGTCAGGGTGGAGCCTATTTGAGATTTTGTCTCTCTCTTCCTCTCTCTCTCTCAAAATAAATAAATAGTAATAATTTTATTTCTTTAAGATGTGAGAAAACACAGTTTTTGTCCACTGGCTTCTTGCTTGTTTCTTCAACATACCCAGCTTGTTCCTGCTTCAGAATCCTTACCTCGAATATTTTTTTTTTTCTGAATAGGGTTGTCTTCCCCTCATAGACCTTTATATAGTTTGTTTTTTAACTTTGTTCACATCTTTCCTCAGATGTCCTTCAGAGGGTCATTCCTTGACCATCTCATTTGGTCTTTTCCTGCCTTGTGGCAAATTATTAGTCTCTGTCTTCTTTTCCTAATATGTTTTTATTTATAGCATTTATTATTACTGGAAATTAAAGATTTATTTGTACACTTGTATATGGTTCCCCCACACACACACATACACACACACAGCCATAAGGTTTGTGCAGGCAAGAATCTTGTCTATAGAGATCACTGCTCTATCCCCAAAGCTTACAAAGTACCTGGTGGTACTAGGTGCTCAATAAAAAGTTCGTTCAATCAATAAAGGAATTTCTGATATCTATATTTGATTTATATCCCAGGAATCCTTGGGAGTAGAAATTAGGACCTTTGAGAATAGAAATTAAATCTTATGTTCCACCAATCCAACAGCAGTTTCAAATTACTGGGTAAATATTTAAATATACCAGTACTTGTGATGATCATTGAGTGTTGTATGTAAGTGATGAATCACTGAATTCTACTCCTGTAACCAATATTTCATTGCATGTTAACTAATTAAAATTTAAATAAGAAAATGTTTACTGGGCCCCCGGATGGCTCAGTCAGTTAAGTGTCTGACTTTTGATTTTGGATGGGATCATGATCTCACAGTTGTGAGAGAGCTTTACGTCAGGCTCCATGCCATCAGACCAGAGACCACTGGGGTTTCTCTTTCTTCCTCTTCTTTTTGCTCTCTTTGTTTCTCTTTCTCTCAAAATAAATAAATAAACATTAAAAAATACTAAATAAATAAATAACTGTACCATATCCTGGAGACTTGAAAGCCAGGCACTTGGATATTCTCACTTAGTCTTTGAAACAACTTTCTCGGGGTGATTATTATTATCCCATTTTGATAATAAGGAAACTGAGACACACAAAATTAATTACCTCAGAATCATTCAATTAGCAAGTGGAAAAGCTGACATTTAAATCCCACTTAGTTTGACACAAAATCCCATCTTTCTGTCACTAACCTATGCTCCATTTTATATGAAAGCCTTTAGAACCCTCCCAAATGGAAACATACTGAATTTTATTTCTATCTTATGATCCAACAACAAAATTTTCCAGTTTACCTAAACCTAAACTTGCAATTCAATCCTGGACTCAACAATTCAGCCTGCAAATGCTCTCATATTGGAAACATGTTTTCCAATCCCAAAAAACTAAATCTCAGGCTCCAAACATAACCTCCCTAGACCTAAGGGCGTCCCATTTTTTTTTCTATTATAATTCTTTCATACAGAACAATTTACTACCATATCTTCGCATTTTAGTGAAAGTTAATCAGTTTCACTCCCCCCCCCCCATTTGAGATCACATACACAACTTGAATGAATCCGTGTTAGTAATATGCTAAGTATAAAGTGATTTGATGGAGGGGCGCCTGGGTGGCTTAGTCGGTTAAGCGTCCGACTTTCGCTTAGGTCATGATCTCGCGGTTCGTGGGTTCGAGTCCTGCATCTGGCTCTGTGCTGACTGCCAGCTCAGAGCCTGGAGCCTGTTTCAGTCTGTGACTCCCTCTCTCTCTGACCCTCCCCGGCTCATGCTGTCTCTCTCTCTCTCTCCTAGAAATAAATAAAAAATATAAAAAAAAAGTGATTTGATGGAAAGCAAAAGTTTCTTATTCGTTACCAACAAAAATAAATAAAAATATTTCAATACAGAATGGGACCACAGTGTATGAAATTAAGAAGAAAATTGTCAAAGGAAACTTGCACCAGACAAGTTAAACAGGTAAGACAGGCTATTGGAGCAGACAAAGAGAGAGTGAACTCAACTCTCCTGGAACAAAAGGTAGGAGAAGTTTTAAGTACTGGGGTAAACTAGTGGAAAAGTACTGGACAACATTAGGTGGGAGTTTAATCTATGTGATTAGTAGCTCATCTGTGTTTGTTAATAGCAGCTAGGCTCCTAACATCCCACAGAGACTGGCAGAGAGGGGCATCGTCATTCTTGTGGATCAAAATTCAAAAAGATGGCTCCTAGGTCCTTGAAAAATTCAACATTCCCAGGTTGTAAAACTGTCAGGAGACTGGGAGAAGATTCACATCTCAAAGGGGCAGAGAAAGAATTTATGAGTTTTCTAAGGTAAATCCTATCAGAAAAGGGAGGTCAGGGCCTTGTAGTCATGAAGAAATTTGCCTAAAGTGGAGTCAAGCTGTGGGCAATGTTAAGCCACCTTGCTCAGTATAAACAGGTGGTCATTAAATATAACAAATAGTTCTATTCATAATGTTGGATAATAATTGTGTCTTAAGCAAATACCAAAAATAGCTTTGGATTTTTCTTTTGAGTCTGCCTTATTGTATGATATTTACTGCAGTTTATCAGATGAATTGTCATGAAGCACAATAAAAGGCCCTTTTGTCTCTTTTGGAGATTACAATGTAGTGAGAGCTTTTTGGGAGATAATTCCCCCAATTTACTAACTAACTTAAAGGGCCAATTCTATAGTGGGAATCCCAGATCTGCTTTATGATAGGTATGGTTGGAAAGGATTATTCCAGAGAGCTAAATTTTATATGCTTCAGAAAACAGCATTTGTTATGGTATGCAATAGCTGTGTTCTCGAAAGTTATATGAGTATAGAAATTTTGCATTGAACTTTCATTTTAAATCTCCTGATAAAATTTATTCATTCAACAAAAAGTAATGAGTACGTTGTATACTATGTGCTAAATACACTTCTGGGCATTGGGGACTACCTTTCTGGAGCTTGTGTTTCAGATTGGAGGGGGGTGGGAGGGAAGCAGTAATCCATAAAGGTAACACATCAGTAAATTATAGGGTATATTAGCGATGCGTGTTAGAACAGGTGAAAGGGACTGAGAGGGCAAGGGGTAGAGCAGGAACAGATTATCCCATTAAACAGGGTTTTCAGGGGAGGCCTCATTGAGTCAGTGATATTGAGCAAAACCTTACTGGAGGAAGTTAAGCCTGAAGACATCTGAGGAAAGAGTGTTCTAAGCAAAGGGAACAGCAGTGCCATGTCCCACAGGTGGGAACAAGCCTAATGTTCTTGGAACACCAGGAGTCAGCATGGCTACAACTCAGAAGTCAGAAAGGAAGTAGTGAATTCTATACTTTAAAAACGGCATACATGGGGCACCTAGGTGGCTCAGTCGGTTAAGCAGCTGATTTTGGCCCAGGTCATAATCTCACAGTTCCTGAGTTAGGGGCTCTGCACTGAGAGATCGAATTCTGGAGCCTGCTTCGGATTCTCTGTCTCTGTCTCTGTCTCTGTCTCTCTCTCTACCCCTCTCTTGTGCACCTCTCTCTCAAAAACAAAACAAAACATCAAAAAGTGGATACTCTTTTGGGGGCAAAGATTGGAGGTAGGGGTACAGTTAGGTGGTTATAAAGGTAAAATCACCTTTTAAAGTGATTACACATTATATGGGGTGCCTGAGTGGCTCAGTTGGTTCAAGCATTCGACTTTGGCTCAGGTCATGATCTCACGGTTGGTGGGTGCAAGCCCCACCTCGGGCTCTGTGCTGACAGCTCAGAGCCTGGAGCCTACTTCAGATTCTGTGTCTCCCTCTCTATCTAACCCTCCCCTACTCACAGGGAACAGCTGTGAGCTGTCTCTCTCTCTCTCTCTCTCTCTCTCAGAAATAAATAAAACATTAAAAAATTTTTAAGTGATTACACATTATAAAAGCAGATATTATTTGACATGTGAAATCCTTTATAAATTACACATTTTATTAGTTCCAGTTTTGGTGTATAACATGTTTGCATAAAATCTCACCTATAATTTCAAAATTTTTGATGGAAATAGTAAATTAACTTACAATGACACAAAAAGCATGTACTCAATACAGTTTATTTATTTATAGAAGATTTTAGTTTTTCTTTCACTTCTTAGCTAATTGATTATTGTCTATTGGCTTCCAAATAGACTTTGGTTGTTTGATTACCATAATCTTATGAAAATGCTATGCAACTTAGTCTCCCAGGTAAGGTTTTTGTTTGGATAGCACTACAATGTTATTTCTGAAAAAATAGAGGCATCGTTACTACCCAGACATATGGATAGCATGCTTAGCATCTATTGATACTACCCTATGCACTATTTTTGACTTCATACTGCACTGCGGGGCCCAATTCTAAATCCATATATTTATTATTTATTTTTCTTAGTAATAGAAGAACATCTTCCCATGTTCATTGGACTTTATATGTAACACAGTAATTTCAGCTTCTCATGCAAAGTCAAAAAGATGTATTTACATGAATCTCAAGTTTTCTACCAATTCTGTGATTCAATGACCGTAATGGACAAGATAGCATTTTTACAGGAGATATATCCAATGGAATGAAAGTGAAAATTATACTCTTGCTATTTGTTGCTTTTAGTTATCTTAGAAAACAAAAAAAGAAACAAAACTATTTTCATGTTCTTCCAAGTATTTTTTGTTACCTACTTGAAAAAGAAGCTATTTTAACTAAAGGCTACACATAATCATAAGAAATGCCCTACCCAGTTAACATCAAATATTCCATTTCGTCTATTGATGCATGGTTCAAAAATTCTTTGACAATACAAAGAGAAAATTAGAAAAAATTTAAGTTCCATCTTTATTAACTTGGAGCTTTATTTGGCAGCTCTGATTTATTTCCTATAGGCAATAAAATCTACCTGCTTTAGATATGTAAAAATTTGACTTTTGTGTATAAAATAAGATTTTTTTATTGATATCCAAATAATGCTCTGATCTTTAAAAGTCTAGTAGTTTTTCTTCACTTCATAATTTCTTTACACATAATTTTACATATATATCCCTTTACTCTCTAGAACAGTAGCTCTTAATCTTCAGTATGTATGTGAATCACCAGAAGAACATTTAAAATGCAGCTTCTTGGTCTCATCTGAACCTTAAATTCAGGAAAAACAAGACTGAGAAGAACCCAAGGAATTTTATTATTAACAATGTTGATTCTGACCTACTTCCACACTTTGGAAGAGTACCTTTAAAATATCAACTATCAGGGCACTGGGGTAGCTCAAACAGTTAAGCACCCAACTCTTGGTTTTGGCTCAGGTCATAATCTCACAGTTCGTGAGTTTGAGCCCCACATTGGACACTGCACTGAAAGCACAGATTGCTTGGGATTTATCTCTCCCTGTCTCTCTGCCCCTCCCCACTTGGTCTCTCTCAAAAAATAATTAAACGTTAAAAATTGTTTTAATATAAAAAAACAACTGTTGAGACCTACTACACCTAAAATAAAATATACATATTTTCATTACACAGTTCCATGAGTTTTGAGAATGTGTAACCTGTGTACAAACCATCCCAATCAAGATGTAGAACATTTGTGTTACCCTATAAAGTTACATTGCACCCCATCCAAAACAACCAGAGGTCTGATTTCACTTCTGATAAAATAATGTTTCTTTTTCTAGACTATCACATAAATGGAATCATGTGGTATGCACACTTGTGTCTGTCTGCAGGATGATTTTGAGATTTATTCATGTCCTTGTGTGTATTTGCCATTTGTTCCTTTTTATGGCTGAGAAGTATTCCATTATGTGTATATATCACAATTTGTTTATTCATTCAGCTCCTGATGGACATTTGTGTGGTTGCACTTTTAGGATATTATGACTGAATTTATTATAAACATTTGTATATAAGTCTTTATTTAAACATTAGGTTTTATTTTTCTTAGAAAAATATCCAGGAGTGAAATATTGCTTAATACCTAAAAATAGTTACCCATACATAGCACAGTTTTTAATCACTTATGGTAGAAAGGGTACATTACTACTCTCATAGAGTAGACTTCTGAGAATAGTAATTTTTAACCTTTTAGGATATTTTGATGATATGCTGAAATATGTTTCCTCAGCATTAATAGTTAAATTATTTAAATCATCTATAACCTATATATTTTTCTTAGAGAGAGAGAGATAGAGCAGGGGAGAGGGACAGAGGGAGAGAAAGGTATCTCCAAGCAGGCTTCATGCTCAGCACAGGGTCTGATGTGGGTCTTAATCTCACAACTCTGAGATCATGACCTGAGCCGAAATCAAGAGTTGGACACTCAACTGACTGAGCCACCCAGGTGTCCCTCCTTTATAAAAACCAATCAATCAATCAATTAATTTTTATATGGCTTAATATTAACTATATAGTCAATGTGGGAGAGATGGAGATTAGAAGGAGTGCTTCTATCAAAACCAAAAATTAACAATTTTTACTTATATCTGAAGTAATTTAAGTCATGAGAAATTTGTTCCATACAGTTTGCAACTGATATTTTAGTTGTGTATCATACTCTGAATTACTGAAAAAGGACTTTATCACATTTTTATGAAGTCATCTTTGTGAGATATTCATATTACAACCCTTGTTTCCTTTTTCTGGTATTTTCTTTTATAGCATTGATAATTTTATTACCATGAATTATTTATTGTAAATCAACTTTTTTAAAGCAAGTTTGCAGCATTTAGTTACAATGAGAATTTATTGTATTGTGTTTTAACCAAACCCAGGATTCCCTTCCATTTAATTTATGAGTTTGTGACATTTAAGTTAATCACTATAATAGTATAATGTATAATAGTATACATATATATCATTATACATGTATTATTATTATATGTATATATGTATTATTATATATTATAATCATTATAATAGATTATAGTAGAATATATAATAGTATAATACTATAATAATAGTATTTTCAAAAAAATAATAGTATTTTCATTTAACTTTATTGTCCTATTTTACTCTTTTGTGTAAGTGTTTTCCTCCCTAATTTATTATTTATGTTTAGTTCTTTTGAATAACTAGGAAAAGGTATAGTTCTGTCTTTAATTATAATAGTGGTTACTTTTACAAACATATAATAATGATAAAATTTATATTTCTTAATCTATCACACTTAGAAATGAAATATTATCTAATGAATACCAGCTGTGAAATATGAATAAATTAGCACACTTACAGACATTTTCATTCCCTCCCTCTTTTTCCTGTTTCCCAAGTTTTGTTAATTTGTCAAGACTTTTTCCTCCAATCAATTTTAACAAACATGTATTATAATTTGTTACATGGTTCCCCTGATCCATGTTTAGAGATTCATTCACTTCTGCTATCTCTTTCATATCATACTTCATGGTTGGTTAATTTACACCTTTAGGTAAATTGAGAACTTCGTTTGTTCCAGGCAATGTATCAGGAACTATGGATTTAGCAATGGGTAGAGTAGCCACTAATAATGCACCCAGACAGCAGTTCTCAGTATAGTAAGTAGAATTTCCAAATAAGAAAAGTCACTTCACTTTTCTTATAATTTCAATAATGTTCATTAAAAAAAAAAATCTTTTGGGACACCTGGGTAGCTCAGTAGGTAGAACATCCAACTTTGGTTCAGGTCATGATTTCATGGTTCATGGGTTTGAACCCTGTATTGGGCTCTATGCTGACAGCTCAGAGCATGGAGCCTGCTTCACATTCTGTGTATGTGTCTCTCTCTCTACCCCTCCCCCACATGTGTGCACTCTCTCTCTTTCTCTTTCAGTTATAAATAAAATATTAAAAAATTCTTTTATTTCATTCTTTTACTTTTCATTGAGATTGCATTTGATAGTAGGAAACTCTATAGGCATTCTAGTTTCATTATTTCATTTGTTTTCTAGGCATATATACTTGACATTTAAAAGTTTTATTCCATGTAATTCTCATGGCTTCATAAGGAGTTCATTGGTTTACCTCTGAGTGAAAATTTTCCCCTGTCTTGTTTGCTTCATTCACCCTCACACATTTGTTTTGAACATTTGAATTTGTGCTTGTTCAATGATGTGTGAGTTTGAAATGCCAGGGGAAATAATTGGACAATACAACCTATTCAAAGTTTAAAATCTTAATTATGCTTCTAATGTGTTCTATTAGTTGTCAGAAGCCTCTCAGTTGAATCCCAAACAGTTATTGAGTTCTTGTGGTCTTAAAAAGTGTCCTGGGAATGAATTTTTAAAGCATGTCTCAACTCATTTCCTTACAGTCTCTTTCCATTCACAAATCCTTATTGCTGCCTTTCCAAGTTTCTGGTGAACAGAGAATCCCTGAGAGAGAGATTTAAAAAAATTCTCTAAATTGTCAGATGGAGTAACAGGGAAGTTCTAAAAGGTAGAATTTGTTTCCTTTCTAGATCAGGAGCTCTCTACTATTCAGTGGTGGTCTATGTAATTATTTCACTAATTTATTCCTTTGTGAAATGAAAGGAGGTGAAAGAAAAGGTTACAGCCATCATCCTTAAATCACTGTGAAAATTCAAGAGGCTATCATGGTGTGGGTAAGTGCACCTGCAAAGACATATGGGAAGAAAGGGGGCCTAGCTGCCTTCAATAGAATTTTTTTTTTTAAGTTTTATTTGTTTATTTTGAGGAGGGAGGGGCAGACAGAGGGAGAGAGAGAATTCCAAGCAGGCTCTGTACTGCGTGGAGTCCCACATGGGGCTTGATCTCATGAACTCTGAGATCATGACCTCACCAAAATTGAGTCAGATGCTTAACTGACTACACCACTCAAGGCGCCCCTAATATTTTTTTTCCTTAAACAGAGAGTTTTATGACACAATCTGCTTCAGAAAAACTTTATTTTATGTAACTGAAAACTTCATAATGTGATATATATGCAATATATTAAAGTATATATATATGTATACAAAAGAATCTATTATGTCTTGTGTAATATAATATAATAACGTTTTATTTTATTTATTTTTATTTATGTTTATTTTTGAGAGAAAGAGACATAGTGCGAGTGGGGGAATGACAGAGAGAGGGAGACATAGATTCTGAACTTACATCCCCACATATTAACATCATTCCTGTTATTCTCAAATATCAGCACCTTCTATATCATTTTTATGCATAAAAAGGAAATTTCATTTAAACAAATATTATTGGTCATAAGTTCACTCTAAAGAATTAAATATTAAAAATCCTTCATTCCAAAGGGATTCCTTAAGTCAAGAGGCAGAATGGAACACAGAGTAAAATCATGAGGGAAGTGAACAACTTTTTGAGACTTGGAAGAGGAAATTTCTTCAACACAGAGGCTGAAGGACTGGAACAAAGATAAAATTTCCTGATTTGACAATTTGGTCTAACCAATACCCATTTCAGCTGTGCTACATAAAATCATTCTCAAATGCCCATTTCTAAAGTGATTTCTGTAAAGAATATACCAATTACTATTCAATGGTATTTTGTGATAAGTGCAACTCTTTGTACCCTTATCTTTGTACCCCAACTCTTTGTGCCAGCATTAGGTGTTACATTTTTTTATCCTTGCTAGTTTTATGTAGAAATATTTCTCATTATTTTTTCATTAGAAGTTCTTTATTAGTGAGGCTAAATATTTTTAATTTTTTGTGAATTATATTTTTATCATATCATGCAACACACATTGGCTATGTAGGGCCTGATGATCTTTCTCATCTGTAATAATTCTTTCCCTTTATTTCATTTCCTTTCTTTCCATTGTTTCATTTTACAAATATATTCAGTGAGAATAAGGTATAAATAAAACTAATCAATTTTTTGGTCTTATCCCAGTAATCCTAGAGGATGATTTGATGATAAAGTTGATAATAACTGTGATGAGAATACAGTGAAAGTTGATAATAACTGTGATGAGAATACAGTGAAAGATTGTTTATACATTCTATTACCATGCTGTTTTTAATTTGGTTAAATATCATGAATGTCAGAAAAAAAATATTTGTTATCATCTTTATCAGTTAACACTGTTTAAAAGAGCTAGTGTTTGTGTTATACCAAGAAAAGGAAGTTATGTAAAGTTGCTAGAAACAGCAAATAAACAAGGCCATTTTAAAATACAAAACAACGTGTGTTTAAATTATAGAATCTATTAGGCTATTCCAAATTTTTTGGAAATATTGGATTATGTATATCTTCTGTGTTATGGAAAATATATATCTTCCCCACTGAGAAGTTATAGTTTATCATTTTACTCCTGGTACTAAAATCTAGATGAAGTCCAGATAAGTTATTTTATATAGAAGGTAAATTCTAATTTCTAGATATTCAAAGAATGAGTGTTCAATGCTATTAATGGAAAGCCTTGTTGTGGATACATGGAAAATCATGGAAACAATTTTCATATAATAACAATGTTACCAAATTTTACCAAATATAACAAATTTGTAAACTAATTTTTTAATAATGTCTTTATGTTTTAATTTTTTAAATATTTTTTAAAAACAAGATTAGTAGTTAGGTACATTTGGTACACTGTTTTTTTTTTCAAGTTTCTAGGTCAGTTTATTGAAGAAAATCCTGAGATTTCAAGGTGAACTGTGAAAATCATTTACATGTGTGCCTACTTATTGGTGTGATTCTGGATTTTTTTCTTTAATATTGTGCAAGCAATGCAAAATAAAAAAAAAATAAAACTGAAGGTTGAGGCTGCATCAATCATCCGTAGCCCAGAGTTCACATTTTTGTGGTCATTAAAACAGCATCAGGTGCAGCCACTCTAGAAAACAGTGTGGACTTGCCTCAAAAATTTAAAAATAGAACTACCCTATGACACAGCAGTAGCACTACTAGGAATTTATCCAAAAGATACAGGAGTGCTAATTCGTAGGGGCACATGTGCCCCAGTGTGATAGCCAAATTATGGAAAGAGCCCAAATGTCCATAGACTGATGAATGGATAAAGAAGACGCGGTGTACACACACACACACACACACACACACACACACTGGAATACTACTTGGCAATGAAAAAGAATGAAATCTTGCCATTTGGTACACTGTTTCTTATACTAACGGCCTATGTATGGGACTACTTTTTGGATTTTTCTGAATAACCAATATATCCCATGCCAGAGATAAGGAAAGACCTATAGAGGAAGGAGATAGATACAGGAAGGATTATTGCAATTGATGAGGGATTTGTAATGTATGGAAACGAGAAGAATGGAGACAGCCAAGGATATTAATGGCTAGAATTTATACTTATTATTTGTCAAGCACTGTACTTAAGTGCTTCCACACAGGGATGTAGGTTTCAGCCTTCAAAACAAAATTATAAGGTAGCAGATATTTTAAATTCCTAATGACGTTAATAAGAACTAAGGCTTAGAGAGGTGAAACCTCTTTCTCAAGGTCAAAGAGCTCAGCAGCAAAGGTAGATTTAGAACACAAACTTACGTGACTTAGAAATTTATACATTTCTTTTCTTTTACTTTGTTTTGTCTGTTTTCTTACCTTCTTACTAAAAGTGACATATATATCTAATTAAAATATTGAAATGATTTAATGATAAACAAAACTTAAAAAAAAAAAAGCAATCAGCTACCCTATGTCTAAAATGCCACACACTGGACACAATAAACTTAATTTTTTATCTGTATCATTTGGCCATTTACCCCAATATTTCTAACTATCAAAGGTTATATTACTAATTTTGTAAATCAAGTTTCTTGAGCTCTAATATATCACAAGATGTACAGTTCAATGAACTTAGATGAATGTATTCACCCAGGTAATCACCACACTAAACAAGAGATAGACATTGTCATCATGCCAGAAAATCCTCCGTATAGTCCTTTCCAGTCAATCCTTCTACCCACACTGACTCAAGACCCTGATGTTATTTTTATCAACATAAACTTACATAAGTTAGTTTTACTTCTCTAAAACATGTATACTACATTCTTTTTCATGTGTGTGGCTGCTTTTGGCTCAGCAAAATAAATTCGAAATTCACCCATGTTGTTGCATGTAATCAGCACTTAGTAGTATTCTATTGTATAGATATGCCATAATTTTTAAAATTAATTTTACTTTGATGGATACTCAAGTTATTTCTAATATTTGGCTATTAAGATTAAATTTACCATGAATATTTGTACACAACTCTTTGTGTGGACATATGTTTTATTTCTTTGTAGTAGAATGAGGTAGGTGTATGTTTAAGTTGATAAGAAACTGCTAAAACATTTCTCCAAATCGTACCATTCACATTTTCACTCATAGTGCATGAGACTTCTAGCTCCATATTCCCACTGACTTTTATTTTTGTCAGTATTTTTAATTTTAGCCATTCTCTAAACCAATATCTCATTATGGTTTTAACATGGTTTGTGTCTGCCTAAACAGTAATGATTTTAAGCATCTATTCATGTGCTTATTGTCCATTCATATGTTTTCTTCTGGGAAGTATATCTTCAAGTCCTTTGCTTATATTCTACTGGTGCTTTTTATTATTTTTGAGCTGTAGGAGTCATGAACACAGTTTTTTTGTGTGTATTTCATCAAACTCACTCCTTTTATGAGTGAGTGTATATGTGTGTTTATGAGTGTGCATGCACGGAGGTGTCTGTGCCATTATCCAAACAGAATGTTTATGTGCACAGACACACATGTTTGAATGCTTTTAAGCTATTTTCATTCTCACTCGTCTGAAATTTCATGATAACATTCCTTAGTGTGTGTCTATTTTGTTTATTGTGCTAGGTGCTTTTGGCAGACTTTCAGTTTAGATACTCATGCTCTTTAGTTTGGGAATATTTTATGGAATTTTACATATAATTATCTGGGAGTTTTTTCTCTGTTTTTATTTCCTTTTGGAAAATCTGTTATTCAAATATTGGATTTCTTGGCCAAGTTTTCTACTTTTCTAATATGCCGGAGGCCGCGCCGGCTCCGACAGGTCCAGGGGTCCCTGAAGGATGGACGGTGTCGGCGAAAGAGAATGAGAGAGCCCCGAGATTCTTTCTGATCACCAGGCAGGCATCTCCGTCCTGTCGGTTTTGGTGTCTTTATTTTAAGGTTCAGCAACAAGATGAAGTCATAGAAAGGAATTTCTTACAATGGGAGGCCTTTTGTGATATCAATTAACAGAATGTTCATAGAGAAAAACAGGATAACATACAAGTTAAATTGTATATAGATAAGCTAGGAGTCATTCTGTCTGGCCCTCAAGAAGATAAATGTTTCTGAATTGGTTTATTTGTGGAAACTAACATGGGGGCCCTAAATGTGTCCATCTTTGCACCTGAAGTTATGTTTTAGCTACTTTTATCTATCCTCATCCCAGTTGCCAGTGTAAGGGAGGGTGTTTGTGGAATGTAGGCCTTGAGGAAGGGACTGCTATGCTTCACCAGTTAGCAAAAATATATGTAGTAACTTATGTTCTGCCCTGAAATAGGCTGTTTGTCTCAGGGCCAGGCTCAGTTGTAACTCTTGTGTTCTTAACCCTTTAAGTCTTGGATCTGCAAGGCCCATAGGAAGAGCCTTTTGACAATTACCTATAGAGCTTTCATCTAAAGTCTATTTTGTAAAGGCAGGAATATGCTTTTCCTTATGAGGTATCTGTATTCAGAATATGGGTCTGATATGGAATATTGTGAGGCCTGGTCAATACCAGCAGCCTCATTTCCAGCATGAGCCAGTAGTAGCAGAAGGAGATACTAGTCTTCATTTCTCATGGCAGAAGCTGCAAACATTGTCACTTCCTTGCCGTGATTACCATCCAGAGAGGCCGGTGCGGCTCCCGGAACTAATATTTCCTATATTTTATACCCTGGTGATTTTATTTTAAGTTTCAGATATTATTCAAATTTATCCTATGTTTTTTCTTTCCTTGAATTTTTATTGTGGTAAGAAATATGACATAAAATTTATCATCATAACCATTTTTAAGTGTATAGTATAGTAGTGTTAGAGAGATATTACAGTGCAACATATTTCCACAAGTCTGTCATCTTGTAATACTGAAATTCTCTATCTGTTGAACAACAGCTCCTCTCCTTTACATCCTCCTCCAGGGACCCGATAGCCACCATTCTTTCTATTTCCTAGAGTTTGACTACTTTAGATACCTCATATAAGTGGAATCATCAGTATTTCTCTTGTCGTGACTGGCTTATGTCACCTCACCTCAATGTGCTCCAGGTTCATACATGTTGTTGTGTATGAGAGGACTTCCTTCATTTTTAGGGCTGAATCATATTGCACTGTATGTATACACCAGAGTTTCTTTCGCTATTCATCTAACAATGGACATTTGCTTTGCTTTCACTTCTTAATTATTTTAAAAAATGTTGCAATGAACATGAGTGGGCAAATATCTGTTTGAAATCCGGTTTCCAGTTATTTTGGATATATATCCAAGACTGTGATTGCTAGATCATATGGTAATTTTATTTGTAATTGCTGAGGAATCTTCATATTGTTTTCCATATTAGCTCCACCATTTCACATTCCCATCAATGGTGCACAAGAGTTCAAATTGCCCCACATCCTCACCCACACTTGTGTTTGTTCTGTGTTTTGATAGTGGGCATCCTAATATGCATGAGATATCACATTTTGATTTAGCTTTGCATTTCCCTGATGGTTAATGACATATTTTCATATACTTGTTGGTCATTTGTATAACTTTTTGGGACACATGTCTGTTTAGGTCCTTTGCCCATTTTTATTTATTTATTTTTTTTTTATTTTTTTTTACAAATAGTTTATTGTCAAATTAGTTTCCACATAACACCCAGTGCTCATCCCCACAAGTGTCCTCCTCCATGCCCACCCCTCCTCCCCCCACATCCATCAGTCCTCAGTTTTTGTCAGCATTCAAGAGTCTCTCATGGTTTGCCTCTCTCCCTTTCCCCCACCATTTCCGCCCTTCTTCTCCCCCTTGGTCCTCTGTTAAGTTCCTCCTAATGCTCCTATACGTGCACACATATGATATTTGTCCTTCTCTGCCTGACTTATTTCGCTCAGCATAACACCCTCAAGGTCCATCCATGTGGCTACACATGGCCAGATTTCATTGTTTCTCATTGCCATGTAGTATTCCATGGTATAGATAAACCACATCTTCTTGATCCATTCATCTGTTGATGGACACTTAGGCTCTTTCCATGTTTTAGCTATTGTGGAGAGTGCTGCTATGAACATTGGGGTACATGTGCTCCTATGCCTCAGCATTTCTGTATCCCTTGGGTAAATTCCTAGCAGTGCTATTGCTGGGTCATAGGGGAGTTCTGTTGTTAGTTTCCTGAGGAACCTCCACACTGTTTTCCAGAGGGGCTGCACCAGTTTACATTCCCACCAACAGTGTAGGAGGGTGCCCGTTTCTCCACATCCTCGCCAGCATCTCACGTTCTCTGATTTGCTCATTTTAGCCACTCTGACTGGCGTGAGGTGGTATCTCAGTGTGGTTTTGATTTGTATTTCCCTGATGAGGAGGGATGCTGAGCATCGTTTCATGTGTCTGTTGGCCATCTGGATGTCCTCTTGGAGAAGTGTCTGTTCATATCTTCTGCCCATTTCTTCACTGGGCTGTTTGCTTTTCGGGCGTGTAGTTTGGTGAGTTCCTTGTAGATTCTGGATATCAACCCTTTATCTGATATGTCATTTGCAACTATCTTTTCCCATTCCGTTGGTTGCCTATTAATTTTCTGGGTTGTTTCCTTCCTTTGCCCATTTTTAAACTGAGTTTAACTGGGTTATTTGTTTTTATTGTTGTTGAGTTGTAGGAATTCTTTATCTATTCTGGATATATTTCTCATTATTAATTTTTTAAGTTGATTTATTTTGAGCAGGAGAGAGAGAGAGCAAGTATAGGAGGGGCAGAGAGAGAGAGAGTGAGAGAGAGAATCCCAAGAAGGCTCCTCGCTATCAGTGTGCAGCCTGATGTGGGGCTTGAATTCACAAACCATGAGATCATGACCTGAGCCTAAACCAAGAGTTGGACCCTTAACCAACTGAGCCACCCAAGTGCCCTATTTTTTATTACTGAAATATGGTTGACATACAATGTTACATTGGTTTCAGATATACAACACAGTAATTTCACACTCTATTACTCACTGCTCATCACAATAAGTACAGTCACCATCTGTTATTAAGTTATTAAAATACCAAGTTATTAAAATATTGTTGACTGTATTCCCTATGTTATACTTTTCATCTCCATAATTCATTTATTTTATAACAAGAAGTTTATACCTCTTAATACTCCTCTACCTATTTTCCCATCCCTCCACACATCTCCCCTCTGGAAACCACCAGTTTGTTTTCTCTCTTTAAGAGTGTTTTTGTTATTATTGTTTTGTTTTTTGTTGTTTTGTGTTTTGTTTTTCAAATTCCACATATAATCGAAATCATGGTATTTGTCTTTTTTCTGTCTGACTCACTTTACTTACTGTAAGACACTTGTGGTACATCTGTGTTGTCACTAATTTCATTCTTTTTTATGGCTAAGTAATATTCCATTATATATATATATATCTATCTATCATCTATCTATTACATCTTTATCCATTAATCTATTAATATACACTTAGGGTTCTTAACTATTGTAAATAATGCTGCAATAAATGCAGCAGTGCACAAATTTTGGATATTAATCCCTTATCAGATATATGGTTTGAAAATATTTTCTCTATTCCACATGTTGCCTTTTAACTCTGTTGATTGTATTCTTTGCTGTGCAGTAGGATTTTTTTTTAATTTTTATAGTTTATTGTCAAGTTAGTTTCCATGTAACACCCAGTGCTCATCCCGCCAAGTGCCCTCCTCCGTGCCCATCACCCATTTTCCCCTCTGCCCTGCCTGCCTCAACCCTCAGTTTGTTCTCAGTATTTAAGAGTCTCTTATGGTTTGCCTCCCTCTCTCTCCTTAACCATTTTCCCCCATACCTTCCCCCATGGTCCTCTGTTAATTTTCTCCTGTTCCACATGTGAATGAAAACATATGGTATCTGTCTTTCTCTATGCAGAAGTTTTTAAGTTTGTTGTAGTCCATTTGTCTATGCCTGCTTTTGATGACTATGCTTTTGGTATCATATCCAACAAATCATTGCCAAATACAAGGTCATGAAATTCTGTTCTATGTTTTGTTCTAGGAGTATTATAGTTTCAGATATTAAATTTAGGGTTTAGCCAATTTTAAATTAAATTCTTTTTGTATATGGAGTGAGATAAGAGGCCAAATTTATCTTTTTGCATGTAGGTATCCAGTTTTCCCAGCACCATTTGTTGAAGAAACTACACTTTATACATTGTGTAGCTTTGACATCCTTGTCAAAGATCATTTGGCCATATAGACAAGGTCTTATTTCATGTCTTTATTCTGTTCCCCTGGTTTACTTGGCAGTCTTCATGCCACTACCTTACTTTTTTGACTGCCATTACTTCATAATACGTTTTGAAAACAGAATCTGTAATGTCTCCAGGTTTGTTTTTCCTTCTCAGGATTATTTTGGCAATTTGGAGTTCTTTGAGACATTGGGCTGTCAGGGTGAGGGAGTCTCACTTTTCATATGTGGACTTTCACTTAATTCTATATTTTCACTATAGCCTCTCCACTCCTGTTGAACCAGATGGTACCATGCCCAGGGTCCCTTTGGTTCAGCAGAAAGTAAATGCCCAGTCTTCTACTGTGATAGATATGAGGATGGGGAGGGGTGATAGTTACCTTGCTGTGTGGCAGAGGACAGGGTCTGGGGTCTCCAATGATATTTTTTATTGCCTTGAAATAAAAGTTTAGCAAATGCTCATTGGTTGAGTGATCTTGTCTTTCAGCATTAGTGAACTGATTGTTAGACCGAGGAGCAGACAATTTCGACAAAAGGAGTACAAAAAGTTTAAGCGAGAAAAAATTGAAATTAAAAGTAATTAAAATGGTTAGATTCCTGAAAATTTTAATTGCAATCCATTAGTCATTGTGAATATATGATTTCTTCATGAAGTCTTTTTTAAAGAAACATTATGGAATTTATGTCTATAATATTTAAAACTCTGCTGTCATAAGCAGAGATATCAGAATCCTAAATGGATAATCACTGAAGTGAATGTGCTTAGTGTTTGCATGCAGAATTCTCAATATCTCTGCCAATAGGATAAGAAATTTACAAAATTCTTTAGAAGAACAGTTTCATTCCCCTGAATAACTCATCATTTGTCTTCTGGGGTTTTTCATGTAGGCTATTTAGGTGAATATTAAAAGTGTGAATGGAAATATTTTGTACCCATGATGCTACAGATTGGCATCTTCAAAAAACAAGAGATATTGCCAAGTCTATCACTAATCAAGTTCTATAATTTACAACCTGTGCAAACCGTGGGCTGAGAACCATAGCAGTTGTGCTGAGCATTTCTGGGAAGTTACCATCATCCCAGCACCAATTATTAAAACCTCTTACACGCATTAAAGCTATAAAGATTAAAAATATAGCACACTTGTCATTAAATATGGATGACTTCATCTAATATGCATTATATACAAAAACAATGTCCTGCCACTTGAGCTTTATCACTACCCTATGGAAAATCCACAAACCCAGAGTCCCACATCAAAGCTTATTTTGGCAAAGCCAAGGAACAACTTCGTCATGCAAAATAAACACAGATGTTCCACACTCAGGCAACTGGCTAAGAGGAGATGGTGCATAGGGAATGCACAAGATCCGTAAAAGATAATGCCTCCTTACATGCCCTACAGCCGTATCTTCCGTGAGGCTGAAAACATGGCTTAAAAAGGACTTCTTCTGTTTTAAAAAATTATCTTTCCTGACTCTTGCTATGGGCATACTGAACTGAGTTCTTCTGTGTGTGTGTGTGTGTGTGTGTGTGTGTGTGTGTGTGTGTGTGTGTATGCAGATGTGTATGCACACTGTCTGCAAATGCCGGTGTGGATGTTTTTGATCTAGAGAACTATATTTCACATGCATCTTAGGCAGTGCCTTTCTTGTCAGTGATTTATTGATTTCTGTCTGTAAGGTATGATATTAATAACCATATTAATTATAAGGAGGCCTGAGGAAGGAAAAGTTACTAGCCTCTCCCATTAACTGACAGTTAATGCTGGGCGGTTCCAAATGACCAGACAGCTGTAATTGACTTCCCTTTGTTCCTTTTATTCTCAGCTAATTGGAAGAGAATATCTCTGCTAAACAAACATTCCTGGGACTCAAATGTATCTCTCCCAGAAATAAAAATAGAGTTGCAAAAGATAAAGAACGTGTTTGAGCTTTCTGATACTTGGCCTAGAATTGCACGGACAATCACCATTCAAAATGCCCACTCAGAATGGAGTTTCCCCTTTCCCCTCATACTGTCATGTGATTGCAGAGGATATAAAAGGGTAGGATAGGAAGGAGAAGGTTAAAATTTGGGGTTAATGTGATTTGGGAAGCTATACATTTTTGTGAACACTTCTGTCTTGAGATAGTATTAATCTGAAACATACCTAAGTCTGATGGAGGGCTGGGGGAGAGTTTTTGGGAGGCCAAAATACATCTCCCTATGTTTGGCCAGCAATATTGTCTTGGTTATAATGGGAAATCAATCTTGGTAGTCATATTCTAATTAGCACATAAAATATGGGAAAAGCATTTTAGGGAATAAGTAATGTTTTGAGAAGGCCAGGAATCCTGTTCATTATCTTCCACCGACTTACATTTCAAGTATCCTGCCTTACGTGTGACAGGGAGAAAACTTCAGAGTGTATCCCATTTATGTTTCATTTGCTACAAGTACTTTGTGTGCCCTGACACTCTCTTTATTGCAATATCTTTCACACTTTTCTAATTATGCACTTATTGATATTTTTAAATTTTTCTTTTTCTAGTGTTTTATTTATTCTGAGAGAGAAAGAGACAGCGTGAGCAGAGGAGGGTCAGAGAGAGAGGGAGGTACAGAATCTGAAACAGGCTCCAGGCTCTGAGCTAGCTGTTAGCACAGAGCCCGACATGGGGCTCGAACCCATGAACCGGGATCATGACCTGAGACGAAGTCAGACGCTTAACCGACTGAGCCACCCAGGCGCCCCTATTTTTAAAATTTTCTCAGTTTATTTATTTAGAGAGATTGAGAGAGAAAGTGCATGCGAGAGTGGAAGAGGGGCACAGAGAGAGAGGGAGAGAGAGAGAGAGCTCCAAACAGGCTCTGCATGCTCTCAGCACAAAGCCGAATGTGGGGCTCAAACTCCAGAACTGTGAGATCATGATTGAAATAAAGAGTCAGAAACTTAACTGACTGAGCCACCCAGGTGCCCCTCTTTTTCATATTTTGAATACAGATTCCAAATATATATTTATTTATTGCATTGACTTATTTGAATAATATAAACATTATAGAGTATACTCAAAACTCAAAACTAAAAACACATGAAGCAGGAATAGATTTTAAAGACAATTTTACTTTTACTTATTGTTAATTTAAAAGCCTTCTTGTGTTATCATTTTATTTTAGACCAAAGTGACGCTAAGTCTGGCACAATGTCTAAATATGTCTTACAAATATGGTTATCCTCTAGACTATAGCAATTTAAGAATCTAGTTCTAAGTGTAGATTATTTCCACATTTGGTTATAATAACTGCTATAGTTGAAAAGATACTTTCTAGAGATATAGTGAGCCAAGCAGGACATTTTTGGCTGTGATTAATAAATTATGATACTCACTTAAAAATGTTCAATCCCCAATTAAGTAAAACTATTTTTCTTAAAATTTGACTAATATATTTCCTCCTTCCCCAATGTCAATCAGTTTTCCTTGCAAACCAATAAGAAATTATTACATTAACAAATGTCTTCAATACACTGAAAGTTTTATTTTCAAGTTTTAGCATTCACGGGATTAAAATTCTTACATAGATTTATTTATTGTGGTGGGTTAAAACTACTACTTAATAATGGGGAGATTTCTAATATCGTTTTCCAAGATGTCATTTCCATTTTTTAAGCTACTTTCTCATTTATAATTAATGTGTTACTTTTACCTTGGATGGACATATTAATATTTTCCCTCAAGTATCTATTAGGCAGCATGTTCCTATCAGCCACTTGCCATCATAGAAAATGTTGGTAAATTTGGAAAAGTTTACTTTTTGTAAAAGAATAATGAGTAACTCATTTAAATTCCAACAATTTATCAGAACCTTACCATGAGATAATTGGTGAAACTCTGTGGGTGAAAAAGTCTCTTGATTTCTCCCTGTTTTACTACGAGATAAGATCCATTCTATTTTAAATGTCTTATTCTTATATAGGAGTGCATTATGAAACACTTTAGTAGATTTTTCTATTTCTCATTTCAACTTCATTTCTTCAATAGTTTTGTAAAAATTATATGAATACATTTCACAAATGATACAATTGATTAATGTGATCCTGGAATACCTCTTTGAATTCTATTTGGAGCCATGCTCAGAGTTAGACTTTCAAGGTTGAGCTCATATCAAATATGTTTGGATATACATTTTTATTTTAAAATATCAATACTAACTGCAGTACATCTCACCTGACACAGTTTTAAACAGCTCATAAAAAATAGTTATCTGTGTATTTCAGCATTGAAGTAGGATCTGGAAAACACCATAAGCTGAAACACCACCTACAGGCTGGTGGAAAAGGTAACCTAAATGAAATCCCCTTTCCCTTTACATCTGACTTCCAGCTGTTTTGTCTCTCTGGTCCTGGGATCTGGGGTTTGGGAGCAGATTCTGAAGGCTCTGTTGAGGTCCTGTCAGAAAGAATAAAGGAGCTAGTGATGAGCTCCTTCCCTCTTTCCTGCTGTGCCTTCTCCAAGGTCCCTTTCCAGGGGCCTCAGCAGGGGCTGACAGCCTGTCATCTTCTACAATGCAAGTTTATCGAGTTAGACACCTTTATGATATTCGTGACTTTTAGGATACTTCAGAAAATAGAGGTAAACCCCATTAGTCCAAGAAAAAAATAACAAACTTCCTAAGTGGTTCAGCAGTCAGAGACAGAAAAAATATTTCAAATAATCAATGTCAGGGAACAGTTTGGGAACACAGAGAAGTATACGTTTTTGTTTTGTTTTGTTTTGTTTTGTTTTGTTTTACTGAAACAAAAGCAACAAGAGAAGTCAGAGAGAATTGAGTGCAGCACGCATGCGCGCACACACACACACACACACACACACACACACACACACACTCCTACATACATAAATTCCTGAGCCTTAAAAAAATCTTAAGCTAAAAATTCAGTACATAAAATGAAGGAGAAAATAGTCACTATTGATATCTTATTAATCATATTATTATCTATAAAGAAATTATCGATATATTTAAAAACTAGAACTTACAGAGGCATCTGGGTGGCTCAGCCTGTTGAGCATCTGGCTCTTTATTTCAGCTCAGGTCATGATCCCAAGGTCATGGGATCAAGCCCTCTACAGGGCTCTGCATTGAGCATGGAGCCTGCTTGGGATTCTCTCTCTTTCTTTCTCTCTCTCTCTCTCTCTCTCCCTCCCTCTCCTCAACCTGCACTCTCTCTCTCAAACAATTAAAAAATTAAATAAATAGAGATTATACAGTCACTCTTTGGTTATAATTCAATATAATTAGACATTTAAAATTAAACAGAAGTGCCTGTCTGGCTCACTTGAAAGAGCATGCAACTCTTGATCTCATGGTTGTGAGTTCTAGCCCCATGTTGGGTGTAGAGAATATAAAAAAAATAATATACATATATATTAATTATATATAATTAAAAAAGAGGAATTATAAAGTAAACTAAAAAAGTCTGACCTACATAGAAATTAACAAATATATTTAAATTGAAGAGCAATAAAAATAAAATTGAAATCTACCTATAGGGAAAAAATAATATGAAAACATATGATAATGGAAAAGTCAGGCTCATAAAAATATTTATACTTTCATTATTAGGTGCATGGCAAAGGAAAGAAGTTAGAAAAATAACTGCAAAATATGTTAAAAGAAACTGGAAAGGTAGAATTAGTATGGGTAAGACCTGAAACATTTAAATGGAAAATCCAGAAATAAGAGAAGGAATAAATAAGTCCAAAACACAGTACTTTGAAAAAGATTATGAGAGAGTTCCCTCAAGGAAAACAACAAAAGAAAAATCTGGGAATGAGAGAGGATGCACAATCACAGATGACGAATGATTTTTTTCAAAGTTTGATAATTTCTTTATGATTTCTTGGTCAGATCTTTTTAATTGTTACTGCTTCTGCCATGTAACATGCCTCACATGAGGAGTAAATTTGGCCATATGTGAATTCTAGAATCCTTGTCTTATTCTTCCCTAAACGTACTCCAACCAAGCTTTAGCCCCATCACATTGCTGAAACTCCTCTTGTCGATATTATTATACCTTGGTTTTGCAATATCTCATTCAGTTCTCAGTCTGCGTCTTTTTTGTCCTCTTGGCAAGGATTAACACAATGAATGATACCTTTCTCCTTGAAACACTTTCTTCTCATGAGTTCTAAGACCCCACACTTTCCCAGCCTTCCTCTTACTTTACTGGCCATTCCTTCTCAGAGCTTTCTTTAGAAAGCTCTGTAGTATTCCCCTAACCTCTTTCTGTTAAAATGTCTTTGGTCCACTTGTCTTCACAATCTCATCTGGCTTCATGGCTTAACACTATCCAGTCTCCCACCTCCTATTATTTTATATACATATGCATGTGCACGCACACGCACACAAAATCTAACCCCACTCCACTCCTTGCCTTCCCCATTTCCATATTTGCAGTTGCTCAGATAAAAATTATTGGCATTGCCCTCAACTCCGGCCTTTCTCTAGCATCCCACCTCCAATTTGACAGGAAATCTGATTCTACTTTCACATTATATGCAGAAACACTTATTTCCACTGCTGGAAGATAGAAGAATAGAAGTTACCTGATATGAACAACAGAAAGAAAATAGACTGGTAAAAAGTCAACAGAAACTCAAGGGACAGTAAGACTGTAACAAAACATTTAACATTCATGTGATGAGAGCCTTAGAAGGAAAAGAAAATGAGAACAGAATGGGAAAAGGATACGAAGACATAACGTCTGAGAACTTCCCCAATTGCCAAGATATATACATCTACACATTTAAGAAGTTGAGTGAAACACAAACAGGTTAAACCCAAAGAAATATACACAGGGATACACCATGATTAAAATTCCAAAAATTAAACAGAAAGAAAAACTCTTGAAGTCAGTGAGAAAGAAATGTCACCTTGTCATTAGGATAAAAACAATTAGAATGACAG
This sequence comes from Proteles cristata cristata, assembly GCA_017311185.1. Classification (NCBI taxonomy): domain Eukaryota; kingdom Metazoa; phylum Chordata; class Mammalia; order Carnivora; family Hyaenidae; genus Proteles; species Proteles cristata. The sequence goes on along the minus strand of JAESUZ010003762.1, from coordinate 1,640,924 downwards.
AAGATTTCCCATTGGAAACCATGCAAGTTAGAAGTAAGTAGACACGCAAATATCATATGGACCAATAGCTGTACTCTGGGACATTTGCCTCAGAGAAATGAAGACATAAGTTTACCTAAAAACCTGTACACAGATGTTGATGGCATCTTTATTTGTAATAGATGAATAATAGAAAGAACTCAGATGTTATTCAATGGATAAATGGTTAAACAAATTGTGACATTTCCATGCCCTGGAATGCTATTTAGCAATAAAAAGAAATAAACTATTGACACATGCAACAACCTGGAGGAGTTTTCCAGAGAATTGTACTGAGTAAAAAAAAAAAAAAACAATCACAAAGGTTGTAAACTGTATATGATTCTATTTATATAACATTCTTCAGGTGATAAAAGTATAGAAATGGATAAGAGGTTAGTGATTTCCAGAAGTAAAGAAACAGAGAGTGTGGGAAGAAATGGTTGTGAGTATAAAAAGACCACAGTGTAAAATGAGGGATCCCTGGGGCACCCTGGGTCATCTCTGGGTGGGCTTGGTAGGTTAAGTGTTCAACTTCGGCTCAGGTGGTGATCTCATGGTTCATGGGTTCGAGGATGCAGGCATCCTGCTCTCTGCTGTTAGCACAGAGCCCGCTTCAGACCCTCTGTCCCCCTCTCTTTTGGCCCCTCTCCTGCTTACAGACAGACACACACACTCTCTCTCAAAAATAAATAAACATTTAAAAAAATGAGGGATCCCTGCGGGGATGGAAATGTCCTTTATCTTCACTGTATCAATGCCAATACTTTGGTTGTGATATTATTTACAGCTTTGTCAGATGTTATCCTTGGGGGAAACCATTCTTAAACTTATGTGAAGTACCATGATCTCAAACATTTTAAAAATAATAATTAGAAAAAAAACAAATTCAGAAAACAAACCAAATAAATCCATGTGTTCTCTCTAAAGTTCATGATTTTTAATTACAGGGTATAATATACAGTCAGCTGGTAAAAGAGCAGTCAGAACTCACAAATATCATAAACTCTTGCTGTAGACCTAGTTAACCATAGTTCATTAATAGTACACAGTGCAAGGCACAATGTGTCTTCTGATCTTCTAATCAACTGATTGCTCCTCAGAAAGTGGAAAATGGTCATTGGAATAGGCAGGGTGTTTAAACCATGGATAATTTATTACTTTTGAATCTCTGTACAAAAGATTCAATGTAAGTAATTTAGAGTTTTCAGGCCTAATTGAGTGGTGTTTAATGATCTAGTTCTTTTAGTTGAGACACAATTCAAAAGTAACTAGTTGTGTGAGAAGCACTGATGAAGAAAGTCTTTTCTCCTGCAGCTGTGAAAATTCCTAGTTGGGGATTTTTAAACCTCCCAAGGGTTGGCTTTGAAGCCCCATGTTGCAGAGCCAAGTTGATTTGGAGTGAGCTGTCACTCTCTCATGTCAGAGCACTGAGAGCCGCCATGGAGCTTGGGCCCCCATTTAAGTGCCAATGACACTTACAGAAAGTAGAATTGCAGTGTGGATTTTTGCTTCCTCCTTTTGTTACTATGTGGCTGGCATACAAGAGCACAGGTGCTATTTCTGCCTTCACCCTTCTGTAGTCAAGTGTTATCCAGGTCTCTACTAAATGTCAGGGAAGTAAACACCTACACTAAACTGACACCTGGAACATTGTGTTTTCTATTAGCCATTCCAGGGTAGGACCCTGTGCTACACTAAACCCGAACATCTGCACCTTATAGGTTGGCCTCAAGTGCGACAGATTGTAAGAACCTTGTTGAGAGGTGCTGTGTCTTAGCAACTACTGTGTCCTATTACTTGTGTCTTAGCAACTACTGTGTCCTATTACTTGTCATAGTAACTCTTTAGAATAAGAACTGAATAAACATTGTGGATTGTTGGGATGAATGCAAACTATCATGGCCAGCCAACAGAAACTCTTTAAGCGGCTGCTAAACAATATAAAGGTTGTAAAGGAGCCTATTCTTTCGCTAGACACGTATTTGTGCACTCAATTATTTTCATTGTTATTTAAAAGACTTGATTGATAGGGATTACCAAATAAATGTGCATAAAATTTATGATTCAGATTTTGTAATAGATGGCTGCGTAACAAACTTTATGAGGACTAAAGTGCCCTTTTACAGACTGATTCATTTCCATTTTCAGTGCCTGCTGTATGGCAGGTATCATTGTTAGATTTCAGGGTTATCATGGTGAATAAGAATGAATATAATCTCTGAACTCAAAGCCCTTACAGTAATGTTAGTCATATAGACAGACAAAAACTACATCGGGTCAGGAAGATGGGTGTCTGGTAGCATGAAGGAAATAACATGTATACCATTGTAATTGCAGGGGTTGGGGAAGGCTTTCTGTGAAAAGTGACATTGAGATTCCAATATGAATACTGAGTTTATTTTATTACCCCATGCTTGTATTAATTACATGGGTAAAAGTGTTTAATAAGATAACAATACAAATATAATTACTATTTAAAAAATGTATTATTAGGTACAGGTACATTTATTATTAGAGTATTATGAGAGTAATGCTGGGAAAGTTTTTTCCTAATTATGCAACTATCTAATATGTGCATTAGTTTAGAAAGTGTTTGGATTCAACTAATTTAATTCACAAACCTATCTTATTGAGTTACAATTATTGTTCTCATTTATAGATGACAAAATTGAGTTTCAGATTAAGTCAGGCAGCACATAAATGATAGATTTAGGCTCAAATTCTGTCTAGTTTTCTAATGTGAAAGCAAGTGCCCATATAGTTGCCTATTGGAAGATTGATGTTATAAGTGAATTTTAAAAAATTATTTAATACAGTACGTGTACAACCTTGCGGCACTTGCTTTTGCAATTTTAAAACAGTATATTAAGTCCAAAAACTTAATATACTGTTTTAAAATTAATGCATATTGTGTGCATAGCTATGACTGGTAGCTTTTCTCTTGTATTTTAACATTGTATGGTTGAATATAAGAAACATTTACTTATCTATCCACCCTTGGATGGATACCTGCCTTGTTTTCAAATTTTCCTTTCATGAGCAATGTTATTGTGAACACTATGTGCACTCGTGAATCTTTCTTTATGTGTAGGTACAGAAGCTTCTCTAGGGTCTATACACAGGAATAAATGAAATTGCAGGATATGCCCATGTTCAATTTTACAAGAAAGTGACAAATGTGTATATTAATTTATAATCTTACTGCACTGTTCCACTTCCTATATAATATTAGTGCTGTCAGATTTCTCAAATTTCGCTAGTCTAGTACATATAAAATGGTACCTCATTGTCGTCTTATTTTTGCAAGTCCCTGATTAATATGGAGATTGATCATCTTTTTATATGTTTATTCATTACACACATTTTCTCTTTGGTGATATATCTGTTCATATCTTTTGCAATTTTTCTGTTACTTAGTTTGTCATTGATCTTATACCTTTTAAGTTATTATATGTGCTGTAAACGAATCCTTGGTCAGTTATGCTTAATGCAAGCATATTTTCCAAGTTTGTATCTTATTTGTTTATTTTTTTAAATATTTTTATTTATTTCTAGGAGAGAGAGAGAGAGAGACAGCATGAGCAGGGGAGGGTCAGAGAGAGAGGGAGACACAGACTGAAACAGGCTCCAGGCTCTGAGCTGGCAGTCAGCACAGAGCCCGACGCGGGGCTCGAACCACGAACTGCGAGATCATGACCTAAGCGAAAGTCGGACGTTTAGCCGACTAAGCCACCTAGGAGCCCCTTGTTTGTTTATTTTTAATGGCATCTTGTATTAAGCAGCTTTGTACAGGGGCTTGTGGGTGGCTCAGTCAGTTGAGCTTCTGACTTCCGCTCAGGTCATGATCTCGCAGTTAGTGAGTTTGAGCCCCATGTCAGCTCTGTGCTGACAGCTCAGAGCCTGGACTCCGATTCTTTGTCCCTCTCACTGCGCTTTTCCTCTGCTCATGATCTCTCTGTCAGAAAGAAACATTAAAAAATTTTTAAAAAGAAAGCGGTTTTGTTCAATTTAAAATAATCACTTTACCTTTTTTAAATTACCGTTAGTACATTTTAAATTTAAGAAATCATTTCCCTAATCCAGTCTCAGGATTGTATGCTCCTACATTGTCTTTTAAAGTTTAAAATTTTTGCTTTTCACATTTGTGTTTAATCCATCTGTAATTGAATCGTATGTACAATGTGAGGTAGGGATTAAATTTTATTTTTCTCTGTGGTTATGGATTCCACCAGCACTGCTAATTGAATACTCTTTACTAGATACACTGAACTGCAATACTTACAATTGTATCAGTTACAGGCCTATGTTTTTATGGCTTCTTTGTAACCTTTCTGGCTGTTTTCATTAATTATTTTGTCTTATTTCCATTGGTCAGATTGTCTTAATTACTAGATTTTTTAACGTTTTTTTTTTTTTTTTTAACGTTTATTTTTTAGAGACAGAGACAGAGCATGAGCTGCAGAGGGGCAGAGAGAGAGGGAGACACAGAATCAGAAAAAGGCTCCAGGCTCTGAGCTGTCAGCATACAGCCTGATGCTGGGCTCAAACACATGGACCACGAGATCATGACCTGAGCCAAAGTCGGCCGCTTAACCGACTGAGCCACCCAGGCACCCAGGCACCCCTTAATTACTAGGTCTTTATGTAAGTCTTGACATCTTATCGGTCAGTCTCTCACCTTGATTTTCCTCTTTAGGAACATTCTGGCTGTTCTTAGCATACTGTTCATTTAGCTTGTCAAATTCTATGAAACTTCTTCAAGCATTTCACTGTACTTGCAGTGAATCTATACCTAATTTCTGGAAAATTGACATCTTTTTGTGATTTTGAGTTTGCCTGTCATGAATTCGGGTTATCTCTTCATTTTTTTTTTTTATCTTATAGTGTCATCCCCAAAAGTTTGATAATTTTCTGCATACAGGTCTCATGCATTATTGTTAGATTGTTTTCCCTAAGTACCTTAAATGTTTATTCTTATTATAAATGCTTTCCTTCTCACTATATTTCCTATTTGTTGCTGGCATACATGCCACTTATTGAACTCTTATTTTTAAAAATTTGTCTTAAAATTTGTTTTTAGATTATTTGGATTTCAATCACTTTTTAAAAACCAATTTCACCCAGGAATAAATGTCTTTCCAATACTTATATCTTAAATTTATTTTTTCTTATCTTACTGTATTAGATAAAACCTCAGGAGGACATTGAATAAAACAGGTGATAGTGACTATCCTTACCCTTTCTTGTTTTAAAAAGAATGTTTCTAATGTTTTCAGATTATTAATGATATTTACTCTAGATATTTTTGTGTGTGGACAATGCAATGTAGCATATAACTTTGAAAATTAAATTGTGGTGATATTACCACTTACAATCAGAAATATAGGGAAATGAGCAGATGTAAGTAAGGAGTTGAGGGAAGAAGTTCAGCTGGTAGATGGAAACACGCAAGTTCAAAATTGAACTCTGCGTCTTTAGTCAGTACACAAATATGTTCACTTTTTGTGTCCCTTGGTATAGAATTCTGATTCTTTCAGGAAATCTTAGGTACGTCTTCCTGGATATTTCCATAGAACTTTAGACACATCAGCTTTGCAGCAATTACAGCACTGTGTTGAAATCATGTGTTTACATGTTTAGCAGCCAAAATTGTATCAGCTAGCTACCCTTTTCCATTTTTTCAACTCCACAACCAATCTCTCAGTTGAAAAGCCCTGTCCATTTGTTAATTTATCTCTGAAGCAGACTTTCAATGCATCTGATTTTATCTACGTTTCTACTTCATTACAGTCTAAGCCACCATCACTTAAATTGGTATCAACCTTCAATCTGTTGCCCCCATTACACTTGTACCATCCTGGTCTGTACTCCATAAAACACTTTATTGGTCCATTAAAAGTACAAATGAAACCATGCCACTCCTTAGCCAGTGGCTTCCCCTATGCTCAGCATAAAATTCAAACTCCTTATCTTGCCCTAAAATGCTCTATGTTGGGGCACCTTGGTGGTTCAGTCTTTTAAACATTCAACTCTTTAACTCAAATCAGGTCTTCATCTCAGGGTCATGAGCTCAAACCCCACAATGAGCCCCGTGTTAAGTCCTGTGTTACTTGGCTTTTTTTTTTTACTGCCTCCTAGAATTGGGGCAAACCGATCTCAACCCAGCACCATTTCAGAGAAGCCTTCCCTACTGGAAGAAATAACACAAATAAATATATTAAAATAAATAATACATAAACACAAAAATAGATAATAACCTAGTAGAAGAAATAACACAAAAAATAAATCCCAGGACTCCATAAAACTGGAAGAAATAACAAATCTGTAATAAATTTCTCCAGAGAATATACAATTAGAACATAAGCCAAAAAAAGTACATTGATGAGGGTTATGCAATTTTGACTCAGTGGTTCTGAAGGCTGGTCTGGATTTTTAAAATTTAAATATAATTTAATTAATATTAATATTAGTGATTCTGCTACAGACTATCCATAGACATTGCTGTGAGAAACAACACTTTAGGAGTTCAAAGGAGAAAGACCACCTGAAAGGAAATGAGTAGAAAAGTCTTCATGACAGAGAAATGTTGTATTCTGGGCTTTAGTTGCTTGATTTGTCATGAGTAAGTATAAAGAAACAAGGAAATCATTCAAAATAGAAAGCATAGGAGTTAAGATTTTCAGAGCAATAAAAAATTAAGAGTATTCAAATAATTTTTTAATTTAAGTTTCAAGGTTTCAGGAATACTCACATATTACCAATTATCCTCAAGCTATTGTGGAGAGTTCATTGTAGAAGTGTGCATTCCAAACCTACTGTAATCATGTTACTAGCTCCTATAAGTGAATGTCAGCTGAGTGCCCTGAATTCACCTCCATCAGTTTAGAGAACAACTAAGGATTTAAAAATTGTGTTACTTTCTCTGTATTGAGGTCACAAAACTGCCCTGAGTCCCAGGACAGGTGGCCACTCTCTGTGTGAAATGCCCAAGCCTGTAAAACAAGCAGGTATGTCATAGATCTATGAGGATCACTAACAAACTGAGTACTTCCCTCATTGCATCTGCCTGAGAACTGACATAAGCCAAAGACTTCATATGAGACAGAAAATTCAAAGTAGCTTAATTAACAAAGTCTTTGCCCACTTAGCTAGCGCATACACTTGGGAAACAAGGTACCACTAAATAGAAACGTTTCGCCACTTTCTTGAAAATATGGTCTTGAAAGCTTTTGAATTTGTGTATTTCCTACAGCTTTTACCACCTCTTAATAACTTGCTAGTTTGATAGAAAGAGTCTCCTTCTTCAGCTCCTCCAGGTAATCATTTTGCTTCAGTAGATTTTGTGGCTGCTGATATCCTTTCTTTTACTCCCAGATGAAGTGTTCTATTATTCAATCATCTTGGGGTTAACTAATATTAAGAGTTCAACCTTTTAATTTTTTAACAGACACTATCTTTACATTGACACGTTTCTAAGTTTGGGGCAATTTCTTTATTGTATAGTATTTTGGGGGGAAGGGGAGAGCCAACCTGTTCAAATATGACCACAGTGCTGATTTATAATTTATTAAAATAACTATATATAGAAATGTGTTAATTTCTAATTTGGAAATGGAGCAGAAAATATAAAATAGAATATGCATATTTAATAATGTATACTTGCATTAATCATTGTCTTTGGTCATAATTTATCTACTGAAGCTCTTTGGTCATAATTTATCTACTGAAGCTAGATACTGATTTCCTCAAGGTATATAGGTCTTCCCTTTAAAATAGTTACTACACAGTTTTATATAAGTTCTGGGAGGTATTATTCTATACATTTCATTTGCATACTAGAGAACAGAAATAGAATTGAGTTATTTATTTTATATTAGGGAATATGACAAATGGAACAATTAGAATCCTCAAGACTGCAACATTAATAAGCTATTTTATAAGGACTAAAGACTAGTATATGCTCTAGCTACCAGTTACCAATGAAAGTGGAAACGCATTTTTTAAAGAGAGAAATAAAGGTAATGGCCTTTGAATATTGCCACTCGACTTTCCAGAACAGCAGAATCTGGCAGCTAAAGTGTTAACATCTATAAGCTGTTCCAACAAGGGAATATATACTGTTAAATATTGGGAGTTATTTAAAATGCCAGTGAGTATAATAGCAGTGCTCTGAAATAACCATTTCATCTGCCTACATTACTCTAAAATTAATGAATAATGAAGCGATGCCCTTCACATTCTCTTCCCTTTCCATTCCAAGATATATTGATCAGATGACATTTATTTAAGTTTGGGATAATGTATTAATTTCAAGATAATTATTCAATATACTTTTGTCACTGTTGATATGCTTCAATGTCATCCAGGGGCCGGGGGATGAATAAACTGTTATCTGACATTGCTGGACAGGGTGCTCGAAATAAATGCAATTTTTCTCCTTGAGATTCACTGACTTGGGTTTTTATTTGGGGAGGGGCACAGAAAATGAGAAAGCTGAAGGTGGAGGGTGTGATGATGGAACCCGGAGGTTAAGAGGATAAGGATATTTTGAAAGATGGTACTTTGGGACAGAGTGCTTTTCCATTGTTGCTGGGGTCAGACTGATCCTCAGCAAAGCTGACAGAGCCCATCCTTAGTGGATGCCGCTGCAATATTAACACTCATTTGGAGCAGATGTGGCTAAAAGCATGAAACATTGAACAAACAGCTGCCACAGATCCAGTGCCATTGCATAAGCACTTATGTTCTATTAATGCCGTGGATTGCTGAGGCCAGTAGGGCAGACGTTATTCCCCACAGTTCTTTAGCAGATGGGCCAAATGATGGCTCCTCGGAGAAAGGCTGCCCTGTTGAAGCAATCCCTCCATCTTAGGTACAGATCTAATACAAAACCATCTCCCTACAGAAAGGATTCATGTGAGGTCAGATCGTGTTGTGTCAAGATACTTTCCAGATAAACACTTCAGTACGTGTTTCTTTTATTGTATTCCATTTTATTCCATTCTATTTTGGTTTTGATGGTGTGTACCAAAGCTGCAATGTTCTTTCTTCCTCTTTTCTCACTTTGTGAGTCGTATGCTCATGCATGATGGCTAGAGGACTCTGTTTCTCTGTCTATAGGATGAGTTGAGATCCTGGTATTTCAAACTGCATCTTTGCTTGCCTCATTCAGTGGGCTCAGACGTGGTGTTTCCAAGTCTACAGTTGGGTCTGAAACCCATCTGGGCTGCTAAGATCTTCTGTTCACGGGAACAATTTGAAATTGAGGACTATGAAGCAAAAGTGTCAAACAATATGTGCCCAAACTACAATTTGTTTGTAATAAAAATCAGCAGGTCACCTGTTTTCCCACAATGCAGAGACTACATGGGTGATATTCGCAAGTTTAAAGAGAGAAAGAGCAGGCAGTAATCCTGGCGTGCTTTCTCTCATGCCTGTTTGTACTCTATGACCCCACCCCACTTACCCATGCACACTGGTTGCCTGGGTCGTGATGCCTTAACGAGCTGACACACCGATTCCAGCAAACGGGTAATTCCTTCAAGTTGAGCTGAAATAGGAGAGGTGCTGTCTGGAATTATATTTTTATAGATTCTCAAAGAACAATGTTTTCTAGCCATAATTGTACTTCAGCATATTATGCCATGGAAGTGCTCTGTTCCAATATCAGAAGGAAAGAAGAAAAACGAGGAGTAGCTGAAGGAGAGTGAGTAGAGCCATATCTGGAAGATGACATAAGGAAGCATCAAGCATCATCTCTGTTCATTCTCTTTCTTGGTGGGGGAGGGGGTGCACATACTATGCTCTAAGCATTATTGCAAGGATACAACTAGGGACACATTCATTAGGTCAATGATTACAAGAAACTTCTATTTTAATACAGAGCAATTGATGAAAAGCACCCAGTAAAAGAAAAAATTTAACCAGTAGATTAACCAGATCATTTCAGATTCTGATAAGTGCTAAGAAGACAATAAAACAGGGAAGTGTATTAAAGGGATCGCAGGGTGTGGAGTGGGTCCACACCGTGGGTCCACACCGTAGACAGAGGGGACAGCGGAGGGTTAGGGCAAGAGTCCTATGGCAGAAACAAGCTTGGCTTGTTTGAGGAATTGAAATAAGCCATTTTGCATAGAGGTGCTTGAAACCTCTTTATTACGATATAAATTCACGTTTTTTATTTAAGTGGAGAGGTGAGGGGCGAGGGGATATGAAGGAACTTAGCCCTGTGACTTTGACCCTGCTCAGCCAGTGAATCCTTTGGGGAAATCCCATGATAGTGGCCCATATGTGAAGATCGTCCTCCAAACTCTAGGCGGCTTCTCCCAAGCTGGTGTCATGTCCCAGATGGGAGAGCGGCAGTTGAGTGTGACTGTCTCGGTTTAGCCACAGCCTCCTTTCTTCCCTTCTGTCGGCAGCATCCACACTTTCAAATGTGAAGGATGAGTGGAACTTTACCAGGGGTCCAGCAAACTTCAGGGGAAAGCTGAGTACTGCCTTAGAGTTTTCCCAGATGCCGCAGAACTGAGTGGAATGAAAAGAGCTGAGAATGGTACCAAAGAGGAAGTCAGCTCCAAATGTTCTTCTTTAAAAAAAAAAAAAGGAACACAAAACAAATCCAAAGCCAGGAAGCGGCAGTTCTAAACAAGTTGTGCTAGATGGCTGCTTAGTAACAGCAAGGATGTGTGAAATGACTCTGTCGTGTTGAAATATTCACTGCCCTTGTGAGTGAGAAGTTACTGGGGCCGACGTTTCTTGCAACTCTGGAGTAAAATGTGAACAATTCCTGTGTTCGAAAGTGGACGTTGGTAACAGCAAAAAGGGGTGCTTTGCGAACCTAATTATAAAACACCGAACAGATGTGAAATAGACGAACCAGTGTGGGAGGGGAGAGCTCCCGAGTATGGCAAGTGGAAGGGGAGCGGCCCTATATCCAGCTCCAGAATTTGCATATCAGTTGTTTACTGTAGCGTTTGAGAGAGAATGTATCTTTAGCCTCTGCTTGCCTTTAAAATTACCCCCTGGTATTCTTAGCTTTATTCTCAGGATCCAAAAGTCTTTAATGAATTAGCACAGTGATTTTCAAACTCTAGTTTCCTGAGTCGTGAGGCTTTAGCTAAGGGACATCAGGAGTGTGTCCCCTGGGAATGGAGGGGAGTAACGGAATGAGAAGGAGCTTACAGCTCCCCATCCCGTGTCTAATTGGTTCTGCTTTCTTCAAAAAGCTGTAAAAATAAGCAGTGGCTTTGTAAAAGGAGGTGGTCGGAAGTCTTAACTGAGGCAATATGGTTTGCTTCTTCTTTGGGGTGAATTTGACTTCTTGGACGTACGTGACAGTTCCAAAGCACAGGTAACAAGCTAGACGGAATCTGAGTAGGCCTAGCAGCATTTACTGGCTGTTTATAAGACTCCTTTCTCCATTCTTAAAAACTGTCACAATCTGTCTTCTTCACCAATGTCCTGATGTAGTTCTCAGTATTGAAGTGATTGGGTCTCTGTGATTGAAGCTTGTTCTAGTAACGTTTTGACAGACACAAGTCCTTCTCCCTGTGTAGGGTTCTTTTTGATGAGGCATTTGGGGCCTATCTTACCCACGCTGAGGCCCAGCCAGTGTGTCCCTTCTTTCTGGGCAGGCTCCCTGCACCTCTCCAGGCTTCCCTCACCTTTCATTTCTATGAATCTATGCACCGTCTCCTTAGACGTTAGCTAGTAATTCTTACGCTAGCCGTGCTCTGTCAACAACACTGAAATGTCCTTAGAATCACTGACTTGGCCTTACACTTTTTCTATGTGTTTCTCAAGGATGCCAGTGCTGGCTTTCTTGTAGGCAAGCAATAAATATTTGTTGATTGCTGGGCCTTGCTCATTTCAGAAGCATTACAACTTACTGAAATGTGTTCCAACTTGGAAAACAACTCTCCTAACATCTGCTTTCTACATTAGCTCTGCTCTGGAAAGGATTTAGAATAAATTTATAATGACCATTTTTCTCTTCTCTGGTACGTATGTAATCCTATTCCAGATCAAAATGAAAAACAAAGCCTACATTGTGCCATCTCTCAGTCTTGTCATTTGAAGTGAATATAGCATGGACACAAATACACTGGCATCACTCAGAGTTTTAGACACTTTGACAACTAATGTATCGGCTTGTGTATGAAAGCACCACTCAGAACGCCTAGGTTTTCATCTTGAGTCTATCTCAAATGTTGCATGACCCTAATTCCAAACCATCATGTCCACATCTCATGTTTCTAATTTATACAGTAGTTTGATGGCATCTCCTCATCTAGCGTGAGCAGTAGGCTCCGTTTGATTCGGATGCCGTCTGGCAGGTACATTAACCGCCTTAGAGAACAGTACTATATGAATACCAGAGATCATTGTTATTGTGTCTCCAAGACATTATTTTAAGAAATGTAACTCCCTGGCTTCAAATGTAAGTTAAATGATATAGCATACGCTCTGCTTGGAGCCTTGATGACTCTGGTAAAACCGCCACCTGGCTAACAAGCCCAATGAGAGATGTACAGGGGCTCCAGTGTCATTTATAACAATGCCTATACATTGGATAATGAGGGCAGCGTTGGCTCCCACCTCTGCTGGCTGTCTTAACTGCTGGAAACACCGAGCTGCTTTCTGAGCTGCTGTTGGCGTTGCCACCTGCTGGCTCTGGCACACCATTCCCCTGGCTCCCCTCCTGGTGCTGTCCTGGCGGCCTCCCCACACTGCCAAGTTTGAGCCAGAGAGCACAGGGCCGTTTGGAGCTCTTGCGTTGCTGAGGCTGCATCCTGCAGACTGGCTGGCAGTGGGGCATCTTGTTGCTCTCCAGGGTCAGTGTGTTGACTACTATGGAGATCAGCTGGCTAGCAGCGGCGGCGATTGGAAATTGCCCCAGAGAACGTCACGTATTGGCAAGGAAAGGATGCCGAGGGAGTGAGCCTTCATCAGAGAAAATAAACAATGTTTTATGAGGTAGCTGTGAGCATTTACTATCCAGCCTGAATTCATTTCAGGCGTTTAAAACTTTTCTCAGAGTTGCATTTGGACGTTTGTATTTTAGTCTCGCAACCCTTCATGCCATCACTGTTACTTTTAAGCTCTTACCTAGAACCCAGATGTTCCCATTTAGCATTTATCAGATTCTGTCTGAGGTCAAAATGGCATCAGCTGGCAGACCGTAGTGAACTATCAGGTGCTCACCTTGCCCTGTGCTTTAAGCGCTGACACGACTTATTTATATATTTAATCATCTGCACAACAAACACAATGATTTGTATGCATTGTAAATACACGGAACAATCCTCCCATAAAATGGGTGGAACCATTTACAAGCTATTGTCCAAACCAGCCTGTAAAAGTCCCAGTTGGAGTCATAGCTGACTCGGCACTGTTAATGCCCAACACAAACAGACTCATAATAACAAACCCAGTGTTCCAGGGTGTGTGAATCATGTCATGAGACTGAGGCTTTCTGGAGTGCTTTAAAATGTAGATTTTGTTTTTATTCAGATATGAAGAGGCTAATCACTCTTGCCATTGAAAGGATAGCTTGATACATGCACAGATACCAAGAGAAGGAGCCACTCCATGCCAAGGGGGACACGCAGGGAAGCATCAGGGTCAGTCAGGAGTAAGGGAAACATGTGGTCAAGAGACTTTCTAGTGTTTTCCATGGGAACGCACAGGTGAGACAGGGTGAACAGGCTTAGGATTGGCTACTTTGAATAATTTCAGCAGGCTCTGGGGCATAGAGACCATCCCTGGCTGTGTGGTACGTGGCCCTGGGGTGATTCAGGCAGAGGAACAGTAACCCTGAGTGAAAGAGCCTGTCAGAGGCAGGGGTTGGGTCTAGGCTGTGAATAGGTTTGTTTTATATGAAAGACATGCTCCCAGGTAAGTTGTTTGCTCTAAGAAATAGCCTGCCCTGGGAAAGGCAGCAAGGCCCCGGATATGAAAACATCAAGACTGTGGAATAAACACATGTGCCTACCACATGCAATTACCCAGCATGCACAATATCAGGCAACAGTGAATTTAGTACAACAAGGTTGTGCTTTATATCATCTTCAGAAATCCCAAATGAAATTGTCCTTCAAGTTTTCTGCTGGTGCTACATCAGGGAACGGAACAGTGACATGTGACATTCAAAATTGCCAGCTGCAGCTATTACATAGCAGTGTGCAGAGAGGGAGGGGAAAGGAAAGAATGAAGAAAAGGAAGAACCTTCATTAGAAACATAACTGTGTTGAGTGGAAACACTACAGGTCATGGTGACTGGGTCATTTGATGTGCCACAAATCTGACAAGAGAAGAGACTTTTTAGAAAAGCTCCAGTCCTAATTTTGTTTTGTTTTGGGGTGGCAGAGAGCTTTTTAGTTTGATTTGAGATTATTTGGCTTGTAACCAGTCATGACAACGTTAGAGGGCCAAGAGCCGGGATGTGAACCCTGGGTCTGGCACTTAGGAGCTCTGTGACATTGGGTTGACCTCACTAGGTCTAAGTTTCTTTATCGCTAAGATAGAGATAATAATAGTACCCTGAATGAGTGCTCAAAACTGTTAGCTTCGAATAAGTCAGATCCCATTAGAAAAAGACAGCATAAGAAAATTTGATCAAACTCGTGTTGAATGTATGATTTTTCCTCTTATTTCACGCCCTTATTAACAAATATAGTATTTTCATTTCCCATTTCTGTTCCCTTCATCTTGATGTTACAACATTTCTAGTGTTTCTACCAAAATTGATTCTGAAAAAAGGATAATTTGAGCATGTGTTAGCATTAAAAAGAATAAAAGAATACTAAAAAGTACAGACATGCTACAAGGGACAGTTAACATATCAAGGAATTCTCATCTCAATAAAATCTTATGTTCTGATTTCCCTTTAACTAGCATGATAGTTGAGACATATTCATTTTCTTTGTCTTTCTAGAAGATATGTTGGCTCATAGAAGAGAATTAGAAAAGTGTTGCATAAGAGAAAGAAGGAAAGATTTAAATCACTATAGTCTTTTCATCCAAAACTCACCATTTTCATGCTCTCTAATTGTCTTTTTCCCTCTAAATCGGTGTTTTAAAAATATAATTGTTGCTTCACTGTTTTATTTAACATTGAATCATAGCTGCTGCACACTTTATTATATCACTTTTGGTGTAGTGTCTAAGTAGTATTCTCTTTAATACTTTTACAGTTATTATAAAAATTATTGAAACAATTGAAAAAATGTAGCTATAGGACAAAGGTCCCAAACCAATGGCACATGGGGTAGCATGACTCAGAAGACATATTTGGGAAGGAAAACCAACTTTAACAAACAAACAAATAAACAAACAAAAATTTTTTTTTAAAAAAATCAAAGAAGTTTATTTAAAAATATGGTTTTCTGCCTCCCTTGAACACTTGGACCTGGCAATATTGCATCTGCATTTTCCTGTATAAGAATATTTGGCAATAGAGTAGGGTCCCCTTTGGACTTGGTATAAGCTTTCCAGTCTGCTGAAATCTCCCATCCCCTGTTACTCTCACTCACTTAATGGAACTGCATTGGAGGCTAAGGAAAGTTAGAGGAGATTCAAGCCAGGTGCATGGTTGAGCTAGATGCCACTCAGCCACACCAGACTGTAAAAGTCTAAGGCTTTATTTTAGCCATGGGGTCTGAGGACAAGAATGGTGGTAGCAGGGAAACTACAGCTCACTGGCTACAGAAAAGATGAAAGAGGTTGAAGGTTGCTCATAACATTTGAGTTTGGTTAAGTGGAAGACTCAAAGTCATTGGCAGGGTAAGATGACAATTTTGGTTTTTTAGCTCTGTATTTTTTTTTTCCCTCTCTGATGTCCTTGTCTCTGGAGGAACTTAAAAGTATAAATTATTACTATTTGTCTGCCTTAACTGTGATGTTTCCAGAGGCAGGTATGATCTCTAAGAAAGGCCAGCAGCATCTTTGATTTCTCTTGCTGATGTTGGCTGAGATCAGAGGAAGAATTGAACTGCACAGGATAAACTCTGGCCATTGGGTCAGCCAAGACAACAAGCCCACTTTATCCCTCAATGGTTTGATCACACTTTGGGCATTGTGTGAAATCATTCTGTCCAAAGCAGAAGATTTAAGACCTCATCACAAGAGGAATTGATAGAATAATCAGAACTTCAGCCTGAAGAACATGATGAGCTGCTTTCAAAAGTGTAAAGATGGTTTGTTTAAAAAAAAACAAAGATTCATTTCCTATGGGTGGCCCTGAAGTATAAAATTAGGAAACGCATGTCACTATTGTATTTTGTCAAGTTTAAGAATAAATATAAGGAACACTCGTCTAAAAATTAGAGGTCATCAAAAATAGAAAAGTCTCCCTGGAAAGTGGTGAGTTTTCTTTCAGCAGAAGTACACGGGCCCGTGCTGGAAAATGACTTATCAGGGACCCCGAGAGGGGATGTAAACATTGACTGTTTATCTTCTCCAGTCTTACCATTGTATGATTCTGTAAACCGGAGCAGCCTACAAGCAGCTACAGGGACTCTTAAATTGATAGATAGAGGCGGCGACTCTGAACAGGACTTGCACTTCCTATGGAGCCCAGAACTTGAGAGTAATCTTCTGTCTCCTACTCAGATCTGCACTGGTTGCCAAACTGCAGGGGAGGAAAAGACTCTGCGTTATCTTGATAGACGAGCTGGAGAATCCCACACAGCTGTGTTGTGGAAATGTTCTCGATTTCCCTCATGATAACATTGAGTCATAAAAGGAAGAAATGAACATTTATTTGCCAACTCCACCTGTCTGTTGGGCCCACCATATCTATATTAGCATCAAGGGAACTTGCCTATAGTGCTGAAATTTTTATCAGTAGGAGAGAAGCAACTGTTCTCTCCCTTAAATGGTGGTTCAAGCCTGTTCCTTTTTCATCAGAAATTAAATGATAAAAATTGGGACTTGGATGACTCATTTGTCAACATTTACATTCAGTAAAATGTTTGGAACAACAACAACAATAACAAAGCTCAACATTTTTCAAATTCAGAACGAGGGTAAAAATTGCTTTTGTTCCAAATCTAGTCTGAATACAAAAGATGTGTTATTATGTATATTAAAAAACATATTTTTAAATAAGTACATATTTAGGAAAAAAGGAAAAGAAAGAAAAGATGATTTACTCGTGTTTTCTAGATAAAAGCAAGATCAAGAGGAGGAGGAAAAAGGGAGGTAAATGAAAAATCAGGAGCAACAATATTTTCTTATTTAATGCCAAGTTCTGGGATTTATCCTTTTCTTTTATTAAATTTCTTGGTAAATTCATTATTTCTGAAATCACTGCAATGACATCTCTTCCATTATCAGAGAAGATTAATTTTAGAGTTGAGTGGGAAGTGAGTTTTCAATCTATCCAGATTAACTGATGCACTAATTGAAGTGCCTGTTTTCTTTTTATTTATATTTGCAATTAGCTCATCTGCTTTCTTCACACTTTAGGATTAGGTATTTGCTATGCATATTCCTTTCAGAAATTGACCCTACCCTCTGACCTTTGACTCATACTCTCAAGTTGAAGTGTGGGTATGTCCTAATGGGGCAATGTGCACGATTCTGTTTTCAAGAATAATGCAAATGCCAAATAAAAATAATCAATAACAAAACAAAACAGGTTCTCTGGACCACAGCAGCAAATCAGACCTGGCATCTGTATCCACCACCTTCACCATTTGATTGATAACTGTGATTTGCTGACTCTCTCAATTACTCTGGTTTCATTACAGTCTGAGAAATGTGCCAAGCACTCATTTGGTTTTTATTATCTTTCTAGCCTTGTGCTTGCATGAAACGCCCCGAACTGGCATTTCAGGAAAAGGATAGGTAAATTATAGCCAAACGAAAAAAAAAAGAATCTGTGTCTTCAGTGTTACCTTGCAATTGGCATCATATTGCATTATCCCCAAAAACCATATAGAAATGTGCCATTACTCAGGGCACTGCGAACGAACATGCAGCCTGTTCTGTGTCCTCTTAATGTGCAGATCCCCTGTATATCTGGATTTGCTTTTATTCCGCTAACAAAATCCCCTTTCTAATCTCCGGTGAAGAGAACCATTTTCCGGCCCATTGTAAACAATCTTGCTCTGCATCTATTTGGTCACCTACCCATACACAATATGGTTTTGAAATGACCATGAACTAAAGGTGTGACACCAAACCTTATGACTATAACAGTTTTGGAGTGTTTTAGAAACACGGGTTATTTTAATTCTGGGCCACTTGACCTCAGAGCAAAAATTGCAAATTATGTCCTTTCTTTTTGGATAGTAACTATTAGGACATATGGACTAACATCCCTAAGATGGGGAACTCTAAGCTTTGAACTAGCAGCATAGGCAATGCCTGAGCCTTTTACAGATTTAAACAGAACTTTCTAACTCTGGCCACTTAATGCAATTTTAAGATGGGGGTTAATGTATGTCAGAAAATGAACAGTCTGAATAGTTCCACCTGTAGAAAATAGTATATTGCATGCGATTTTATCACATCACAGATAAAAATGAACCAGGAAAAGGAGAAGTGATCCCTCATGAATTCTATTCCCAATCTGAGTATTAGTATTTTTGTTGATACTCTGCTTCAACAGTAACACCTAACAGTAGTCTCTCCAAATACCCTGCTCTTTTGGCCAGTATCCTACTGGGGCTATTTACCAGTAACAATGTGTTAGGATAGAATTTGAAGTGGGATCTTACTCTCTGTGATGTCAACATTCCAAACTGAAACCTTGAGGCTTGGCCTCTTTACACTGGGCCCGTATCCAGCCACTTTGATAACAGCTACTTCTTTCTTGCCTCACCCATTCTTGCTTCCTTCTCTGGGTAATCTGTATGCAGTCTACTTCCTGGACTACATGGCAAGCTCTTTCAATGTTGGGATACCTTCAAATGCATTTTTGTGATCTTCAGAGGTCCAAACGCAGAACTTTGATGTAGCAAACATGTATTAATTTACTGATATGTAAATAAATAAAACTGAAAAATAATCTGTTAGTATAAATTCTTGGGCTAGGGTTATATAGAACCTATATTATATTTTGCTTGGTTGATATTTCCCCTATTTTTCACATTAAAATTGTATCATTTTCGGGGCGCCTGGGTGGCTTAGTCGGTTAAGCGTCCGACTTTCGCTTAGGTCATGATCTCGCGTTTCATGGGTTCGAGCCCCGCGTCGGGCTCTGTGCTGACTGCCAGCTCAGAGCCTGGAACCTGTTCCAGAGTCTGTGACTCCCTCTCTTTCTGACCCTCCCCTGCTCATGCTGTCTCTCTCTCTCCTAGAAATAAATAAAGCATTAAAAAAAAATAAAATTCTATCATTTTCTTAGAATCACAAACTCGTAAGTATATATTTTCTATAATCTGAAACTCTGAGATTAAAAATATTTGTGTAGGATTATATGTAGTCTTTTAAAATATTTTTAAATTTATTATCTTTGAGGAAAAGAGAGAGAGAAAGCACAGGAGCGGGACAGGGGAAGAAAGGATCCAAAGTGAGCTATGTGTGGACCACAGAGAGCCCAATGCGGGGCTGAAACTCACAAACTAAGAGATCATAACCTGGGCTTAAGCCGGATGCTTAACCGACTGAGCCACCCAGGTGCCCCAGAATTATATGTATTTTTAAAAAATCCTTGGAAAAGTAAAAAATTCTAGAGTAAGCTCTACTTTTCCATGTTTTCTCCACATTTTTATTCCTTTAAAAGCTTTCCATAGATAACAGTGCAATAAGTCTCACATCTTTCCCTACAAATTAACAGACTGCAAGCAGAATTGTCAGTGAATGATATCTTTATTTGGTGACAATATTAGCCTTTGTGTTCAATCCAGTTTTCACATCCAATTTCTATTGGATATGTTTAATAATTTCAGAAACAGGCCCCCCTCTGAAAAAAAAATGTATAAGAAAGAATGCAAAGAATTAAAAGGCAGAGGATGTCCAGGAAAAGAAGAAATGCTTAATGACTTATATTATGTTTCCATTAAAATTATATATTAAGCACTGTGCTTATTATGTACAAGTTTCACAGGCCTAAATGGTATCAAGCCTGTAACACTGCTTTGTTAGGGAACTATCACAAAAGTCATTTATAATCCCTCTGTTTCTAATAAATCACAGTGATCTGTGATGTTTTCTTCCATGAGACTTAACACTTTTTTTATGGGCTTGGGCATAAATAACATAATATCCAGAATGTGTGCATTTTCTTTTCTAATAGTTACAGCACTCTCTCTCCATCACTGATCTTATGCTGAGAGGAAAACGGGGACACTCTCCAAAACAGTTGTCTACTGTGCAAAAACAGGTGTGGAAAGAATGGGTATATAGTAGAATCTTATCATGACTTTATATCATACTGAATTTTTAGAGCAAAAAGATATCCATCTGATTTGTCCATCCACTTGTTAAGTTCCAGCCACTGCTCTGAGCCATGAAGCCAACATTTCTTTAAAAAGTGCAAGTCTCTAACTAAGCTCTTGGAGAGCCAGTGGTGGACAGAAACAGAAGCAGTTCCTGTTTTCATGAAGTTTAGAGTCTAGGATCTTTAACCTGAAAAGATTCTAAGTGCCTAAATCCACACTATGCTATACTAGGTCAGGAATTGGCATAACTATGGCCTAAGGGCCAAAGCTGGCCCACCACCTGTTTTTGTAAAGTTTTATTGGAACAACGCCATGCCTACTCATTCACATATTATCTGTGGTGTCTTTTGCACCACAGCAGCAGAGCTGAGTACTTGTGATAGAGGCCATCTGGCTTGCAAAGCCTAAAATATTTACTATCTGGTCCTTTACAGAAAAAAAAAAAAAGTGCCAACCCCTGTACTAGGTAAAATGACCGATTACAGATAATGACTTTATCTGTTTAAAGCTGGATTTACTTCCTTCACCTCAATGAATTCTCATGACACCCCACTGTGCTTCATCGGTGAGAAATGTGAGGCCTGGAAAAGTTAAGTATCCTGGCCAAAATCACAGAATGGTCAAGAAACAGAGTTGGGATTAAATGCTGGTCTGGTTGACCAAGGGTCACTCCCAAACACTCTGTGCTAAACCTGGTCTGAGATAGCAGAGAGGAAGACAGGGTTATTCTTTGGCTTAAAATCAAAAAAGTTCAGTACCTCAAAGCTCTCCCTAGACTTTAAGACCAGGAGCTTCTTTGGCCCATAGAAGAGATTTGGTAAATTGTCCCCATCTTACAAAGTAGGAAAAAGAATGTTGTTTCTAAATGCATTGCTAGAGAAGTTGATAAAAGAGGAAAAAACTACTTTCTTATTTTATCCTCCAGGATTCTTTTTATATACAATAACACTGGGTTCAAAGTGCATTTTTGAAGGCTAAGAAAAATAGACATGTATCCTCAGCACCTAGAAGCATGGTTGAGTTTCTGACTCTTCATTTGAACTCGGGTCAAAATCTCCTGGCTCATGTGCAATCTCTCTCTCTCAAAAAACAAAAACAGAAACAAAAATATTGTTTGCTCTAAATTTCTGAGTCTGAAATTATTTACTATAGATTCATAAGAGTATTACCTTTGGCTTTTGACTCTTACTAACAAAAATGACTAACCAAGGGGCAACTGGGTGGCTCAGTCAGTTAAGCTCAGGCTTCAGCTCAGGTCATGATCTCACGGTTCTCGAGTTTGAGACCCGCATCAGGCTCTGTACCGACAGCTCAGATCAGATTCTGTCCCTCTCTCTCTGCCCCTACCCCGCTCAGACTCTGTCTGTCTCTCTCTCTCTCAAAAATAAATAAACATTAAAAAATTTAAAAAAGAAAGACCAATCAAGTAGATTTTTATAATCAATCTTAGACCTTCAGAGTTTTTAAATGTTTGGACTGCTCAGACCTTAAATCTAGCATTTAAACTCCCTACATTTAGAAAAAAGGAACTTGAAGAATATTCTTTTAAAATATATTAATTTTATCAAATCAGTGACTTGCTTAACTATATTGGAGCCTGAGGCAAAAGGACAAATCAATTACTGACCCTGTCTTTGTTTAACATTTTAATACTTTATTCATCGTTCATTTGCACCAATTGTTTCTTAAAAATATTGCATAAAAATGTTATTTGTGTTGATTGTTGATTCTTTTTTTTGCAGCCGCTTAAATTTAGCTCAAAAGGCAGGTGCCTCACTCACCTCACTCTAGTTGCAAAACTGTACAAACCCAAATATTTTAAAGATTTTTGTCTCTCACTGGAAAAATTATATAAAATAAAGCTTCCAGAGAAAAATTCATCCTGGCATTTTTTTCCCCTCCATGATTTCATTCTTAGTTTTAAAATAAAATAAAAATTTGTAGAGTACTTGATTTGCATCTGAGTGTGCCTAATCACAGGAGGAAAGAGAAAGCTGCATGTGCGTGAAGACCCCTGGTCAGTCTTCAGTGGGTGGATAAGACCTGGGACACAAATTCAAGTCTGTTCTCTTTAGGGGATTTCTTCTCTTTGCCTCTTCCTTCTAAGTTTTTAGATAGATGTAAACTACCGTTCTGGTAAGTGCATCTCTCCTGATTATGACAACCAACAAAACATCATTCTAACTTTTCCTTTGGCCAAGTTACAGGCACACGTCCTGTTAATTCATTTTCTAATGATCACCTGGAATATGAGTTATTTGTTTAAACAGGTATTAACTCCTTCTAAGTGATTATGTCTTTCTGTTCCTTGTTTCAAATTTATTCTTAAAGATTTCTAGTATAAAATCCATGGAAACCTTCAGATTTCATCTGGCACCATTTTGGATTTATTTCGAATTCCTCTGCAGAAAGCAATCTTACTGAGAAGGTCATTGCTATTTGGAAACATAAAACCTAAATAATTACCTGTATAATAAAATCCTCATTTCTTTTTTTTTTTTCAATAGTATATATATAGTTGTTTAGGAAAATTGATTTTTACTCCTTCTGTCACAAATTCTAGTCAGCCCTTATGGTATAGATTGGAACTCTAAGCTTAGGTAGATGAAATAAGCCAATTCCATTGTCACTCAGGCTGATTGTGAAAGTTATTAAATTTGACAATAGCATTTTCACATTATCACAATATATCTCGCTTTAAAATCATGATAATAATTTGCAAACTATATCAGAATAGAATAAATTAGGAATAAAATTGCAGACACACACAGCTTTCAAAAGAAAAAGAAACAGAAACATTTACTTTATGAGTAATTGAAGTACAATTGGGTATATCATTTTCAGAGGGTTTGTTTTTCTTCTAAAGAGGTTTTCCATTTACATAAAGTATTTCTTGATTTATAAAAATTGCATTTGACAAAAATTTTTAGGAATATATTACTTGCCCTCTTTATCCGTCTGTATCTGGTCAGAAAAATAATATTTCAAGCAGAAAAACGGAACCAGAAACTGGACTCGAAAGTGTTGGAATAGCTGGAAGAGCAAAAGGGAGAAAGTGAAACAACTCTGATCTTAGTAACTATGGAAAGGTGCTATCGCTCCCAGGAAAGAGGAATGAAAATCGCCCAGATCCCATGGTCACCGTGGAGCCGAGGTTGCTGTAAGTGCTCTCCCTGGAGCCCATTGAAAGCCACCAGGAGTTTGTACCATAGCTAACATTGCAAAATCCCGAGGCTGTAGCTATGGTAATGGATTCAGAACCCAAGAATGCTGTTTTTGTAGTGGCATCCAAAGCACCTCCAGCCTCGACCAGCTCTCAAAAAGAGCCTGAGGAGAAACACGGAGTCCAGACTGCCATGCAGGAGCCAGTACCTTTGGTGTTATTTCTGCCACTGCCAGAATTAAAGCATAAAAGAGAAAAACAGAAAAATCCAGTGAAACCTTGTATTGAGAGTAACTTGTTCTGCAAGTGTTCAGCAAGAGGAGCAAACATTTCTAATAAATTTCAACTTGATAGAGGAACTATATCTTGCAATACAAGTAGGACATGATGCCGAATGTCACCTGATCACAACCGAGCCAATGGTTCTTCCCTTTTTCTCTCTTTCTCTGTCTGTCTCTGTCTCTTTCTTGAGCACGCGAGCAGGCTCGTGTGAGCGTGTGCACGTGTGCGCATGCACGCATGCATACGACGTGAGATTGTGGGTCAATGCAATGTCACGTTTCCACAAAATCCTAAAAAGGAGGCAAAAGCAAGTGTCATTGGACAGCTTCCTTGTTAAGTTGCAGGAAAGGAAAAAGATTCCATTGAGCCAATAGGCAGCAGTGATAGCGATAGTGAAAGTATTAGTGATGGTGAAAGTTGTCCTATAGGAAAACCCTCCTATCTCTCGTCTCCCTCACACCAAGCATGAAGGTTTTCAATGGTCACTGCAGGTTAATTTGTTTGCTTTTCTTGATATTTTTATTATCTTTATTATTTTGTAATATGTTACAGAATTGTAATAATGTAAAAATATGAGTATTTTGGGGTTGTAGAAGGAATCATCTGAGTTTTCATTATTTCTTATGGGGAAATTCGCTTTGATATACAAGTAGTTTGGATTATATGCATGTTTCCAGAATGAATTATGCTCACAAACTAAGGTTTTACTGTACCTTTTTTCCTTTCACTTTATGATTTTCCACCACCTCTCATTGCCAGAACATAAAAGGAAGCCAGCTAGGGTGGGTGGCTGGGAAATGTATTTTCCAGACATCAAGCCCTGGTGGCATAGAACAGAGCACAATGGAGATACACAATAAAAAAGAAAAAACAGGTAAATACTGTATACTGCATAGTATACAAGAGATAAATATTTTTTTTCCTTTAAAGACAACTGAAAATGTCTGAAATAAAAATTAAAATACTTGTAATTGTAATATTTATTAACAAATAATTATTTGATATTGTGAACCAGTGCTTTGAACATGATTTACCAGAAAAAAATTTAAGGTATTTATTTATTTATTTATTTATTTATTTATTTATTTATTTATTTATTTAGAGACAGAGTGCATGCACACGTGTGCAGAGTGGGTGGGGTGGGAGGGGCAGAGAGAGGGAGAGAATCCCAAGCAGGCACCCACTATCAGCATGGAGTTCAATGTGGGGCTCAAACTCTTGAATCATGAGATTATGACCTGAGCAGAAGTCAGGTGCTTAACCAACTGAGCTACCCAGGAGCCCCTAACAGGAAATCTTAACTGCATATATACATATATGCATATATGTATATATATAATATGATTAGAAGGTCAAGTAAAATTCTTGTTACCTCGGGAAGACAAGGGGACTTCTCAGTCAACTGAATACACAAATCCTAATCTGCTTGGGCTGTTTTAGCCCATTCTCACTTAATAGACAACTACTGCAATTGCAGGCTCTGTTCTCACTACTTGCAGTCCTTTTCATGCTGATTACCTAAAGTTAGACTACCAGCTCTGGGCCCTCACTCCTGAATGATTGATTCACATTTGAGGTTCCCTCTACCCCTGCAGTTTTGGTCTACGAGAACTCACAGAACACAGGAAAGCACTATACTTATGATAATGGTTTTATTATGGCAAAAAAATAAAGATACAAACCATAACCAAAAAGAAGAAGAGGTGCATAGGGTGATGTCTGAGAGGGTTCCAACATAAAGCCTCCAGTGTCATCTCCTTGTGGAGCTAGGAAGTATCACTATCCCAGTACATCACTGTGTAACAACATGTGCAGATTATTACCAACAAGGAAGCTGTCTCAGGTGTTGGCATCCAGAGTTTTATTGGGATTTCTTTAAGTGAACATGGCTGATTGAGTCATTGGCTATGTGATTGAACTCAGTATTCAGCCTCTCTCCCTTCCCTGAATGGCTGGTTGGTATTATGTGACTCAAATCCCTAACCCTCTAATTACATGTTGGGTCTTTTTGGTTGTAGTCAGCAGCCATTTTGAGTCTATCTCATTACCACAGACTATGTAGGGGCCCACCATAAACAATAAAGACCTTCTTATCACTCTTGAAATTCCAGAGCTGTATCGAGTACTTCTCAGGAACCAGTGAGAAATGACAAAATCTTAATAAACAGAACTAATACACAGGACTAGTTTTTAAGCCAATCATTAACAAGATAGAAGTTACTGGTGAATAGGAATAAATAATTGTTGTTTTAAGCCACTGTGCTTTGGAATGGTTTTTTACACAGCATAATTGTGGCAGTAGTTGACAGTCTATAGAATCTAAAATCTACATTAGTTTAAATTGAATGGCCTTATGGTCTTCTTTCCTTCTATAAATACTGTCCAGTCTCTGTGCTGAATGTTATGAGCAATATAAAAAAAAAGGAAAATTTTAGCTTACAGAATTACTGATGTGTGTGGGCTTTATTTTCAGATGAAGTAATTTGAAGTATAATATTTATTGAAAAGGAAGTTAATTCTTTAAAAATATCAATAATTTTGTAAGTACAAACTGTTTTATATTATGTACAGTTATTCCTTCACTTACACTGACATTAACAGTCTGATGAATTTATCAGAAATTGAAAATAAGTAAAAAATTCACTTATAGACAAAAAATTCATTCAATATACTTAACCTACTGAGCATCATAGCTTAGCTGAGCCTACTTTACACGTGCTCAGAACACTTACATTAGCTTATGGTTGGGCAAAATTATCTAACACAAAGCTTATTGGTACAATAAAGTATTGAATATCTTCTGTAATTTATTGAATATTGTACTGACAGTGAAAAACAGAATGGTTGTGCCCTTATTCCGTTTTTTTCAATCTATCAATATTTAATGTAAGGAATAATTCAACAATTAAATTATGTGATACTTACTAGTTTTGCCTGTCAGTGAAAGAACAATATATATTCTTGTATTTATTTTAATCGCTGGTTAATGCACCTCTGACCAAATTAAGACATCCCAGGGTTGAACTGAACCAATATGGCCAGTGTGATTAATTTGGTTTAAATTACGACTGGAGTCTTAATTGTATGAAGAGACCTCATAAATTCTAGCAAGGTACAAGCCAACAAGGTTGCAGTGCCAGGGTTAATGTTTATGCCTGCGTCCTGTCTCAGTACATTATCCCCAAATGAAGACCAACCTAAAGCAGTCCAAACGTGAGATGGGCTGCCAGGGTAGATTTCCAACAATATAGCAATTTGTACTTATTTATTCGCCTCACTTACCTGACTGAGAAAGAGTATCTCTATCTATAAAGGGCAAATACCTGGCACACAGTGGTACCATAAAATTCTCATGGAATAAGAGGATGACCCATTATTATTATGTGGCCAAGAAGTTCACCATCTGACAGATACAACAACACAAGCCACACCTTGTGTTTACTTAAGGAAATTTTGTGCACAGTCTCAATCTAAGTTTTTACCCTCCCTTCCTCTGGTAGTTTATCCCTCCATAAAGAAAAGTAAAAATGAAATATGGACACAAATCAGAACAGAAGAGGAAAATTCTCATTGTCATTAGGAACCTGTGTAAAACAGTTCAAATTTCAATTCTGTCAAACATTCCAAGTTTAATGTAAGTATTTTAAAATATTTGCACATTGTATATATTTAAACATATCCAGAAGGCTCATCCAGTAAAACTAAATTTCTTGCCCCCAGTGAGCTTTCCACTTTGAGTCATGAACCTCATAAGCTTCATGAACATCAGTAGGGATAACTTACCACATGCCAAAGATTCCTACCCTCCCTCCTTCCTTCCTTTTCTCCTTCCCTTCCCTTGTTTCTCCCTCTCCCCCACCCACACCCCCATTCCCCACCTCTTTCTTTCTTTCCTTCTTTCTTTCGTAGCTGGAAAAAAAATGTCTGTTTCCATTTCTTAACCTGAAATTTTATTTCCTATGCCAAACCAGACCTTTGACTGTCCTTTCCTTTAAAATATAAGTTTTCCCAGTAT
This sequence comes from Proteles cristata cristata, assembly GCA_017311185.1. Classification (NCBI taxonomy): domain Eukaryota; kingdom Metazoa; phylum Chordata; class Mammalia; order Carnivora; family Hyaenidae; genus Proteles; species Proteles cristata. The sequence continues at coordinate 1,613,053 of JAESUZ010003762.1, read as the reverse complement.
TAAGGGCTTTTAAAATTTTTCCAGAAGAGGTTTGTTATTTTTACTTAGTTTTTGTTTTGTTTGTTGAAAAATGAGATATATGGAGACGTATTATTTTTAAAGACTCACTTTAATTTTTTGGATGATGACCAAGCTAAACTATGTACTGTTAACATGGAATATGAAAGGTCAGGAGACATTTCTACATCAATGCTACCAGGCATTATTAAGAGTAATTTTAATGAGCTCTTGGAGTAGGATTTGTTTCCATAAGATTTTGCTTGTAATAAAAACCCTTTGTTAATACCTCCCAGTTCAACCAAAATATTAAAGTCAAAATTATTTGCATCCTTCAAGTGCAGTGAGACCCACTGGCACAGGGCTATGAAATTCTGGATTTCACTTGCCTTGGAAGTTCACAGGCAATGGCAATAATCTATTAGCATATTTCCCACAGAGAAAGTGCAGAGCAGCAAAATGACTGGTTATTTAACCAGTGCCAAAACATCAGAATGCACCTCTTTTACTTAAGAATGGAATGTGTCAGCTCCTAAATTTGTGGATTTTCAAGCAGTTAGCACAGTTTACTGTCTGAAAACCATCGTATCAATGCTATTCTTCTAACAACTTGCTTAACAAATGCTAAGTTAAAGGATAATTTTGTACATTTAACCATAACTGGCAGACAGGGATCAAGTGTTCCATGTGTAGTTTATCATCAACCTTAAAGGGAAGAGCAAAAGGAGGAAGGGAAACCACTGCTCATTTTTTTGGCATGCCGTAATGGTTGTTTTGTAAGAAAAAGTAGATGAACCCAGAAAGCATGCACTCAGTTATTGGGAGACTCTGATGTCATCTCATCAAGAGAAACTGTTCAGGTTTCTATGGCATTTCACATCTGCAGGCCACAACATTATTTCCATTAGCTGTTAATGTTGCTACTAAAATTGGGGCCAGGAACTCCACAGCTTAAGCAACTTAAGTGGGTTTGGAAATAATGTCTATTCATATTCTCTTTATAAAGCTATGATTTGGGTAAGTATAGTGTGTTGAAGGAGCTCATTTGTGGGATTTATTTCTATATAAGTAGCTGTAGCCAAGTTCAAGGGGTATGATGCCTATTTGAGATTTCCTCATTCTCCTTCACTGGGTTGGAATGCCCTGATCCAGATTGGCTCAGATGCTATTTCCTCTCGACTGGAATTGTAAAGAAAGCAATTTAAAATGCATAAACACAGTTCCTGAGCCATGCCATATATCCACCACCCAGCGGGGCATTCACACTAAGCACTGCCTCACTTCCTAACTACTCAGCTGAAGTCCTCCCTCCCTTCCCAACTATTAATATTCATGTGAATTTGTACCAATGGGGTCCAGGCAGAATAAAAATCATCATATTGGAACATCATAGAATAACTTGAAATTTCTAAGACAAAATATCCCCCAGGATATGCTTTACAAAATGAAATCAGAAATTTTTATTTTACATTAACTTCTATTGCAGTAATATATATATATTATATATACTATAATTAATATATATTATAACATACAACATAGGTCTAAATGATATATGTTTAGTTATACATAGATATAGATATAGAACTGGATGTCAGGAGGCATGAGTTTTAGCTTCAGCTCAGACACCAAATAGGTAATTTAACCAATATTTATGAGTGCTCATTATGTGATTATCATAGTAGCTGATGCTGGAAAATAGAAGAAATTCACAGTTCTTGCTATTGTAAAGTCTACAGTCTAGTGGTGGGACCCAAATGGGTATTTCATTTTGGCAGGTAAGAATGTTATCAGTCTATAGACCCTATAAGTAAAGTGAAATAGTTAAAGCAGCTGTTATTATAGCTCTGATTTTCTAATTTGGTGTTTAAAATATATCCAAAAAGTCAAAAGTTTCAAAATGAACCATATATCACTATGCACTGTACTTTACATGCGTGTTGGCCCTTAATTCCCATAAGGACACCATAAGTCTAGGTACTAATGCAAACATCTGATGCGCCTGGCCCAAGGTCACACAGCTGGTAAGTAGCCAACTCAGAATGAGGATGCCAGTCTATCTGCTCCAAAGGCCATGCTCTTACAACTGATGTAAACTACTTAAAAAGAGGCATAAACTAAGACTGTCCATCAGAGATATGGTTATGATGGAATTTTAGCCTATAAGATAAAAAGTCATGATGCATTTTTAGGATGGAATTGATGTGTTGAGAGGAAGATTGAGAGGAATCATTTCTAGATCACATCTGTTTAGAGATTAAGTACAGATATGTACTATTATAGTACATAATTCATAGTTTTCTTATTAAATAATAATCAAGAGAAGAATGTGAGCTAGAGTGTGGTGGTTGGGGAATCATAAAACATGTTATTTGTCTGCATACATTTATTGCTGGCTGGCTGAAGTGGAAACCATTTAACAATCCACAGAGGCAGCAGCAGGGTATCCTGGAAAGAGACTGGCCTGGGAACCCAACTCCTGCCAATGACTCTGCATGGCATTGGGAACTCATTTCCTTGAACTAGGATTCAGTGCTTCTATCTGTAAAATGAGGACAATGGATCTCATCCAGTTTTTAACTTTGTGACTATTTCCAAAACAATTAAGTTCAATGATACAGTCTGACTTCAGAAGTAGGAAATCCAGGATCTACTAAATATATATATATTGTTTAGACTTTGGTTTTTGTTTCCTGTTGGATACACTTTTCCTGCCTCTAACTCTCACCAGAACACACACACACACACACACACACACACACCCCTTTGGCCCTCCTCCCTCTTCTTTTCTCTCTTTCTCTCTCTTACCTGCCCAATCCCTAGTCGGTTCCCAGTCGGTTTTTTTTTTTTTCAGGTCTTAATTTAGAAATACTTTTGTTAGGGAAGCTTTCACTAACTCCCAAAGTCTCTTTAGAAGAACTCTGTGCTTCCTTTGTCACAGATGTTGTGAGCATTGGATTAGATAACCCATGTACAGTGCTTGTATCATGCTTGGTTCATAAAAGTACTCAGTAACTATTAGCTAATGTAATCATCACCACCATCATCATGATTAGTAAACTTGTGACACTATGTTTTATTACTCTTTTTGAATCTCTGTGTCACCTACTACGGGTTAGATTTGAGAGATCAGGGACCATAATAGTTTGACTTACTGGTGCATCACCAGCACCTTAGCACAGTGAATGACAAGAAGTGAGTGACACAAAGAAGATAATTAATTAATGTTAAATAACACACAGCAGTTTACATAAAGAAAAATTTCATTTATGCAATGTAGCAAGCTAACCTTTAAGCACTTATCTTCTAGTGGAATAGACTGAAACTTGCAAAAAATTATTATAAGAGTTACAATCAAGTCGTGAACTAAATGTTATGGAGACAAAAAGTAATTGATGTTGGCTGGGAGATGAAGCACATAACACTGGGTTGAGCCTTATAGAGCCAGAGTGATTTCACCTAGCAGCAGAGATGTGAGAGAAGGCTTATATCAAACAAGAGAAGAATCAAGACATATGGTGGGAAACTGCAGAATGTATTTCTACTGATCATTGAAAGGGTTCACTGGGAGTAAGAGAGAGGGTTATTGTAGAGTAAAGGGAATTGACAATGGGAAGATAGTCAAGTTTGTACTTTTAAATGTCTTAAATGTCATCATGTTGTTCCACCAACATCTACCAGTGACAATTCTTCTCAAAGAACTTTCCATTATTAGCCACTATTTGATTATCTTCAAATTCATTTCAAAATGGAAAGGCAAGATAAATTTTTATTTCTAGGATTTTGCTTTTGAATAAAGCAGTTAATGACGAGTTCTGTTTTGCTGATTCTCTCTCTCTTACATTATGAACTTATGGACTTTTACCTAACAAACATTTCTTTCTAATAAATTGTATTCATTATTCTTTTTAATGCTTAAATTTTGCTATCTTTGACTGTTGAGAGCCTCTTAATTTTGGTTTCTATGGCCTTTTTGGGTAATCATATTCTTTGAGAGCATGCATTTTGGCCGTCCCCGAATCTCAGGTTCATCTTATATAACTTGTCTTAGACATAGAAACAGTCATTCTTCAGGTACCTTTAAATAAATGTATATATATATATATATACATACCATAATCCAGATAATAGGTATCCTCACTGCTATTATTATTACTTTTCTGTGAGCAAAACAAAGAAATGAGGTGGTGGTGGTTGTATTTTTGTCAAGTCAGACAGATATTTCCAATTCAAGTTGAATTATATGATTTTTCCTTACTTTGTTTTCATACCTCTCTTTTTCCCATCTTACAATAAAAACCTTTTTGTGCTGACTACATTAATGCAATTGCTTTCTTAGCCCTGGTTGTCTACAAAACAGAGTGTGAGGCAGATTACTTGTTAAGGTTTTATTGGAAAGTGCACACCTAGGACATGTGGAATGAAGGTAACAGTGAATTGAGGCAGAGGGAGAAGCCCAGTCACGTAAGAAACCTTCCAAGCAGGCTTCCAGAAACCACTGGCCTCAGAATAGTCCTCAAGGAAGGAAAAGGAAAGTGAGAGGAATTTATTTTCAGGCTCCGTCTTGGTTCCCGGCTCATTGGTCAAAGTTTGTCTCAAGAGATATTAATGGCCCCACATTCACGTGTGTTGCCTGGACTTTTCCAGAAAGCTTAAGGACATCGAATCCCACACTCTGTTGGGCCAGGCATCATCTGAGCCCTCAGTGGCCAGAGGAGCTAGAGTGCCTTTGGGTCTGGTCAGGTCAGGCCAGTGCGTTGGAGCTAATGTGCCTTCTGCCATGGTAGACATGATGAAGATCAAGCCCTCACTCCAGAGTCCTGGAGAGCTGAGCAGTATTTGAATATGAGGCAGTGGTGGCAGCAGCTGGGGTTCTCTCCCAAGCAAGCAGTCAGGTGCCAAAGAGTCCATATGGTAGAACCCTAAATGTTTTCATATTAAAACTGAATTTAAATCTTTAAGCTAAATTATATAGTTTCATTTAAAAAAAAAGAGTGGAAGAAAAAATAAGTATTTTTTATCTTATTTTTAAGAGTTATCTGCAGAAGTTCATAAATTGGGTCCTATACAGCTCCTTATTTTCTTTATCCTAACACACACACACACACACACACACGCACATGCACACACACACAAACACACACTCACAGACACACACACACACAATATATACTAAAATTAATAGTGTCACTAATATTTCTAACAGATTAATGAATGAAGTGTAAGACTTTTTTGAAGCTCAGTTTTTAATAATTTCTTCAAGGATATACAGTCGAAATACTGGGTGTTAAAGTCAATTACAGTAATTATTTTCTTTGGGTGTTTATCTCACCAACTAATAACAATTGGTTCATTAATTTCAGCTTGATTTAATGTTTTAGGATTAGCTATATTTTTCGATTTTGAAGCAATTTTTTGAGTATGAAAATTATGTGTTCCTAAGGTGAAAATGATATAAGAAGACATATTTAGAGAAGTCTTATTCCATGTTAACTGCCTTTCTTTGCCTGTACTCTTTCCCATTATAATTAACCATTTTTATAACATTGATTCGTTCTTCCAAAATTTCTTTTTACAAATATATATACATTTTCACTACCACTTACGCAAAATATAATTTACTTTAAAAATTGTTTTGCATCTTTATTTTTTAAAATTTAATACATCCAGACATTTCAGATCAGTATATACAAAACTTCCTCATTCCTTTTGATGTCTGCATAATATTTTAAAGTTAGTTTTAAAGAAGACTAACTCAGAGTACTGTGGTTCCTAATTTATTTATTCTCCAGTGCTAGTTCAATTTTGGGCACCCTTATTTGACTGGTAGTATAACTTAAAAAATACTATAGTGAGATAGCCTATAGTAGAATTTCAGTGTTACAACCAGAATGTTTACAAATACTTTCTCCTCTTCTCAGGACATCTTCTTAGAACACTTAAACCATCTAAAAACCTTATTGTGGACTGAATGATGATATCCTTCCAAATTCATATATTGAAGTCCTAACCCCCAGTGTGATAGTTTTAAGAGGTAGGGCCATTGGTGGGTAATTACATTCACATGAAGGTGGAATTAGTGTCCTTATAACAGGAGGAAAGGAGACCAGAACTCACCCTCTCCCCACCATATGAGGGTATAGCAAGAACGCAGCCACACTACAAGCCAGGAAAGAGACCTCAACAAAACCGAATCAGCCAGCACCTTATTTTAGACTTTCTAGCCTGCAGGACTGTGAGAAATAAATGCCTGTTATTTAAACCACCCAGTCTATGACATTTTGTTACAGCATCTCAAGCCAATTAAGATAAACTTCCATGTAACTCACCCACTGCCAGACCTAAATAAAATAATCAGGAACATCTATGGTCTTTGGAATTATGTGGATTTACTTTATGTGAGTTTTGGTTTTCGTTTTTGCCAGAGACGTAGTAGTACCACACTGCTGGGCATTTTCCTCGCGTTATCCCTTGACAAGCTTTCTTTGGTGGGTGGGGCCTGTAATCACACATTGTCTGTCTCCAGCCCACTTCTGGGGCCTCCATCTGAGTGGGGTGTGTGGTTATCTTTCCCTCTGTCACTTTGGAGTGGTGCTGGCTACTGTAGTGGCTGTTTACACACTGCCAGGCTTGTGGCCCTGCATGGGTTTTGGCCAAGTGAATATTTGGGAGGGCAGGTCTCCTGGAGCAGAGCACTGGGTGGCAGTCTGGGGAGGGATGGGGTGGTGCTAGCAAGCCTTGTGTGCTCTGGGTCCTATTCAAGAAGGCCTCTCCAGTACCAGTACTGGAGCAGACTGTCCAGGTAAATAGACTGATGGAAGCACCATTCAGGGGGGCAGGGCAGAGAGGGGGCAGTACCAGCAAGGCAGATAGCATGTCCCCAGGTTGCTCTGTGTTTACACTGGGGAAGCAGGAGAAGCAAATGGTGCCTGTCAGCTCCTTTGCTCCTGGAGAAGTTCCCCAATGATTTCTGTTTCTTTGGGACACGCTTTAAACTTAGTACATAACTGTCCTACTGTATGCTCTAGGCACCTTTCACAGAGCAGCTTCTAAGCTGTATGCTGTGGATCATCTGCTGTCCTGTTTCTTTGAGGGCGGGGAATCGGTTTCCTCTGGCCCTTCTGGCTCTTGCACAACCAAGCCTGCCGAGTTCTTAAAATTGCAGGTTTTTATGTCCCATTGGTGATAAGAACTGATGGACTTCAGCTCTTCTGGTTTTCAAAGCCAAATGTTTTGGGGATTTGTCTTCCCCATGCAGAGTTCTCAGTGTGGGAATCTATTTCTCTCCCCTCATTGTGCCTGCAAAGTCCCTATCTCCGATGGACAGTCCCATGAGTCTGTTTACTTCCTGACTGTTTCTTGGCCTTCCCTATCCTTTTTGATGTGGTCTCTTCTCTACATTTAGCCATGGAGTTTGTTCTGCCAGTCTTCAGGCCATTTTCTGGGTTATTTACACTGATGTGAATGTTGTCTAGTTGTATCTGTGGACCAGATGTGCTTAGGGTCCTCTTACTCTGCCACCCTCCCCTGAACATAAATTTTTAAACAAAACTACTTGGTTTTGTCATAAGATGAGTGAAAAAAAATATTAGTTTAATCATCCTTTCTTCTCCCATTGTCAAAATGTTTCCATATTGCCATTGATGAGAAGGCTTTAATGATGCAGATAATTTGGAGTTGACAATACTTTACCATTTTTCATATAATTTTGCTGTTATCCATACACTAGTTGTATTAATCTACCTTTACTAAAGGATGCCTTCAAACTTTTAATTTGCTAAGATGTTTTCTAATATCTACTAAAGGTGGACTATAGTGAGAATTAAAGATGTAGTGTTTTGAATGTCTGCTCCTGGTTTTCCATTATTCCTCATATGAGAAAATATCCACCTAAGCCTCTTGCTTCTCTCCATGCTTATTTACTAGCTCTTCCCCAAAGCAGAGAGAGGGAATCTTGTGATTTGTCAGACAATGAGACAATCCTTAGGCCAGGTTTTCAAATGGGAAGGTTTACTATAATTTAAAGACAGGATCTTGTGTTCCACACCTGATTTGCTAGTGGCTGGCATCCATGCAGGTCTGGTCAAACTTTTTGCTCTGTGTCCAGGTTCTTCTGTTTGAGACTAGGTAGATAAAGCACCTGACTGTTTAGAGTAGATGACCAGGATAGCAATCCCAGAATAATTATATGATGGAGTCCAAGACGAAGGCCTTCCTTCAAAGTAAACCTCTTGGGCAAGTATTAGGAACTCAGTCTTATATTTTTAAGTTAAGTGCTTTGTGCATCATTTCACATTTTCCTTGTCTTTAAAATTCAACAATGAGAAGTGAGTGTATTTGGGCAGCACATCTGAGCACTAACTTTTGACACTGAACATTTTAAAATCTTCTACTTTTCGTGTCCATGAAACACTTTCTTCCACTTCTATCATCACCACAGATCACCCATGAACATATTTTTTAATTTTTTTTTATGTTTATTTATTTTAGAGAGAGACAGAGCATGAGTGGAGGAGGAGCAAAGAGAGAAAGAGAGACACAAACTTCAAAGCAGGCTCCAGGATCTGAACTGTGAGCACAGAGCCCAGTGTGGGACTCAAAATCACAAACCACCAGATCATGACCTGAGCCAAAGTTGGATGCCCAACCAACTGAGCCACCCAGGTGCCCCTCATCTGTGAACGTATTTTTGGACATTAGAGATCCAAAGACTCAGATCTTCAGGTAATAACACAGATTCTGGACATAGACTGAGTGAATTCAAACTCTCTAAACTATAGCTTGCAAACTGTGTGATCCTAAGCATAAGTCTGTCTCTCTGTGCCTTGGTTGCCTTGTCTGTACACTGACAACAATAAAAATATAATATTAATAATATAATATTAAACTCTATATTATTATACTTATATAACTACAATTATAATAATCTTATACTTATGCAGTAGGACCTAAAGAATATATATATACATATATATACACACACATACATAATATATGTCTCATACGTAACATATGTGCAAAACAGTAACTGGTTTATGAATTAAAAATTCTAGTTTAATGTTTTTATTATTTTTGTCTTTAGAATCTTTATAATTTACCCCATGGCATTGAAAATTACAAGAAGACAGCTGGTGCTATCTCAAAGATATAATTGAAATATTATTTTTAAAGCATACATACATATATATGTAAATGTGAATATTTGATAATAATATAATAATGCAATATAAAAATGTAAGTCAAATCGCACAATTAAAAATACTTTGTGAAGAAAAACAGACAAAATAAAATAGATAGTCTTTGATCAATGATCATTTAAATGCAGATATATTTTAAAGTAGGAAGTTAAGCTTTAGAGGACCTTTGCAAGGCTATAATTCCATAATACAAAGGAAGTGTTCCTTTTTTGAGATGTTCCAGCTTTGAGATTAACACGTGCACATTTTCTATTAAGTTATACATAGAGAAAGAAAGTTAGGTAGACATATATCGTAATTCAGATTTGCCTACTTACAGACAGAAACATTCTGTGCAATAATAATGCTCTCAAAACCATTTGCAAATTTGTCCAGCAACAACTCTGCCTTTAATGATGAAGTTTCCACAGTGGCAGATGGCAGAGTGAGCAGTGAAGGATGCTGCCGACCCACCAGGGTTATGTCTGTCACTAAAGCGATCTGGCTCCAGAAGCCAAAGTCTGTTGAGGTCATACTGGCTATTGCTCCATTGGAATGACTTGATTGATCACATTTGTGGTTATTCCATAAATGATGACCTCCTAGAAGGGGTCCCGGCAGTTTTATCCTGCTGTAGAAAAGTGATATAGAGAAACACACACTATCTTCAGTGTATGTCTATCGACATATCATTGAAACACAGGGGCAATTTATGACACTTAAAAAATACATTCCCTGATGTTTCTATCATCAGTGGTTAAGTAGCCTATAGAAACAGCAAGAGCACTACTTTTTAATATTGTCACATTTGAGGAGAGAAAAGGAAACCAGAGCAAAATGAGAAAATATATATATTTTAAGGAAATATATTTTTAATTATTTTTTAAAAAGCAAGGATTATTGTTTTAATAAGAGCTCAAACATGAAATGATATTCAGTTACCTTCTAAGCACCTAAAATTGGCAGATTTTGTTGACAAAAGAAAATAAATTTAAAAACTTCCATGACCAAGTGAACCCGTGGTGTACTTTAAAGAAAATTATATAGTTGAAATTGTATACTTGTAGCTTGAAATCAGCCACAGTGGGGGTATTTATACCATGGAACTGGCAAGTGCTATTCCATGGGGAGTTTAACACAATATAATACTACCTATGGAGTATATTGTATTGAAATCCCCAAGTTCTATTTATTATGTGATATTTTTGAACTCATTTGTCATATAACAAACATCTGAATATATCTTTCAAACATCAGTTAGGCACTGGAAGGAACAAAGTGCATCCCTTTGTCCCTATTAACTGAATGGTAACAAACATTACAGAAAATTATTAATTCTTTTGTGTCACTCAAATAAGAAGAATAGCTCTTCGAGTAAAGTTGTTCATTAATAGCAATAACAATATACTTTCACTTATAACTACTTGATTTATTCATAAACTTCTAAGTATTGCACATACATTACCTGTCTTCAGTTTTTATGATAACCATGAGCCTTATTTATAGATTCCACAAGGACCCAAGCCCGTGATGTGCTCAACCAGTGAGAGCTTCTTGTGAAAATTTCAGAAAATTTGCAAGCTATTGTTAAATGTGGCCATCAAAAAATTAAATTATATAAACTTGCAGTTACATAAGTTATATAAAAAACAAAGATAAGGGTGCCTGGATGGCTCAGTCAATTAAGTGTCTGACCTTGGCTCAGGTCATGATCTCACGGTTCATGAATTTGAGCCCTGTGTCGGGCTCCGGGCTGAGAGCTCAGAGCCTGGAGCCTGCTTTGGATTCTGTGTCTCTTTCTCTCTCTGCCCCTCCCTCAGTCTCTCTCTTTTCTCTCTCTCTCTCTCTCTCTCAAAAAGAAACATTTAAAAAAAAGTAAAGGTAATAAATACTTAAAACTCATCACACTCTAAATATTTCATTACATTTTACTATTACCTATGTTCTTGAATGTTTTTACATTTATGGTTCATGTATGTGCTTGTATTGAATTCTATACAATGGTGTGCTACCGTGCGTTTCTTCCTAACTCTGTGTTCAGTGATGCCATGCTCTGCACGTAGCTTGAAATCAGTTACAGTGGGACTATTTATACCATGAAATTGGCAAATGCTATAAATCAGGGCTCTCCTACCCCAAGATTCAGTGGTTCAACAATTACTAGCCTACCACTATGTGAGAATGTTCTGACATCAAGGCACATTGTACAGTAAGCCACACTGTCTATTTTTGAATGGTGTAGAGCATGAGTTTTAATATGGTCTCTACTGGCTTTCAGATAGGTGTTTGGACATATGTCTAAGCTATTTGTGGAGAGATAGTCTATACCTCCTATTAGATATTCAGAGACTCCATAACCTAAAATAAACTTCTAAAAATTAATATAAAATGACTCTTATAGAAAAAGTACTGTATCTCCTGTAAGCATGCTTTTTCTCTGAAATAAAGAGACCAAGTAGGCTGTAGTTGATATGACTTAGAAGTTTTCCTCTCCTAATGTGTTCCAGGAAATGTCCCTATGTACACATCTTACTTACTAAAACCTTTATTTACTTTTCCTTTGCTGTTTCCTCTTTTAAAAAGTTTCCATATTTAGCAAAAAATTCCCAGCAGTATTAAATACAATAAAATACTTAGGAATAAATTTAACTAAGGAAGCAATAGATCTATACATGAAAAACTATAAGACATTGATGAAAGAAATTGAAGACACAAATAAATGGAAAGATATTCCATGTTTATGGGTCAGAAGAAGTAATACTGTTACAATGTCCATACTATCCAAAACCATTGATACATTCAATGTAATCCTTGAATTTTTCAGGGAAATAGAAAAAATAATCATAAAATTCACATAAGACCACAAAAATCCCAACCAGCCAAAGCAATCTTGAGAAAGACAAAGGTAGGGCCATTACACTGTTTTATTACAAGCTATGTTACAAAGCTATAGTAATCAAAACTGTATGGTACTGGCACAAAAGCAGACATATGAGCTAATTGAACAGAATCAAGAACCTAGCAATAAGTCTATGCATATATGGTCAACTAATATTTGATAAGTGAGCCAAGAATACTCAGTGGTGAAAGAATAGTCTCTTCAATATACAGTACTGAAAAAACTGGATATTGACATCCAAAAGAATGAAATTGGGCTCCTACTTTATACCATTCACAAAATTAATTCATAATGGATTAAGGATTTAGGGGTAAGACCTAAACCTGTAAAACTCCTAGAAGAAAACATAGGTGAAAATTCTGTAATATCACCTCACACCTGTTGGATTGACTATTAGCTAAAAGAGAAGATATAACAAATGCTGGTGAAGATATGGAGAAAAAAGCACACTGGTACACCATTGGCAGGAATGTAAATTGGTGCAGCCACTAAGGAAAATAGTATGGAGTGTCTTTAGGAAATTAAAAATAGAATTATCATAAGATCCGCCAATCTATATATCCAAAAGAAATGAAATCACTATCTTGAAGTGATATCTGCCTCCCCTTGTTCATTGTAGCATTATCTGCAATAGCCAAGACATAGAAACAACCTAAGTGTCTGTTGACAGATGAATGGACAAAGATATGAAACTATATGCGCACACACACACACACACACACACACACACAAAATGGACTCTTATTCAGTCATAAAAAGGACTGTCATTTGCAACAACATGGATAGACCTTGAGGGCATTGTGCTAAGTGAATTAACTCAGATGGGAAATAACAAATGCTGTATGAGTTCATTGATACGTGGAATCTAGAACTATCGAACTCATAGAAACAGTAGAATCGTATCTAGGGGAATAGTGGAGAGGGAAATCAGGTCATATTGGTCAAAGAGAACTGACTTTCAGTTATAAGACGAATAATTCTGGGGATCTAATGTATAGTATGGTGACTACTGCTAAAAATACTATATTGCATATTTGAAAGTCTCTGTGAGAGCAGAGCTTTAATGCTCTCACCATAAAAAACAACATCAGAGATAATTATGTAAAGTAAAGGCTATGTTAACTAACCTTACAATGCTAAAGCATTTCACAAAATATACATATAACAAATAAATAACATTGACACATATTTATTCTAAACATTTTTTAGCTGAAATTCAAATTTAACTAGGCATTCTATATTTTACCTTGCAGCTCAACTTTTAAAGGTCTTCTTTCTTTATTCTTTCATCTTTTCTTCTCATTCAGAAATCTATTGGATTAATGAACCACAGCTTGAGTTTTCTATTAATTACGTGAATAAAAGTTATCTATGTCTAAACTCATTCCTAGTTCCATCAGTTTAGCGTTTTGATATTGGACAAATTATTTAACTTCTCCAGGTCTCAGTTTTCTTGTCTGTAAAACAGGCCTTCTTAGGATTGCTAACAAGAGTAAATAAGATAATATATGTAACAATTACTGTAATGCCTTTCAGTGAGTAAGTCTGCAATATATACTTGTTATGGTGGTGATGATATAATCATCATGTTTTCATTGTCATAAAGTTGTAGCCCTCTGGAATACAACTGACCCCCATCTTGCCGAACATTTCTTCACACCCAACGTTTCTCAGGCATGCATTACCTTTCTCACCTTCTTTAGCTATTCCAACTTTTCCAGTGCCGTTCATCACCATCAGGAGAACCCCAAACCTCCACCAGATTTTATTTCTTTTTTTCCTATATTTACCACTCAGGTTTATTTAGGTATAATTGACCTGAACATTGCATAAGTTTAAGGTGTGTGAAGTGGTAATTTGATATATTTACATACTGTAAAACAATAACCCAGAGGGTTAGTTAATATCTCCATCATCTTATATAATTACCATTTCTTTCTGTAGTGAGAATATTTAAGATCTACTCTCTTAGCAACTTCCAACTATTTCAGTATTTTTAAATAGAGTCACCATGCTGTATGTTAGATCCTCCTGGTTTTTATGTTGATGTGGTTTTATTTTTTTTTTAATTAAAAAAAATTTTTTTTAATGTTTTTATTTATTTCCAGGAGAGAGAGACAGCATGAGCAGGGGAGGGTCAGAGAGAGAGGGAGTCACAGACTGAAACAGACTCCAGACTCTGAGCTGGCAGTCAGTACAGAGCCCGACGCGGGGCTCGAACCCACGAACCGTGAGATCATGACCTAAGCGAAAGTCGGACGCTTAACCGACTAAGCCACCCAGGCGTCCCTATGTTGATGTGGTTTTAACATGCTCATTTATACTGAGGTATCAGAGCCAACTCAACCATAACTTTGCTAGCTGGCTGGTGAGGAAGATAATAATGACACTTTATGGAGTCTGAATTCTGCCAAAAGCTAAGTCTTTTGCATATGTTTTCCATGTAATCCTCATAATACCTCTATAAGTATTAATATTGACATTTTATAGATAAGGAAAAAGGAAACCTTAGCTGTAAAAGGAGAAAAATGGGGATACGTTTGGACTTGAATATTACAGGAATTCCCCACACTTAGGTAATTATAACTTAGTAGTGTAGGTTTTCTTGAGGTTTTTATTTTTTTCCAAGGATATTCACATATACAATCCCATTTATCCTTACAACCATCCTATAACTTAGGAAAAGTAATTATTATAAAAGCAATTATTGCCTCCATTATGTAAGTAACAAAACTGAGGCATTGGGAAGTTAAATGCTTTGTCCAGAATTATGCAATAACTAGAGTTATTGCTGGACCCAAACCCTATAATTCAGTACTCTCAGGTTTTCCTAATGTACTAAGAAGAGCAAATAGTTTTCATCACACATGAAAACGCTGATCAATTGGGACTGGCTACCTGGGGGACCATGTTAATAAGACTTCTGAGATGTTTTTCTAGGTTCAACAGAAAAGAATGTCATGATACATTAGTCATATATGCCATGGACATGGGAGATGGTGGCAGTAATCATGACCTGAGAGGAAGGTATTGAACAGTCTGATTGAGGAGACTGTGAGATGTCCAAATAAACAATAAATAACCAAACTTCAAAATGAGCAATCCCAAGAATTTCTAAGGATTCTTTACTGAACACCCAAAAGTGATAACTCTGTGTCATTTAATTGGCCCAAAGAAATAGATTAGTTTAGTGCAAGACGTTATTTACCTTTTCTCTACTACAACATTTCTCTTATATAGTCTTTCATGGAACCCTAATGTATCAATGGGAAAATGCAAAGGTCCTGGAGCCCTGACCATTCTGAATTTGATCCCTAAAAATTTCATGTGACCAGAACATCAGCTAAAAGTCACAAATCTGGAGAGCCTGTGTGGCTCAGTCAGTTTGGCATCCAACTTCAAGTCAGGTCATGATCTCATGGTTCGCGAGCTCGAGCCCCACGTTAGGCTCTCTGATGTCAGTGCAGAGCCTGCTTCAGATCCTCTGTCTCCCTCCCTCTCTCTGCCCTTTCCCTCCTCATGGTCTCTCTCAAAAGTAAATAAATAAGCATTAAAAAACACCACACACATCTGAGACATTTTTGTTTAGCACTACCTGGACAGTGAATAATTTTATTGGTTTATTTATCAAAGGTGTACAGTGTCCAAGTATAACAAATCAACATAGTCATGGACCTCCATTTAAACTCTAATATTCTAGGAATCAGAGCCTATGTATGGAGATTGTTATAGTCACAAATATTATTCGTCCCTAATATTCTCTCAAAGTTTTCTATTTGACATGCTAATTACACACTGTCATCTGCTTCATAAAGAGTAACATTTTCTGATGGCATCCAGTTTTCTTTCTAGGAATAATTTTTCATTAAATAATTCCATGACTTATATATTTGTTAAAATTGTTTTAAGCCTCAGTTCAATAATTCAATCTGCTATATATAAGAATATAAAGAATATTACGACTTTAGGAAGTTTTTCTCATAGAAAGCCCTATTTCAGGGTTTATTTGATCTATAGG
This sequence comes from Proteles cristata cristata, assembly GCA_017311185.1. Taxonomy (NCBI): domain Eukaryota; kingdom Metazoa; phylum Chordata; class Mammalia; order Carnivora; family Hyaenidae; genus Proteles; species Proteles cristata. Next base: position 1,596,963 of record JAESUZ010003762.1, on the reverse strand, counting down.
AAATCATTAAACCACACAAAAGATTAACCTGAAACTTCATGTATTTTTAAGTCTTAGAAGCTTACCAGGTAACAGGATAATATAACTCTCCTAAATATTCAAATATCATCATTCTAGTAAAGAATATTATGAGAGCCTTGATGTAGTAGACTACAGTATGTGGAAATATTATTAGCTCTACTAAAAATAGTTTCATATTCCCAACAAATAATAAAATATCTGAATTATATAAACTCAAAAAAAAGAATATAATGAATATATTAATACATACACATACACAGTCATATATATATCCTTGAAATTCAAAGGTTATAATAAATTTGTGGTTGCATATATGATAGCATATAACAAAAACTGTCACATATTAGGTAACTGATATATATATATATACACCATCTTCATATATCTTTGCCTTCAAAATCAGTACTGTCAAAGACATTCATAAATAGGTATAGGTAGTATACGTAATGGCTAAAGGGATATGATTTAATATCAGAAACATCTGTACTCAGATCCCTGCTTTACCATTTGTGTAGCCTTGGATCAGTTATTTGGCCTTTACAACATAAATTATAGTTTCTCAACTTTAAAATGAGGAAAATAAGAAAATACTCATATCATGCTGTTTTTGTGAGGTTTAAAGGAGATAAAATATATTTTTACTTAGCACTTTGCACAAAATAAATATCCAATGTCAGCTATGTTATAATTGATAATCAAAACTAGTAATCTCAATAGTGTCATTCTTACCAAAAAAGTGGATTTTTGAAAATTCTCCAAATAATTCTTCAAAGTAAAGCAAATAGATTAACATATGTTCAAAGACTACTTGTGTGTAATTTGCATATATGCTGAATTTTTAATATATTATCTGATTAACTTCTCACAATCAACTTGTGAGGAGACTGTTATATCCATTTTACAGAAAAATTATGGAATTTACTCTCAGTCATACAGGTGGTAACTCACAGTTGCAATGTTCAAACACAAGTCTGTACTAAACTATGATATGTCAAGTTCCACACTAAATACATAATCTCGTGTTTGTTCCATGACCAAAGAATTTAATGTTGCTGATGAATATACATCTTGAATTATTTAAAAAGTAGAGACAATAATCCCTAATATTTTCCCATGAACTTGTGTGAATGTGAAAAATTTAAAAAAAGGAAGTGAGAGTAGGCAATCCTAAGAAGATATACCATGATCACACAATCAAGGAATACTAATACAAGGTCTTCCAACATTTTATTTATAAACACGGGCCTTCTTTCCATACCCTACAAATTTAAAGTCTTTAGAAACTGCCTAATTCCTTCAAATTGAATACTACAAATTGCGTCTAGTACGTATGAGGCAACCCTGAAAAATTTGAAAGTCTCTGTCATTCTAGTTGCTCTTTGTGGCTTTCCATAGATCTAGGACCTGTATCCAGAAAGTGAAAGTGATAAAATATTGACACCTTTAATTTTTTTATAATGGGGTCCAATTACCCAAAAATGACAGATGGAGCATTGATAATGAGGTTATCATCCCAACAATTCAGGGTCATATGAACAATTGGGAATTATGAAGTTATGTTTCAGCAGAACAAATCTCTTTATTCAGTCATACAAAGAGCAATTCACCTTATAAATAAGCAATAAATCCTCAAAGTAAATCATTGATTTAAAAATTATAATATATGTATATATCTTTTAATTAAGAATGCACAACAGTACCTCTACCCGGAGATTCATACAAGAGAGTCATAATAGCTTCTTCAAGTATGTGACGTTGACTTTATTCATTCATTTAGCAAGTGTTTATTGAGCACCAACCGTACGCCTGGCATAGGTACCGGTGCTGGGTTAAACTCATGAGCAAAATAGGCAAAATTCCTTCTCTTATAGAACTTAAATTCTAGTCAGAGAAACATTAAGTCAATCAATCAATGAAGGTATAACATAAAACATAGTACTAAGGGTCGAGAGGAAGCATAAAGCTGGGTAAAAGTCTAGAGGGTTTTAGCAGAGAAGCAGTTAATATTTTAAAAGAGTGGGCAGGGAAAGCATCTCTGATGAGATATTCAACAAACCCTCAGAAGAAATCAGGGAGTGACGCATATTGAAATTGAGGGGAAGAGCATGGAAGGTGGAAGGAAAGGCAAGTATGAGAGCAGTATGCTGAACAGAGAAAATGATGAGAGAATTTAAAAATATGCCTTTTTAAGGCATCAGCTTTAAAATATATAATTATGGGGCACCTTGGTGGTTCAGTCAGTTGAGCATCAGACTCTTGTTTTCAGCTCAGGTGATGATCCCAGCATCATGGGATCGAGTCCTATGTCAGTGCAGAGCCTGCTTGGGAGTCTCTCTGTCACCCTTTCCCTCTGCCCCTATTTCCCACTCTCCCTCTCTGCATCAAAAAAAAATAAGTAAATAAAATATATACATATATATATATATATAAATTTTTTAAATAAAATAAAATAAAATATATAGGTATCTGTTAGGCCCCTTATTAAAGAATGAATCCAAAAGGTGAAGACATTTCAGGAGATCTTTGTTTCTACCAAACCTCGTCTCCATCACCACTGTGTCATGGCAGAGCCTGAACTAGTGATGAAAGGCTGCCCAGCCAAAGTCATTATCTGGCACTTAATTGGCAAGCAATTATCACTTTATTTTGGTTACAATGCTGCAATTTAAATATTTTTACAATTTTAGGCAATAATCTTTTGAATGATTATACATTTTGTGAACGAGACCTTATGCTTCAATTGTATGTGGCAGAAAAAATTATAGTGTCATCAAGAAGTTTTAAAATGGTACTTAGACTGATATTGAGGTATTTTATAGTCTATTCAATAGTCTTAGAGACGTATTCCACCTCTCCCTTGCTTATTTCAGTCAATGGCCAACTCTTCCTACAGTTTCTAAAACACTGAGTAAAATATTATTTCAGCTCACCATCCATGACTGATGAGTCAACATCCCAATTCATGAGAAAGGTTTTTGTTTCTATCAATTGAGAAAGTTCCTTGAATTACATACATACTCACCAATGTGATCATATTCCTTGTCTTCATCTCCTCAACACCTGATAATTTAAGTATCAGAGTCCTTTGAAAAACATTCTATATTAGGCCTTCTCTTACTGAGGAAATTCTCTATCAAATATTTATTTTTTGATGATTTTATTATCAGAATGTACGTCAGACATTTTATTAATAAATCATGGTTTTATTTGCCAGATAAGTGTACATTTTTTAAAAATGATGACTGTGCTCAAGGAAGAGTGAAAAACACCTAGAAGTCTTGGGGCCAATTTATCATAATACAAGCATCTTTTTGACCATGAGGTGACTCCTTGTCTGCTCAATTCTGACCACCTGCCTTATGAGAGAATGAAAGGCACCAGCAGAAAACAGATCAGATGGCAGAATTTGGGAAAAAGCCAGTTTGCAGAATGTGAGATTCTACTGAATATATTATCAAAAGGTCCCATATTGAACTTTTTTTTTTTTTTTGAGCACATAAATGAGATGGCTGTGGTACCTAACTGCTGCAACTTGGTTCAAGCTTCACCACTGGTTTTTATTTCAGTGAAATTGTGTAAACCTTATTTTTTTTCTTTTAGTGTAATAAACATTCTCACTTTGAGTTTATTCAGAAAATCCAAAGAAATTAGGATATCGGAAATTTTGAATTTGTCAAGAGTTTCCCACAGGTGTTAGGTTAAAATCACAAAGTACTCGAAGTCCATTATGCCAGTCAACCCTGCCCCTGCCTCAGTTTCCTCCATGGTTTTACGTGGTTTCCTAAAATAAAACCTTGCCTACAGTCTTATTCTACAGAGCCAAATTCTAAGAGCTGCAGGAAACTCAGCTGGACGTAAGAGTTTTTATAAAAAGTTGTTCTTAGATGAAACTATGAGATTATCTCTGGAAGAGGTAAAGAACTTAGTTTCCAATTTGTTTAAATGGGGTTGAAGGAAAGGGGAATTTTCTGACATTCATTAGGAATCTAAATGTACCAAGGAGGGTTGTAAAATACATTTTATTGAAGCTCATTTAGATTGGAAGCATAGGAACATCTGTAACTACTCTGAAGGGGACTCTGGAAGAACTTTTTATGAGTAAACTGGGATTGTTGCTTTTAATTATTCGAGTGTATAGATTATTCACTAATGTGTGTAAAAAGCTTATTTAACTACCACCTCCAGGCCACATTCCTAAAATACAAGAGCATCGTCTTTCAGTTCTCTCTGCATGTGCTCTGTAATTCCAAACACAGTCCTGAAAGTAACTGATGCAAGTGGAAGTGTGATTCGTTTGCCCCAGTGACTTGCCATGGAATTCCTTGGTGGATATACCTTTCTGTGTATCATTTTGCAAGACCCAGTACTAGCTAAATTGTTTTGCTTTATATTGGATTCCATAGGCATAAGGATTTTTTTTTTCTTGACAACCACTCATAAGGAATCTCATTTTGGATTCTTCTGTAGGGGTCTCCAAAGTTAAAGAGGGACAAGTCAATCCTGTGTCCACAAAATTTAATTCCTAAAGTGTTGAAACTAATGCCCCATTAGATATTATGTTTTTGAAGAAGCCAACATCATATAATTTCAACATTAAAAAAGAAAATGACGTCTTCGACCCCTAAGCTGTCACATTGCTGGGGGTGAATGATCACTGCACATTTATTGACACATCTCTCTACATTTGATAAGTACAGATGGCTAGGCCTTAGCTCACTGTTACATCAGTAGTTGATAGAAACCACCTTTAATGAATGAAAGGTCAGTGTATTTTACCCTTTTTCATAGTGAAACATTAAAGGCAGCATAGATAATGACACACACATCTTTTAACTGCATTTCAAATGCAGTTTGTTTTATTTTACAGGGTGAATCTTAATGAGAGAGGATGATGCTAGAATTTCTGCTAAATACAAAAGTGTCAGCATTGGCAAAAAAGGATTCCTAGAATAAAAGGATTTTCATGCTGAAATACAAAAATTTTTTCATAACTTAGGTATAAACTATAAATAAGAAGCTAAGATTTTGCAAGTCACAAATCCACATAAGGTATTTCTGAAATAGCATTAATAATTTGTATAAACAAAGCCCGTAGTACTCTATAGCTTTTTTTAAAACCCCAGTTATCTTGGGAATAGCTTGACTTTTCATGGAAATTCACTAAACTATGTCTTTCTCTCCACTCTGTTTAGTGCTACAATTAGAAAAGATGAATTTTCAGAAGAACAAGCTTTAAATTGGTCACTCTGGCATGGCAGATTTTATTATGGATGCCTACGTGCTCCTCAGAAAGACACTTCTCGACTCCCTGGGAAGAAAGCATATGACTGAATTTCAGTAGTTCAGTTTTTACATTAAAATATGGCCAGTGAGGGGTTCCAATCTGTCAGGGAAAAGTGGCCATGCGGCCAGAGTTATCATTTTACTTTGGGGGTCCTGTGTTTGCCAAGTGGTCAGCCAGCTGTCCAGGCTTTTAAAATGAGGAAACTGAAAAATCTGGGAGATAAATTGCACTGGAACATTTAATATCCATTAAACCTGAAGGATTCTTAATGAAATTAAAGATAAAGAACTGCCGTTTTGAAATGTGGACTTTTAATGTTCCCTTAAATTCCATGTAAACAGTTAGGTAGAAAATCAAACCTCACACAGCTGTAGGCATTGTTTCATGGTGCAAGGAACATAAGCATTAAGGCTGATAGGTCTGACTTCAAAGTTTGCCACTACCGTTCAGCACTTGTATAGACTTCTTTCTAAGCCTCAGTTCTATTCTCTGCTAAATGGGAATAAGAAGAATAGTTATAATATTTATAATAATTATTATAACTATGTTTGGTGATGGATGCTAACTAAACTTTCCATGGTGATTGTTTCACGATATACCCATATATCAAATCTGTCAGGTTGTAGACCTAAAATAATGCTCTGTTACATACCAATTATATTTCAATCTAACAAGAGACCATGAAAGAAACAAAAAAAAAATGTGTTTTGATATACAGTAATATACTGAAAGCTCTTGGCAGATAGAAGACAATAAATTACATACATTATTTAAATGTACCTTAAAGGAATAACAGAGGCTATGATTTGAAAATAGATCACTAATGCCTTATTAGCATATAGCAAAAAGGATCATAGTCTCAGAATATGTGTAAAGTGTCAATGCGGAACATTGGTAGGGAAAATGATCAAAAACATCTTTCCATCTGAGTAAAGAAGCTAGAAGTTCAGCCTTAGGAGTAATGACTCCAAACCAAAGAGATTGCTTAGATAATAAGGTTAGATTTATCTTCTCCACTTTCTTGGGGGAGCCATGGGAAAGGCTGCAGGGGAAAGTGCCAGCCAGTCACGTTTGCATGAGATAAATAATCAGTTGTGAGCTCAGTGTGTGATTCTCGTTAAAATCCAGACATTGGAACAGCTCCCGAAACGCATTGCCACCACCAACACCACCAATCTCTTTTGCATCTCATTGGCATTTGAGGACGTTAATTGACTCATTATTGCAATTCATATTCAGGAAAGGAAGTTGATTAAGGAAGGCAGATGCAGAATCTCCAGACACATTCATAGCTGCGTTGTTTGTCCCGGCAGTTTACTTGAGTTATTAGAATATTTAGGAGGCTATAGCCAGAGGGACAGGGAACGTGTCCCATGAAGTGTCACCCTCACAAAATAGATTTTTACTAAAAACAATATAATTTTTTAATAATCTTATTCTACCTTAATGTCCAACTAATGATTATTTTCTTAGCTTTTTTATACTAATTACAGCCACTCCACTGTTTTAATTGCTTTTCTGGAAAATTGGTTTCTGATATTTGTGCTGTATCAAGGAATATTTTTTTAAAGTCCATGAAGAGTATCTCTAGATTGTATTGAGTTAAAAAACATTTCATAAATTATCATCAGTAGTAAAATTTTATAAACAGTGTTTTAAGGGTTTTCTTTATTGCAAATCTCAATTTTGACTAAGTAACCTATGACAAATTTATAGATCAAATGTATTTTATTAACCATGTGAGTGATTGCTTCCTTTTGCTACATCGATCACCTTTAAACAATTGAGCTAGTTTCCATTTGTATGTCTAATGTTATATACAGATAGTTATATATATATAAACATATATGTCTATTAGATGAGAACTTTCTATTTTGGTATTTGGGGTGACCAGTCTTTTGAGCTTACTATTGAGAAATGTTTTCAATAATTGATTTGCAGAAATATGGCATGAATTTTATTTATATATACTATATAATTTATTTACGATAATTAATTTATTATATAATTTATTTATATGCTATATTTATATATACTCTATAATTCTAAGGTCATTTTAACACAAATAATATAATTCACTTGCTACTCTTTATATTGAATTTCCTTAATAATAATTTTAAGAAAATTATATTTTCTTTTCACTTTAAATGTGAAAGTATGGTTCAGATCTCACTATCAATAGTTTTAATACCTAAAAGAAACAAAAACTTTGGGTGCCTGGGTGACTCAGTCGGTTAATCGTCCAACTTTGGCTCAGGTCATGATCTCACAGTTAGTGGGTTCGAGCCCCGCATTGGGCTCTGTGCTGACAGCTAGCTCAGAGCCTGAAGGCTGCTTCAGATTCTGTATCTCCCTCTCTCTCTGACTCTCCCCTGTTCATGCTGTATCTCTCCCTCTCTCTCAGAAATAAATAAAAAACATTAAAAAAATTTTTTAAAAAGAAACAAAAATTTATCTTTAAGGAGTTCCTCCAAACAATCCTACAAAAATCTTGATTGATATTAAGCAGCCATCATCGCCGTTTAACAATATCTTTTCTTTCCCAAATAGCTATTTATCAAATTTTACTAATTTTATCTTCTTTACTTGATCTGTATGAATAAGCTTGAAGGCATCAGAACATGGATACAGTTAAGACCTTTTTATATACATATAGATGTACATGAGAGAGAAATGAATAGCAAAATGCAATAGATCTCCTTTCATCTTGCCCCAGTAGTTTTTTTTCACTAATTAATTTTTGGAAAACACACGAATAAATCAAGGCTTGCTTTTCTCATATATTAGTAATTTTAAATGTCAATAGCATTATAAAGTATTTTTCTATGAAACTTCAACTAAAATTTAATGAGCAATTATTATGAATGAACCAGATATTTAGTAGTAGAATGGTGGTAAAAAATTAATAATGCCTAATGTCCATTATCCAAGAGTTTCCAGTGGAGGTAGCATATAAATAATTCCATGTGGTAATACAAAGCATGATATAGCTAGTTCCACTAGAAAATAAGCAATAAAAACTCCAAGAAATGAACTATTTATTGACAGTCATTTTTAGAATCTGAAAGGAAGATCAATGAGAGACTTGTGCCTAGACCCTAAAGGATATATATGGTTTTGCTATATGGAAGAAGAGGATCATTCCATGTAGATAAAATACCATGGACAAAAGCATAGAGATAAGCATGCTCTGGGAAAAATAAGTAGCTGAGCATTACTGAAACACAGAGTGACTAAAAGTGAATCAGGAAATGAGGCTAAAAAGTAGGCAGGAATCAGCCTGGGGAGGGCTTTGAAAGACACATTAAGGAGTTTGCTCCCTATCCGATGGATGACTTAGAGCTATGAAGGTCTAGCAGGGCTAAGGTGGACATAGAGCAGCATGTGGTGACAAGAGCGGCTACTTGAGCAGATTATGTTTCAGAGAGCTAATCCTGGGACAAACAGGGTTGACATTCTACACCAGGGAAAGCTTGGAAATGGGCTGTTGGGCAAAGCAATTGGAAGGCTATGAGTAAAGTCCAAAGAGAACTTTGGATTTACCAGCCCTGAAGAGGAGGCAGCCCTGAAGAAGAGCATAGACAGTGGAGGATAATGTGTTTGCAGGAATGGAGACGTAGAATCTGTGTAGTAGAGAACTGAGCAGTAAGTGCAAGGGGAGGTTGCTTGAGAAAAAAAGGAGGGAAAAACTGATGATAACTGCAAGCTTCGTAGCTGGATGATTGACTTTGTGATTGATATGATAAGGAGAAGAACAGAGAAACATCTCTATGAGAAAATATCCGCAGGCAAATGTAAACATGGGTCAGAAGGTTAGGGTCAGAGCTAGAAATTTTGATTAAATGTCTCACAAATAGAAATGAAAAGTGAGGCTATGGGAACATATATATGAAAGCACTTGTGAAATGGTCATATCATGAATGGATGCTGGGGGTGAGAATTTGCAAAGGCCCACAGGAATGTAATGGCTTGATGGAAGGAAAGGAGTCAGCTGAGAATTTTCTCGCTCCCATAAAACTTCAGTTTATGAAGACCAAGAAAGCATGACAAGCTTAAAGCCCAGGTGACATGCAAAAAGGAACTGGAGAGACACAAATACTGGCAAGGTAAAATCACCAAGTCTCATTTTTAAAACGCAATGCTCTGTTCATTTCTTCACTCTCTCAACATTTACTGAGTAATCTATGGATTGGGAGTTGTGTTAAGCATCAAAACATTATATGATGGCTATAAAATTCCAGACTGTTCTTTGTAATCTCATGCAATCCCTTGTTTTTTATTCTTTTCTCATATTTCATATTAAGGATCAATTCCTATTAAAGCTCTTCTTTTATCATGTAATAATAATTATTAAAATATGGCTATAATAAAAATACTCCTTGATACACCAATAATGCTTTTATAAAAATTTGTTCACTTTCATCCTCCTTAAGCTAGACCAAGTAAGCATTGTTATATCCATTGTACAGATGAAGAGCAAAATGACCAAACACAGTGTCTTATATGGAGTGAGTACTCAGTTAATGTTTATTTGAATGAATTCAACAAACAGGATGTTGCTAAAACTTCCACAATGAGCTACCTTGTAATTTTTAATTTAAGCAACACTTCTCATCAGAGAAAGACTCCTTTAGACATAGAAAGTAAAAATCATGTGAGGTGGTTTCTGCCTTATGTCAAACCAAAACATTCTCTCTTCTCATCATCACTAAATATCCCTAACCATATTTCCCACAGCTCCAATTTAGATATTATACCCAAGTGACATCCCTTCCAAGTCTCAGAACCTTACCCTATGAAATAAAAACAAGCTTCTTAGTTTTCCCGTTGCCTTCGGCTTTCAGTTCTTCCTGTTCCTAGGGAAAATGTTAAGTTTTGAGTATTACTTTCAACAAACTTCACTGTGTTGCCTCCCAGATCTGTCAAGTTACAAATTCACGGTACTTTCTGAAAGGGATGATTTGTTGGAATTGCCCAAGAACCTCATATTGAGATAAATATCAAAATATAAAGGTTTCCTGAAACTCTAGGTTAAAAAGAGTTCAGTGGGGGGAAAAGTGCTACAAGTAATTCTCAATGTCTGTCATAGACACAGGGGAGGGAGGAGGAACACATGTGTCTTGTTCTAATGACAACTTGAATCAGACTATGCTGGGACCAGATTATGAGATATCCAGAGTGAGTAGTGTGATGTTCAGTTCTCCTTAAAACAAGGGCAGACCCAGGGGGTAAAGTGCCCTCCTTAAGTGAGGAAGGTAACCTTTTGCTAAGAAATCTGGCATGCAGTACTGAAGATGGCAGTTGATGCTTTAATCAAACACAGAAGTAGACAACTGTTTTCGTCAATTCCTAATTGCATGTTTGCATATACTTTTAACCTAAGTCTCAGTGTTTTCTGCATTAACCAGCTGACATTTATTGCAAAGTGGAAGTGATGGAAAATTTAATTCAAATGAAAACTAAGCAATTGTTTTGATTTTGTGAAATAAATTTCTCTCTAGGGGACCTATGGAGCTAAGGGGAAGGGGCGTTAGAAACAGAAATCCCCATGCATCAACATAAACAGAGATAACTAAACATGACTGATTATAATAATAGAGAAAACTCTCCAGAGGGCTCATGCACATGGACACATTCAAATGCTATTTTGCTAAGTTTTTCTAGCACTGAACAACTCTGTAGGCTGTTTTATCTTAAAATGGATTGTTGTCCCAGGCACTAGATCATTCCCTCCAGAGCCAGAGTTGCCTCAATTTCAGGTGACTTATTCAAGGTCACTAAACGTGAGGGGCAAAGTAGAGCATACTTCAAAGACTTTTGAGGTCCAGGCTGCTGTTTACCCACTGGATCTCACAGGGGGAAATGTATAGAACCCACATATCTATTTATCTACATGTTTTCTTTGGCTGAAATTGTGCATTTATAAAGTGATACCTGCACTCGTGTCATGGTCACTTCACTCCAAAGCAGTTAAAAACAATTTTGTTCAACCCCAGACAATTTATGTTTTTGAGTTACTCTGGAATTATATAATGTGACATTGGAAGACCTATAGATTGCATAGTTCAGAATGCAGCAAGAAAATAGATTGATAGTAAGAAGAGCAATAAAAGATACCAGGTATTCTACATGTTTGGATGAAAGTGTGTCATAGAAAATCGCCCATATCATCCAAAAAATATTTCCACATTTATCTTATGTCTGTTTGCTTTCCAGAATAGTTGTCCTGACTTCCTTTCTCTCCTGAACTGGAAACAGCACATCTACCACCAGTTTACCGAGAACAATCAGAGTCTGACCAGGAAATTAGAATTCATTGTAAGTCTTTCAAATAATAATTTTTTTAAAAAGTCAGAGTTACGAGGGTTATGGAATAGCTGAAGATCAAAGAAGAGATGGTGAGACAAACTAGAGATCATTACCAACAACAGATCATTCTGTGCTAGAGCTAGAGAAACAGAGGGAGGAGGTGGTGTTTCCAGAACCCATAAGTCAGGACCATTCAGTAGAGCGAGAACCATGTGAAGGTTGCCCATTGGGAACTGGGACCATAAAGAGCTCTGTCAAGTAAGAACTGGCACTGAGGAGGAGGCCAGACACTTCTGGAAAGGATTGTGGGGAAAGCCTTGACTTCTTTTTTTCACCCTTCAATCTTCTATCAGATTTGCAAGAGAAGAAGAGAGTTTATAAGATAATGTTTCCTGAAATGTAGAGCAGAGAAAGGGAGAAGATTCATCTGAGAGTAGATGAGCAGTTGGTCAACTAATTACCTCACTTAAGGATTCTCCATAACACAAAATTCTGCGTTTAAAAAAAAATCCATTTAATTTTATTTGCACAAAAAGAAATCGGTCTTAATTTTAATTTTGATTTCTTCCTATCTAGAGTTCATTAGTAGGACTCTATTTCTTTATGAGTAGAAGTCAGAAAAGAGCATTTGGTGGGGGAGGTAGGGAATCTAATAACACTGGCAGAAAGGGTAAGCTGAGTAGAATAAATATTTTTGCCATTAACAAGCAGTTTCGTTTTTTGGGATCCTTGTGTCTCTGACTATTTTCATTATAAACAGACCCCCAATTTCTCTGGTTTTGTGTAGAGACTCTGTTGAGACTATGATGACATCTTTCTGCACGCACATGCAAAAAACTCTTAAACATTATTTCAAGGGATCCCCCCCACTCTGATCTAAAGCCCGTTGATGTATCTCCAGGGGGAAAAACTGTCATATTCATACCAGAATTTCTTTTGTTCTTTGCTAAACTTTGTTACTCTTCTGAGCATCATAAAATTTCTCCAAGCAAGAGTTAAGATTATTGCACTTGAAACACACAGTCCTGGAACACAGAGAAATTCTATGCAAACTATGTTCATAAGTATTTTTCTCAAGGGAATGTTCAAAATTCCCAAAATAATTAGGGACAATTTCCAGATATTCTCCAAGGAATGGAAAATGTTTTTGTGTGATAAGCAAGATCACTTTAGGTTGATAGAGTATACAAATACAAATAGTAGGAATACAATAAAGGTAGGAGGAAAAGTTTACATGAATCAATGGACAATTTATCTTTTATATGGCTCTTTTGAAGCTGCCACGTTGGCTCTTTAAGAGTAGAAACTGAACCTGCCTTGTCTTCTATAATGAATTATGTAGTGGTCTTCATGTGCTAGAAGTGAAGCTTCTGTGTGGCTTCTTTTTCTACAAAGAAACATAACAAGCAGTCTATATCTTTCTTTTTCTGAGTTATGATTGTATATACAAATTTTATAAATAAAAACAATATGCTAAACCACAATTGTGATCTTTACCATTAAAGATTCATCATAAAGTCATAGAATGTCAGCTCTGGAAGAGACTTTAGAGTTATCTATGACAACTATTTATTTATACAGAAGAAAACTGAGACCTTATAAGAAAATATGACTTGCCTACCACTAGTCAATTTCATCTGTCACATTCCCAGTTCCTTGTATATATACCTTAATGGTGCTGGGTTGTCATTTTGCCTGTTAGGGTAAATTATAATTGATAAAGATTTTCAATTTTCTACTGAAAATTTTTTTTAAATGTCTATTCATTTTTGAGAGAGAGAGAGAGAGTGCAAGCAGGGGAGGGGCAGAGAGAGAGGAAGACACATAATCTGCAGCAAGGTCCAAGCTCTGAGCTGTCAGCACAGACCTATTAGTAAATGCTGGCTGGTGTAGTATTAGATGCTTTGGAGTCTGGGTTTACATCTTCCAGAAACAAAACTGCAAGACATTGCCTTAATTGTGAGCAAATGGAGACAATAAACTTTGCATCTGCTAAATTTTAAAGCTGATTATTGATGACCAAAAGGGAATTTCCATTTGAGAAATGGTTGAGTTATGAGACAAGAGCCAGGTGATATAAGATTTATTGTTTATCAATGAATAGTTCATAGTAAGTTTTAAATGAGTTGCTAGGAGCACAGTCTGGAAATGGGAGTACACAAAATTCCAAACACAAATTCTTTGAGGCTTATAGCCAAAAGCTGAAAGCCTAAGACCAGAAGCTTATAAGCATCCGTTTATAGAAGAGTGCAGAGTAAGTAAGGTGCTTGGTAGTGCTAGGATAGGAAGGAAAATACCATTTTGCCTTACTAGAGGCAGAGATCTTGTTCAGATTTATTTTCTCCCTCATATGATACTTTTCATGTTATCTTCAGCTTGGCAGAATGTGGTCACAAAGATGCTTATAGCTTCTTCTAGTCTGCCTCTCCCTACAGGGTTCTCAAAGCTTTAAATCACAAAGAGGAAAACTGTTGAAATTGTTTCTCTCAATTTTGCGATTTTTTAATATTTCTTCTGCTTTGGCAAAATGCATTTATTCAAGCACAGTCTCGTCTGCACTCTAGAAAATGTGATACCATTTTGCACTGAATGTTTAAACGCAAAAAAAAAAAAAAATTGGCCGATTAACAAATATAACTTCTTGTGATTCTGTTCCAATAATCTTGGAGAATTGTTATACTGTAAACCCAGAAAATTAACATTGCCAGATAAACAGTCTGATTATATCTGGCATGATCAAGGTTTCACAGTGAGAAAATGTAGTTTCCTAAGGCCTCTGACAGAAAGCCACTCTCAGACCTTTTCAAAGGTTTTCAGAAGTTATGGTTTGAGATTAACTATGGCATGAGCAAAAAGGTTTGAAGTCTTGTTTATAGTTAGCCTGTGGCTCTGAGTTAGCAAGTTCTCTCTTAAATGATGAGTATTTGAGCTCTGGGTGCTAATGAGCGAAGGTTAGCCAGAGGGAATGTGGATGAGGGGACCAAAGACCAAATCATTCTCCAGGGAGGAGGGAGAGTAAGCATGAAAATAAAATCTGAATAATTTTTAGAAGCCAAATTATGTTTTAATCGATGCCTCTAGAATAAGCTGAAGAAGCCCCACTGACGTTCCCAGCTGTAAGAGTAGAAGTCTGGTTTCACATTTGCATGATTTTGAAGGTCAAATGCCTGCTATCCAAGTCTTACTGATCCATATGGACTAGAAATGCCACAATATGCAATCATCATGAAGGCAGATTGTCTCCTGTAAATCTGTCCTTTCTGTAACACATTCAAAATGTACCGTATTGGCTGGATTATAAATCCTTTCAGGAAATGCATGCACATTTGTAGAAGCAGCTTCACGTTGATGGATGATGGCATTGGTGTTCATAGAACCCTTAAAATAATTTATCATATGTATAAATCTGGCTCTCCATGTGTCTGGATTTCCTGTGACCAGGTATATACCTGTAACTCAAAATCCTGTTCCAGAAATGAGTAAATCCATCTCTGGGCTGTTCCTATGTTTCTGTATAAATGAAATCTAGATTTTGTATTATTCTGGACCCCAACTTTATGTGTTAATGGGAATTTACTTGTGGCGCCTGGGTGGCTCAGTCGGTTGTGTCCGACTTCGGCTCGGGTCATGATCTCGCGGTTGGTGGGTTCAAGCCCCACTTTGGTTCTGTGCTGACAGCTCAGAGCCTGGAGCCTGTTTCAGATTCTGTGTGTGTCTCTCTCTCTACCCCTTCTCCAATCATCCTCTGTCTCTCTCTGTCTCAAAAATAAATATAAACTATATAAAAATAGTTTATATATATATTTATATATATAAATATAAACTATAAAAAAATTTTTTAAATGGGAATTTGCTTAAAAGAAACTTTAAAGTTTGAGAAGGCTTGTATCAAAGGATTCTTGTCTATATATTTTATTTCCATTAAATAATAAGTGTCTCTAGTATGTGTAAAATATTACTCATTTTATAATTGTTTAAATGTACATAGTATCTTCGGAAACTGAACCATTGTCTAAAAGAAGGAAAAATGAATTGGATGGTGATCCCAAAGCATTCCATTGTATTGTAGAAAGTTAGTAACTTTTACGTACTTAGTTCTGTGGATCTTCTAGTATGTACTAAACATTATTGAACTCAACAACTTCCACTGTTCTCTAAGCAACTTACCTGACTTTATTTACAAAAAGTAGAATATCATTCCTTCTTTCTTAGAAATCATGTTCCCTTTGTAGCATTGATAAAAATAACATTTTCCAACCTCATAAATAGATAAATTAGATCCATTCCAGGCATACTCAATAACTACTTTTCTCAAAGAAACACAAACTAAAACAAAACAATGCTGAGTTCTAATTCTGATTGCTTGAAAATATTATAGGATACCAGAATTACCAAGGATTGCTTTCTTTTTTAAAAAAAAAATTAAATATTTATTTTTGAAAGACAGAGACAGAGCTTAGTGTGGGAGGAGCAGAGGAAGGGGAGACACAGAATCTGAAGCAGGCCCAACACAGGGCTAGAACTCACAAACCGTGAGATCATGGCCTGAGCTGAAGTCAGAGGCTTAACCAACTGAACTACCCAGGTGCCCCAGAAAGGGTTGCTTTCTAAATAAATACGTATAATTGACAAACAGAAAACTTAAGTCCAACTTGGAGTGATCAAATCAATTCAGAGTATGAGCTTGTGGCTGCCTTGGAGCTAAGAATAGAATGTGTGTTGGTTCTCAAACTAGTGTGTAAGCATTTCCTGCTATGTTACAATGCCTCTCAACCTAATAAACAAGTAATACTTTATAACAAATATCAGTTGCATTTTATATACTAACAATGAGCCACATGAAAAAGAAATAAAGAAAGCAACTCCATCTGCAATTGCATTAAAGCAATAAATTACTTAAAAGTAAATTTAACTAAGAAAGTAAAAGATCTATTCACCAAAAACTATAAGACACTAATGAAATATATTGAAAAGGACACAAATAAATGGAAAGATATCCCATGTTCATGGATCAGAAGAGTTAATAGTATTAAAATGTTCATGCTACCTATGCCATTTACAGATATCAATGTAATCCTTAGGAAAATTCCAATGGAATTTTTACGGAAATAGAAAAAAATAATCTTAAAATTCATGTGGAACCACAAAAGACCCAAAGCAGCCAAGGCAATCTTGAGAAAGAACAAAGCTGAAGGTATCCCACATTCTGATTTCAAACTATATTACAAAGCTATGTAATCAAAACAGTATGGTACTGGCATCAAAAGTGACACAACAACAGAACAGAATTGAGAATCCCAGAATTAAACTCACACAAATATGATCAACTAATATTTGACAAGGGAGCCAAGAATACTCAATAGAGAAAGGATAATCTCTTTAATAAATGCTGCTGGGAAAACTGTATATCCATATGTAAAAAAACAAAAATTGGAGTTCTATTTTATACCACTCACAAAAATTAACTCTAAATGGATTAAAGACATAAACCTGAACGAAAAATTGCCAGAAGAAAACTGACAAAAAGCTCCTTAACAATGGTCTTGGGGAAAATATTTTTCTGGACATGACAGTGAAAGGACAAGCAACAAAAACAAAGGTAAATACATCAAAGTAAAAATCTACACAGCAAAAGAAACTATCAATAAAATAAGAAAATCTATCTAGAATGGGAGAAAATATTTATAAACCATAAACCTGAAAAAGGGTTAAAATCCCCAAAATAGAAGCAGTTCATAAAAGTCAATACCAAAAGAAAAAAAACCAATTAAAATATGGGCAGGGACCTGAATAGACATTTTTCCAAAGAAGACTTCCAAATTGTCAATTGGTATCTGAAAAGGGGCTCAACATTATTAATCACCAAGAAGATATAAATCAAAAGTATAGTGAGCTATCACCTCACACTTGTTAGGATAGCTATTATCTGAAACACAAGAAATAACAAATACTGGTGAGAGTGTGGAGAAAAGGAAAGCCTGGTGCATTGTTTGTGGGAATGTAAATTGGTGTAGCCTCTATTGTAGCCTCTATGGAAAACAGTATGGAAGTTCCTCAAAAAACAAAAAACAAAAAAATAGAAGTACCGTATGACCCAGCAATTTCATTTTGTGGGTATATATCTGAAGAAGATAAAATCACTCTCAAAGAGATATCTGTACTCCCATGTTCATTGCAGAACTATTCACAATAGTCAAAATATGGGAACAACCTAAGTATCTGTTGATGAATGAATGGATTAAAAAATGTGGTATATTGGGGCGCCTGGGTAGCTTAGTCGGTTAAGCGTCCGACTTTCGCTTGGGTCATGATCTCGCGGTTCGTGGGTTCGAGCCCCGCGTCGGGCTCTGTGCTGACTGCCAGCTCGGAGCCTGGAGCCTGTTTCAGTCTGTGACTCCCCCTCTCTCTGACCCTCCCCTGCTCACGCTGTCTCTCTCTCTCTCCTAGAAATAAATAAAAACATTAAAAAAAAATGTGGTATATATATGCACAGTAGAATATTATTCAGCCACGAGAAAGAAGAAAATTCTGCCATTAGCAGCAACATGTATAGACCTTGATGACGTTATGCTAAGAGAAATAAGTCAGAGGAAAAAAAATACTGTATGACCTCACTTATACTTGGAGTCTAAAAATATAGAACTCATAGAAACAAAGTAGAATTGTGGTTACCAGGGCCTGAGAGGAAGGAGAAATGGGGAGATATTGGTCAAAGGGTATAAACCTCCATTTATAAGATAAAAAGTTCCAGGGATCTAGTGTACAACATGGTGGCTATTGTTAATGGTACTGTATCGCATACTTGAATGTTGCGTTGAGTGTAGAACTTTAATGTTCTCAGCATTACAACAGCAATGATGACAACAAAATGGCAGTTATGTGAGGTGAAGGATGTGTTAAGTAATTTTATTGGCAGTTTTTTTGTTTGTTTGTCTTCCTCAATAGAACGTGCAACTTTGTGAGGGACACATGTGGAGTGGTGAGGGAGAAAGGGGACACCCACCTAGTCAACCAGATCAGCCAAATCAACCCTGGTGACCAATGGGGTGACAGATATCACAGCCAGGTCACCCTCATATCTTTAAGTAACTTTATTGTGGTTTGCAATAGATACATGTATCAAATCATCACACTGTACACCTTAAACGTACATAATGTTATATGTCAATGGTGTCTCAATAAAGCTGGAGGAAAAAAAGAGTAAATGAGACGCTGAATAGATGTTTCACAAGTTGTTTTTTGTTTGTTTGTTTGTTTTGCCCAACTGATGTCTTGTTTTGCACTCTAATTGGTTTACTTATGGCACTTCCCAGAAAGTAAGATATCATTCATTCATTTATTCATTTATTCCACAAACATTTCCTGAGAACTGGATATATGACAGGCACTCTAGTGGGTGATACAAGAGAATTTACAATCTAGTAATATAACCCAGTGCAGGGCGACACAGGCATAGATGAACAAAGGGCTTCCTAATACAATCCTTGCGTTTGTTTCTCCAAAAAGCCTTAAAATCAAATGCAAATTCCGGAGCCATATTACCTGGTCTTGATCTCAGCTCTACCACTTTCCAGTGTCTGGCCCTTAGAGAAATTAGTAAATCTCTCTCCCTCTCTATCTCTTAATATGTAAAATTATAATACCTTCCTTATAGAGTTGCTGTCATGATTAATTAATTGGGTGAATAAATTGACATACTGTGAAGATTTAAGAATCACGCCTAACATAGAAGAAGCATTGAGGAAACATTACATAAAATTATTGTTATTATGGTTATTATTATTATTTTTACAGCCGCACAACAATAAAAATCTTCTCCACAGTTAGCCTCCAGGACAACTATGATTTAAAACGTATCTCATATTATTTTAATCCATTCCAATCCCCCTCCTCTTCTTTAATTCCCACAGAGAATCTCTTTTTAAGATAGATTTTCATGGCTATTTCTGCAATCAGAACATTTAGCAGTTTGGTGATGAAATCGGGGCAGTTTGAGATGTCACACTCTTAACTAGTTACACTGCACAAAGCCTAACAGTTTGCTTTCTGTTTTTAAAGAAGCGTTTCACTTAGCCATACTTGTGGCGGCACATGTAATTGAAAAGAGGCATATGGAGACCAGCATGGAAGCCTAACAAACACTTCAGAGTGGCTTAAAAACTATGCTAATCAGTTTGGGAAACCATGTTTTCATCTTAAAAAAAATCAAACTCCTCAAACCTAAGGTGACTTTTAAAGAAATGTAATCAATGTCAATATTATCTAACACTGATTTGTTTCCCTCTGCCCTGAAATACTGAATATAAAATTGAATCACATAAAAAGGAGGAAAGGAGAGCGAGCACCCATGACTGGTAGTTTTGTGGCACAGAAATGAACTTGTAATGGCGGTAAACCAGGACATCGGCCCCATGGTCAGAATCAGCGTAGACGGCCTCTCCCACGGGACAGGGAGAAGGGACAGGGACTCAACAACACTCCTCCCCTTGTAAGAAAGCTCTGAGCATTACCTGAAAATGAGGAAGGCATCAGATGAACAGACCTTTATAACAGAATGTGCATCTGCCAAGACAAAAATACACCACAAGCTTCTGGTGTTGGCGCGCTGACAGTATGAGCAAGCTGTCTTAGTAGTGATTTTGCAAATCATTTGAGTTTCAATTCTATATAGGCCGTAGGGCCCCTGGAGCATCACTTTCTATATTTGGTCTCCTCATTTAGCTATGTTTGGAATAAATAGGCTATGGGTAAAAATCATGCCCTTTAAGAGTTTTGCATACACAGACTAGTTCTGCATATATATAGTATGTGAATGGAGTGATTGATGCAAGTCTATGCTTGCACACACACACACACACACACACACAGGCTTTCTAAATGTATTTTTAAGTTGTTTTCCTGTGTGACTTTCTCTCTCTCTTTTTTTAAGTTCAGCTCTCTGGCATTTAGTAACCCACAAGCTGCTGTTTCTTTTTCCAAATAAGTTCAGCTTGATGGTGGGGCCAAGAAAAATGAGCCCAACTGATGATTGCAATCTCGAAAGAAAATATGCTTTTTATCAGAGACCACATGTTGCCAATGCCAATTAAAGTAAAACTGGGAGATTTTATCAGATACCAACCTGGAGAGGAGAAATGATAAGCCAAGTGTAAGAAAAGAAAAGTAAGCGTAAGGTGGAATTTCTGGGATGCCCATTTAACATGAAATGTAAAAATTTAAGGTGGAGAGTACAGCACGCATTGCAGATTAACCAATTTGTTAGCCACTTAGATAAAAAATTGGACAAAGTCAGTGTCATGGACTTTGATTTAAGCCGATCTGGTTGAATCCTGGCCCATTGACTACCTGAATCAGCTTCACCTATCATTTATAAAACAGGACTCACAAAATCTTGTTTGGATTTTAGAACGTGTACTAAAGTACCAGCTTCATAATGTTTGCTTGATAAATGTTGAAGTAGATAGAGAAATTAATTGGTTAATTTGTGGACAAATGCTTCAACGAGATCTTTTTTTTTTTTCTAAAGTGTTATATAACTATGCAGACACATTTGTCTTGTAAATTAAGTATTGTATGCACTATTTTACTGTCCTTCAACGGTTGGCAGAGTACTGTAATTATGTGACACATTCTTATAGTTTTATTTCTGACATCATTGAACAACATATTCATGAGATCATTTGATTGCACTCCATGGAAAAAGGACCCCTTTTTCCACTACTGGGAGGGAGGTGCAAGGTGTCAAGATTAAAAGCTTACTTCGGAATTTCTCCGTCTTGGTTTCCATTATCATTAAAATGTTTATGCCACCCTTGAAAATTTATTGTTAAGGTCTCAAATGAGAAGAACCATGAAAAATTGCTTGTATCCAGAATATAATAAAAGTTAGTTCTCTTCTCCTTTTCCTTCAGGTGAGTTGAGTAGCTTTTATATTGTTAAGAAATAGTGGGAATTTGTTAGATGAATGGACTGAGCCTTAAATTCTGAAAAGTGGGTACACATGCTAAAATTCTCAGATGGAGGCCTGAGAATATTCTTGCATTCAGCAAAGTGTTGAACTTACAAAGTTTTAGAACTTGGTGAAAATAATTATTTAAAAAGTAACGCCATGTTGGATGCCGCAATTATGACATAAAACAGGTATTGAATATATATTTTTCATGATAAAACATGTTCTTTATGTAAACCTACCACTCCTTAGTTTTACATCTTTTCAGAGTTCATTGTAAATAGAAGATACTTATACTAGACTTACCCATGATTTATTTGAATACTGTATTCCATTAATCCTAAAGTTCTGGAAATTGTTCATCTTGTTTTAGAAAGATTCACAGTGCACATTTATCTGAAGTAAAAGACCAAGAATCCCATACTCAAATTTTTCCTTAGTCTCTGTAGGTATAGTCCTTAGAGCTAATTAAGAAACTTGCAGTTTCAGGAAGCAGATAACCAGGTCATAAATGTACTATTTTGACAATGTATTGTAGAAAAACAAAACAAAACAAAAAAACCAATCTAAATATTCAATAAGGTGAAGACAATTATGAAACATTGTTATTATTGTTTATTTATTATTGGATATTATTAATATCCAAGTGATTCATGTTTTTAAAATTTGACTTACAGGCAATTGTAAAAACATTATTGGGCTGCACCTCATACCTATTAAATTAGTTTTCAGGGAAAGAACTAGATAATCTGCATTTTAAGAAATAGATCAACTAATTTTGGTGAACGTTGCACTAGAATATAATCTTAATGTGAAAGAAAGGAGCATTATTATTTGGCTTGCAACTATGATGCTCTGTACATCCTAGGTATTCAATAAATTTATGCTGAACAAATGAATTTGTTATTATCTTCTTTTTTAAAAAAGATTTTTAATGTTTATTTATTTTGGAGAGAGACAGAGTGTGAGCAGGGGAGGGGCAGAGCCAGAGAGGCAGACACAGAATTTGAATCCGGCTGCAGGCTCGGAGTTGTCAGCACGGAAGTCGACATGGCACTGGAACCAGGGAACCACAAGACTATGACCTGAGCTAAAGTCAGATGTTTAACTGACTGAGCCACCTAGGAACCCCACGAATTTGATATTATCTTCTATGGAAAATGTATCATTTTCAGTAATGAGTGAGAATTTATAATGACACCAAAAGGTGCTCTTGATATGTTAATGAAAATAGACGATAAAAAATTGCATGTATTCTAAGGCTACAAACATTTAAAAAGTCATTTCAAATAGAAAAAATAAGGGGCGCCTGGGTGGCTTAGTCGGTTAAGTGTCCGTCTTTCGCTTAGGTCATGATCTCGCGGTTCATGGGTTCGAGGCCCGCGTCGGGCTCTGTGCTGACTGCCAGCCCAGAGCCTAAAGCTTGCTTCAGAGTCTGTGTCTCCCTCTCTCTCTGACCCTCCCCTGCTCGCGCTGTGTCTCTCTCTCTCTCCTAGAAATAAATAAAACATTAAAAAAAATAAAAAAAAATAAATAGAAAAAATAAGATCAAGTGAATCATGTATATAAGAAAAAATAAATAAAATTTGATCAAAATTAGAATATTTGCAAAAGACTATCAAGAAATCAAAAGACAGATGAAAAAATATTTGCAAATTAAACACCGAAGAAAGGACTTTATCAAGAAGATGAAAAGGACCCACACAACTCAACTATGAGGAAACAAACACAATTTAAAACAGGCAAGAGATTTGACTAAAGAAGATATCTGGATGGCAAATAAGCGTTAGAAAAATGCTTAACATCATTACTCATGAAGGAAGTGCAAATTAAAACCACTAAGAAATACTACAGACATACATTACAGTAGCTAAAAAGAAAACGTTGACAACACAAAGTACTGATGAGGATTCAAAGTAATTAGGACTCTCATACATTTCTCGTGGAGATGCAAAATGTTAGTCTCTTTAAAAACAGCTTCTCAGTTTCTTATAAAGTTAAACATACACTTACCACATGGCCCAACAGTCCCACTTCTAGAAATGAAAACGTATTTTCATACGAAAATCTGTACATGCATGTTTATAGCAACTTTATTTATAACCTCTAAACACTGGAAACAATGCAAGTGTACATAAATTGGTGAAGGGTAAATTGTGGAAGAATCAGACAGTGGAATCTTCAGTAATACATAAAAAAATAATTATTTGATGTGACCACATCAATGAATCTCATGCATTATGCTAAGTGCAAGAGGCTAGGTACAAATTGCTACAACCTGTATGATTCTATTTATGTGACATTCTGGAATAGGTAAAATTATAGGGACAGAGAATAGATCAGTAGTTACAAGGGATAAGGATGAGAGGAAGATTTAACTGCAAAAAGGCAGCATAAGGCTATTTTTTAGGGTAATAGAACCATTCTGTATTTCAATTGCGGTGATGGGTGATGATTATGTGACCATAAGCATTCATCAAATCTCAGAGCTATACATTAAAAATAGTGATTTTGTTGTATGTATGCTAAGGAAAAAGAAAAAGGAAAAAGAAAAAAGAAATGGAAGAAATCCTGAAATAAAAGACAATAATCATTTTGATATGGCAGTGAATTTCTTTTTAACCTTCACTTTCCAAATATTTCTGTGATGTAGTTGAAATAGTTATTTAAGTAATAAATTATTTTTGTAAAGTAAAAGATTTCATAATAACACCGTGTTTGATTAGCAGACTCACATATCATTATTCTTCCTTGTAAATTAACATTGCATTTGTTTTATAGTGTTAAGAGTTATTTGTAACTGAGTTTATATAGCTGCAAATCAACTGACTGAAAAACAAAACCTAGTCAACCTAGCCAATACTTTTTCTATATGGCAATCCTCTGGTTAATTATTATATTTAATTAAAAAAATAACCTTTCTCTGTGTGCTGCTTCTTTGACTCAAACTATTTGCCTCACCCTTGTGTCTCCTCCTCCCACACCCACACCCATACACATACATATATGTAAACATTGACACACTGAGACATACTTCCAACCTAAAAAATCCCTGCATATTGTTCAAAATATGCCTCTGACGTTATCTTTCCTGGAATACCTCTTGAATTCCTCTGCCCAACTCCCTCCCCTCCCTCCCCCCCACTCAGTGACTTTCCCAAAAGACCACTTCTCTCTAGCTGCATGGCAGAGTTCACACTGAATTTACCACATTGTATTAAAACTCCCTTTACAGGTAACTGGATGTACTAACTAAATTATAAAATTCTTACAGCAGCTTGTTTAATATATTTTTATGCCCCCACTAATTAGACAAAAGCCTGAAACATGGCAGCTACTGGATTCATTTTTATTGCCCAGCCTAAATTTAATAAACTTATTGTTTTGGGAGTAGTCTCCCCACGTTTTTAGTTTTACAGGCAATTTTTTTAAGAAAGTCTTTTTTAAAGAAAAAAATCCCTCATTACTACAAAAGGGGGTGTCTGTATATGTCTTGTGTGAGTTGGATAGATTCCTAGAGGCATATACCCTGCTGGGTTCATTCATTGAATACCTATTATGGGGAACATTCTGAATGCTCAAGGAAGGTGTGTTGTAATAAGCCATTCAACAATGTTAACTACATGGCTGCTTTCTAAGACCTTGTCAGTCACGTTACTCTATCATTCATGAGTAGAAACTATTAAGGAACCAGAGAGAGCAGGTTCAAGTTTCATAGAAATTAAAAAGTAAAATATCACACAGAGACTCTGTAGAAATCATATAAGGTTAGTTTATTGGTAACATAATAAACCTGGTTTCCCAAAGAACACAAGATCATAATAAACTCCTAAAGTCAAAATGGTTGTGAGAAAGTCACCATCTCATTCTATTATTTTATTTGTAAATTAAATCATATACACACTTTATCCAGCTAGTTTGTAGCAGAACCATAATCAAAACTTACAGTCACTGAGACAGACATAATTTAGTAATTCTTTTGAATTTTAAAAATGGAACAATGAGAAAAAGTAAGAATGCATCACAATGCAATATAAGCGACTTTATGTTTTCTAAAACTAAAAAAGAAAATCTTAATGTTTTTGATTTATAACGCTTGCGCCCCATGTCAAAGGTGGAAAAACAACACTGAATTTTTAACTTAAATTTACTACTGATATTTTCTAAAGTAATCAAGATAAAAAGTTTAAAATGGGTGAGGTGACTCCCAAGACATAAGTTCCACAGTACAAGGATTCTTTTTTAAAAATTTTTAATGTTTATTATTTATTTTTGAGAGAGAAAGAGCATGTGAGTGGGGGTGGGGGGCAGAAAGAGAGGGAGACACAGAATCTGAAGCAGGCTGCAGGCTCCAAGCTGCCAGCACAGAGCCCAACACAGGGCTCGAACTCACAAATCATCAGATCATGACCTGAGCCGAAGTCAGACGCTTAACCGACTGAGCATCCAGGCGTCCCAGTACAAGGATACGTTACAGAAATTAACTTAACCCTATTCAGCAGTGCAAAGAAAAACCTAACATTGTACCAAGTCCTGCCCTCTAGCAAAGAGAAACTTGAATCGCTAGCACTGTCAGTGTCTGAAATATTAAAGGACCAAATCTTTATTTGTAAACTGGAATCTCACCATTCCATGTCACCATTTGTCAACAAGGATGCTTACGAGCCTGTTAGCAGTGCCTTCCTCCAAAGACAGGTCACCCGGGCACAACCAAGCTCTACTCCCTGCTCAGCCCACAGAAACATCTACTCAGTGTGACACTTGCATTTGACCCATAAGTGGAGGGTTTCACCTGATACGGGCTGACCCCATTAAAAATAAATACCTGTTTCTTCCATCCCAAGCTTCCTCGGTTTAGCAACACAGTGTCTATTCAAGATATTATAGGGGAACTCAATCACTTGTCCAAAGGGGATAGTGAATTAAAAAGTGCTCTGGGAGTAGAGGTAAGATCTCCATGGATAACAAGAGACTCATCAGGCTCAGCTCAAAAGAATAGAAGTGACAAAGCCAGTCCCTATTGACCATCAATTATGTCTAACTAAAATAGCAACCATGCTTCTCAGAGAGGCAGTCTGTGGCCGGCTCGACTTTCAGCTTTAGCTTCAGTGCGTGCCCCCCAACCCCCCTGCCCTTGCATCTATGCCTGTTTGAATTTCTGCAGAGATGATAAATATCCGAGTCTAAGCGGTTCATATACTATTGATTTAAAAATTCAAACATGTTTTTCTGTCACTGTTTGTGCAAGAAATACTCCTGTGTTTTCTTTCTTTTTTGTTTTTTTTTTGTTCAATATAGAAATTGGATTAAACAGCATGCTTTGCAAACAGATAGGAATGCTAATTAAAGGACAGACTTCACAGCCATATAAAAAGCAGCTCCACACAAAAGTCTTCTTTTCCACCTCAAATGTGGTGTTAGGGATGTGGTCAGACAGAGCTTGTGTGAACTCTGTTCACTAAAGATAGAACAACATCAAATAGTCTTAGCAAAGAGAAGTCACAAATTTAAGTAATCATCTCCTTACATTTCTATTATGATTGGTGATATTTGACTGGTATGGGTGAAAGCTAATGTCTTGATTACAGATGCAGGCAGAGAAAGTGTTAGAGAAGACTGGGTTTGTTCTGAGAAAAGCAAAAATATAATGTTGAAATGTGATCTGACTGCCGAAATTTTAATGCCCTTTCGGTTACTGCTCGCTGGAATAAAAGGTTTACTCAAACAGCACAGTACAAACATAAATATAGCATAATCCTTACTTTTATCATTTTTTCTCTAATTTGAGCATTGTTTATTCATTCAACAAACTGACACTGAGTGTAGCAGGCCCTGTGCTTTGTATTATGAACACAAAGGTGAGTAAATCGTGGTCTCTAATCCCAAAATATGACACTCTAGGGAGGATGTAGGCTGCTTGAACAGATGGTTACCAAGTAAGGTAATAAAGACAATGACAGCTCAATGCATAGATTATTCTGAATATCTTCCTTAGTCTAAGAAGTGTGTATTGGAGTGGCTGCAGGGGAGGGAGAGGGACTGATAATGGAAGAACTTCTGGTAAAGGACAAAGAAGAAGTAAAATATATTTCAGATGGACAGGGCATGAAATTGGGACAGTGTGTACGTGCTCAAAATTACTCGGAGGTACAGAATTCAAGGGTGTTGTAGGAGCTGATGCTGGGATTGTAGGTAGCAGTCAGATCAGGAAGGCCCTGACGCACAGTGCTAAAAAAATGTAATCTCTGTCCTCTAGGTTAAGAACTTATCAGAGCCTCCAGTGGAGGGTTCAGTGTGGTCAGTGTGCAAAGCAGCCCAGGCAAGTCTGTATGCCCTTCTGGTTCAGAACAATATATTCGTTCCCTCAGCAAATAATTGTTGCATTCCCACAATGTCAGGCAATGTTCTGGTCAATAAGGATACAATATTGAACAAGGGCTCCTCTTTGTAGAAGGATTGAGAGTGAACAGTTTGATAATATTAAGTATGGTTTTAAAAAGTTCCAGCTGTTATGTGGAGGATGGATTTGATGAGGCCAAGGCTAGGTGCAAGGAGACAGGTTAGGGGGCTTTTGATAATCTGAGACAGTCTAGGGCAAATTGAAAGATAGATGGTGGATGTAAGAATGGACAGAGGATATACTAGAAATATGTCGAAAGCAAAATCAACAGGAGAAGATTACTGGAGGTAAGGTAGGGTAGAATTGGGGCAGATGATGGAAAGAAAAAGTTTGAACCCTTGGTTTTTAGTTTAGGTGATCAAGTAGATGGCAGCCACAGCAATCAAGATAAAGAACATTAGAAGTCCTCTATCTTTACCCAAGACCACATTATGAAAGGCCCCGGGAAATATATAAAGCTTTACATGTAGGATTACATATAATGCCTACATTTTATAGAGGACTACATTAAAGATGGTCACAAAGTTATTGATCTATATAGTGTGGCTGGGGAAGATAAAGCATCTGGTGATCTACCAAAAGAATTTCAGAAACAAGATATTCTATTTTCTTTCATAAATAAAAATGTGTTATCACATTGGCAAAGGGTTTAAATAAAGGACCTCAAAATTTCTGAAATTTTAAACTTCCCTTAATCATCGCTTCCTTATTTTTACATTGGTCATTGTTCATATGAACACTAACACGAACTAACTGCCGCTCAGGTGAGAAAACAATGCAACTGACGCTTTATTTTCCTCTGCCAATAACTCAGGAGGGAAGGACTCCACAAATTAGGTTGACACATGGTGTCTAGAAAGAATTAATTCCCACTCGATTCTGGGCAGACTTACAAGCTGGGCTCCATCCATAAAGACTGATGGGAATTGCGAAGATTGGTTGGTGTGGTGTTATTTTCTATTGCCACCAACAACCGGACATAAGAATCCCAATCACCAAAGAGCACCTTGTTGTTTTTGCTGCTGTATTATCCAGAGACAGTTGAGAATGGTTCCACATTTGGAAGTTGTTCTTGACCTACATTGGATAGTTTTGCTGGGTTTGTCATGTTGATATCCTCTGGCAGGAACACTTAGACATTTATTGTAAGAGCTTTATCAGAGGACAAAAAAATTTTGGATACGCCAAATCGAATTATAGTGCACTTGAATGGTCACCATCCATCTTTTACCCATGATTAACATTCATTATGCAGCATCAGACAGATTTGGATTAAGAGACATCAGGAGAAAAAAAAACTGTATGTATATTTAAATGTTTCCTGTTGAAACCAGTCCTGGTTAGGAAGCACTTAACCAGCATATCCAGTGGATTAATGGCACCACAGTACTCTCTAATACATATTGGCTGGAATTCAAATTAGCTTTAGGTAAAATTATACAGAAAGCCAAATTTTGTCTTTGGAATCCACTTGTTTTCAATTTACTCATTCACTCATTCAAAGTTTATTTACTGAGTACCTATTCTATGCTAGGCACTCTCTAAGCAAAAAGTTCCTACCCTTGTAGGGATTACCCTCATTCTTCTTCCAGCTCTTCTCATTATCAGCCCTCAGTTTGTCCCCTTGCTCTAGTTTTCCCAGAAATAGAAAATAATCCTCTTTCCTCAATTCTCCATTGAAATATATCTCATTCTTTGGTGATTACCTTACTACAGATGATTACATTACTATAACACCTGGCAACTCAGTTCTGTATCAGCTGATGTGGGAAGTAATTTGGAACATCCACATCAAACCATGGAGTCTGAAAGCTATGACATCTGGACAGAACAGTGGCAGCATAACCCAGCAAGAGGTGAATTCTGAAGCCAGAGGTTTAAATCCCAGCTGCACCCCTGCTTAACTGCAAGTGAACTTGCCGAGACACTTTTCTAGATTTTAGTCATGAATACTACTAAAGGATTAGAAATCATGTATATACTCAGTGACAGTACAAGGTAAATGGTGAAGAAATAATAATTATAGGGGCATTTGGTGGCTCAGTCGGTTGAGTGTCTGACTTCGTCTCAGGTCATGATCTCACAGTTTGGGGGTTTGGGCTCCTCATTGGGTACTGACAGCTCAGAGCCTGGAGCCTGTACAGATTCCGTGTCTCCCTCTCTCTCTCTGCCCCTCTCCCGCTCATACTCTGTCTCTCTCTCTCTCTCAAAAATAAATTTTAAAAAACTTAAACAATTAAAAGAAAATAAATAATTATTATAATTTTATTTCTTTGAAGTTTAAATTAAGGAAAGTTTCCACCATCAGTCCTATGTGTTCAGTGACTGTACTGTATTTAGATTTGTCTTGGGGCTCATGGCACTATTAAATACCACTAACTGAAGATCTATTGACTTTTGGGGGAAGAGGAGATTTTTTTTAAATTTTAAAATAACTAATATACAATAGGCTATTTAGTACAAAGAACTCTCCATTTTGCGAAGCCATTTGAAAGTAAAGTTGCTGACCAGATGTGTTATTACCCAACTTGAACATTTATTTCCTACAAAGACATTTTTTAACAAAACCACAAGAGGATCTAAATCAAGAGGCTCATATGAATATATTTGAATCTTCAAGTTCTCAGCTCCTATTCATGTTTCACATTATCCCAATAATGTCCTTAATAGTGAAATGATCCCATTCAGGACAACACATGGCATTTACTAGTCACGTGTTTTGAATCTTCTTCAGATCACAACAGTTCCTCAGCCTTTCCTTGTCTTTGATGACTGACAATTTTGAAGATAACAGGCCAGTTCTCTTCTTGAATATTCCTCAGTTTGTTTGCCTGATATTTTCTCAAGATTATAGTCAGACTATACACCTTTGGCAAAAGTATCACAGAAGTCGTGCTGTTCTCTTATTGTAGCGTATCGGGTGGTATGTACAGTTTCGGTCTGTCCCACTACTGAGAATCTGATTACTGCTGTATCTGCTAGATGTCTCTACTAAAAAGATACTCTTATATGTTAAATTAATGCATTTGTTGTGGGGTAGAACTTTGAAACTGTATGTTTCCTGTTCCTTATCAAAATTTGATGTAGTCATTTATTTTCATATAATATAGACTTATGGATTCCAATTCCATTCTGTGTATGATATAGCCCAATACTAGCATTCTTTATTTTGATGTCAAAATTGTCCCAGATTTGGCCAATGGGAACCCCTTCATGTGGACTTCTGAGTCCTTTGGGGATGTCTCCATTATTCTGTAGCACCACAGGATGCTCCTCATCTTTTACTTTCTCTGCCCCAGCCCTGAGAATCAACCATTTCTTCAAAGAATTTTTTTTTCTGTTAGTGCAGTATCTAGAAGCCAATGTGTGAATGTTGCTGTTGTGGGTGTCTCCTCTCTCAGGCCCTCACAATGGACAAATGGAAAGAATATATGTATATAGATGTAGATTTAGATTTATTTCTGTACATATTGAAAGACACCAAGAAGGATAGAATCACACCAATATGTTGAAATCCCATCTAACACTACAGAGAAGGAAAAGAAAAATAATAGAAGGGAAGGAAAAGGGAGAGGAAGGTGAAGAAGAGAAGTAAAGGCAAGGAAAGAGAAGGGAAGAGAGAAAAAGAGGGAAAGAGAAGGGGAAAGGGAATTAAGGGGGAAAGGAAAGGAAGAGGAAACAGGAGAAGCAGAACTCTGTCTTGTGTATAGATATCCCTTTAGAAGAGCTTAGAGAAGGATGCCTGGGTGGCCTAGTCAGTTGAGGGCCCGATTCTGAATTTTGGCTCAGATCCTGATCTCAAGTTTGTGGGATCCAGTTGCAGCATGGAGGCTGCTTGGGATTCTCTCTCTCTTCCTCTCTCTGTCCCTCCCCCATTCATACATGGGTGCTCTCTCAAAATAAATAAATAAACAAAGAAAAGAAAAGAAAAGAAAAGAAAAAAAAAGAAAAGAAAAGCTTGGAGAAGCACAAATTCACATTTCAAAGGGAATGACAGGGCTTTTAAAAATGCCTGTATTTTCTATCTGTTCCTTTGTTTTTGTTTTTCTTGCTTGCACTCAACAGTTGGGCTTACTCTCTCCTATACCTCTCTCTGCCTTTTCATGAGGACATGAAGAAGAGTTGTAGGCATTTCAGACCAACCAGCAGTCATCTGACCCCCAGATTTGTAAGAGAGTCCAGCCAAAATGAGCAAAGCCGTCTATCCAATCCATAACTACCCATAATCTATGTCAGTGCAAGGGATGTCCAGCTGAGACTAGAAGAACCTCCCAACTAACCTGTAGTCCTGTGAAGAATAATACTTTGGTTATTATTTTAAGCCACTGAATTCTTGGGTCAAGTTTTATATATCATTATTCTGGCTTGTTGCATTAAACTAGAAGTTATACTTTGAAGTCATAAATCCTCTTCCCCTATCAATTTATATTTTCTGCAGCACTTAATATTCCATAGGCATTGTCTTACTCTAGGATGAGTAAATGGACTACAGTTAGGTTTTAGGGTAAATTAGATGCATATGACTGAGACCATTAAGGTAGAATCTTATCTTTGTCTAATTCACTAAATGACCACAGACTGCAATCCTCAACCACATAGTGAGCATTTCAAGAGCACAGACAATGTATTATTTTTCTTTGTATACATAGCAGCTGGGAGAGCCTCTACCGTATTTGCAATAGTGTAAGAACTCATTCAGTAAGTGAAATGAATAAAAGAACAAGTGAATTCTGGCCAATTATTTTAAAAGTAAAGTATAAGGAATACTGATTTAATGAACGAAAGAATGAGGATTCAAATTCACTAAACAGAAACTTTTTGCTTAAAATAGTTAAGCATTCTAATAAAATTAAGGAGTAGCAAAAAACAAGCCACTAGAACTGGGTCTATTAATGAAGAAATATGTAAGAATAAAGGAGAGATGACAAACATTGATGAAAGGGACAGTTTTATAATGCAAGAATCATGGCAAACGAGTTAAGAAAGAAAGCATTTCATTTTGCTGAAAAATCAGCATCCCTAGAAGTTCTCAGCGTATGATTTACATGTCACAAAGTCCTAAAGAGAGCTAGATGTGCAGACAATATTTTCAAAGCAAGCACATAGGAAGTATGCCAGGACTCCTGAGTTCCTGTAATTATGACAACATGGCCTCAGTAGAGGGTACACGTAGTTGCGTTTCTTCTGATTTCAACAGGAATTTATCTTGCTAGCATCCTTTAAAAACAAATGTAAAAGCTTGGTTTTCTTTTCCCATGTTCCAATTAAAATCTGGATTTTAACAATTATTTTCAGAAACCAAGTTGATGTTGATGCATTACTATGCAGGTAGCTCTGTGTTGTAGCAATGATGTTTTGTGCTTGGATGATAATAACTGTCAAAATGCAAGGGGTTAGTGAACAGGACCCATGGGGAATGGCAGGATGACACTCTATGCAAGACATTCCGCTAATAGGTCTGAGAGCAATTACTGTATGGTTTATGATCACAACACTTAACCCTCTCACTCTCAGACTGGAGGACACTTAGCTAGCAATCTGCTTGAGGAAATTTTCAGCACTCCATGTTTTAGGGGTAAAGTCCATTTAAGGGACACGTTTTGAAGACTGTCAAATATATTTGTGCTTTAGAAACATCAACGTTGTCTATAACATGACTGCTGCACAGCAAATGAGCAAGCTCAGTGAAGACTGGGGCCTCTGACTTCACCCACTCCAGAAACAGCCTATTCCGATTACTTGCATTTCTAACTTTAAGTTCAGTTGATCAGTTACTCTCTCCTTTTTTTCATGCACTGCTCCTTCACATCAGCATTAGGGTTTCACTATTTTTACTCGAGTGTTGTTATGGCACTATGCTAGCTCTGATTTTCTTTAAAGGAAGTATAATTGTCTGAGCCATGTTTACAGCAAGACAACATAAGCCTGTGGTAATCATCTCACTTACCCATTGAGTTAGTATTCTTTCTAAAATATTCCAAATGTGCTACCATCTCCTTTCCTGCTAACCAGTATGGTAGCTTGGTTTCTCAACTCCTTAATTTTTTCCATATACCAAATCATGTTCTGTAACGTATTTACCCCATTATCTACTATCTACTATCAAGAAAAGAGAGCAAGTGATCTTTAGGTTAAATTATAACAAAGAGTGTGAGGGGAGACTCATGATTATTGAAAGGAAGCTTCGTAATCTGGAGATTTGGAAAAAGGCAGTGACGATATGGTAAAGATTTGATGTGACGTTGATCACATTTGAATTGGAGATAGTTTCTGAGCCTATAAGATTCAGATATAATAAGTTTCTAATTCCATTCAGCAGGGCTTCTAGTGACTGACAATTTGAATTAATGATTAACTAAAAAATTATCTTCTAATATGAGCATTACATATAATACAGGCATTTTTACAAATGAACTCTGTGAGGTCTTTCTAACAAATATATATTTGGAGTAAATACATTAATTTTTTTCTCTACAATCTCACAATAAATTTAGATTTATTTTGTGTAACACTTGACTGAATCAATTTGCAAAATAGAAGTATTATTGACAATAACAACTTTCATTATTTAATGCTTATTATGAAAGTTATTTGAGGTGTCTGCTTAGTTGCTGAGAACCCAGCCAGGGATTATAGGTGTATTTGTACAGCTTGTAAATCTAGGGAATACTATTTACATTTTACTCATTAAAAATTAATAGATCTATTTGTTATATATCTCTTTATAATGATTTTTACCACATTTAACACAAACATTTTGCAAGGGAAGTGCAGCTTTTCCTAATTCGTACAAAAATATCATTTAGCCCAGCAAGAAAATTTTTTAAATTTCATTTTAAACCCAAAATTTGAGGTTTGCAACAAAGTCATATCATGACTTTGCCTCCCTGGAGAGATTTTTGGATTGGTAGTTAACACAGGCCTATGCTGGGCCAACAGAATCTTCTCCAGATCATTTTCTCTGTCAGCTTGGAACTAAGGACATGAAAAACCAAGAGCTATAGAAAGGTCAGCTTTTGCCCCGTACTGAGGTCAAAGAAACTAATATGCAAAGCGATAAGAATATTAAGACATGAGGAAAGGAGCAGGGACACAAAGGGGAGGAAGCACAGTATCTAACAAATGGTTGGCTTAGTTGTCAATGCCTTTCCATCCGTTGATTCTACTTGCTTCTATATTCAGTTGTCTTTTGTTGCCATGGGTTTCAAGACATACACACACATTATTTTAATGAAACAACCTCTCCCACAATTGAAGAATTAAATTAAATTGAGTGAATAATAGTAGCCTTATCAATAAGAAATTATGATATTTTATAATGACTGCTGTGATGGAAAAGGATAGGGTGATGGGTCCCAGACCAAATCTGGGTGACATAGAAGTATTTCTGAAGGAAGTATCCATGGAGGGACATGCAAGAAAGATGGAGTTAGCCAGATGGATAACACAGAAAGTTTTCCAGAAAAGGGAATGGCATTATGAAGGCAGTAAATGAGAAAAAGCAAAGGGAGGTGAGAGGAGAGGAAATAAATTGAGCTGGTGAAAGATGAGACTGGACAATTAAGCGAAGTTCAACTTTTAAAGGGCTTTGCAAACTGTACTAAGGAGTCTGAACTTGGTCCTGAGAGCAATGCAGAGCACAAGATAAGGCTGCTAAATAGGCAGAGGGAAGCGATTTAGGGATTTGGGGGTCTTCTTATGTTAATTATTTTGGTTTTCATCCAAACACCATGTTTAAAACATGGGAGAACAGATTGACATTTCTGGGAGAAATAGGTAACTCTAGTTAGGATAACTGGAAATGTAGGAAAACACAATAAAGAGAAACAGGAAAGGAGAGGAGAGGGTCACATGCACACAAGAGATACAGGTAGCAGAAAAAATGGAGCAGAGGGTTTGTGAGAGGAAGAATCTCAGGGGACAGCTGGCAGTCTGAAATGGACGAAGCAAAATTGGTGTGTGATTTTTTTTTTAAGAAGCATGTTTTTCTCCCTTTCCTTCACTGGCATGTTATGAAAAGTGAGAAAAGCAGGGTTATGTAAGATAGGAACTGAGGAGATCTAAATAGCTATAAAACCCACTCTGTTTGAGACTATCTAGCTGGTCCAAAAGACATAGCCAAGGGGCAAGATGATCACTGGCTCAATACGGGAAGGTGGTGACATCCGAAACTTTTTTTTTTTAAAACAAAATCATGGCAGTATAAATCCATTTATTCTTAAAATAAGTGTTTATTGTGTTCCTACCATGCGCAAGGCACTATGTTGGGCATTGGGTATACATTGGCAAGGAAGATATACGCTGTGCCTGCCCTCATGGAACTTACAGTCTCGTAGGGGAGGTAATCATTAAGCAAAAAACTTTAAAAGTATTAATAATTGAGAGCATGTTACAAGGAGTTCTATTAACCTGTGGTGTTTGAAGAAGTCGTGTTTGAATGATACTGTGGATCAAATTATGCCTCCAGAACATGTGTGTGGAAGTTCTAGCTCTCAATATGACTATATTAGGAGATAGAGCCTTTAAGAAGGTAACTAAATTTATAGGACTAGTGTTTCTCCTTAGTTGCAGATGGCCACTTCTTTCCTGAGCCAACTTTCTAGACTTCAGAGAAGGCAACTGCCATTCTTCTCTTGTCATTATTGGCCATGAAGCAATACTTAGCATCCATGTAATTACAATATCTGCATGAGATCTATATTGAGTGATATTTATTTTTGCACTATCATAGCAACATTTCTTCCTCACAGAAACCTGATGAGGTAGGTGTATCATTATCGCCATTATGTGCACAAGGAAACCGAGCAGGTGACAGAAAACTAGGATTTGTTTTGGAAAGTTCATCTCCCCTCACCATGCCCATTATAATATATTTAATTTTTCTTCCATTTTAGATATTGAAGTGAGATAGCATTGAAAAACTACACTCAAGAGACTCAGATGTAAGAAAACCTGCTTCTAGTCTCTGCTGGTTCAAAAAAGCTCCCAGAACTGGGCTCCAAGGAAGTTCCATTGCAGTCCCCACATTCTGGCAAAAAAATTCTTTGATTAAAAAAAATAAAATTCACACAGCTTTTTAGAAGTACTCCAAGAACCCCTGGTAGGTACATTCAATGTCAGAAGACCCACACTAAAGACTGATGGTGTCTGCTTAGACAGAGGACACCTATGGACCTGGCAGGACAGTAGAGCGAGCTGTCCTCTGGTAGCCCTACTGACAGACCCAGGTATCCACTCCCTGGGCTCCCACTTACCTTCATGAAGAAATGGGGCAGGGATGTCTTATAACCCTACTGCTGTTTAGACAAGGCAGGTTACAGATAAAGGGAGAAAGCACCCTTGCATTCCCTGGACCTGCAGTGTGTTTGTGTCTCACAGCAAGATGTAGGTCCTGAGGAAATGGCACCTACTGCGTGGAGCCAAGGAGAAGTGGGGAGGAGAGCGGGGCCACAAGCCACCCACACAGCCTTTACTGATAGGAGACGTTAGCTTCTGGTTGGCCATTTGTAAAAGCGAGGTTGAAAGAGAAACTTAAAACTTTAAAAAAGTAGATAATCATAACTTTATCAAAGGGAACAAGAGAATGATAAAATGGTAAAGAAGTCAAATAAAGAAAAAATCAAAATAGCCAAAATAAATAAACAATATGGCAGGAATGGAAAAAAAAAACTGTTAGACAAAACAGATATAAAGCTTAATACAAGTGGCGTGTGACGTATCATGAGTGAGGGCAATGGCAGGGGACCTGGTGGTATTTTGCACTTTACCCTTCCTGGCCCTTCTACCAGGTCAAATTCCAATTGGTTCTCTAAGCCTTGAAGCATGAGGCCCTTGGAGAGATTTTTCTCTACAGAAAGCCTCAGGCAAGGCCCTAGAATCTGCCTCTCCTGCCTATAACCCAGATGTCTTTATAGTCAAACTTTTAAAGGCTATCTGATCAATGAACAGAGCTCCCGAGGAGCCTCGAGTATCCAGTAGTACATTGAATTCAGAGGAAAAACCCAGGAATACCTACCGCCTTCATTCCCATCTGCCTGATCTTCACCTAATTCTGCTATTGTTGAAAAAGAATGCATAGTGTCCTCTCAAGCTTCACTTAGTTTTTCACCAAGAAGCTTTCAAATCACCTGTCCTCACAGCGCCAAATGTAGCATTACTTTTGTTGGTGTCACAGGCAATAACTGTGGCTTCATTGCCTGGTAATGTTGCATAGTAATTGATTGTGTATGTATGTGTGCGCATGTGTGTGTGTGTGTGTGTGTGTGTGTGTGTGTGTTTGACATTTCGAACATACTTTATTTTTTTAATGGTACTTATTTAGGTAACTACCTGAGTAGGTTGCATTAATGGCCCTAATTCTTCACCCCTGCCTATATTAAGCACTTTGCCATGTGTGGAGGTCCAATTAAAATATTAACCTCATCTAGAAACCACCCTCAGACACACCAAGAATAATGTCTGACTAAATGTCCGGACACCTTTGTGATGCAGTCAAGTTGACGTATAAAATTAACCACCACACCACGTGACTCTGCAGTTACTCACACTAAAAATATGTGCTATTGCCTCAACCTTTAACTTAGACGTGGCTATATGACTTCCTTTGGCCTTTGAAGTGTTAGCAGGCATGTCATGACCCAGGGCTTAACAAGCTTTTGGTGTTTTACCTGTGCTCTTTCATCTCTGCCATGATTACAGGATAGCACATCTGGAATAGTCTGCTAGGCCCATGAGGAAGATGAGCAACTCACTCAAGAAGCAGAGCAAAGTTACCCCACTTAAGCTCAGCCTGAGTGAGCCAACCTCTGTCAATCCACAACCACACTAACTAAGCGAAAGCTTACTGTTCTATGACTGAGAAGTGTGGGCTCTGTTATGCACACCAATTGTGCTCACAGTTAACAATTATACCATCCATTTTGTTTATATGGACTTTTTTTTTTTAATCTGTTCTATATGTTCAGTTGTTGCAAACTTTCCTATACTACTCAATCCTTTTCATCTGTTCTTAAAGATACCCTGAATGACTATGAGAGCACAGAGATTTTACTTAGGTTTAATATCACCCTTATCAAAAGAGTGTAATAAACACTTTCAGTACTGAAAGTGAAGTGTGACAAGTTAAATTCACACAGCTTTCTGAAAGTGTACAATGTAAGGAAAAGCACTACTTTAATGCAAAGAACTGAATTCTATAACCCACAGAGGAGATTCTGGTGGTCCCTGCTCAAAACCCATAATGTCTCTTTACCAATTTACAGAAATCCAGAATTCTTAGTCTGATAGCTAGACTCTATGGCCTCTAGTCTAAACTCTTTTTGCCTTGTGCAACCTGTAAGTTAAATAGCAGAATTAATGGGTGGTAATTATAAAAGTAACTTGCTTTTATCTTTCCCTATCCTTTTAAAACTGCTCAGTGTAAATATTCCTTTCCCTACCCCAAATGCAAACTTAGACGATCTGATGATCTTTTTTTCCTCTTAGATTTTTTTTTCTTTCTTATACTCCCTCTAAGTTATAAGCATGATCAGTGAGTGAATTTGCCAGTTCAATATGTCAATCAAAGCTCTAAAGGTAATGTAATGTTAAATTATTTCCTTTCCCTGAAATGGGTCCTGGGATAAACTACTGCTTGCAGGAGAAAAGGAGAAAATTCCCTTTTTGTCTCATTCACTTCCTCCTTCACTAGTCAGCTGCTGTTTCGACCTTGCTAAGGTAGACCATGGAGTAGGAAAGAGAGGCAAGGGGGAGGGAAAGCGCTCATCTGACCAATAACAGAAATAAGATGGCTCTGTTGGTGGTTTCCTTCACAGAGCAAAAGCCTTTTAATTTGCTATAGTCCCAAACATTTATTTTTGCTTTTGTTTCCCTTGCCTGAGGAGACATATCCATAAATATATTGCTTAGGGTGATGTCCAAGGGACTACTTTCTGTTTTCTGTTAGGACTTTCATGGTTTTAGGTCTCACATTTAGGTCTTTAGTTCGTTTTGAGTTTATTTTTGTGTAGAGGGTAAGAAAGTGGTCCAGTTTCATCCTTTGTTTGCATAGCGAAGCAACCTTCAACAAAATGAAAAGGTACCTATTGAATTGGAAAAGATATTTACAAATGTTCTATCTAATAAGGGTCAATACCTAAAGTATAAAAAGAACTTATACAACACAGCACTGAAAAACAAATAAGTAATCTGATTTTAAAATGGGCAGAGAAGGGGCGCCTGGGTGGCTCAGTTGGTTAAAAGTCTGATTTAGGGTCAGGTTACAATCTCGTGGTTTGTGAGTTTGAGCCCTGCATCAGGCTCTGTGCTGCCAGCTTGGAGCCTGGAGCCTGCTTTGGATTCTGTGTCTCCCTCTTTCTCTGTTCTTCCTCCACTCGCTCTCTGTTTCTCTCTCAAAAATAAATAAACATTTAAAAAGTTTAAAAATAAATTTAAAAAGTAAAAATGGGCAGAGGACCTGAAAAGACATTTTTTCCAAACAAGACTTATAGGTGGCCAGTGGGCACATGCAAAAATTCTCAACATCAAAACTCAAAACCATAATGAGATATCACCTCATACTTGTCAGAATAGCTAGTATCAAAAAGATAATAAATAAATGTAAGCAAGGAAAAAGGAAGCCTCTTGCATTGTTGATGGGAATGTAAATTGATGTAGCCACTGTGGAAAACAGTATGGTGTTCCTTAAAAAATTAAAAATATAAATACCATATGACCCATGAATTCCATTTCTGGGTATTTATCCAAAGAAAACAAAAAAAACTAATTTGAAAAGATACATGCACCCCTGTTTCCTGCAGCATTATTTACAATAGCCATGACATGGAAGCAACCTAAGTGTCTACTGACAGATGAATGGATAAGGAAGATGTGGTATATAGATAAATAGGTATAGATAGATAGAGATATAAATTGTCACAGTGGAGTATTCACCATAAAAAAAAGACTGAAATCTTGTCAATGGTGACAACATGGATGGACCTACAGCATGTTACACTAAGTGAAATAAAACAGAGAAAGACCAGTACTATATACATTTACTTATATGTGAAATCTAAAACTTACACCAAAAAAAAACAGAAACAAACTAAACAATGCAGAGAATAAACTGTTGGTGGCTACAGGGGAGGAAAGTAGAGGAATGGGCAAAATAGGTGAAAAGGATTAAGAAGTAGAAACTTCTAGTCATAGAATAAATGTCACAGACAAGTATACTGTAGGGAATACAGTTAATAACGGCGTAATAACATTATATGGTGACAGATGGCAACTACACCTATCATGGTGAGCCGCGTGTAGTGTACACAATTGTCAAATCATTATGTTGTGGACCTGAAACTAATATAACATCATATGTCAACTATACTTCAATAAGAGATATTTTACAAATGAATAAGTTAATTAAGATGTCTCATGCACTCTGATCCTGGCCAATGTTTAAAGCTGCCTCTTTCTTTGAATGCAAAATCCTGTATGTAAGCAGGACCTCTCCTTCAGCTGGCCACCCCATATTTCCTTCAGTTTCCAGTGCTTCCCTATAGCCTCTTACCACCGGGGGGTCTGCTATTTTGTAAAGCCACTATCTCGGCAGGATCCTTTTATTCCCCCCCTGTGGTCATTTTATTTATTTATTTATTTATTTATTTATTTATTTATTTATTTTACAAATAGTTTATTGTCAAGTTGGTTTCCATATAATACTCAGTGCTCATCCCCACAAGATCAGCAGGATCCTTTAAAGTAACAACTCTATTTCAACTTCCATGCTGGTCCTTCAAATTTACAAACATCTGACTGAGTTGAGGATAGTTCCATCCCAGATATGACTACTTCGCTGTACAAACTGTTGGAAAACTCCATATCCTCAACAGGGCACACAGTTGAAGCCCTGTGAGATGCCCCCTTAAAGTCCTCTTGCTAAATTTGATGTGAAGAAATAAGATGGCAGAGAGAAATATTCCCCAGAGCACGTGTCTCCAAAGAAATTCTCCTCTGTAATCATGTCTTTCATTTTCTTAAGCCTTTTACAATGTGATGTGCTGAGAAGTTCAAGAATCAGACCACAGGTTTTAAGCCAAACCTTTTGAAACTTTTCACATGGCTCAGAACCTCTCTGGTACCTTAATGGCCCAGTCAAAATTTCCAATTTGTCACCTGTGTCACTTGGTGCTCATTATTTCTCAGGTGGCTATTCACTCACATGACTCTTGTGGTTCTCTAAACTCTCAAGCACCTGTCCTCTCTTCTGATAAAGCTCTCTTATCCAACATTTCCATGTAAGTCCAAACACTAGTCTATTTTCAAGGCTTCACACAATTGTCTCCTCTTTGTAAAGAAGGTGTTAACTA
The DNA here is from genome assembly GCA_017311185.1 of Proteles cristata cristata. Taxonomy (NCBI): domain Eukaryota; kingdom Metazoa; phylum Chordata; class Mammalia; order Carnivora; family Hyaenidae; genus Proteles; species Proteles cristata. The sequence goes on along the minus strand of JAESUZ010003762.1, from coordinate 1,554,655 downwards.
CACCTATCACGGTGAGCTGTGTGTAGTGTACTTTGATCGTCTGGTCAAAATGAATATTTCCATCTGTATTCTCAGAGCGTGTGGCACCTTTATTAAAGCTCTTAGTATACCATAGCTTGCATTATAGCTCCAAACTGCAATAGTTCACAGATTCAAGAATAAATAGTTTTTCACATTTAAACATCTCCGAAATAGGCATGCATCTTGTAGTCAATGCGATGACATCTTACATTTGCTTGGTGGGATTTTGTTTTGTTCTATTTTTCTTTGTCTTTGTGTTATATAAAATGATGATACATCTCACAATTGGTAGCAACTTAATAGTTTGTGAGCCCCTGGAATTTAGAGATTTTGCCCCATTTCTCTCTGTATAAACTTCAACGATGAGTTCACTGTCTTGCAGAAATGAGATGCTCAAAATCTGTGTTCTATATAGTGCTGGGATACTATGCTTTTCCTCAGTGTCCACAACATTCCCAATTACCATTTCAGTCACATTAAAAGAGATTTGATGAGACATTCATTACTTAAAAAGTAACATTTATTAGTCTATGTGTTGTGATTAGAGCTTTAATAGCATCAGGAAGAAGTTTAATCTGACTTCATTTTCACTCCATTAAAAACGTTGTAACAGTGTTAATAAATTAGATCTCCAGAGTCATAAAAGTATATGTCATAGCCCCAATCTGCACATATTTGACCACATTGGGATATTTAGCATAGTTTTAAATTTGGGGATACTCACAATTATACAAATTAATGTTTTCCAGGATTTTAATGAGGACACACAAATGTATAAATTGTATAATTATGGTCAGTCCCGTTGTCAATGACACAAATAAACTGGGGACACAATGCAGCAATTAGAGTCCATTTCTTTACTTAAAATGAACACTTTGTTTTATTTTGAGCTCATCATAGACTTGCTTTTTTTTTACATAGAATTATAATTGGACATCATAAGGAAACTCACTAGAATTATTATTTGGGGAAAAAAAGAGACTTAGGGAACAAAATAAACCCAAATACATAGTATTAAGACATGGTCATGATGCTTAAATCTCCTCTTATTCACAAGGTTTAATTATCAAGATCCTCAATTCAGAATCATTCAAGGCACAATATTTACTATCTTACAGGTCATTTCACTTGTTTATAGACATGTACAGAGGCCTTAGAATGGAGAAGGAAAACAAACAATAAAGAGGTGAATAATCTGTAGACAAAGGCAACCCTACCAAATTGTAAGTGTTCCCTTTCTTGGATGCCAGCACAATAATATTTAGGATAGAGAAACTTATTTCATGCATATACTGAATGAAAATATCTTCATGTGACAAGTAAATCTGTAGCCTTCTGTCTATCTATACTATTATTTTTTCATTAACTTTGTTCTCCATGATTTTTTTTGTTTCCTAAGAAACAAAAAAAAAATTGTTGGAATTCTAAGAGATTATGAGGCAGTTCACCAAAAGATTCGCTTCAAAACTGAAACATACTATCTAGAAAATTCATATTTTCTCATATCTTCTTGAATGAGACAAATAAAAGCCCTTAGCTATGAATAATAATAGTTACATTTCACAAAATGCCAAGTATGCATATAAAACTAGTAATCCTTGTTCACAATAACCCTGAAAATAGGTCATAATCATTCTCATTTTAGATACGCAAACAAATCCAGAGAACTAACATAGTAAAGCCAAGATTTGAATTTAGGTCTCTCTATCTCTAAAAATAGAGAGACCATCTCCACTCTATCCCACTACCATTATGAAATGTTGCTATAACTCTGTTTGCTCTAGAGTAGGAATAGGTGAGTCTTAAGTTTAATCTTAAGATTATTGAAGCATCATGCTGAGATAATATTATCTATTATTTCACAACCAGTATACGCTCTAAGTCAAATTTTGGTTTCATATATGAGACTTACATGAAACATTCTAATGATTAGAGAGCCTCAATAATGATATGAAAATAATTCTCAAGCAGGAACAAGATCACTGGCAGAGTTATTGAGCTACTCTATTTTGCACAAAAGTTTGGACAATTTATATCTACAGGGGCCTTTCCAATTTTGGCTATGACAGCACTTTATAAGTTACATGTGGTGAGGCAAAAAGAAAGAATAACATAAGATCACAAGTCATAGAGTCGGTGATCATGGGTTTGAGCCTTAACTTTTATTATAAGACTATCTGAAGATTGACTTACCTTTATTAGCCTCAGTTTATTCAACAAAAAAAGAAAATGGGGACAAAATTATCCTTTTCACAGTCACTATCAAAATTAATCTGATAATTAATCTGAGAAATTAAAAATAAAGACAGTTTATAAATTGTAATCTACTGGCCATCCTTCAATGGTACCTTATATAGGTGCCTTGTATGGGGATGTAATGCATCCGGAAGTGTTCTTTAAGTTTTATTAGGAACTTCATCTGTCATCAAGTGAATTAGTCTGCTTTCATTATATAGCCCTAAGCCTTCATATTTTCTTCAACCATTTTTCTCCTTCACTATCTCAAATAGAAAAGTCTGTGATTTTTTATAGTGCTATATTCTTGATTTTCTTAGAAATTCAATATGAGTTTCACCTTCCAGAATAACTCAAACTTCATTAAGTGCTTTCACTAGTTGGTTCTTTCAAAAACCTTTCTCTGGACCTATAACTCTCCACCAGTCTATAGATACAAATAAGTAGCTGTGTCCTTTATTATTTTGTTATAAGCATTTTATAATTTATAAACACTTTTTTATCCTCTCTCACACACTTACTTTGTCAAATGATTTCTTGTTCAATGCCAAAATATACTTTAACTTGATGGTTAATTGTCATGAAGAAGAAGTAATTGTATAATTGCCCACACTTTAAAATAAATATACTCTACTCTTACTAAACAATAATTATACAAATTAAAATTCCTAAGATTTATTTTCTGCCAAACATTGTATTTAGGGGCTGAGTAGGATTGCTTCCTGGATCTTAAGTGTATTCTATTTCTAACAGCATAAGGAGAATTATGGGGGGGGCGGGGAGAAAATTCTTGGGCTTCATTTCATCCCTACTTATATATTTACTTAAGTGTTATAAGCATTTTATAATTTATAAACACTTTTTTCCTGATCAAATATGGGCTTAATAAGACCAACACCTGCGGTGTTGCATAGCCAGTGCAAGCGAGTGAGGACTTGGAGGGCAAAACATAGGGGATGAGGAGAAACAGGAATAGGCACTGGCCAGGAACAGACACTAAATAGAAAGAACAGTAGAAAAAGCCAATGTTCTTTAGTGAGGGCAGGATGAGACATGCAGGAGTCAGTGAGGAAATACTGCGTAGAAGCTGGGAGGGGGACATCTTGAATCAGGACAAATTATTGAGTTCCTGGTAAGGTTTAGCCCTGGTTGTGCTGCCCAATAGCAGAAACTGCATACATTCACCTACTCAAGACTGGAAGCCTCCCCCAGACAGCTCCTGCAACAGAATAAAAGCACAGTAGGAGAGTGAAAATGATGCTTCAAAGTATAAGATAGGTCCTCCAGACACCTCCTATCAGTTCTGCCTTGGTCAAGGGTAAACTGTGTTGCTTCAGGAAAAACAGGCAGTTGAAGTGCAGATATGAGAACTCCTCTGATCTTAAATGGGTCCTGAGACCATCTATCCAAGTTTTATTAAGGAGCAAATCACCCAATGTGAACCCCATATTCCCTGAAGCACCTGAATGAAGGTCAGATTTTTCACAGAAAGATAACTGAGTATCCTACAATAAAAAATCTAGCTTTTCTCTCTTTAAAAAGGCCTGCTAATAATTTCACGTTTAAGGAAAACAATGAGCAGGAAGCGTCTGATCTCGAGTCTCATCGAACTGGAGCAAATATACTTTTCTACCACATTTGTTAACATCTCTAAAAGAACAACACATACTTGCCATCACTTTGCAAGGTAGTACCACTAAGTTATTCTAAGTTGATTCTTTCTCATTTCTCTTTTATATCATAACTGGTTTGATGATGCCTCCTAGAATTGTCAGAGTGAATAGGCTATCCAGATCTTAAAAATAAACTCTTGTTAGGGTGCCTGAGTGGCTCACTCAGTTAAATGTCTGACACGTGGTCTCAGCTCAGGTCATGATCTCATGGTTTGTGAGTTCAAGCCCCACCTTGGACTCTGCACTGACAGTGCAGAACCTGCTTGAGATTCTCTCTCTCCTTCTCTCTCTGCCCCTCCTTCACTTGCTTACTCTCTCTCTCTCTCTCTCTCTCAAAATAAATAAATAAACTTAATAAAAATAAATTCTTGTTGGCAATTTGGGTTTGTATCTGCAATTTTGGGTGGAGTTTTGGCACATGGAAGATCAGCTCCTTACATGATTTCGTGTGCATTTGTACGTATGATGAGTTAGTTGTACAGTGTTCTTACATAAAGAGAGAATAAAAAAGTAAAAGCCATAATCAGATAATTTTTCTATCTCCAAATCTGATATTTTAAGATAATTCTTTATAAGATCATAATTTCATAACTAGACATGTTAACTTCTTCCCTTCTTTGTACTGATATTTTTTATTATAATTATTTGTGACCTCTTTTCTTGTCATTAAAGATCATTTAAGGACTAAAATAAAATACGTCCCTATATTAAGCAATCACCTCACACACACACTTATATATTACAACTCTATTGCCGAGAATTATTATTAAAGTTTAGAGATAGTCTACTATGGAAGCGGTAGCCAATAAAAATATAAACTCATTTTACTATAAGTGAAACAGATACATACATTAAATAATATCTGAGGACAAAAGGTTACTTGCCTAAGACTGGTCCTGGCAGTCTGGCCTCCCAGAAGAGGAGATGACCCCCCACAAATCACCTAGGCAACTGGTTACTACTGTGTCCTTAGGGCCATTCCTTATCACAGCAGGGAGTGGATAGAGCTTCTGCAAATAGAAATGTTGATGTGGCAAATCCTCCAGCAACCTTGCCTTTTCATTCGTCTCTGCTGCGCATCTGGAGCCCCATCCCCTGATCCTACCACAGATGGGGCTGGCGCCCTCCCTCGCCACAGGTGCACTCTCTAGCTGGTAGAGAAAGCTGGAGCCTCGGTTCCCCCACACTATACAGGCTATCACACTCCGCCCCCCTCAAGTCAGGCAATGGATGGTTGCTTTTGTAATTGTGCTCCTTAAGAGCTCCCATGACATGAGGGACAGTCTCTCTTCCAGAGTTGGAAGTCTGGCTTGGCTAGACTTCTGGGTCTGCTCAAGAATACATGGGCAATCAGAATCCCACACACCTGCTGCTGTTTCTCTCTCCCAGTCTTTTCCCTAAATGCTGCTCTGGCAGGTCTGGTGTGTGTGCTGTCTAGCTATGTGCTCTGTTGCCATGACAACAATGACAATAGTAACAGCTACTATATAATAACTATCTACGGGGCTCAAAACTACTAGCCTTCACAACAACCTAAAGTAGTATTTAAATTATCTTCATTTTAGAGGTGGAAATTGAAGACAGAAGAAGCTAATTAACTCGACTTCATCTACTTAAATAATAAATGACGGGGTCAGGTTTTTAAATGCAGATTGGACTTTGCTTTGAATCTTTATAATATTACTTCAACTATTCAAACTGCTGAAATGGAGAAAACTAGGAGGGGGGCAAGATGGCGGAGAAGTAAGGAGCTCCGTACTTGCACTCGCGCCCATACATCACACAGAAAAGATCTGAAGCCATTGGAAACCTTACAAAACCCGAGAGACTGGGAGAAAAAAGACGCAGAATCCACTGAGAGAGACTTCTAATGTGAGTGTGAACTGGGGAAGATAAAATCGGGCGGGGATCTGAGACTCCAGGGTTGGAGGTGATCCCCCTCTACCCTCTACAGGGAGTGAAAGGGGAAAAGGAGAGAGTCCGAAACAGAAAAACCTCCACTCGGGGAGGGGGGAGGAACCTCCGCTCGGGGCATAGAAAGACTGTACTTGCCAAATACCTGCACACCAGGTCCCCTTGCGCCAACTGGTCCCGGGTTGGCGGGTGGGGTGCTGAGCGCACAGATTGCTGCTTTGTGCTGGCTCCTGGCGGCTGGACTTCAGAGCGGTGGCGCGCCTGCCGCCACTGTAGCTCCCGGGCAGCTTGGGCCCCAGAAAGAGCCGCGCGTGGAACCGGGCGTCCGCGCTCCTGGCTGGCTGGAACTCGAGAGGGAAGGCAAAGAGCTAAAAACTGGGAGATTTGCCTGTGAGTTCGTGTTTCGGGTGACGAGAGGGACCCGGTTTTCCTCACTCCAGGGGGCTCGGGCTCGGTGCACCCGGCAGGCAAGCCCCCGCGCATGCGCGCCAGCTGGACCCAGAGAAGGAAGCAGCGATTCTGACTCCGCCCCCAGAGCTCGGCAGGGGACCTGGAATTGCCCGAGGGGTTTGCCTGGGAAGCTGTGTCTAAGGCAATTTCAGCGGGGCACGCGGACTGGGATTTGGAGATTGGGACTGGCCTGGGTTGAAGCGTGCAACCAACTTCGGCTTCGCCCCCGGTACGGGGAGTTGATACGCCCAAAAAAGCGAGTTGCAGCACTTGGTTCAAGAAGGGATGGAGCACCTTCACTCTCCTCCCCACAACCACCAAAGCAGAGCTCCCGCCTGAGGCATCGGATCACGGCACGCCCATCCCTGCCTGAGAGCTGCCCTTCTCCCTTTTTCTTTTTTCTTCTTCTTTCTCTTTTCTCTCTTTTTTCCCCAGAACACTGACCTGATTAACTATTGTCTCCAATTTCCTTAAACAATCACAACGAGTCCATTCTGTAGATGTAAATTCTACACCTAACGACATTTTCATCTCTTTCTCTCAAAAGTAATTAGACTATATAGTTTCTCTGGATGATTCCAGCATCCTTCTCTCACCTATCCAACCATATTCTACCCTTTACCTCTTTGAAAAAAGCTTCTTATCTCTTCTGCCTGTTCATTCTATTTCCAATTTTTCCTCATCCCCGCCCTGTCTTCTCTCTCTTTCTCTATGCTCTTCAACCAGCACTGCATACACCAGCTATTTAATTGTAGCTGGGAAATCCGGTTATATGCTTTAAACCATTCTTTGTCCATTGGTTTTCTTTTTTCCTTTTCTTTTCTCCTTTTTGACCCTTTTATGTATTTTATACTCCCTATTATTTGCCCTCCCTCCTCTGTCTTTTCTCTTAACTTTTTCGTTTTCCCACTCACTTTGCATGTTAGTTGAATTAGCCTGTGCGTTTGTGTGCTCCTGCTCCCTGTGTGTTTGTCTGTCTGTTTACTTTTCCAGGGCTACCTCAAGAAACAAGCTAGAGTACACAAGGTGGAGAGTCCCAAATATCACTATGAATAAGAAAATAAAATAACCAAGGTCCCAACAAGAGAGACCGAGAGATACCATTCAAAAAACACTCTATGAAAGGATAGGCCCTGGAAAGTCACAGAGTCTTCTTGGATATAGCAGCGCTCATAGAAACAGAGAGCATAACAGGTCTTTAAAACCAACAAGAGCCGGAAAGCTAACTAAAATGATGAAACAAAAGAGCTCTCCTCCAAAGAAACTCCAAGAAGAAATGACAGCGAATGAACTGCTCAAAACAGATATCAGCAGCATAAGTGAACAAGATTTTAGAATAATAATGGTAAAATTAATAGCTGGGCTTGAAAAAAAACATAGGGGACATCAAAGAAACTATGGCTACAGACAGAATGGAAAATAAAAATAGGCATGAAGAATTAAAAAATGCGATAAATGAGATACATAATAAATTAGAGGCCTCCAATGCATGGATTGAAGAGGCAGAAAGGAGAATAAATGATTTAGAAGACACCATTATAGAAAAACAAGAAGCTCACAAAAAAGAGACAAACTGATCCAGGAACAGGAAAGAAGAATTCGAGAGCTCAGCGATACAGTCAAACGCAACAATATCCATATTATAGGAATCCCAGAAGACGAAGAGAGAGGGAAAGGTGCTGAAGGAGTCCTGGAACAAATTATAGCAGAGAACTTTCCCGACCTGGGGAAGGAAGTAAATGTGGAAATACAAGAAGCTCAGAGGACTCCCCTCAGACGTAACTTGAATCAATCTTCTGCACGACATATCATCGTAAAAATGGCAAAATACAAGGACAAAGAGAGAATTTTGAAAGCAGCTAGGGAGAAAAGGGCCCTCACATACAAAGGGAAACCTATCAGAGTGGTGACAGACCTATCTACTGAAACTTGGCAGGCCAGAAAGGAATGGCAGGAGATCTTCAATGTGATGAACAGTAAAAATATGCAGCCAAGAATCCTCTACCCAGCAAGCCTGTCTTTCAAAATAGAAGGAGAGATAAAAACCTTTCCAAACAAACAGAAATTGAAAGAATTTGTCACCACGAAGCCAGCCCTACAAGAAATCCTGAGGGGGATGCTCTGAAGGAAAGGTTGCAAGGAACAAAGATTCCAGAGACACCACCACAAACATGAACCCTACAAAAGATACAAAGACTCTAAACCCACCTATTTCAATAATAACACTGAATGTAAATGGGCTGAATGCTCCAATCAAAAGACATAGGGTAGCAGAATGGATTAAAAAACAAAATCCATCTATATGCTGTCTACAAGAAACTCATTTTAGACAGGAAGATACCTTCAGATTAAAAGTAAGGGGATGGAGAAATATATATCATGCTACAGGAAATCAAAAGAAAGCCGGAGTAGCGATACTTATATCACACAAACTGAACTTTAAAATAAAGACAATCACAAGAGATGAAGAAGGGCACTACATAATAATTACAGGGTCCATCCATCAGGAAGAACTAGCAATCATAAATGTCTATGCACCGAATATGGGAGCACCTAAATATCTAAAACAATTAATCACAAACAGAAACAAGCTTCTAGATAAGAATGTGCTAATAGCAGGGGACTTTAATACTCCGCTTACAGCAATGGATAGGTCAACCAAACAGAAAATCACTAAAGAAATAATGGACTTGAAAGACACATTGGACCCGATGGACCTGACGGATATATTTAGAACTTTACATCCTGAGGTCAGGGAATTTAATTTCTTCTCAAGTGCGCATGGCACATTCTCCAAGATAGATCACATACTGGGACATAAAGCAGCCCTCAATAAATATAAAAGAATAGATATCATACCATGCACACTGTCAGATCACAATGCTTTGAAACTTGAAATTAATTACAGGAAGAAGTCTGGAAAACCTCCAAAAACATGGAGGTTAAAGAACACCCTTCTCAAGAATGAATGGGCCAATCAGGTGATTAGAGATGAAATTAAAAAATATATGGAAACAAATGAAAATGAAAACACAACAATTCAAAATCTATGGGATGCGGCAAAGGCAGTCCTAAGAGGAAAGTACATTGCTCTCCAGGCCTATTTCAAGAGATTAGAAAAAGCGCAAGTCCAAAATCTAACAGCTCACCTAAAGGAACTAGAGGCAGAGCAACAAGAACTCCCTAAACCCAGTAGAAGAAGAGAAATAGTAAAAATTAGAGCAGAAATAAACAACATAGAGACCAAAGAAACAATTGAACAGATCCATGAAACCAAGAGTTGGTTTTTTGAAAAGGTAAACAAAATTGACAAACCTCTAGCCAGACTTATCCAAAAGAAAAGAGAGAGCACCCAAATAGACAAAATTATGAATAAAAAAGGACTTATTACAACCAATCCCTCAGAAATAGAAGCAATTATCAGGGAATACTATGAAAAATTATATGCCAACAAATTGGACAACTTAGAAGAAATGGACAAATTCCTAAACACACACTCACTACCAAAATTCACATGGGAAGACATAGAAAACCTGAATAGACCAATAACGAGTGAAGAAATCGAATCAGTGATCAAAAATCTCCCAACAAATAAGAGCCCTGGACCTGATGGCCTCCCTGGGGAATTCTACCAGACATTTAAATCGGAATTAGTCCAAATTCTTCTCAAGCTATTCGAAAAAATAGAAATCGAAGGAAAACTCCCGGACTCACTTTATGAAGCCAGCATCACTCTGATTCTCAAGCCAGAGATCCAGCAAAAAAAGAGATCTACAGGCCAATATCCTTGATGAATGTGGATGCAAAAATCCTCAACAAGATCCTTGCAAATCGAATCCAGCAGCATATAAAAAGAATCACCCACCAAGATCAAGTGGGATTCATTCCTGGGTTACAGGGCTGGTTTAACATTCGCAAATCAATCAGTATGATCCATCATATCAATAAAAGAAAAGATAAAAACCATATGATCCTGTCAATAGATGCAGAAAAAGCATTTGACAAAATACAGCATCCCTTCTTAATAAAGACTCTCGAGAAAGTTGGGATAGAAGGAACCTACTTAAACATCATCAAAGCCATCTATGAGAAGCCTTCAGCTAACATCATCCTCAACGGGGAAAAACTCAGAGCTTTCCCCTGAGATCAGGAACATGACAGGGATGTCCACTCTCACTCCTATTGTTTAACATAGTGCTGGAAGTCCTAGCATCAGCCATCAGACACCAAAAGGAAATCAAAGGCATCAGAATTGGCAAAGAGGAAGTCAAACTTTCACTCTTCGCAGATGACATGATACTCTACATAGAAAACCCGAAAGACTCCACCAGAAGCCTACTAAAACTGATCCAAAAATTCAGCCAAGTTGCAGGGTACAAAATCGACGAACAAAAATTGGTTGCCTTTTTATACACCAACAATGAAGCAACAGAAAGAGAAATCAAGAAACTGATCCCATTCACAATTGCACAAAAAACCATAAAATACTTCGGAATAAACCTAACCAAGGATACAAGAGATCTGTATTATGAAAACTATAGAAAACTTATGAAGGAAATCGAAGAAGACACAAAGAAATGGAAAAACATTCCATGCTCATGGATAGGAAGAATAAATATAGTTCAGGTCCTTTATCCAATAAATATAGTTAAGATGTCATTACTACCCAAAGCTATCTACACATTCAATGCAATTCCAATCCAAATTGTACCAGGATACTTCTCAAAACTAGAACAAACTATCCAAAAATTTGTATGGAACCACAAAAGACCCCGAATAGCCAAAGTAATCCTGAAAAATAAAACCAAAACGGGAGGGATCACCATCCCAGACTTTAGCCTCTACTACAAAGCTGTCATCATCAAGACAGTATGGTATTGGCACAAAAACAGACACATAGACCAATGGAACAGAATCGAGAACTCAGAAGCGGACCCAAAAGTATACAGCCAACTAATCTTTGACAAAGCAGGAAAGAATACCTGATGGAAAAAAGACAGCCTTTTTAACAGATGGTGTTGGGAGAACTGGACAGCAACATGCAGAAGAATGAAAGCAGATCATTTTCTCACACCATGCACAAAAATAAACTCAAAATGGATAAAGGACCTGAACGTGAGACAGGAAACTATCAACACCCTAGAGGAGAAACCAGGAAACAACCTCCTTGACCTCCACCGCAGCAACTTCTTACTTGACACATCCCCAAAAGCAAGGGAATCAAGAGCAAAATAAATGATTGGGACCTCATCAAGATTAAAAACTTCTGCATAGCAAAGGAAACAACCCACAAAACTAATAGGCTACCAACGGAATGGGAAAAGATAGTTGCAAATGACATATCAGATAACGGGTTAATATCCAGAATCTATAAGGAACTCACCAAACTTCACACCCGAAAAACAAACAACCCAGTGAAGAAATGGGCAGAAGATATGAACAGACACTTCTCCAAAGAGGACATCCAGATGGCCAACAGACACACGAAACGATGCTCAGCATCCCTCCTCATCAGGGAAATACAAATCAAAACCACACTGAGATACCACCTCACGCCAGTCAGAGTGGCTAAAATGAGCCAATCAGAGAACTCTAGATGGTGGCGAGGATGTGGAGAAATGGACACCCTCCCACACTGTTGGTGGGAATGTAAACTGGTACAGCCCCTCTGGAAAACAGTGTGGAGGTTCCTCAGGAAACTAACAATAGAACTCCCCTAGGACCCAGCAATAGCACTGCTAGGAATTTACCCAAGGGATACAGAAGTGCTGATGCATAGGAGCACATGGACCCCAATGTTCATAGCAGCACTCTCCAGAATAGCTAAAACATGGAAAGAGCCTAAGTGACATCAACAGATGAATGGATCAAGAAGATGTGGTTTATCTATACCATGGAATACTACATGGCAATGAGAAACAGTGAAATCTGGCCATGTGTAGCAACATGGATGGACCTTGAGGGTGTTATGCTGAGCGAAATAAGTCAGGCAGAGAAGGACAAATATCATATGTTTGCACGTATAGGAGGATTAGGAGGAACTTAACTGAGGAACAAGGGGGAGAAGAAGGGGGGGAAATGGTGGGGGAAAGGGAGAGAGGCAAACCATGAGAGACTCTTGAATGCTGACAAAAACTGAGGACTGATGGATGTGGGGGGCAGGGGGGATGGGCATGGAGGAGGACACTTGTGGGGATGAGCACTGGGTGTTATGTGGAAACTAATTTGACAATAAATTATCTGTAAAAAAATGCATAAATAAACATTAAAAAAAGGAAAAAAATAAATGGAGAAAACTAAGCCACTTTTTTAACTAAGCCACATTTTAGGACTTTGTTAAGTCCTAAACCAAAGATCCTCAAATTGCTTTTGACAAAGGTCTGCTACAGAAAAGAAAATATTGTTAAGAAAATCATAAGGAAGAGTGAATACATTTACAATACTGTACTGAGTTTGTAAAGAAAAAATCCACATAGAAGTCGACCCTTATAGTTTAAACCCATGCTGTTCAAGGGTCAACTGAAAAGCTACCCACCACAAAAGTTCAGCCAAGTGACTGCTGGTAAACAATAAGTAGCTATCAGTGACTCTATCAATGTCATTATCAGTTTTTGCTAATTTTCATACATCTTTGGAAGGAAATTCCACTTTTGAAATAAATTATTGGTATTTTGTTTCTGGTATAAAGCATAATAATTCATTAGCAAAACATGTCCTTCTACTTTGATAAGTATACTTTAACAAAACTGATATCAGTATATATAATGTGCATTTTTATACAGCTGTGCAAATCAGCAAAACAGCTATGTAAATACAGCTATACGCTTGCAAATCAGCAAAACATCAAAAACAGTTTAATGAAATTATTGTTATGCTTGCCTGCATATTCTCTTTAGGTCTGTTATACTCAAACAAACAATAAAATTAAAAGATACATAATTCACTATGTATTAAATGCTTTTTCATGAGATTTATTTCTTTTTGTTTTCACTTGAGGAAAAATCACCAACTATGTTGTTATTATCAATATTTTCACATAATTTAAGTTCTATTTACAACAATGACGATTAGCTATTCTCTCTCAGGACACTGTACCTCTTTGATGGTTCATTTTAATTGACTTCCATCTAAATAATATTTTTCTGAAGGAGTATCACCTGGAATTTTTAATGACATTTTTTAAAGATTCCTTATATTCAAATGTTGACCATGAATTTTACAAATCATTCTTAAATATTTTAATGAGGTCATACATGATAAATTACTATCAAAGGAATTATTGCAAAAATATTTTAAATGTAGCATATAAATCACTATTGCCTATATAATAATTTAACTTCCTCTTAAAGCATAACTTAGTTTCATACACTATTGAAGTTTTGATTTATTGTTTTCAATACTAGACTATTATTTCAAAAATTTAATTTGATATCTTGCTAATTTTCTTCTGGCAGCACTATACTTACTCTATACTATCTGGAAAACATTTCCTGTAGAAATCAGTATTCATACTAATGGATATAGATTCACAGGATGGCTATGAATCTTCTCTTTCACAGTCATACAAATATTTCCATGCTCATATTATTTCTATATACTTTCTATACATTTTAAAGAAAATGTATAGAATTCTTGTTGCCAAGTTTAAGTTCCTTAAACTTAAGGGAGAAAACTTTTATTCTAAATTTAAAAAATAAATTCTTTCAAACGTGAAATATCTTTTGGATCCATTAAGCATGAATAAAACAAATTCAAAAGTAGTTTTAGTATTCAGGAAAGTCCATGATTCACTTATTTGAGGATTTTTTTATTTTTTAGCTTAATTCTTCCAGTGTGCCTCATATCTTTTCTAAACGGATTCTAAGTGTTTTAACAGTCTTGAGTTAATATTTCCTTATATATCTGAGAATTCTTATGATGAAATCAGAAGGGAGGGAGACAGGGAAGTAAACACCTTGATCTCATTCTCTTCCTTCTTGCTGATCATGTGCTTTAGCTCTCACTGCCTAAAACCACAGGGAAGTCAGAAAGCTCACATAGAAGCTGTTAGTTGCAGCCCAGAGCACTGAAATCCTTCTCAAGGATTTGGTTGGGGTGACCATTCCCCAGTTGCTGCAGGTACTTCTACTAAAGCCTTCCACTTGCAACCTTCTCAAGAGGGCTATCATTGGGTGATTGAGGTCACCATGAATGGAGGTGCCTGGGAGTTACACATCCTCTGTGAGTGATGGGGAAACCGCTTACAAAAACCCTGCACCATTGTCTCAAGTTGGAAAAGACTCTGTGTCACAATTGACACCCCACAGATCCCCCATGGGATCATTCCAAAGCTACAGTTCACTTGAAACCACATTATTCTGAAGCTCTTTCCCATTTCCTATCTGCCTCCCTCACTCCTGCATTACTTTATCCTGAGAGCACCCTCTTGATGTACCGTGTATTCTACAATCCCCACGTTACGGTGTGCTTCTAGGGAATCTTACTTAAGAAAGAACAGGGACACATTAAATGTAGTCATAGAGATCAACCCATGGAGTAGAGAACAGAGTGAGTAACGGTGGAGAGTAAACCAGAAGACCTACTAATGAGAGACTGAAATATTAGGCATCTGTAACAGACAGTGCTTTGGTGCTCATCCAAAATGCATTACCCCAGTTTTTCTTACCAATGGATCATGACTTCAAGATTAAAACCTACTAAACCTCTCAATATCCCTTGGAACTAGGAATGAGTATGTAACCTAGTTCAGGCCACTGAGATGTAGGCCAAAGTTTCAGAAGAGATTCCTTCTTCCTAATCAAAAACACAAAGTTACGGTAGAAGAAAGACATTTTGCTCTTTTCCCTTTCCCCTTCTTCATGTCTGGAAGATGGGGACTGGCAGCCCAGAAGGACGGCAACCATCTGGTGACCATGATCCAAATGAAAGTAGGAGGACACAGGCAATATGTTAAGATAACTTAGTGGGAAGAGAGTATGGGTCCCTGTTGTGCCAGTCTGGACTGCCTACCCCTAGATTTCTGGTTGTGCAAGAAAAATTACACCTCTTTTTAAACCACCTTTAGTTTAGATTTTCTGTTATTTGTGGCTGAACTCATTTGTATTACAACAACCATTAAAAGAATAAAATAAAGTTATGCCGGAGACTCAAGTTTTGTTCTGGCAGAGCAACACTCCTCTGTAACATAATATCTTTCCCCTCTAAGCATTTAGTCTAGTTCATGACTTCTGCATCATGTGCACTGAACAATAAAGCACCCTGGCAAGGCACATCAATGTTTTTAATCATGCACAGAGACATGATTCTGAAGCCTGAGACAAAATATCTGGAGAGTAAGGAGGCCATTCGGCACACAGAACAATGTTAACAGGTGCAGGAAAATCAGCCAAATGGAAATTGTCTGAGGCTGAAGGTCTCTGTGTCTTATCCAAATATGTGTCTGAGAGTTGTTGACCAGTGTAAATGCTCATGGCTCTGGTTTCAAATCTTACCCAAGAGAAGAAATAAGTCTTGTCACTACCAAATATCCAAGTGCCTTTTGGGCAGATATTGCACATATTTTCCAGGAGGAATAGTTTTCTGGGTCAAGTCAGATTTATATTCTATGGACACAGACATAAGTGCCTTATTTATTATTTTTTTAAATAGCAAAGAACAATGTGATAAGTGTTAATACTTCTGACAAGTGTAAAAACAGAGAATCTATGTTTTTAAAGCCTTGTGGGTAACATCTCTTTGTCTTTGTGACATATACATAATTTTATAGTCAAGCACCAGGAGCAAGAGCTCTGGGCTTGAATTGAATAACGTAGGGATAGGGGAATTATAAGAAGTAACAAGGAATAGAACCCAAACCAATTTATCACATCAGGTATTAATGTGCAAAAGATACAAATTTCCATAATTTTTGGGCAGAGACAATGAAATTCCATTTGGCTCCAAAAATACGCTGTATAGGATATTTTCACAAGCCCTGTTATTATTAGAAAGGGACCATCAGTATGCACCACACACACACACACACACACACACACACACACACACACACACACATCGCCCTGGTAATCATTCATCTATAATCTTTTACTTATTTTATAGTTTGAAGCCAGTGTTTCTTCGAGCTTTGAACATGAGTCTTGGAAACCAAACTCAGCCAACATTCCTATGGAAGAGAATCAACCCTAGATGATGTAAGAAACTTCATTCCCAGAGACCATAATTTCTGGATGTAAAATACTATTCTGAGGAGAAAATTTAAGCTCTATTCTTACCAACTACAAAAACAATGAATCTGACTACATTTACTGGTGTGTTTAATAAAATAATGACCACATGGAGAAGCAATTTGTGAAGAAACACTCACTTTAGACAAGAAATATTTGACTTAGTTTTTGTACTCTCTAACACTTAAAAAATTTATATTCAAGGTGTAGATAAAATGAACCACAGAAAAGGATTCGTCTTCTAGCCTGAGGTGGATGGCCTAAGTCATTTCCCATTCATTCATTCATTCATTTGTTCATTCAAAACAGATAAAGACATTTACTGTACGACCAGCTAAGTACAGGAATTCAAAGTCGTAAGTGGCAAAATTCCTCAAAGAGCTTATAACCAATGTAGTAGCAGAGATGAAACTATAAGGGAACCCTTATAATTATAAACATACACATACAACAAGGAACATGCAACAGGGCTGTGGCACTGTACAACTCCAGAGGGAAATGGGGAAAAAAAAATGTTAAGAAAAGCTTAACAGAACTATTTGGACAGATTATTAGAGAATCGGTGAGAATTTGTCAACTTGATACTGAAATTAAGAGAGAAACACTAAAAAAAATGCATCACATAGAATAAAAATGGACATGAGAACAACTGTCAACCCATATCTATAAGGATAGAATAAAGCTTGATTATGAAAACTCGTGTTTGGCACATCAGGAGTTGGATTTTAATAGGTGGTAAGGGCCCATTGAAGAATTTTAACCATCGAACATGAATAGATATCTATTTTAGGAACCTGACTGTGACAAACTTGATTGTATTGGAGGAGAGAGATGGATGGTCGAGACAGAGATAATATGTAATACAAAAGGAATGGGGAGAAACTAGATTAAAGCAGTGATTTAGATAATTGAATAGACAATACAGTACAATGCTGAGACGTGGAAATGGGTGAAAAAGAAAAGCTGATAATGTCTCTTGGGTCTTTACTCTGGAGGTTTAGGTGGATGATATGGGGCATTTAATAATATGGGACAGATATATCTAAAAGAGTGGAGAAGATAATCCACTTACGGTCGTATAGGACACACTGGTAGAATCTTCTGGTGGACATTTGAAAATACAGATATGAATTTGAAAGGTAAAAACATAAAGTCACTGGCAGTAAGAGTAGAACTTAAAGTAAAAGGATAAGAGACGATCTCTCAAATAATGCCTTATTAGGGCAACTGGGTGGTTCAGTCAGTGAAGTGTCCATCTCTCGCTTTCGGTTCAAGTCATGATCTTTCTGTTTTGTGAGCCCCCAGTCGGTCTCTGTGCTGACGGTGCAGAACCTGCTTAGGATTCTTTCTCTCTCCCTCTCTCTGTTCCTCCCTCACCCACACTGTCTCTGTCTCTCTCAAAAATAAATAAAAACACTCAAAAATTTTAAAAAGAATGCATTATTGAAAAGAGAAGAGAAGTCAGGATAGACTCTTAGGAAACTGTCCCTTCAGGGGTCAGACAAGAGAAGAGAGGATGCTAATTTTAATTTCAACCATTACTTCTGGCTTACTTGTATCCCTTTTTGTGTGCCTTTGTTATTTGTTGAATTTTCCAATCTAGATTCAATTCAATTGACCAGCATCACAGATAAAAAAGAAAGGCTGAGTTTGAATAGCATGTCAAAAATTGTACTAAACATTTTCAGATAAACCTCAATATGAACATATATTAAAATGTTATGCATATTGTTTTGCATTTGCATCAAAAGTTCTAACAGTTTTGAAAGAAAAGGAAATTACCTACATAGCAACTTTTTGAAAATACCTCCAAAAACTTCCCCAAGCTATTCAAGAATTATAATACAGTGTTAAACAATTCTTTAGAGTGTCCAGACCCAAGATTATAAATTCAAGAATGAAAAGCTGGCAATATGCTTAGAGGAATAAAAGAATATGTAAATATGTCTATGAAAAAACCAACACACCTCAAGGTATACAGGTTTCAAGAAATACCATTGGTTTAATAATCATACATTTCTAATTTCCAGAGAGCCTTAAAAGAGATGAGATATTCAGAAACTGCAGCTTTTCTATGCAGAGAGTAGTAAGAACAACAAATTCCAGTGCCCCACCTATTAACTGAAAAGGGGGAAATTTAACTGAAATAGCTATTTCATATATATGACATGTTAACTAAATTCACCCGTTGATCGAGAACAATGCAACTTTATCATTGACAGATTGCAATAACTAGGTAAAACTACTATCCCAGTTTTACTTCCTTATAGTAGTAAATATAAGAGAAACTGAAGATGGCAAGACATCTTCTAAGCCTTAGCATTTGATAGGGTTCTCCAAGTACTTTTCTGTCCCCAAAAACAATTTGAAACATTTTTTACAGAGGGGTGCCTGGGTGGCTCAGTGGGTTAAGCATCTGGCTCTTGATTTTGGTTCAGATCATAATCTCATAGTTTGTGTTTGGGCCCTACATCATGTGCTATGCTGATAGTGGGGACCTTGCTTGGGATTCTCTCTCACTCTCTTGCTCTCTCTGCCACTCTCCTGCTCGCTTGCTCTCTCTCTCTCTCTCTCTCTCTCAAAAAATAAATAAACTAAAAAAAAAAGATTTTTTTATAGAGATCTAGTTTTATATAGTACATTGCCTTATCTGATACTCCAAACAAACTTTAGCAAAGATAAAACATGATTATTTCATTTTTAGAGGTGAGGAGGCTGAAAAGTTGCAGTAAATGTAAAATTAGTTAGAACTAATAACTTTTCAAAACAGCATGTTGCAAGCACCATGCGCTGAACACTCCTTCATTAAGTTTTCTCATCTTCACAGACAACTGAAGAGTTGATACTAATTTTATTTTCAGTTTCCAGATGAAGAAACTGAATTTTATAGAGGTTTTCCAAGGTCACATAGATAGTGAGTGTTAGAAATGGGACACAACTCAATCTATCAGATGCTAAATTTCATGTTTTTAACCTTTGTTCTGTTTTCTCTGTGTGAAATGGCTTTGGAGAGTCCTTATCAAAAAAGAGTAGATCAAGAAAAGATAGAGAATTGGGATCAGGCAGCAATTGTGAAACACTTTGAGGCATATGGCTTCTAAATGGGAGAAGTGGGATTAAATCCAGGTTCATAACTCCAAACTGTGGGACCCTGAATCCAAATCCTTGCAAAATACCCTGAATACAGACACAGTTAACCAAGTTCACAGTCACTCATAACTGCTTTGGATTTTAAATTTCCATGCCATTATATGATTATCTATGCTGACACCCAGAGTGGTCAAATTTATTTAACACTGATATAGACTTGGTGTAACTTAAGAACAGTGAACAAAATCTCACATGAATGTTAAACTTAGAAAAAATTTTGACAATATGATAATGCCTTTTGAGTGTTTCCTATGCTTCCGGCACTGAGCTATATTATTTATAAATATTACCTTATTTAATCTTAAACTTCCTGGGTATCACATTGTAAGTTCATTTTTTATACATTAAATATCAAGAAGCTTCAGGTTTTTAAGGGACCCAGTGTCCAGGAAATGAAATAGGGTTCCAAGTGTTAATAAAATGTCTAAGAGTTATCCAGAAGCAATAGATGAGGTTTTCCAACAGAGCCTACTGAGACCAAATTGCTGCATGATGAAAATGTGTTCTTATCATTCCTAGACGGGGAAGGTGAAGAACACTGTGACATGCTCAGCTAAATGGCTCAGTGCAACCCTTTCCTGGCCTGGATGCATTTTATCCCTGCACTTTCTGTGCTCTTGAACCAGAACTACATTTCCAGTCCAGTGACCCCCTGAGACAGCATACTTTCAGGGTAATCAGCTGTAAGGTCTGGAGAATCTTGCATTCGGAAAGTATTACAAAACAGTACCGTTATGAAAAACAAAGAGAAAACATTAAGACTCACTCTTATTACAAGATATAAAGTACTAAAAAAGTACAGAGTAACTCTCTATTTTTGTTTAGTAGACAATTGCGTATATGAAAGAATCATTTATTCACTTATTGGTTAGATAGGAAGACGAGTAATAGCTTCTACATCAAAATAAGACTATTTTTTGGGTGAGCATACATGAGCATAATATTCCATGGAATTTTTTCCCCAGACAGTTAAATTAACTCATTGGAAATGTAGCATACTAAATGATTCCTTCCAAGAAGTAACATGCAATCATTTCTTTTTCAGGCTTGATTAAATTCCCTCTGCCTGTACAAATTTTATATCTGTGCCCAAATTTTATGTATCTAGTTCTGATCATTGAACAGAACACAGACCCTGCATGATCTATGTCTAGTACCAGACAAACTCAAATAACAGGAGTTTTCTTCTTCTAGGGAGTTGCAGGGCTCCAAAAATACCATGTACAAATGTACCATGTCTGGGGTTGCACCCTAAGGAATGTAATATACATATACTATGTGAATGTGCCCTCTTCCCAACAAATTTAACACAGGCTTTTGTCTTCATCTGGTGACGGAAGAACAGTCTAACTGAAGTAGATCTTTGTTGTAATTGAATGTAGAACCACTTTACTGAGCAAAATACATTAACTTATACCAGTCAGACTTGGTATACATGGGACTCCTACGTGGAGTGGGGGACTGGAGTGGAATCTCAAAGCAGAGTCCAGTAAACAAGTCAAAGAGATAGGCAGATTCCAGGAAGGGGGCAAATTCAACAAGATTAGAAGCATTTAGATTCAGAGTCACCATTTGCTCCACTGGCTCCATTGACGAGGTGGAGATATGCTTCAGCTATGAAGACAGCCAGTTTATGTGGCCATTTCCCTAGTCACTGTGCAGACTACCCTTCAGCTACATGGGGAAGGGGCAGGGGGTGCCTGGGAGCATTGCCAGTGCTTTGCTTGAGGAATCAGACAAGTGAGGAAAGCAAAGAGGAAGCAAATGTGAAAATATATAACACTTGTTAGCATTGACTACTGTGTGTTCCTTTGCTGTGCAAGCATTACAAGCGATGTAGCAGGTTTACGAACATTACTTAGCTAGTTTATTAACCAACTGAACATTTATGTTTATTCAGATATATGGAATGTGAAATATGCAGGGTTGTGCAAAATGTGAGAAAAAAAGCCAGCAAAGACAAAAATTCTGTCTTAAAGAAAATCAAAGTCAAGGTCAGACATTAAAAAAGTATCTTAACTCACTGTAGTTTAAAACCCAGAAATAAAGATTGTGAGCTTTTTAAAATCCACTGTTAACCTGAAATGAACCTATAAAAGCAGTACTACCTGACCTTTGGGTTCTGTAAGACATCCCTGTGTCTTTCTAAAGAAGTCCTTTTCTTCTGCTTTACTCTGAATAGGGTTTGCTATTTGCAAATAAAAAAATACCAACTAGGGGCGCCTGGGTGGCTTAGTCGGTTGAGCGTCCGACTTTCGCTTGGGTCATGATCTCGCGGTGTGTGGGTTCGAGCCTCGTGTCGGGCTCTGTGCTGACTGCCAGCTCAGAGCCTGGAGCCTGTTTCATAGTCTGTGTCTCTCTCTCTCTCTCTGACCCTCCCCTGTTCATGCTGTCTCTCTCTCCTAGAAATAAATTAAAAAATATTAAAAAAAAAAATACCAACTAACAAAGTGGCATAATGACATTTGGCTTGCAGGTTCTAATAGAGTTTGGGTTATTTTTTGCAAAGGGACAGGCATACTGTAGGCATTCCATAAAAGTGGCTGTTACTAGCAGGGTAAATTGATTATCTTAGATTTGCCTGCTTTATCTCTTTATACTTTAGGCCCAGTGAAAGAAAGGCAAAGGCTATTTAACGTTGGAACTATGGAAGGAGTGATGGATCAATGGGAGAGTAAGGGGGCATCGGCACAGAAGCAAAATCAATGCCAGTGGTCAAAAGGTGACAGATATTAAAGCTACATCACCCTCACGTAATACTCAGTCATCTTGCCATGTTAACTGCAGATGTAGCTCTTTCACAACACACGGTGCCAAGCTGCGAGTTTACATCTAAGAAAAATATTGATTTCATACAGGCTCCTTTTTTCATTCATAAAAGAAGGGAAAGGAAATTTCAAGCCAATTTCCAAGAAAGAAAATGTTAATTTTTAAATGCAGATGATTAGCACTCTAAAAATGAAAAACCTAGTAATCATGTTATGGGGGTAAGTAAGACTATCCCACAAATATGTAGGCTATGTTGAAAATAACTGAATGGTATTTTTTATTTTCTTCCATTGATTTACAGGATTGAAGGGTTGAACTAGAGTTGTTTTGTAAAGACATGGAGTTTAAAAATCAGGTATCTAGACACAAAAAAAGGTATCTAAACACAAATACACTATAGATCTTAGTATATATAGACTAAACAGTAAAATTATGCATTAAATATACATATTAAAATATGGTTCATTTAAATATGCTCATATGATTTAATTGAAGTGATCAACCTTAAAATTGTCTTTTTTCTCTGTTGAAGAAAAATGTGTAAAATAAAAAATATGTTGGTCGGGGAAAAATAATATATGGTAAACCAGAGTAACAGACAAATGCTTTTGTGATTTCTGTCACAGGTTTTCATTACAGTCGTGTGCCATTTTAATTGTATCATAGCTATAGCACCTTTACATTAAAAGTTGAAGAGTAGATGTAAATAGATTGTTTCAACAAATGGAAGGATTTTACCTTAAATAGAAAGAATTATATGTACTTGTGTGCATATGATAGCTGACATATACACTTCCTTAGAAAAAACAACTCCTCTTATGATTTGTAAAATAAATAAGCAAAATCTCTCCCTTTTTAGGGGATTCACAAGCAATGAAAGAAAAGCAACCCTCTACAGTTTGCATCTAGTACAGTTTCTAATCAGTAGAGGGCTCCCTCGTCTGTACAAGACCCAATTACAAATGCACAGTCTGTACATGTAGCCAGTCACACATTGTGCACACACATGCACACACACACACACACACACACTCTTACACACACCATCTAGATGAATAAAGCTGTCCTTTTTCATTGTTTTCAAATCACCTTTAATATCAGTTGATTTTAAAGCTTAGGGAAATGAATGCATAGGCAACACCCACTGGCAATATGTTAGAACATTCTCTACCTAAAAATACTGATAGGTGTTTACAAGTTTCCTTCATTTCACTGTGACATTCCTCAGCTCTGATGTGCATTTGGCTGCTTTCCTGAATTCACACATCTCTATGTTTGCTCATGTGCTTGTGCATTTTGCAGAAGTGTCACTACCCAAGCTTTGCAAAATAACTAACTAAAGCTCCTAAGTGATGCTACTGAGGCTGGGTCTTTAATATGCCCTCCAAACCTTGAGAGTACAAAAAAAAAAAAATCCCAACTAGTGATGTTTGCTTTTGATAGAAGTCACTGAGCCCAGCTGTATCTTTCTCCCACTGAAAAATTGATGAAGACATCCTAACTGGGTTGACTTTTATTTGGGAGGCTTTTCCCCCCCCTCTCCTTGGCCTGTGGGCTAGTTGACTCACTGATCCATGATGAAAATGCCAAAACTATGAAAACCCCACTGGGGCAGAAATTTGTAAGAGAAAGGGAATTTCTGGCTGTGCGAAAGCAGGGCTGGAATAATCTCAGGCTGTACCCCTAGGCCAGTTTTCATGATATAGTTAAAAACTAGCTGGACTGCCAACAGAATCAACTGTGTAAACATCTTGCTGATTGTTTGTTGTCGGGGCCTAGCAGAAGCTTAAAAACATTAGTTTGCATGGACTGCTGGTGGAACCCACTTATATCCAGCTGATCCTAGGTTATTACTCGGATATTTGCTAAGCAGCCAAATCCAAGAATTCATTTGGATGCTCTTAAAAGAGATAGAAGGGAAAGTGCCTGTGTTTTTCTTTACTTCTTCAACCATGGGGCCTATGAAACCTCTCTGACCCTCATTTCATTCGGGACAGAATTGATTGCTCCTCCTTCCTTTATGTCTCACTAGGCTATTAACTTCTGTGATCATTTCACTTGCTTCCTTTGGTATCCCATATTTCCATCAGCCCCTCCATCGTGGAGTTTAAAATGAGACCATTTTGATAGCAAAATGCTGCCTCTTGCCCTCTATCCCATTTACTCTTGGCAAAGTTGAACCTTTGAAATGCCTCATCTCGAAACCTAAATATTTCCGGTCATTTCCAGAAGATGTCTGTCTCGCATATATGCATGAAATAAGTCAGTCAGTAACTATTGAATACATCACCACTTCAGTTCAGGATTAGAAAGCCTCACTACGCATAGCTCTGAACTTTGCATGGCAATCCAAAGCTACTGGTAGTGAAGCTGATATTTTGATCTCCTCTCTAAATTCTGTGTTACTCTCTCAATTAGTTATAAAATTGAAGTAGAAGGAAGGAACATGATTAATTATAACCACCTCCACTCCCCAACCTCAGCAGCTACGCAATATTATCCTCATGGAGAAATTACAGTTCAGAGAGGCTAAGTCACATACAAAAATCATTAGTAAGTGGCAGTCGCAGAATTCAAACCCAGATCTTTCTAATTCCAAAGTCCTGTGACTGTTACACAGCTTCTGTAACATTAGATAAGAAGCCTACCCTCACATAGCAAGGGTTTATATCCAGATTATTATACCTCTGCCTAAAAAACACGAGGTGAAAATACAATGGCTTTAGAAATGAGGCCAGTCACAACACATCATTTTAAACAAACTGCTTTGCTTGGCGTTCAAATGTCACCCACTTTCTATGACCACGACCCCACACTAGAGATGCCCGTATTCTGATGTACAGTCTGCTCAGTAAGGTACTTCTAGCCCCTTCTCTGAGCCTTTGCTCAAGCTAGCCCTCTCAATGTTCTTTCTATTCTCACTTCTCCTCATGCATCCTGTTCTCGCTCATACTTTAGGACCTTGATCCACTTACTTTGGACTTTTTTTGCTTTCCTTGAACAGTTAATGTTGTAAATCACATTTTGCGTTTATATGTAACTCTCATATTGTTTCAGAGCTTTGCAAATGCATATGTCATTTTCAGATAGCTGGATAGTAATCTTTGGAGATCATTACCACTCTTTACTGTATGGTAGATATTAGGTAAGTTTATTCATATTGGATATAGGCAGCATATCTCATCACTTATCAATGGTTTTCACTGTAGTGAGAGGTAAATGACCTTCTCCACCTCGAAACTACTCAAGGTCTAGAAATTATCTAATCTAGAAACAATGTATCATATATCCCTGCCATTTCCTTTTTTAAACAAAAAGCTAAGGGGGTTTGTTTCTAAAAATTTTCTCGTGGGATGGAAAAGAGGAGAATGAGGAGAAAATAGGCAATACTTAGACATTTTTTTAGAGATTTCTATACATTTTAATGTATAATTTTGATATCTGTGGCAAGATAAAATTCTTTTTTTAAGTTTATTTATTTTGAGAGAGACAGAGAAAGCATAAGTGGGGTAGGGGCAGAGAGAGATGGGGAGAGAGAGAATCCCAAGAAGGCTTCACACTCCCAGTGCAGAGCCCGATGCAGTACTCGAAGTCATGAAGCCATGAGATCATGACCTGCGCTGAAACCAAGAGTTGGATGCTTAACTGACTGAGCCACCCAAGTGTCCCAAGATAAAGTTCTTTGATCAAGATTAGGCATATTAAGTTTAGGTTGATTTAAGCTAACAAAGAACACATACATTTCATTGACTATCAGAAAATATTTTATATAAATATATATTACATATATATTTAATCATGGCTAAATATCAATCCACGAGCATGAAATTTTTAGTAAAATTATAAAGGTCAAAATACTTAGTAGTGCAATCGATATATGGTTGATTATATCAGCAAGAATAGCAGATAGATCTCTGGTGGCAAATATTTAAATTTTCAGAACAACTTGACAAGTTTTCCTTTGTAGTCATCATTCTAAAAATATTTCTATAACTTAGAGAAGAGTTATAAATTATACAGAGTGGAAATATAGGGAGGAATAAGAATTTCTGATTCTAAAAGGGGTGGTAAATAATTTCATCTCTTTTACTGAATCTCTGTTGTTGGCAGTGACTGTCTAGATTCTAAAGCATTATGTTGAAAAGTCTCTGTCGACAAATCATGAGAGACTCTTGAATGCTGACAAAAACTGAGGACTGATGGATGTGGGGGGGAGGGGGGATGGGCATGGAGGAGGGCACTTGTGGGATGAGCACTGGGTGTTATGTGGAAACTAATTAGACAATAAACTATTTGTAAAAAAAAAAGGAAAGAAAGAAAAGTCTCTGTCATGTCATGATCGATTAGTAATGTCTGTAATAAATGAGGAACAGTAAGGCACAACATGTGTTCCATATAGTTCTCTCCCTTATATAAAAGGACTTCCTTACAGTTCCATTGGTGAGATTTTGTTATTTTGGGTTCTTCTTTGGGGTCCATGATGGGTTCATTCTCATTGATGTTGACCTCATAATGCAATATGAGAGCATTAAGTAAAAATGTATAAAATCCTCAGTATTTTGGGATATGTCCATACTGGGACACAATGGTAGTAGATTGCCAGCAGTGTTGTAAAAATAAACCAGATATCCAAGTGGTGGGTCAACAAATGGGGGAGAAGGTGTTTGCATTCCAGGGTGGAAATACTTCTACCACAGCTTGTTTCAAGTTACCAATATGAACCCATTAAACCAAGAGCTGGGAAAGAGTGTACACAACCCAAGTTAGTATGAGGGGCTACCACATACCACTGATTACAGATATGCTTCCAGGGTTGAGGGTGCTGAGTAAATGGGCCATAGAAGAGAAGATAGGCACAAGGACTCAGAGAAAGGCCCGAAGTCCATAGGTAAGCAGCTATCTACAAATGGGCAACAGCATCAGTTATAAATTAGAGCTCAAGCCAACATTTTGGAATACCATAACCTAAGTATCACTTTCAGTGCCATCCTTCACAAAAATACCTTGTACCTTATCCATTGACATGATGTTCAAATGTTCCAGGGCCATATGCTAAAGCAGCATAGTGTATCAATAAAGTACATGGCTTCTAGAGCCAAACTCCTTGGAGTTGAATCCTAGTTATGACATATGTTAACTGTCCATCTTGAGAAAGTAACTTATCCATTTTGTGTCTTAGTTTCACGATCGTTCAAAATAGAGATATTAATGGTACCTATTCCATGGAGTCATGTTTAAAATTAAATTAGTAATTGGAAAGTATATAGAATAATATCTGTATCTGGTGCACTGAGAATACTGTTTAAGTGTTTGTAAAATAAAATAAAATAAAATAAAAGTTTTGTGCATAAAATGTAGTTTGGAAACTTTTTTGAAAAGCACCATTAGCAGTATATAACTTGCCTTTGAACTTAGGACAGAGCAGGACAGCCACGATAAAAATGCTCATGGGGGTAACTGATTAACTTTACATGTATAAACATAACTTTACTTGCACTTTTATGTTATCCTAACAATTTGCAAAGATAACTGGGAATAATAATTATACTAACAAACATACAGCAAGTTTTTAAAGTTCTCTTATAGTTATTTAGAGTTTCATTGTAAATTTAGTAACAGGGCCAAGATTTACTTTTTATTCCTACAAAAAAACTCTTTTAAATTGTGATTGGAAAAAAAAATAATAAATTGTGATTGGATCTTTTTTATGTTAAATATATTATTGAACTTCATGATTCAGAAATTCATATCTTTTAAATCTAGAATATATATATCTATGAATATAATAACGGTTATTTTTTCTGTTAGAAACCTAAAAACCTCCCATTTTCCAAATATAAACTCATGAAAAGAAAAAAAAACTTCTGGCAGTGGTCAAGCTCATTTATCACAGTGATATTTTTTACCTCAGCATTAGATTTCTCAACTTCTAAGTCAATGTAAATGCTACATTTAGTCAAGTTTTTAACTAAAACAAGTTAAAATAAAGGAGAAAGAGCCTTTCCTGCCAGTTCTATTCAGTAGCATGTTAATCAGATTGCAGTAATAAGTATGAAACAATGCATGCAATTAGCAGTGGTTAATTTGAAACTACTTCATGTCAGTTTCTTTCAGAGCAATACGTTAGTAGAGTAATTATTTATTACCCTGAGGACATGATCAATGATATCCCTCCATAATAATGTCTGCAAAGAGAGTAGCATCTTCATCTGCATAAAAAGGAGCCATAGAAACTGGTTTTTTTTTTTAGCTAAATAAAAGCAGAAAACTGTTTCTAAGCTGTTTCCAACTATTTCATTAGTAATGATAGATAAGCAAACCATTTGTTACACTTCAATATTTTTATGGTAACATAATGCTGAGGGGGGAAAAACCCAATGAGCATTAGTGATTTAAATCCACAAAGCCTATCTTTATTGAGAAAGGGAAAAATGACCCATTTCTAAATGTCATTACAGTCATTAATGTGTATAGGCTAGGCTCTTCCACACACACAATAATTCACTAGTGCCTTAGCTGGAGCTTGGGGATAGAATTTATGGGAAGCCCTGAGTGATAACACATGGTCTACACAGCTGAGCCATGGTTGTCCAAAGACATGGAAGAGATGCCAGGTTAACCAGGTGGCTGCAATTAGATGGTGCATTTGAATAATTGAGAAGGTTGTATTAGAGGCTACCATTTTGGCTTTCTGACCTCACTGTATACTGGACAAGAAATCCTTTATGTCTTTATATCTAATAATTTACCTTATTGTATCAGAAATTCTGAGAAGGACTAGAAAAAACTCGCCTTCGGAAGTAGGTAGCCTGGGCATCGAAGGGGTGGAAACTAGAGAATGGAGTAGGCTAGAAAGGACAATGCCAGAAGTTGGACCAAGAAGAAATTGTTAGAATGATGTACAGATCTTAAATAGAGTCTCCGCATTATACAATTCCAGGAGGCTTCATTCATTGGGAGAATGACACTACCAGGAGTTCGGCGGTTGACAGCCCGCACAACTACATGTCGGGGGTCCAGCCTGAGGTGACAATTTGGAGGAGAGGAACATTTTATACAGAACAGGTATATATGTTTAGCATGACATCTGGGGGAGACATCAAAGTCAACATCCAGAGTAACGATCAAATGGAAGATATGGATCGGTTTGGGAATTCAGGTGAGGCAAGGTCGATAAATGTTATTCAGCTGGCATCACAAGTTGGCCATCTGGGAGAATGGGGGGGGGCGGCTATAGCTCCAATAGCATCAAAGATAAAGCTAAACTAATAAGAAGTTGGCCATATGGGGGGGGTGGATAGCTCTAATAGCATTAAAGATAAAGCTAAACTAATAACATTACCAGATATGTACCTTATTATGTAGCATAACCATAATATGTAGATGAAAGAGCAAAACTACTTACCAATGTATCAAATGGAAATAATAACTTTGTGATAAAATAAAAAGATTTTACTTTTAAGGTGGGTTTATGTTTTATGTGAGAGTTGTGTGGGTGGTTGATTTCTATGTTATAACTATCCAGACCTTTTCCTTCCTTGGGAACAGTCTTCCCTTTTGTATGAGAACTGTTCTCCTTCCACTCCATATTGTAATTCTGCTTGGTAGTGTCACACCCATATATGACTCAGATAACTGAACCATATTTTATCAGTCCCTGAGTGTGGGAGCTCTCTGCCCTGCTAGGCCACTTTGAGTTCTTTTTCATAATGTTTTGCATTCAAATAGGAAAAGACAGTAGCATCTGGTGTGGTACCATGAAATGTGAAGCTGATATCTGTGAGAGGCCATGTTCCCCACCATATGGAAGAAGTTGGTGTGCAGGAGGACAAAGCAGGGCTGGCACACAGAGAAGAGAGAGAGATCTTGATGGCATTCAGGTCCCCCTGCTTTCATTGTTCCTGAGAACCACCTGAATCCTTGCTCTTCCTGCAGTAACCAACTATTCCTTCAATATCACTATACACTCCAGTTTTCTTCTAACAATTCATTTCTTGCCTTAAGCTAGGTTGAACCAGGTCTCTGACCGAAGCAGAATATAATGTGCTTAGCACTAAACACACACTAGGCTTTAAAAAAATGTAGAGAGAAAAAGCACCACACATTGAATGTAAAATCCTACTGAACTTACAGCTCTTTGTAGATGAGAACTTAACTGCCTTTTAATTATTCCAGGTATATTAGGTGTGCCTTCTAAGTATTTTTTTTTAACTCTTTGAGGTAAGGTAATATATATTGTATATACTAGCATCACTAACGATATCTACTATGGTTCCAGGTTAAAAATAGTAACCCCCAATGTATTTACTGGGTTAAATGATCAAATAAGTTGCGTTTGACTATACACTTTTAACTTGTTCCATGCCCTGGGTTACCTCTTAGTGCGCTCAAAGTAATGACTTGTAATAGACATTTAAGATTTAAGGTACCTCTGGGGAGTCATTATCACTTTTTCCATCAGATTGGGCACAATATTGGTATCATTTCATGTGTTACTAATTTGGCAAGAACGGTTTCACTTCAAGAAAATCTAAAGCATAATGTGGGATTTTAGGCATGTTCTTAGTTTATCTGCCAACCAATCAACTTGGTAAAACCTAGAGTAACAGTCAAATCCCAGACATCTAAGCAGGAAAGTCCTGTGAGTCAAGTTGTTGAGATCTTTTAGACTTTTCATATAGTAAATGAAAAAAATACAGTTAGCAGCAAAAGAGAAATGTTTCCTATTTGATTTTATTAACTGATTGATATGAATTAATGCATTAGGATATTTGATTGTGTCATAAAATGTGTATATGAGCATCATGATTCAATTTAATGTACCTATTACTGGTTGATGTGCCATTATATTAGGCTAAATTAAAAGAATTTTATGGAAAAAAAATTACAATTAAAGACTTAAAATTGATTACATTCATAACTTAAAAGAAGATATTCTGTTCCATTAATATTTTGAATAATTATAATAATATATCAGAAAACAATGTGGGAAGCTCAGTAGGTAGACAAAGTAAAGCAAAGATAATCAGATTAAAGAGTCAAAAATAGAGTCTACTTTCTGTGCTAAATTCAATATTTTCTCTTTAGCCCAAATTTTTAAAAACTGAAAGAAGTCGCAGAGTTAACAGCTAATCTCAGCAAGTGAGTTTTAGGTCACGTTGTCAGAAAAGAGATTAATTTTCTCTCATCCTCCAAATTGCAAAATAAATTATTTCCAAATAAGGCATTTTAATTTTTTAATGATGTTTTCATAGATAATACGGTGACACTTTGAACAGACCCTATCAATTCTCATAATGCAATATGTGCTTTCTGAATGGGGACCACCCATCTCAGTTTGGCCAAGAGTAAGAGGTTTGAGGGGGCATAGGGCATTCAGTGCTAAAAACAGTGCAGTGCCCTGGTTGGTCATCCTATATGCACAAATTATTTGTCTTTACATATAAACTTAGTAATCAGAAGCTGATTCAGAAAATGTTGTGATTTACTCTTAAAGACTTAAGTATGCTTCTTT
This sequence comes from Proteles cristata cristata, assembly GCA_017311185.1. Lineage (NCBI taxonomy): Eukaryota > Metazoa > Chordata > Mammalia > Carnivora > Hyaenidae > Proteles > Proteles cristata. Next base: position 1,522,706 of record JAESUZ010003762.1, on the reverse strand, counting down.
CTTATAAGAAATATGCTTCTTGGGGCGCCTGGGTGGCTTAGTCGATTAAGCGTCCGACTTTCGCTTAGGTCATGATCTCGCGGTTCGTGGGTTCGAGACCTGCATCCGGCCCTGTGCTGACTGCCAGCTCAGAGCCTGGAGCCTCTTTCAGTCTGTGACTCCCTCTCTCTATGACCCTCCCCTGCTCACGCTGTCTCTCTCTCTCTCCTAGAAATAAATAAAAATATTTAAAAAAAAAACACAAAAAAACACAAAAAACAAAAAAAGAAATATGCTTCTTTCTTATAAAAAATTGAAAGATTATAAGTCAATGAAGCATGATTCCGTTAGGAAACATGGCACTGATATATTGGAGGGTTTTGGGTTTTTTTTCTCAAGAATTCTTGTTTCTCTTAGAACAGAATTTTCTGTTTTATAGAACAGAGAAGGACTTCTGATCAAGAAACATTCTATCCTTCTTACAGGGAGTACGGATCAGGGACCAACAGCATCAACATCAGCTGGGAGCTTGTTACGAGTTCATAATCCCAAACGTAAACCTACCGTGTCAAAATCTGCAGTGTTAACAAATTTCCAGGCCATTCATTTGCACACAAAAGTTTGAAAAGCACTGCTCTAAACTCTTTTTCAAGAGTTTTCTAAACAGACTCCAATTTTTCTCCATTATCAGCTTACTTCTGAATTCCTGTCTAGTCCACTACAAAGCTAGTGTAGCCTCATTAGCTCAGCTGCAATTAATTTGGGAATGGTAATCCTTTGACCTGGGTTGGACTGATACTTTTGCCCTGCAACCTTTGCCCTACATTTGAGGAAGCATTCTCTAAGCAAGAGGATATCCTTAACCAATTTAGGAAAGCTAATTCTTTTTAACATGCAACAAATTAATTTTTTTACAAAATAATGGATGCTTTCTTACACTAAGTAGACCTGCCTTTCTAGAAGGATCTTTATTTAGAATTATTTTTTGTTTGAAGCCAATTCAAACTAGTGAAAAAAGGAAAGCTGCATGGGGTTGACTGTTAACTGACACAGTCTTCCCTCATTTCAACTTTAAGTTTGATTGAGCATTTTAGCAAGCACTTGTCTGACCTCATTTCCCATACTTGTTTGGTATGTTGAACTTCAGAACTGAGTGCACTTCTTGGAACCAGCACAGCTTTTTGGGGTTTCCTTGCTTTGTCAGTTTCTTATGCTTAGAAGTCCTCTAACCACCATGCTCAACTCCCAAACTGTTGTCAGACTGGAAAGTTCATACTCGTGCTTCAAATGTCACTGTAAATGCCATGTCCCATAACTTAAGCATCCAGGTTTTGGTTTTCCTCTGTGTAGCTACCTTCTCCACTAGCTTTAAATAATTATCATATTGAAGTATTATGGTTTTAGAATGGGAGGTCCTCCAAATGGAAAAATCGAGAGTCCTGGAAGTAAGATTCCCTTTGTAGGCCTAGTAACTAACTCAGAGGAGAAGCTCAATAGATTTTGTGGAATGCATGAACGAATGAGAAACTGAGTGAGTATATAAATGACCAGATTTTAAATGATGAAATCTCATTAAGAATGAACTTTTTAAATGTTCCTTATGTACTTTTTTCAATGAATTCTGACTACCCCAAAAGAACCAGAAGGGAGATATTGATACCTATGTCTACAAACTTGACATAGACCCATCGTTCAGTACACATAAACACATCTTATTTTTGAGGCTGCAAGTGAATTAAGCTGGTGCTCCTGTACTGTTTCAGCAAAGTTTCCTTTGTTTAAAGTCAGCTCATCTCTGTATAACAATACAGGCTGTTTTGTGGTTTGTTCTCCTTCCCACTTGTCCTGATCAATGACAATATGGCACACCTATGCCCATCTTTCCCATCATGTTTTAAGTTCGTATGTGTTCAATCTTCTAATGGGTTACACCGTTACCTGATTGAAGGCTGAAGCTTGAGATTTGTTAATTTGATTGACAATAGATAGGAAACTCAATTGGAAATTGATTGGAAAAAAGTACCATTTAAAATTTATAAACAGTTCTGAACTTTGACAACCAGACTGGAATTTAACTTCAGAGCAAATTACACTTTAGGAGAAAATAACCTTATCATAAGTTGTTAGATGAGAATTCAAATCAAGTGCTTGCCCTTATTTTTTTGGAGAAGACCTAAAAGTAGTAATTTTGAAGTAACCAAGAGGTACCATTCCAGATCAAGAATAGTGCTCTCTGTAGAGGTATAAATTAGGTATGTCGAAGTGTATTAGACCATTGCAGATTTTGGAGCAAGGGGTTGAATCTCAAAGGGCTTCTGAGGGGTAGTGGATAAGTAAATGAGTAAAATGGCCCAGGTAGGGCCTGGAGTAACCCACTAGTTCATGTTAAAGAGGCACCTTTTACTCTGCCTCAACAGATTATGATCCTGCTAGAATAAAACTATATATTTTTAAAAAATTTTTATGTTTTATTTATTTCTAAGAGAGAGAGAGTTACAGCGTGAGCAGGGGAGGGTCAGATGGAGAGGGACATACAGAATCTGAAGCAGGCTCCAGGCTCTAAGCTAGCTGTCAGCACAGAGCCCAAGGCGGGGCTCGAACCCACGAACCATGAGATCATGACCTGAGCCAAAGTCGGACACTTAACCAACTGAGCCACCCAGGCACCCCTAGGGTTATGTATTTTAATTTCTCAAAAGAAGCTAATAATCTAGATATTTATATGAAATATCCAATTGTTTAAATGTTGGCAAGTAATTTAAATTTTTATAAAACACTATATGAGTTAGGAGCGACTGAGTGGCTCAGTCGGTTAAATGTCTGAGTTCGGCAGCAGTCATGATCTCACGGTTCCTGAGTTCAAGCCCCCCTACCCATCCTGGCAGGCTCTGTGCTGACAGCTCAGAGCCTGGAGCCTGCTTCGAACTCTGTCTCCCTTGTTCTCTGCTCCTCCCCCACCCACACTCTGTCTCTGCCTCTGGCTCAAAAATAAACATTAAAAACAAACTGAAAAATAAAACATATGGATTAAATAAAATGTCTACAGAGTGGATATGGCCCATAAACCACCAGTTTGTAATCTCTGTTTTAAAGGAATATTTCTCTTTGAAATCTAAATTTAGCCTCCTCTGTCTCCATAAATATTAGGGTGTTTCTGAGGGGTGGAATGCGTTCTGTGAGCAGGTCTTTCCAAGGTAGACGGAAATACTGCAGAAAGGTCACACAGATTCTGGAAAGAACTAGACAAGGCTCCGTGCAATGCAACCTGGAGTGAATTGTTGGTGTGTCATGCATAGTGTTGGCATGCCACTTATATCCGTTCGTTAAAAATAAGTAATCCAAACTTTGAAAAACGTATTGTGAGACTATAGCAAAGTTTTCTTCGAGTATCAACATCTATATGGGTACTTCCCCAGCAAAGAAAAGATGTTGTTGTAAATGTGACCACTTTTAATAGGTGATGAAAGTTTCTTTGTGTTATCCTTCAAATTCATCATCCCTGAGTCTTATTTAAAGTTACAGCCTGGACTCTTCTGTGTGATGGGGAAATTAAAATATGCCTACACCATATTTTCAAAAGAATAATCAATGAAAAAGTAGTGTCCTCTCCATAAAGCCATACTGGGAATTTCAGTAATGGCTGTAATTAAAGAAATGTACCCAACAGTGGAAATCTATGAAGAGTTGACTGTAGCAGAGGTAGCAGTACAAGGCAAACCAAGCCAAGAGAAAGAGCTCCCATGCATAAGCCCTTTTGGAATTCTCTGTACCTTTCTCCCAAAGACCTGGGAGCATGCTGACAATCTAATTTCCGGCAGTTATGCCTGAAGGGGAGAAATGCCATAATCATGTATGGATAGAAGGAATTGTACCTTCTATTGTATGGCAAGGCATAAGTTACATGAATTACCCTCTACAGCATGCATACAACATTTTAACTTTGTATTCTAATGCTTTGAATTTTGTGAAAGCTCACTAATAATTTTTTATAACTGCAAACTAACATCAACATTTATGAATACCAGCATGATTGCTGTTGGTTTCATAAGAATGAAATATGAAGTATGTGGTACATCACTCTTGTTCCCTCCTTGTTCCAGTTCATTGCTGTTCCCCTACTGCTTATCACTTTGATGAACCAAAAACATTTTTTTTTCCTCCCAGCCTTCCCAGAATCTCCCAAAATACCACCTCACATCCAGGTCCGCAAAACTTAAGATGATTTTATCAAACTAAACTGAATAGATTTTATGAACTCTATGAATGGAAACTGATAGCTTAGGATAGGTCTAAATCAAATCATTCTACTTCAAAATATTGGCATGATTATCTTTTGCTTCTTAATAATCACAATACTCTTAAAAAGAAAAGGCATCATCACAAGACAGTACTAACTCTCTCAGGACTTCCCTCCATCTTATTTCTCCAGATAAGAAGATAGCCACTCTCTTTTCTACTCTTGGGTATCAGAAGAACCCCGAGCTTTAGTTCTCACATTCTCAGAGAGTCTTTCTTAGCATGATTGGAATGACCCAAACAAATAAGAATTGGAAAACCACAATTTTTCATTTTTTCTCATTTGTCCATTTGGTTAAAATACAAGTTGACCAGTGGACTCTTATATCTACACATTGATTTCTGCTGCATGAGAGAAGTAGTGCCTTGTCCAAAAATTTGGTATACGTGGTCATATGGAATACTAACTCGCTCTTTTTAATTCTTCTTTTCTCAGTCTTTGCTGTCTGTCCATTCTTCTAATATATTAATAAGGAGATCTCTAGTTGTTATTCAGTTGATTGCAGACTGTCCGTTTTCACATCTTCAATGAATTTCAATTTAATGTCACTTTATTAAGAAGCAGCATATGGCCTACTACATGAGCTTTAGAAGAGGAAAGCTATCAAGGAAAATCAATCATACTAGAGGTCCTCACCTTCTCGTAGGAACTGAGAAGGAAGTGGAAAGACAGACTTTGACTTCTATTCATATCATTCTGGTTCTGTTCCTTTGTTTCTGCATGAGAGAAACAATTAAAATGGAAATCTAAACCTCAGTGGAACCAAAGGTGATAGGTCAGGACTCAGCACTCCACGTATTCAAACGGTAATTTTGCAAGACTCCACTAGCCACATTGTAAAACCAGATTGTGGAAGGCTGAAGTCCTCACACACCCCTAAATGGCAATGTGTATTACATTAAAAGGCTACTATTATAGCACCTATATTAATTACCAACCCTATCAAAGTTTAATTATTACACTGTTTTCATTTTGATTGAAGGAGGGGGGTACATGTGGAGGTTCTTTCCATTCTAGCAACCAGAAAAGACCAAGGTGACTTTGGTGAGGAAGTTGCCTTGTAATACTATCATTATCAGTAATTAGCCACAGTTAGTAAGCTTCTATTAATCAAATCCACATCTGGAAAGACTTTCACTAATTCTGTGAGATGAACAGTGCTGTTTGCAAAATTTAAAGCATGGGAGGTAACATTGCAAACTTTAGAAGCCCACACAAAGAAGAGAAGAGAGGACCTTATCATCAATACTTAGATAATCTTACTTAATTAAACCTATTGTTTATAAAATTACATATAACATCTATATACACATAAAACAGAATGGTTGAAAATATTTTCTTTGACAAAATTGGAAGCTCCAAATAAAAATGTTAAGCTTTTCTACATATATTCCTTTCATATGCTAGTTACAAGATGCTATAATAAATGTCTAAGAATGTTGTAAATAAATAGGCAAAGATGAAAATCTCAGTTTCAGGGCCTGTAAGTATAAATCCTTGGCATTTCTAGGAAAGGATAAAAATGTCCAAATTCTGAGGAACAATGAAAGGATGAGGAAGTGATATTATTATTTCCAACCCAAGAAAGGGGAGATAAAACTCATAAAGAAGCTGGATGTTGTCTCCTCTCCTGTGCACCCACTCAAATATTCAGGGAACATAGGCACCTCTGTAGGGACCCACCAGAGGCTAGAAGATATAGAACTCCCCAATGATAAAGTGAAAAACAGTGACTAAACAATGACAGAGTTCTCTCCAGCTCTAGAGAGACTATTACAGGCATAAAAAGAAAATGATTCCAAAGAGGTAACTTTTCATTAAAAGTGTCTAGGATTAGGAATATTCATTTCAAACATAGATCAGTTTCATCTTCTGTAATAAATCTGGTCTTTTGACTCTTTCTTCTTACTGAAGTATAATTGATATATAACATTCTATTAGTCTGTTGTGCAATGAGGACTTGATATTCATGTACACTGAGAAATGGCCACTATAACAAGTCTAATTAACAACCAACCCCATACATAGTTATGAAAAAAATCTTCATCTTGCAATGAGGACTTTTAAGATTTACTCTTTCAGCAACTTTCAATATAGCATTTTAAAAAATGTTTTATTTATTTCTAGGAGAGAGAGAGAGACAGCGTGAGCAGGGGAGGGTCAGAGAGAGAGAGGGAGTCACAGACTGAAACAGCCTCCAGTCTCTGAGTTGGCAGTCAGCACAGAGCCCGACGTGGGGCTCGAACCCACGAACCGTGAGATCATGACCTAAGTGAAAGTCTGACACTTAACCAACTAAGCCACCCAGGCGCCCCTGCAATATAGCATTATTAACTATAGTTTTCATGCTATACATTACATCCCCATGATTTACTCTTATAACTGGAAGTTTGTACCTTTTGACTCCCCTCACCCATGTCACCCACCCCCCTGTTGGCCATCTATATATCTTCTTTGGGAAAATGTTGACTCATCTTACTATTACCCAACCACATGGCTCCATACTTTATTTAGTTTTATTAGCTCCTGATCCAAATCCTTTCAGGGAACTATATTTAGGCCTAAATGTGGTATAGTACCTACTACATACGCTTCATATTCTAGATAGAATGAAAAGAGTACAGGCTGAACTCAGTTGGCCTGGGTAAAAATTCTGAGGCTACCATTTTCTAGTCAGGAAACTTCAGACAATTAATTAATTATACCTTACTGAGTTTTGTTTTCTCCTCTAGATCTTCTGCAAAGGTCAAGTCATGTCATGCTTTCTAAATTTCTTTACAAATAAAAGAATGATGTTCTTATAAAAGGAAATAGTGGTATGAAAATTCTTCCAACAACCTCAGCAATGCATCACCCACTGTTGCATCCCATTTTTTAGGCAATTATTAAGATTTTTCTCTGTCAGAACACATATCAATTAATGAAAGTTAGTGATAACATTGGGTTCAATATTTCTATTTTTAATTCATTGAGTAATATTCCTATTAAACTATAGCCATTCCAAAAAAATTATTAGTGGTAATTTATTGTTACTAATATCATTTTGTGATAAATATATCAATATGCCTTAACGATGTACTGTTTTATTCACACATTCAATTGGGTTAAAAAAATGAACCTGGCCTAACCAACAGGTATCAGAAGTAATCCCATTCCTGGCACTAAAATATTTATAATGGGGCTCCAAATCATTTCATGTAATAAAAACACACAGTAAGATGTGTAGTAATGTTCCAAAGCAGGCTTCACTATGTGCCATGCTTGGAAAAAAAAAATTCCTCTTCCCACAGGCCCATGACTGGCAAACAGAGAGAGATCTTTAATGGTCCACTAAACTCAAACTTGATCTCAATTTCACTGCCTATCTACATTTGTACCTTCATCTCTTCCATTTAGCTCAGTAGCTCAGTATTTCTTGGCATCATCTGCTTTTTACTTAAACATCCCTTTGCCTTTTCCTCACGTCTTGGCACATATGCAAAGAATTCTTAACATAACACCACTTCCAATTCAGCCCTATCCTGAAAACTTTCATTGCCATATTTTGCCTCTATTCATCCATTAAATAATTGAGAGGTAACCAAATAATGCTTTAAGGACCAGATACAGTAGTAAACAAAACAATAAGGATCTTTGTCCTTATGGTGTATTCAGTCTCTGGAGGAAGTGGGAAAAGACACAATAAATAATAATGTAATAAATAAGTAATTTTTTAGTATATTAGATGATAAATACTATGGAAAATAAGTTAGAATAAGAGTCTTAGGAGTGTCAATTTGAATAGTAATAGAGGAAACAGTTGGGAGTCTTCATTGAGACTCAGCTCTGGGCAATGTTTTGAAGCAGTGAGGAAGTAGATGTGATAGATATTTGGAATGAGAGTATATCTCCTGGTAGGCACAGTACTAAATGCAATAAAGGGAGAGTGGGCAAGGTAATTGAGAATAGATACAGTGAGGTAATTTTAATAATTTGCAGATAAATATTAATTAAAGAGAGAAGTATGGAGCATCTGGATGGCTCAGCTAGTTGAGTGTCCAGCTTGATCATGATCAATTCAGATCATGATCCCAGGATCATGGGATTGAACCCTGTATTGGGCTCTATACTAGGTGTGAGACTTCTTATGATTCTCTCTCTCTCTCTCTCTCTCTCTCTCTCTGCCCCTCTCATTCCTGCTCATGTATTCTCTCTCTCTCTCTAAATAAAATATTTTTTAAAAAGAGGGAAGTAGAGGGGTGCCTGGGTGGCTTAGATGGTTAAGCGTCCGACTTTCGCTTAGGTCATGATCTTGTGGTTTGTGGGTTCGAGCCCCGCACGGGCTCTGTGCTGACTGCCAGCTCAGAGCCTGGAGCCTGTTTCAGATTCTGTGCCTCCCTCTCTCTCTGACCCTCCCCTGCTCACGCTGTTTCTCTCTCCTAGAAATAAATAAAACATAAAAAATAAAAATAAAAAAAAGACGGAAGTAGATACAGGAAGAGTGAAACTTGGTAAAGCAATAAACTATAGATCACAGTAGAAATAAAAGAGTATAGGAGTTGGAAATATTGAAGATGGAGACTGAAAATACAGAAATAATGAACAGAAAGTGACATGCTTAAAATGGAGATATTAGAGGGATGCATTCCTTGGTATTGACAAGATCTAGGGTGTGACTATGTGCAAAAGTCCTAAGATGAGGGAATGTCAGGCTTGCTCGAGAAAAAGCAAAAGTCAAAGGGACTCAAGAAATCTTTAGGGAATGAAGTGGAGTGGTTCTGAGGGTTTAGATTTGTAATTAGTAGTTTAAGAGTTGTCTTTCCTGAGTGAGAAATAAGTTAAGTTGAACCCTGATATCTCAAATATTTTCTTCTTTGTATCTAAATATTCACTTATATTCTTTTCCTTTTACTATTCCTTTCCCCTACTAAGTCTACCTGAAACTCAAATTTGTCCTGAAGATAGTCCTTTCCTCAGAGCACTGTTTCCTTCAGTTCTTAGCTTCATGATCATGGCGATGTGGTAAGTGTCTTTCTTGATTCTTATGGATAGTTCCGGACTACAGTTTCTCCCTCCTCTCTTAAATCTCATTCTTTGAAGCTTATGCCATCAGAATACCTCACTCTTATGCCTCCAAAATCATTGGAAGATTCTTGGCTCACTTTCCCTCATTTTTAAAATATTTTAGTCCCCTAGGTCACTGTACTTCTCTTATCTTTTGGCTGCACAATTCTGGACATTTCCAATAGTCTGGCCGTTCATTTACTAATCAAATATTTATTAGGACTTAAAATGTGTCTGGCACTATTGTAGGCCCTGGGCCTATGGTGGTAGGTGAGGACAACAGACATAGATAGAAAATGACATCAGCAAGATGGCAGAATAGGAAGCTGTGATCCCTCCTTCTCTACATACTCATGCTGATTCAGCAACAATTCACTGAAAAATATCCTTTCTGACAAATCCAGAAACTAATAAAGTCTCCTGTACCTCAGGTGATCATGAAACCAAACACACCAAAGTTGTTAGGGAGATTCAGGAAACTCTCTCCAAAATCCCTGTTCTGCACTCAGCATCACACTATGGGGAAGAGGTCCCCAAGCTCCCAGCTTCTCCCTGGGGAGGGAAGAGATTAGTTCATGTATCCAGCATGCCAACCTTTCTGAGGGGATTCCCCAGAGGACTGACCTCTATTTTGCCAATCTTGGAGCTCTGATGGGTCCAGCACCTGGGAGAAGAAAGATAGCAGTTTGGATTGTTAGATATCATAGATTCTCCTGCCTGCTAAATGTAGAGAGAACAGACCAAAAATTGCCGGCTTTCATCTTCCCCCTATGGAGGGAAAGAGTTGATCCATGCATTCAGCATCCCAACTCCTCTGAAGCTGTCTAAAGAACTGTCATCTGTCTTGCTAGTCTGGAGCTATGAGGAGCCTGACTCAGTCTAGTCACCTGGGAGAAGACATAGATGAAAGTTTGGACAAGTAAACATCCTAGCTCTCCTGATATCCCAGAGCATTGTGGAGTGAGCAAACAAGAAATACAGCTGTCTGTTTCTCCTCAGGAAGCAAAGAGTTGATAGACGTTCCTAGAATCTCTGCTCAAACTGACTGGTGAGGGTCCTCTCCCATACAAAACCCATACAAGAGAACTGAGAGAGGTGCCTGCTTCATCTAATGCATAGACACCAGACAGAATATCAAGGAAGATTAAAAATCAGGCAATGATGCTCTAAACATGAGAATAAGATAAATCTCAAGAAACTGACCCTAATTAAATGAAGTTATATCATTTACATAATATAGAAATTCAAAGTAACTGTCTTAAAGACGTTTTTTGAGTTCAAGAGAAAAATATGAAAGCAAGAATTTCAACAAAGACATAAGTGAATATTAAAAAGCACCAAAAAGAAATCATGGAGGTAAAGAACACTATAATTGAACTGGAAAATTTAGTAGAGCAGCTCAATAATAGACTAGATCAACGAAAAGAAAGGATCAGTGGGCTTGAAAATGGATCACTGATCTCTTCAATCAGAGAAGCCAAAAGGAAAAAAAGGAAGAAAAAAAACCCTAGAAAGAATAAAGAAATCTTAAGGGACTTAAAAGTCGTCATGAAACAGATTAATACACACAAGGGATATATGTTGGAAAGGAAGAACATCCCAAAGGATCATAAAAAAAAAAAACAACAAATAAAATTGGTAGGATGAGTTTAGTAATATCAGAGGACATAAGGTCAACACACAAAAATCTATGATATTTCTGGGGTGCATGGGTGGCTCAATTGATTAAGTGAAAGATTCCTGATTTTGACTCAGATCATGATCTCAGGGTCATGAGATTGAGTCCCATGTCAGTATCTCCATGCTCAGCATGGAGCCTACTTAAGGTTCTTTCTCTCCCTCTGCCCCTCACCCCCTCATATGCATGCACTCTCTCTCTCTCTCTCTCTCTCTCAAAACAAAAATCTATGGTATTTCTATTTGAAATATTAAAAATAATCTTAAGATTCAATAATAAGAAAATGAACAACCCCATCAAAAATGGGTAAAAGATTTGAATAAATACCTTACCGAAAATATATTTATAGAAAATAAGCATATGAAATGATGTGCAACATCATGTGTCATTAGAGAATTAAAAATTAAAACAATGGGATACCACTACACACCTATTAGAATTGCAAAAATCTAAACACTGACACCACCAAATGCTGGCAAAATATGGAGTGACCAGAATTCCCATCATTGCTGGTGGAAATGCAAAATAACATAGCTGCTTTGGAAGACAGGCAATTTCTTACAAAAGTAAACATACTCTTAAAAGATGATCCAGCAACCACATTCCATGGTATTTATCCAAATAGGTTAAAAATATATATACACAAAAGTCCACGTATGAAAGTTTATAACAATTTTATAATTGCCAAAACTTAGAATCCACCAAGTTGTTCCTCATCAATGAATGGATGAATAAACTCTGATACATCTGGACGATGCACTTTTTTTCAGTACCAAAAAGGAGTGAGCTATCAAACCATGAAAAGGCATGGAGAAAACTTAAATTCATACTACTAACTGAGAGAAACCAATCTAAAAGGGCTACATACTGTATGGGGCCCCAGGGTGGCTCAGCCTGTTAAGCTGACTTCAGCTCAGGTCATGATCTTGCGGTTTGTGAGTTTGAGCCTTACACCGGGCTCTGTGCTGATAGCCTAGAGCCTGGAGCCAGCTTCAGATTCTGTGTCTCCCTCTGTCTCTGTCTCTCTCCCACTCCTACTCTGTCTCTCTCTCTTTCAGAAATAAACATTTAAAAAAATAAAAAATAAATAAAGATAAAAAATAAAAGGGCTACATACAGTATGATTCTAACTACATGACATTCTAAAAAAAGCAAAACCCTGGAGACTGTAAAAAGATCGGTGATTTTTAGAGTTGCTGGCAGGGAAGGAAGATTAGGTAGAGCACAGAGGATATTTAGGGCAGTAAAACTATGCAGTATAATATTACAATGGTGAATGTATGTCGTTATGCATTTATCAAAACCCATAGGATGTAAAACACCAAGAGTGAACTCTAATGTAAATTATAATCTGTGGGGAACAATGATGTGTCACTGTAGGTTCATAGAATGTAACTTTGTTGCAGGATGTTGATAGTGTGGAAGGCTTGGGGATGTGTGAAGCGGGTATATGGGAACTCTCATTTTTCCTCAACTTTGCTGTGAAACTAAAACTGTTCTAAAAAATAATGTCTATTAATTAAAAAAACCTCAGTGGTCACATCAAGATTTAAAAACATCTGCTCTTTGGAAAACACTGTTGAGAGATTAAAAAACAAGCCATGGAGTGTGGGGGGGGGGGGTGAAAGAGAGAGAGAGACAGAGACAGAGAGAGGACTTATATCTAGAGTATATAAACAGACTCAATAATAAAAAACAATCAAAATTCACAAAACATTTTTAAAAATATATCATTAAAAGAGACATTCATGTATCACATTTGTCAAAAGGGGCTCAACATCATTAAGTCACCAAGAAATAAAAATTAAAACCACAATGAAATACTACTGCATATCCTAGAAAGGGTAACATTTGAAAGGCCGACCATATCAAGTTTTTGCAAGTTTGATGAAAACTCACTTTCATATATTAGTGCTGTTGATTTCATAATATTTCATTTCATAATATGGTGCAGTTGATTTAGAAACAGTTTAATAGATACATATCTCATTTGATATAGCGACTCCTTTCTAGGTATTTACCCTAGAATATGAAAACATCTCCACAAAGACATAAACTAACATTCATGGCCACTTCAAAATAGCTATTTTAAGTAGCTTAAAAAAAAGGAAACATTCCAAGTGTTCATCAAATCAACAGGCGAGCGGATAGGCAAATTGTGGTATATAATACACTGAAATATTACTCAGCAATAAAAAGATAAAAAGGAATGAAATAATATATGCATCAACATGGATGAGTCTCAAGAACATTTTACTGAGTGCAAGAATCCGAACACAAAAGAGTATATATCGTATGGTTTCATTCATGTAAAGCCCCAGAAAAGACAAATTGAATCTATTGGGCAGGGAAAGAGAGGAACATTTTAAGGATGTTTTACATTTCCTTTGATTCCCTCCTCTTTATCTTTTGTGTATCTATTGAAGGTTTTCACTTGGTTTGTACCATGCAACTTACATGAAACATAACAGTTCATTTTCAGCTAACAGTTTACTTCAATTAACTTCAACTGCATACAAAAACTCTGCCTTTATAATTCTTTCCTCCCCAAATGTTATGTTTTTGATGTCTCAATTTACCTTTTTTTCTATTGTGTATCCATTAACAAATTATTAGAGCTATAGTTATTTTTCATACTTTGTCCTTTAAATTTTATAGTAGAGTTAAGTGATTAATACACCACCATATTACAGTATTAGAGTATTTTGGATTTGACCATGTGCTTAAATTTACCAATGTGCTTTATACTTTCATGTTTTCATGTTACTACTTACCATCCTTTTATTTCAGCTTGAACAACTCGTTTCAGCATTTCTTGTAAGCTGGGTCCAAAGGTGATGAACTCCCTCAGCTTTTGTTTGTTAAGAAAGGCTTTATCTGAATGTATCTTAAACTGGAGACACCAAGGAATTTCTTGGTTCAAATGACCAAAACATAGCTCACAAGAAACAAACTATAGGAAGGCAAGAAGGAAGCCAACCTCACATAAAAGTAGAGCCAGGATTTCAAATCTTGGCAGACCTCTCCATTTCTCTTTTCAAGAGTTGCTCTATTTGCTGGCCTTGATTTCCCAAGCTGGAAAAAACAGGAGCAGCTTACAGCTCCTGGAGTTAAATTCTTACAGCCTCATGAGCAGGAAAAGATCTTTCCTAATGGCTCAAATTTTAAATGTCTGAGAAAGAACTTTGATTGGCTTAGCACGGTCCATGTGGCCAGCTCTGGACCAATCACTTTAACTAAAGGTTTAGAGTACTGTGCTTGGCTTCCCTTGAGTTAATTGGTGATTTTTTTTAACTGAACACTCTGATCAGAAAAGAAAAATTATTTAAGGAGAAAATTAGTACTTTTAGAATACACATTATGCCCACAAGTAGGGGAGAGGCAGTTTTTTTCAAAGATGAAAATAGCACAGATTTACTGAATGATTTAAAACTAAAAATCTTCTCCTATTTTTTATGCCAATAGTGGACATTAAAGAAAAATATTTCAAATTCTCTTAGGCTTGTGTCCAACTGAGATGGCAAATTCATAATGCACTTATTTTCTTACCAACCAAGGATGTGAACATTTTAATTTTCCAAAAGTTGGTAAGACTTTTCTACACATTATAAAAGAACAATTGTTCCTATAATTGTATAATTGCTCAGTTCAAATAAAGAGATGAATCCGCTAAGACACCAACAAGTCCCTTCTTAGTTGCATATTGTAATATTGCTACACTGCTGGATTCTTTTTCAAATGTTGGGTTACTTTCACTACAGATGGTACATCTGACTTTAGAGCAGGTGTTGTAGCAGGCCTGGCCCACAGCATCCTGATACTTATCACCTGGACAGTTTCCAGCCGCAGATTGGTCTTTGAGTTGTTGAGGAGATTGTCAGGGAGATTGATAGTATAAGCCATATTGGAATTACCTATGATAAATGACACATTTTCCTACACTCTTCTCAAAAGACAAGCTGTGAATCACAAGACTGTTCAGTTAAACTTGATGAGTATCTCCTTCCATGTGGAAGGTGCCTAAAAACACATTCACATCCAGACTGGGGTCACCTGAACAAATCAGAGCACCTAAGCTTCACTGACTTACTACTGGGATCTGGAAACCAACTGAGTACAGGCCAAGATTTGCAAATTTGAGGGATATTTGCTGTAAAAATTGTCTGTGACTCAATTTGGCAACAGTTACCTCTTTCAAGCTCAGCGCCAAGCCAGGTTTTATTAAGTTAGGATAAGCTAGCCTGCAGTAGCAAATAAAGTCTGAAATCTCTACAGCAGAGTACAATACAATTTCAATGCTTCCTTACTTAACAGTCCAATGATATTGATGAGGTGGGGAGAGGAGGGACAGTGGTAGAATCTGCTCCAAGCAGTAATTCAGAGACACAAAATTCTTCTATTTCGGTGCCTCCATATTCAACAGGTTCCCAGAATCACTGTGGAAGATGAAAACAATGACATATTATGTGTGAGAGATTTTTATGGGACAGATCTGGAAATAAATTTACAATTTACACCATATTCCTTGTGCAAAAATGGATTACATATCTCTAATCTAACTACAATGGAGCAGAAAAATGTAGTTTAGCTATATGTCCAGAAACAAGAAGACAGAAATGAATATCAATGATTATTAGCAATCTTGTACACACAGTCACTGTGGAAATGCAAATGGGAAAACAGCAAGTCACATGAAAAGTATCTCCTAGAATGACACCAGTGATTTATCATCTGCAAGGAAGTTTTAAGCTTTTATTTATTTTTTAACACCAATGGATAAAATGTCATTTAGAAATGGGTAAAAATATTTCTGAAACCACAAAATAAAAATACATTAAAATCTCCAAAATTTCAATATTACCAGCTCAACTATCACAGAGAGTAAGTAACTTGCCACTTTAGTATTCTTAAGCTGCAAGTTAAACCCAGATAATAGAAAAAAAAGAAAAGGTGCATTATAAAATTCCCACTTCATTCAAGAAACCACTAATAGTATCTATTAACTATTTCATAAAAAGTTATATATAAATTATAAACAAGTTGCAAATAAGTCCACATTCTGGAAAAAAAATATGTATTCTTAATCTCTGTTCTCTTCATTGCTGCCCACCCCAATCTTCTGAAATTTAGAAATATAGGTGATTTTCTTATGGCCAAGTGTGGTGAGAAGCTGAAAGTGTAGCCTATTACTTCTGGGACATCATAAGAGGCATTTATCATGATTGCTGAAGCTTTGGTAGGGAAGATGGTAATGTTCATGTTGGCCCTGACTTTATCCTTTCCAAGAGTTGCATAGCCAGAATTCAAATCAAGTATGCTGACCCTAGACACCATGCTCTTCATTATAATGCTATACCCTCAGTCAAGTCAGTACAAATGAGAGACAGAAAGCATTTTATAATTAAACAATAACTATGATAACCAACATATACCATCCTAATCAGCCACTATGCTCCCCCTTTCTTCTGGAAAACTCTTCCTGTGAGCTTCCCTTGTACAAAGTCAGTACTAAACATTTGCATGAAATTCTTTACAATGTCTATAATCCACCAAATTTATTGGTAACTATTGAACTTTCTAGATTCATGACCTTGCTTTTTATCATGTTGAATTATTGGGTCCTCAAGCATTGTAGTTCCTGCTCAGTTAGTAGTTACAACTCTACGGATGTGTGTGTATACATGTGCATACACACACACACACACACACACACACACACACACACGTTGTTTTTTAATCACAGAAAATTGAAATGCCATAAGCAATTGAGCATGGTGATATTGCAAAAGAACTCAGAAGATTTTTACCAGTGAAAAAATGGCTCAAGAGCCAAAAACTAAAATTAAAAAAAATATTATGTTGCAAAATAATTAGGATAAAAGAACAAGGTTCCCACTTAGAAGACATATTAATATTTGGGGTGTCACTTTAAATTACAGTTTTTCAGATAATTTATCTCTAATTTTTCACTTCCTCGCAGAATGAAAATTAAAACATATGTGCAAACCTGAATTGTTTGCAAGAAACCTGTTCATTACATGTCTCTGATCATGTGTTTGGGTATATAATCTATTATAACAAATTTAACTGTGTCTGCTTACTAACTCTTCTAGAAGAAATAGACAGATGATTGAAAAATTCATTTCTCAGAGTCCTATATTTTAAAATCAAGTTATTATATTAAATTCTAAATAAATTACACCTTAAATATTATGAGTAGAAGCTTCTATGATGCTTACAGCAAACTCCAATTATAGACAAGGTAAAATCCTTCATTCTAGATAAGATGAAGAGACAATGAGTTATTCCGACTTCTTTCTTTGTTCTTCACAATATGTTTTCTTAAATTCTCATGGGGGTTTTTATTAATGTTCTCATTAAAAAAAATAGGACATTGAAACCAATGCAAATGTATCCAGAGTCACTGATAATTCCAGAATGGAATACATGACCCTCTCCCTCAGTCGTCATCAGTAAAGCCATAAGGATACCAAGCTAATAGAAAATAGCCATGGCAAGGGGAGAAGAGAGACAACCTTGCCATAAACTTAAACAGGAAAACAATGGTATTTGTTTATCCAAACATTTATCCCTTGTTCTACTCATGTATTCATTCAATCTTTTACAGCTCTTTCTTTAAACTTTTTTTTTTTTTTTTCTAGGATAGAGAGAGACAGCGTGAGCAGGGGAGGGTCAGAGAGAGAGGGAGACACAGACTCTGAAACAGGCTCCAGGCTCTGAGCTGGCAGTCAGCACAGAGCCCGACGCGGGGCTCAAACCCACAAACCGCGAGATCATGACCTAAGCGAAAGCCGGACACTTAACCGACTAAGCCACCCAGGCGCCCCAACAGCTCTTTCGAAAAATATATTTGAAGGGGTTTGTGTTAATATAATTTCATTACAGAAGTCCTGAGTGGGCTGATATTAAAACTATTCCATGCTTATTAAATCATATTATTATTATTGCCTTCTTCTAAAATTGATTTTGATGGCAAATGTATTAAAGCATATCTAATGTGAATGCAAACATTTCAGAATTTATTGTTTAGATGTTAAACTTGAACTACGGCTCCTATACCCTTGTATTCAGGACTGCTGTTAGTTCATATCGTGCCTTTGGGGGAACAAGGAAAAGTTCTCCTCTTAGGGGAAGGCAGCCCTGTGGCTGTAGAGCTTTGCAAACAGTTAAAGTCAGGGTTAGTGGTAAGAAAATTGTGCCCCTTTTCCCCAGCAGATATAGGCCCACATCAGGCACTTGGATGGCTAGCAGAATATGAACTGTGTAGCAGCCCCCACTCACTCCAGGCACTGGGAGCTTTGTGTAGGGCAGAACCAGTGCAGATATAAGTGGTGGCTCTGGCTAACCTCTCCCCCAATACTATCAACTGAACTCAGTAACCACAGTATCACCTTAAACAGCTCACACACTCCTCACCACAGACCCCAGATCTCCTGACTCTGCATCAAAAAACATTGTGTGCCTTTTCCTTAAAAGAATGTAATTGATTAATTTCAATTCTTGTCTTGTAAAATACTTATTTATAATATTTTCAATTTTAAATTATCTTATAAATCAGAGAGCAATCCCATTACAATAAATAACTTTCACCCTTACTTGAGCACTTTGAAACTTATCAGGAATCAATTAATTAATTAAGGTAACCTCTTGCTATTTTTCTACTTAATTTCTTTAGATAATCATTTCAAGTATTATTTACTTTCAATATACTCTCATACTCTACCTCTTCCATTTTTATTACTACAGTTATCTTTACATTTTACTTAAGTGAGACAGTAGTATAATCACATATGAACTTCAATGTTTTCTCTTCTACTTGAGACTATATCTGTATTCTTTTTCTGGCTGTGTTAGAACTTTTGAACTTTACTTTTGAAGATTGAACCTCAATGTTCATTCTTTAAATACAAATGTATTTACATATCCATATACACCAGTCCTGTGCTAACCGATGTAGAAACACTGGTGACAGACAGTAACATGTTCCTTCATGAATATGCAGTTTGATGGGGAAGCAGACAAGTACCAGGGGATTAATGACAACCCTGTGTGAAAATTACTCCAACAGGGAGTATGGCATGTTATGGAAGGACAAATTAGAGACATCCACAAACACATCTGGTGAATTAACAGAGGTTCCTTAGGAAACGGGTTGATCTCAGAAGAATAAGGAGGAGTTGGCTAGGTAGAGATAGTGTAGGTAAGAGTAACTTGGGAGTTCCCAGGGAAGTGAAGAACATATGTAAAAGTCTGAAGATAATTATTGTGATTATCTGTGTATATATTTAATTCAACATCATGAAAGGCTCATAGAGCTAAGTGAAGTTCACATAACTGGAGCATGGATTGTCATAGAGGAACAGTAAAGGAAGAGAAACAGAAGTAAATAAGGGTAGATAGCTAAGCGTGTCCCAAGCTACGTTTTCAAATTGTAGCTTTTTTACTTCAAAACTGGGTTTCAAAATTATAATTTTTCACTGTGCATTTGGCAAATATTTTAAGCACCTACTATGTGCTAGATTCCACTGTGTGCTAGACGTTGAAATTGCCCCTAGACTGTGGTAGACTTCCAAGATTCAGATGTGAGCAATGGAGCTGAAACTCCCAGTCTTTGTGGAACTTGTATTTAAGAAGAAAGCACACACACAAGACAGAAGTCAATTCTCTAGTATGATAAAAACATGAAAAAAAGACAAAGTAGAATGGAAGCAGGGGATAGGGAGAGCGTTTTAAATGCAATGATGTGGGTAGGCGTCATTGACTATCTCTTCCCTGTGTCTCTGCACTCCCTAACTTGGTTGAGAGAATCACTGTCCACCCTGATACTTCAGTTAAAAGTCATAGGCTGCTGGGGCTCCTGGGTGGCTCAGGTAGTTGAGTGACCAGCTTCGGCTCAGGTCATGAATTTGCAGTTCATGTGTTCAAGCCAATCATTGGGCTCTGTGTTGACAGCTCAGAGCCTGGAGCCCGCTTCAGATTCTGTGTCTTCCTCCCTTGGTGTATCCACCCTCCCCACCCCTCTCAAAAATAAATAAACATTTAAAAAAATTAAAAAGAAGTCATAGACTACTGAAGTCTTGGAACACTGTTCTTTCCTTTTGTATTCTCACTGCTACTGCCTTAAACCAGAGCATCTTTATCTCTCAGATTATTCAACACTGCTGCAAGTCTCTTTGTTCCCATTCTTTCTCCATTATGAACTCTTTTTCACCCTCAATTATAGAGTTTTCATTACAGATGACAACTACAGATATGCTACTTCTTTGTTCAAAAACCTCTGCTACCTCTGCATTGTCTGCAGACAAGCATCCCAACACTAAGCGTGGCATTCAACACTTCCCTTCCCCCTGCTGTTCTGCTGTCCGGCTAGCTAACGGAGCCTCATTTTCTAAAATTTTTCTCATGTATGTAGCCTGTGATTTAAACCACCAGACTAATAAAGCTCTGATCAAAGGATGAGTTTTCCTTCTTGAGGATAGAGTTCTATAATGTTCTGCCTATCATATTCTGATTTCTATGACTGTCCCTCTCTTTACCATAGTTTCTGCTGTCAAAAATCTCATGTGTCTCTAAGGCCAGCTCAAACACCCTTTGCTGGTGTAGGGTTTCCTGCTTCTTCCCAGGCCTTCCAAATTCCATTTTCCGTTCTCCCATGGGATGGGGCTTAATCTTCCTCATGGCATCCAGGTTTGTACTTTTACTCTGAACAATTCTCCCTGGAATCATTACAGACAGAAGACATTGCAGATATTCGACTCTAAGCATCCTGAGGACAAGGACCTTCCTATTTCTCTTTGCCCCCATATGACCCTACTTTATACCTGGCTCAATGCTTTCTGCAAACTGGAGGCTCAATAAGTGTTAATTTATGTTCACTTTCCTAAACTCTAGCTTAGGAAAAAAGAGGGGTTTTTTTCTGGAGGTCAATGTATTAGCGATCTCATTCATAGAATTAACATGATGGATAAGAGCATTTTTAACAAGCATATTTTAATTATTGTAAATGCCAGATTTCATCAGAAGCCTAGAGCAAGTATTATCACTGTGAGACAAACTAAATGCTACATGTGTCAATATTTACACAAGCAGATTACAACAGTGTGGTCTCATCAGTTCAGCTATTGTGTCTTGTGAGCTTAACTAAATTTCAAACTCCATGAGGAACTGCATTTTCCCCTGAAGTTATTAAAGGGTAGATTTCTTTTAATTAAACTCATTTGCATGACTAAATTAGATTTAATTACTCTCATTCATTTCACTAATACCTTTCTTTGATTGGAGAAGGGGAACTTTTATAATTGATTAAAATAGGATGCTCTGGCCTTCTCTGTTGGTCCTGGAGAATAGTTCTCATTTATGCTCATAAAGGACCAGGGGAACAAAATTTTCTTCGATCCAGTTCTACCACAAACAGTCTCCATGAATCTGGGATGGGCACACAACCACTCTGCTCCTCAGTTTCTCCATCCGACATGCACTGTAGTACTGTCAATGACAGGCGTTTTGACCTTCCATGCAAATACAAATGATGTTTTTGATGTAAAGGTGCTTGAAATATTCGTATAAGTTCTAAACTATAGATTTTATTGGAATTATTAATAGTGGAAATTAACATTTTTACTTTAAATTTGCCTAAAAATGAAATTCTTCCTTACCTTTTGGGTAGTAGCCCTCATTTCCTCAATATCAGATTATCCAAATTTACTATCACATGTATTCCTTTACTCATGTCTGCATGCATTCAATTCAACACAAACTTGTTTTCACACAATGTTCCAGACATTGTGATTATCTTTGGATGGGATTCAACAAACCCTCAAGAAGTCCAATAACTCTAATATAACATATTTCTCCCTCAGGAGTTCAGTCGCAAGAGAGACAATATGTAAACAAATACATCTCAATAAGCCCAATAATAGAATCAGACACAAGGTTCACGGTTCTAAAAAGGAAGTGTTCAACTTGGCTTGAGTGTACTTAAAATAGATCTTGTGAGATAAGTTTAAAAAATTGGTGAGGAAGGTTATTCTAGGACAAAGGAATTCTGCATTCAAAGATACTCAAACAAGAATAGAATGACACATTTGGAAAACTTTAGCTTATTCTGGCTTCAGTGATTTTGGCTTTGAATGTAGAGTGAAAGAGAACAAGTTTGGAGAAGAATTCATCCCAAGGATGAGTCGGCTTAAAGCATGAGTAAAATGACTGTATTTACTTATTAGAAGGATACTGAGGTAGCAATGTGGGAAACAGATTAGAGGGAAGTAAGTCCAACTAGTAGACTTTGTAGGCTCCAAATAATGTAATAGCAATACATTTGGAGAAACCATATATAACATGTATTTCATGGGTATTTATAAGAGAATTGGTAGGCAGAAGTTTAAGATCTTTTCTGTTTCTGCTTCGGATGATGTTTCAGGTAGTGGTGGCATTACTGAAAACAGGAAAAAACACGTTGGGGGCTTGGGGTAGAAGGAATTTTGACTAAAGTTTTAAGCAGAGCATGTAAATATATCTATATTCAAAAAGGTAAAACTATTGGTCTGTATCTTAGAATGAGGATACAGGATTTGGGAGTTGTAATAGAGGTGTTTCTGTTTCTGTTTTAAATCAGTTCTTTACTTCCTTTTGTGACCATATCCCTGTCATAGATTACTGATTCTGGCTGACTTTCCCTTGCCTCCTCTTTCTGGGTTGAAAATACATGATCCAAACTGAGTCAATCAGGAAACAAAACTATGTATTGGCAAGGATATTGGGAGAGAGCAGGTCACGTTCTTCTCAGTGGGATCATTAACTAAGCACAGGTGAGCCCCAAGTAATCAATGACCATTTCTGTCTCCATGTAGGTAAGTCTGAAAATGAGGCCAATACAGAAAAAGAAAGCTAAAAAATATGAAAGCCAGAAATCGGCTGATATTTTTGAACCACTGGACCAAACCAAACCTTTAGTTAACCTTCTCTTGAAGGTTTTAGCCAGGTGAACCAATACATTTGGGGTTTTATGCCCTATGTTTGTTTAGATTTCTGTGATTTGTATCCCAAAAAGTCTTAACTAACTCCAGGGTTTTTACCAAGTGAGTGGTAATTCAAATTGTGAGAAACAGCACCACAGCTCAGATCAGAGCATAGTAACTGAGAAGTGAAAAAGACTAAGGTAGCATCATCAAGAGGGACATGGAAATTAAAGGGTAGGTGGAAGAAAAGATTGCCATTAAGAAACCTAGGAGAGATCAATTAAGAGGCCAAGAAGTGAGTAGTATGACAGAAGCCAAGGAAGGAAAGAGAGTATCAAGAATAATGGAACAGAGAGAGAGGAGGTCAGATTGAATAGTCTGTCTGATACAGCAATCTGAAGGTCTTAGATGATTTTAGTATGAATCGTTTCAGTAGAGCAGTGGCCTTAAGATAGATTGAATAGGTGTGAGAAAGTAAAGTCAGTGAGCTGGATTTATCTTCCAAGAGGATGATCTGTAAAGGGAAGTGGGAAACAGACTACCTATATAGGAATACAGACTAGAAATTGGGTTTCTTTTTAAGTTGGGAGAGATGGCACCGGTATATATGTCAGGAGAAAGTATCATTTTCTCCTGTCCTTATTGTTTAAATATGGCGCTTTTACTGTGACAGGAGACTTGCAGAGATTGAACCAGCATAAAATGTCAGGTAGATAAGAACAGTTGATAACTATGAATTAGAGGCCTGTTGGTCTCTTTCATTCACTTATATAAGTCCTAGAGGATTTTCATATTTCACCACTTTATTGTTCTTTCATACTAAAAAGTAGAATTGCTGTTTTTCACCAGAACATGAATAGTAATACATGGCAATGCATATGTCCTACATAACACAAGTAAGGGCTAATGGTTGGCTGATTCACATATTTCTAAAACAATATATTTTATTTAGAAAACTATGCTTTATTTATTACTTAACAGAACTGTGTTTCCAAAAGAAAATTGTCATGATCTATTTTAAGATATCTATGTTAGCTAGAGTTGAAATCATTTCATTTCAGTAAACTAAGCTCTGAGCCTCGCATTAGTTGGTGACAGTTTTAATGATTAGTGTCATTTTTTTTAACCCTTTTCTTACAATATGCAAGGAACATCTATTGACCCACTTAGGACATGAATGTACTTGTTATTTTTATCTTTTTTTAAAGATAATAATCACAAATATGGAAAAGAAAGTTTTTAAGGGAAAGACAACGTTACTTCTTAAGTAAGTCATTATGTTTTCATTAATCATATTAATTATTAAAAAGGAGAAAACTGGAGCACCTGGGTGGCTCAGTTGGTTTAGTGTCTGACTCTTGATTTCTGCTCAGGTCAGGAGCTCATGGTTCATGGGTTTGAGCCCCATGTCAGGATTCCCTCCCTTCCTCTCTCTCTCACTGCCCTTCCCTCTGCTTGTGCTCTCTATCTCTCTCTAAACAAATAAATGAACAAACAAAAAGAACAAGAAAAGCTAAAGCCTTGAATGAAATAATAATGTTCTAATAGTCTTTTCTGAATCTTTGAGCCTCTAAACAAAATCTAGGGTACGATAAGCTAAAATAACTCATAATAAAAGATGGATCTTAGGAGATTAAAAAGTCTGCCTGTACTTGGATACCTGATTAAGAGGCACTTGGAGGTGAGCACCTTCTCTTTCAGCCTGCATTTGTGTATTTGGCTTGGGTGTCTATAGTCATAAAAGAGAATGTGTCATGAAAAGAAAGGGAAACAAACAAATCACAATACCAAAAGGAAGAAAAAAATCCCCAAACCACACTTTCACAGTCCTCTATTTATACTAGCACATTCTGGGAAAATCACTCAAAAACCTGTTACTAATCATTTAAACCTTAGGCTGTCGACATTTTTCTGCTTTGCTAGCCAAATAGTCATGTGCAGCAGCCAGAGGGTTAAAGAGCCAGATTTCCTGTCCCATACTGTAGCTTTGTGTGAGCAATATGGAGGACCTCATCATCGCTGCAGAGGCTCCTGTTGAACATGGAGGGGCCTATCCAGGCAAAAATATGTGCAGCCTTCTGGGCCAGATTTGCTCCGGAAGGGCTTCTAAGTTGGCTGTGCAGTGGACTAGTCTGTCCAGACCTGCTGTTTCACAAAGGCCAAGAGTTTCCCTCTGTGAGCCTGGTTCTCCAGCCAGCAGACCATACAAAGCCTGCTTCGCCTGGGTCCAGTCAGCCTCCAGAGCTTTGAGAATGTCTTTGTTGTTGCTTTAGGAAATACAATATTAAATCTAATATAAATTAGATTATTTGGATTTGGGTACACCAAAACCAAAATTTTAACTTTTCTATTTGCGCATAGATCTTTAAAAACTGTGAAACAGAAGACAGAACTAAATAGTGTCTAGGATTTAGATTGTAGTGGACAGCAGAAGTTTCTATTTCTTGATTTTAAAAAAAGCATAGTCAGTCAACTATGCAATGAATTATGTGTCCAGTGTTTCAGGCATAGTGTTTTAATTACATAATTTTAATGGAAGATTTTTGATATGCTGATTGTATGTACTCTATTCAATTTCTTTAGTAAATATGAGGAAGTTTCTATGTAAACGGAATGAGAAAATAACCCTTTTAAGACCCTGGTCACACATCATTATTGCACTTCGTGACCTAGAGTGCGGAATTCTTGATTTTAATTGTCCTCATCTTTGCTCCTGTGACTCAGTTTCACCCATGGTTGATTAACAAAATGAGGACAAAAATACTGAAGGTTGGCAAAATTCTGTGGACTATTATTAGTATTTTTTACTTCACACACAAAAAATCAAACTTCAAATTCAAGTTGACAAGAAATCTGCCCACACTCTCTTTCTATGAAGTTCCCCAGAGAGAGTCAGGCATTCGAAAATCTGGTCTCTGGTAGAATTAAAGGTGATAGAAACCTATAAACAAGCAAGAAAAAGCTCAGGGTTTCACATAGCCTGTGCCTGGGGACAGTTCTCATCAATACCTATTGTGGCTCAGTTATCGTGACCAGAAATTTGAAGGGAGCTTTGCAGGTAAAAACACAACCAGTGACTTGTCTTTGACATCTGAACATCGTATCGTGCTTGTTAAGAAATCTGACTGAACTAGATCCATATGTGTTACTGAGTCTTGCTGTTGTAGTCAAAGCTCAATGATCTAATGGAGATGAAGTTTGATCTAGGATTAATGTAAGCCACTGTAGGTCCTGGGAGTCAGACTCAAAACCTTAGTTTCCGTCATGCCCTTAATTATCAAATGTGTTTCCTGTGAAGAAAGGAGTACTGTTTAAAACGTTTGATAATCTGACAAGGCCATAAGGCTTAATGGAATCGATGATTACACACAGATGGACGATTAACTCTCGAGGTTTAACATTAAAAAAAAAAAAAGTAACTATGCTGGATTGCTACTTAATGGAATTACACTGCCCATATGGAAAAGAACTATACCCTAAATATACCCAGAATGATGGAACAGGTGGCAGAATCTGGGCAAGACTGCTTGGAATGCACAAAAGCATTCTGAACTTGTAACTGCCAGAAAAGATTTCTGGAAGAAAAAAAAAAAAAAGAAGAAGAAGAAGGGAATCTTAGAAACTGTGTTAACTTTTCTACATTTTGGAAATATGACTTGCAAAAATGATTAGAAAATTGAACCCCAAAAGCATTTTTTTCTGGCAGCTGGTTTTGTCAAGCTATCTTTCAGAAACCTGTAAACACTGTCTGTTTGTGACCGAGGTACAATCTGATGTATGGGTTACTATTTAGCTCTGACATCAACTCAGTGAGGGCAGACATCTTATCTGCCTTGATAACAGTTACATCCTCCAAAAGGTAAAATTGGGAGAATGAGAGTAAAATCATTAGCTAAAGTGGGGATTGGGTGTTATTTCTGCATTTTGTATTCTTTGATAATGACTTGTATCCCCACTTGCATGAATGAACAAGGGCTGCATGTGTGAAAACTGCGGCAGTGAACACTAGTGATCATTTGCACATAACTAAGCAAATGATAAGGTTGTATAGTTTCAATTAAGAAGGCCTGGTAGAAGGTAATTTATTTGTGATTTTTTTTTGCTCCAACTCAGTAGGGGTTTTATTTTCAATATTAATAACCTTTCAAATAGCAGAAGACTCTGTCTTCTGGACATGGAAGGGTGTGGGGATAGAATTTGGAAGGCCTTTAATATCCTTGATGAATACGGATGCAAAATTCTCAACAAGATCCTTGCAAATCGAATCCAGCAGCATATGAAAAGAATCATCCACCAAGATCAAGTGGGATTCATTCCTGGGTTACAGGGCTGGTTCAACATTCGCAAATCAATCAATGTGATACATCATATCAATAAAAGAAAAGATAAAAACCATATGATCCTGTCAATAGATGCAGAAAAGGCATTTGACAAAATACAGCATCCCTTCTTAATAAAGACTCTCGAGAAAGTTGGGATAGAAGGAACCTACTTAAACATCATCAAAGCCATCTATGAGAAGCCTTCAGCTAACATCATCCTCAACGGGGAAAAACTCAGAGCTTTCCCCCTGAGATCAGGAACACGACAGGGATGCCCACTCTCACCACTGCTGTTTAACATAGTGCTGGAAGTGCTAGCATCAGCCATCAGACAACAAAAGGAAATCAAAGGCATCGGAATTGGCAAAGAGGAAGTCAAACTTTCACTCTTCGCAGATGACATGATACTCTACATAGAAAACCCGACAGACTCCACCAGAAGCCTACTAGAACTGATCCAAGAATTCAGCCAAGTTGCAGGGTACAAAATCAACGTACAGAAATCGGTTGCATTTTTATACACCAACAATGAAGCGACAGAAAGAGAAATCAAGAAACTGATCCCATTCACAATTGCACAAAAAACCATAAAATACCTCGGAATAAACCTAACCAAGGATACAAGAGATCTGTATGATGAAAATTATAGAAAACTTATGAAGGAAATTGAAGAAGACACAAAGAAATGGAAAAACATTCCATGCGCATGGATAGGAAGAATAAATATAGTTAAGATGTCATTACTACCTAAGGCACTCTACACATTCAATGCAATTCCAATCAAAATTGCACCAGCATACTTCTCAAAACTAGAACAAACTATCCAAAAATTTGTATGGAACCACAAAAGACCCCGAATAGCCAAAGTAATCCTGAAAAATAAAACCAAAACGGGAGGGATCACCATCCCAGACTTTAGCCTCTACTACAAAGCTGTCATCATCAAGACAGTATGGTATTGGCACAAAAACAGACACATAGACCAATGGAACAGAATTGAGAACTCAGAAGTGGACCCAAAAGTATACAGCCAACTAATCTTTGACAAAGCAGGAAAGAATATCCAATGGAAAAAAGACAGCCTTTTTAACAGATGGTGTTGGGAGAACTGGACAGCAACATGCAGAAGAATGAAACTGGATCATTTTCTCACACCATGCACAAAAATAAACTCAAAATGGATAAAGGACCTGAACGTGAGACAGGAAACTATCAACACCCTACAGGAGAAAGCAGGAAACAATCTCCTTGACCTCCACCGCAGCAACTTCTTACTTGACACATCCCCAAAAGCAAGGGAATCAAGAGCAAAAATAAACTGTTGGGACCTCCTCAAGATTAAAAGCTTCTGCACAGCCAAGGAAACAACCCAGAAAATTAATAGGCAACCAACGGAATGGGAAAAGATAGTTGCAAATGACATATCAGATAAAGGGTTGATATCCAGAATCTACAAGGAACTCACCAAACTACACGCCCGAAAAACAAACAACCCAGTGAAGAAATGGGCAGAAGATATGAACAGACACTTCTCCAAAGAGGACATCCAGATGGCCAACAGACACATGAAACGATGCTCAGCATCGCTCCTCATCAGGGAAATACAAATCAAAACCACACTGAGATACCACCTCACGCCAGTCAGAGTGGCTAAAATGAGCCAATCAGAGAACTCTAGATGCTGGCGAGGATGTGGAGAAACGGGCACCCTCCTACACTGTTGGTGGGAATGTAAACTGGTACAGCCCCTCTGGAAAACAGTGTGGAGGTTCCTCAGGAAACTAACAATAGAACTCCCCTATGACCCAGCAATAGCACTGCTAGGAATTTACCCAAGGGATACAGAAATGCTGATGCATAGGAGCACATGTACCCCAATGTTCATAGCAGCACTCTCCACAATAGCTAAAACATGGAAAGAGCCTAAGTGTCCATCAACAGATGAATGGATCAAGAAGATGTGGTTTATCTATACCATGGAATACTACATGGCAATGAGAAACAATGAAATCTGGCCATGTGTAGCAACATGGATGGACCTTGAGGGTGTTATGCTGAGCGAAATAAGTCAGGCAGAGAAGGACAAATATCATATGTGTGCACGTATAGGAGGATTAGGAGGAGCTTAACAGAGGACCAAGGGGGAGAAGAAGGGCGGAAATGGTGGGG
The DNA here is from genome assembly GCA_017311185.1 of Proteles cristata cristata. Lineage (NCBI taxonomy): Eukaryota > Metazoa > Chordata > Mammalia > Carnivora > Hyaenidae > Proteles > Proteles cristata. The sequence continues at coordinate 1,493,240 of JAESUZ010003762.1, read as the reverse complement.
GAAAGGGGGAGAGGCAAACCATGAGAGACTCTTGAATGCTGACAAAAACTGAGGACTGGTGGATGTGGGGGGGAGGAGGGGTGGGCATGAAGGAGGGCACTTGTGGGGATGAGCACTGGGTGTTATGTGGAAACTATTCTGACAATAAACTATTTGTAAAAAAAAAAAAAAAAAGAATTTGGAAGGCCTTAGCAATGATAAATTTAATAGGTAAGCATCATTGGCCATTCACTATGTGCCGAGAGTGAATTGCTTTATTTATATAACTTTATTTAACTTTTAATGTTACCCTTTGAGTTATTTCCCATTTGAAAGATGAGAAATCTGACTGAAGAGCATTGAATAAGCTTCCCAAGTTCACAGAACTTATAGTTGATAAAGTTGGGACTCCAAAAGGCATTGGTCTTGTCAGGGTTCTTTCACACATCACCATTTTGGTCCTACTTATTGACCATGATTTCTCTCTGCTCCATGTCTCACTTCTCTAGTTTTGTACGTGTCTGAGCACTGTTGGGTTACTCCTTGTGCCTGATGCCTTCCAGAAGCCATATGGGTCCATACTGTTTGCCAGAGCTCTATTATCCCCGCCCCCAATTTTTTTTTTTGATGCCTCTGCTTTGTTGATGCCTTAAGCACACGCTTGTTATACCCACTGGAAAATTCAGTAAACCTTTACCCTTGGGTTCACTGAATGATTCTGAAAAATTATGACAGAATTATCTTAGTCAAATCAATAATTGGATTTTATTATGAAATGCCACCAATTAATACTTTCAGATCTCTGTTATGAATCTACCATAAAAATGGGACATATAACTGTCTACACTTAAAATAATCTTTATACAATCACCCAGACGAATTCCTTACTGGGTGTATAGACACAGCTTCATATAGAAGAGCTCTGTGTAAGCATTCTCTTTAGCTTTTCATACACAGGATATTTGCACATTTGGCATACATATATTATCAAAATAATTTTTCCCCATTCCCTACTCAGAGAAATTTTATCACTGATGAGAAACAAGGTAAAGCTGTGGAAAGACTTCTAGGCCAGTGAGGAGACCTCCTTTTGGTTTTTAATACTTTATTTTCTGCTAATTAGCTAAAAACATTATTTTTTGATGTATACAGTGCTCAGTTTCTTATTTAAGATATTTACTAATTATGTCATAAGAATTCTAAACAAATTAAAAAATGAAATATATGAAATTGTTTGAAAAAGTAATACAAGCACATGTGCTCTTGAAGACTGGGGGTTATGCACTTTCTTTCCCCAGTATCCCATACAGAGAGGTGCCCAACTGGCCCCTCTTAAGTGATCAGTGAGGACAATTCTAGCCTAAAAGAATGTAAAATCCTTGAGAGCTGAATATATTTTAGAGTGAGGCCTCAAAGAATGTTGGCTTTCATAAGAGAGGCTCTAGATTATAATTAAGTAGCTATAGAGGACAAAGAAATGTAAATAATTTAGGTAGAAAATATGTATATAACTTTTTTCCAGTTGCACTATTAGCATGGTAGCCTTTGTTATTGCAGAGATCAAAGGAATCCAGACTGTTCTTTACTGATATGACCATCAGACATTCTGTGCCTATATAGAATTCTTAAAATAATTGAATATCAATTATAGTCTTATTTTTCAAAATTATTATAGTTTCCAGTTCTACATGAAATGCTTCTACCATTCCCCAACAGATAATCTATTGCTCTGGTGACTGGAGTGAGGGATATATGGTGACGGAGACTAGTACTGAATCATGAATCTTTATCCTTTTAGTAATTGAGAATTATACTTAGCCCTTTTCCTGTAGATGATCCATATTTGTTTTAGATAGCATAAAATTCAGAGTCTAGGAAACCTACTTAAATAGGACTTCTCTTCATCCAATAATAAAAAGCTATAAAATTCCATCATGTTTTAATTCAAAATCTGAATTTCCATCATCTTGTGGTTATAGTGGATCTGGTGTTTCACAGCTATCTGCCCGATTCATATGTGCAATACCATTTGTTTTAATCTGAGTGATTTTTTTCTAAACCATGGGGGCATCTGGAGTGCCCTGACACAGAGAAAGGCTGTGAGTCCTATCATCTCCCTAGCGGCCTCTTGTGAGAGCATGTTCAAGGTTTTATGTTATTAAAAATATTCATTATTTTGGGGGACACCTGGGCGGCTCAGTTGGTTGAGTGTTCGACTCTTGATTTTGGCTCAGGTCATGATCTCACAGTTCATGGGTTTAAGCCCCATGTCAGGCTCTGTGCTGGCAGCTCAGAACCTACAGCCTACTTCAGATTCTGTGTCTCTGTCTCTCTTTGCCTCTCCCTCACTCGTAATCTATTTCTCTCTCTTTCTCTCTCAAAATAAGCCTTTTCTTAAAAACAGAATATTCAGTTTTTTTTTTTTTACTAACCCATTGTCAGAATTCCTTATTAGACTCATAGTTTCTGGGAATAAGTTACATAAAATTTAGCACAAAACTCTGGTACAAATTTTCCTTGTGCCTTTAGTGTCCATCGTCACAGGTCCTATTGGTATCCTAAACCCAACTGTCACATAAAAAGTATACTATTATAAGAAAAATAGTATGCAATGCTAGGTCAAGATAATGCTGCGTGTATGTCGCTATGTGCTTGTCTCTGAAAACAGAATAGGATAGTCATTCTAAGGCCCATGATATGCACAATAGCAGGAAAGAATAAAGTCTTTACAGATACTTTCAAAATCTTAAGTCAAGCTTAAATGTACTACTTGAGACTGGTTCATTTTACTTTTTAACTGGGGTTTATTTTTTTATGGGGGAGTTTCTTTCTCTTAGACCATTTATTTGGGGGGTGGGTGTGTGTTTTTTTTAAATTATTTTTCCTTTGCCAGTTATTGATGACAAAATTGTAGCCCTCAGCTTGTGATTACAATAACAGATGTCTCCTAGTCGGAGTGAGATCACAAGGTTCCTTTTGGATGAATGTAAGGAAAATATATGCCTCTAATAGAGCAAAAGTTGTGTGCCTCCTAGATGGTTGAAGAAGTCTGCTCTCAATACAACCTAAAGTCAAGCTAGATCTTGTGTTTTACTTTAAACCATTCAATGATTGGTTTAGAAATCAAGGCAACAGACATGAATCATTGACAATTTCATCTATGTAGTTTTCTCCAGAAATTTTAATTCACTCTGTTAGCAAATAACACTAGGTGAAGCACTGCTCTTTTTTTTTTTTTAATATTTTATTTATTTATTTATTTATTTTCTTAAGAGAGAGAGAGAGACAGCGTGAGCAGGGCAGGGTCAGAGAGAGAGGGAGACACAGACTGGAACAGGCTCCAGGCTCTGAGCTGGCAGTCAGCACAGAGCCCGACGCGGGACTCGAACCCACAAACCGCGAGATCATGACCTAAGCGAAAGTCGGACGCCCAACCGACTAAGCTACCCAGGCGCCCCAGTGAAGCACTGCTCTTTAATGTTCCTTTAATTATTGCTACTGCACAAGTATTTATTTATTAGAAAAACTAAAACCATCACTTCAAATCTTATATAATTATGCATTTTCACATAGCTCACCTTCTGATGTGAAACTATATTTAGGTCTGTCTAAGTTCAGTGCTCCTCAATGTTTACTTATTTACTCATTTAACATTTACCTAGAATGTTTTCATGACATAAAATGTTCTGGAACATGGCATCTAACTTGTATATTAAGGATGCTATATAAAGAAACAGACATAAATATATATTGGGATATTTATAAAAATAAATACAGAAATGAATTTATAAAAGTAAATATGGTACAGTTATGGTACAGTGTGGGTATTAAGAGAATAGAGAGATCATTTTTAAATACTTTTATTTTAATATATTCATCTTGTTATGAAACAACTATTTATTTGTAACCCTGGCAATAAAGTTGTAATAATTCACAAATATTATGGATCTTCAAAACAGAAATTATTCCTAGATTTTGTTCAATAGTTGAAAATATTTATTAGTTTGAATGCCAATTAATGTCCTATGTAACAGCTCACGAAAAAAATTTCTACCAACCAAATTCTAAAGAAGATTCATTCATTTTTTTTTTCCATTTTGGAACAATGTGTCCAGTTTTAAGCTTTTTTTTGTACTGTATTTCTTTTTCTCTAATTCCTGATTATTTCTATTATCTTTTTCTCTAAATATGGCTCTCTTCTCTATTTTGTTGTTTTGAAAATGACTATATTTCCTTCTGGACATTCTGAAAGCCAATAACACAAGGTCTTCACTGTTAAATTAAAAGGCCCCAAAGTTCCAGATTTCCCCATGGAATTCCTCGATGTTGCTGTTTGTATTGTTTCAGTGTAGCTCACTGACAAAACATTAAAAATGACCAATCCCAGAAAGGGAAGGGAGAGTGAGGTTGACCCACTTACATTTAGCGGTAAAATATCTGTGTTAAAACTTTCTGGAGGTTGTTATATCTTGTCCATCAGAACTCATATTGCCTGATACTATCTCTAAGACCTCTCATCTTTTTTATTATTTAGTGAAGTTCCCAAAGCCCCTTCAGAGTGAATTATCTAACAAGCTATTAACAGGTTCATTCTGAACTCAACCAAATACTTTCACATCTTGTCACAATTTGATCAGCCCCTCACTCATTAAAAATGCACATTTTAAACCATTTGCAAGGAAGAGATGTGGCCCCTTTTGGTGTACCCAGAGAGTCCAAGGAGATGTTGAAAGGTATGAAAAGCTGGAAGAATAGAAACTGATTTTTAAATTCAACACAAAATTTTTTGAGCCGCTACTAGATTCAACGCACTGCATTAAAAACACAAAGGTGAGTAAGACAGGCTCAACTCTCAAAGGTGGAGAAGACTTCAAAACGATAACTTGGTATACATTTTTAAGAGAGATGCATAAGTGAAACAGTAGAGGCTTTGGGTGAAGGGAGACAGAAGGACTGATGAGGTTAGAGGAGAAAGACAGAGACATTTTCAGGACACAGAAGATATTTGGGTTTGGACTTTGGGGAAAGATGGTGGATAGAGAATGTTTCAGGCAGCAGAAATGAAATGAGCAGTGCAAGTAGAAAAGTGCAAACACCTAATAAATATTTACTGAAGGAAATGGTCCTAGTGACAGCCAAATTTTTTTATATTTTAACTTTTTTGGCAATGGGTTGGATTTCCCCATTCTTTTTTTTTTTTTTTTATATATATATTTTTATTTATTTCTAGGAGAGAGAGAGAGACAGCGTGAGCAGGGGAGGGTCAGAGAGAGAGGGAGTCACAGACTGAAACAGGCTCCAGGCTCTGAGCTGGCAGTCAGCACAGAGCCCGACGCAGGGCTTGAACCCACGAACCGCGAGATCATGACCTAAGCGAAAGTCGGACGCTTAACCGACTAAGCCACCCAGGCGCCCCTGGATTTCCCCATTCTAAAGTCTCCTGAACTTTTTGAGTGTTGAGTGTATTTTGTCACCTTTTTGTAATTGATTTCTGCAGTCAAAGTGGATGTTTCCATATCCATCCATCTGCTAATCAAGGATCCTTTTGAAATTGAGTGTAAAGAAAAAGGAAAAAAAAAAGAGACTATGAGGGTGTTATGCTGAGCGAAATAAGTCAGGCAGAGAAAGACAAATATCATATGTGTGCACGTATAGGAGGATTAGGAGGAACTTAACAGAGGACCAAGGGAGAGAAGAAGGGCGGAAATGGTGGGGGAAAGGGAGAGGCAAACCATGAGAGACTCTTGAATGCTGACAAAAACTGAGGACTGGTGGATGTGGGGGGGAGGAGGGGTGGGCATGGAGGAGGGCACTTGTGGGGATGAGCACTGGGTGTTATGTGGAAACTAATTTGACAATAAACTATTTGCAAAAAATTAAAAAATAAAAAAAAATAAAAAAAATAAAAACAAAAATTAAGAACACACTCCAAATGACTCATTTGTTTTTCAGTATTCCACAACTTGGTGACAATAACTGGCAGTGTAATAATTTCACAGTGTCATCATGTGGAACATAGGGTTCCCATAAGAATACATTTCTATCTCCTGCAACATCACCATTAAAATTACTTATTTGTTTCTGATTAATTAGGACCCTGTTTCTTCCTTCTTGGCATTGCATTTTCCTCCTGTTCAGTCTATCTGGACAGGCTAGTTCTGCGTAGGCGTGCACCAGTTTGCAAGCTTCTGGATCAGAACTCAGTGGCTTTGCAACAGTGATAAACCTAACTTCTGGTAACTGTGAATTTGTGTTCCAAAGTGCCACAAACCACACGGTAAGATGCCACAAAAAGGAGCAGTAACTAGGTCGTGTTTTTGGCAGTCTCTATGAGGCAGTAACTCCAGGGCTGGCTTGCCAGTGACTAAATAGAGCTGAGAAACATTTTCCCCTTATCTTTCTTTAGCAAAACAAAAAAGCTCAGATTAACTGATGAGGAGTGGAGAGGGGAAAGGAAATCTCCTTGGAAAAGGGGGGTTTAACCATCAACTACCTAAAGTGCAACTTTGGGGGGCGGTCCCTTAAGAATAGAACTTGAGTAAATATGCACACCAGAGGTGGAGCCAAACTGTGTGTGTGCATTTTGGGGGAAGGGTTTCTGTTGGAATGGGTGGAGACTTGAGAATCTTCTTTCACCTTTCCACAATCCTGTCATACCACATGGTTGACTGTCAACAGTCTCCAGAAGGATGCCATTACCTCGTATATTCCATCACAACACCTATAGGTAATTATTAATATATTTGCTGTTTTCGAAAAACAAAACAATATGCTAGACTGGGTTGTATAACACTGAACTCCAGGAGAGGCCAAGCCTTTTGTGGGCAGAAGCGACTCCTTCTTAGAAGCACGATTAGAAGTTCAGCTCAGCATGCACCAAGTGCAAACGACCTTGCTGTTCAAATGTGCTCTGGGCAAAATACCCAACTTTCTGGTTTTAAATATAATCTTTCCAATGAGTTCATGATTACCAATGATCACACAATGAATATGTAAGAAGGCAAAAAGCTAAGCAAAACTGGAGAGCAGATATTTGAGAGGAAGCTAAGTGACATCCTTCACAAAACGCCAGGATTATTACCTTTCTGGGTGTTTAGAAAAGAAATTATCTTAAAATATAACACCTCTTTCTCTCTTCATCCTAGTAAATCCAGGCGACAGGATTTAGCGCTGGGAAGAAGCCCAAAAGGTTTGAAATCCTGTAAGAAAAAAAAAAAGTGTATTTTTAGAATTATGGTAACAGCTGCTAAGAAATGTATTTCTATTTTGTAGTTAGTGTAAGCTGCCTAACATAAATGTGTGGTAGAGAAAGATAACATAGATAAGGCAAGTGGAGAGAATTATAGCAAAGTGAACACTATCTTTGGTTGTTGTTGAAAGAAAAATTGAGTAGTAAAGATGGCATTTTATCAAAATAAAACTATAAATTGTATATCTCAGGGCTAAAATTAGATAGCTAGTCTCTCTCTCAGTCTCCATCCCTCCCCCACTCCTAGCCTCCCTCTATTTCTTATCTTTAAAAAAAATCTTTTTCTAAAGGAATCTTAGGGCACATTAACATAATAGTACAGGTATTACTAAAAATTACTTTCTAATATCTCCAAATATGCTACCACTTGTCATATAATTCCCTTTAAATTTTTACATTAAAAATAGTTTAAAGATTTTTACATATAGCTCTGATCAATTTGATAAGTGAACTGTTTTGCAAATGACTAAATAGGTTAACTATTACTTATTTCTTCATGATGCAATGTTTGTTTCAGGTTAATTTTTGAAGGATAGAGTAATAAGAAGAAACACATATGCATGGCAATCCTTTCACGTATTAAAACGGGTATAATATTCCAGATTTTGACTTGCCTATAATTGTATTTGTCCAAAAATAATGCCATCATGTATTTGGGAAATGATTATCTGTTTTCAAATATAATATTTGTGTTATGTTTCTAAACCTTGGGCTTCTTTTACCCATGGAATTGGTGGCAGGAGCCACTCATCCCAACAAAAGCATATAGGCTGTTTTTCTTTGGGGACTTTTCCATTTGATCTCTACTGGGAAACAGCCTGGGATTTGTTTCAAACTGAGGTACTATGCATGTATTGTGCAACCTAGGGTCTGCTATAGAAACTTAGTGTATTATTTCATTAATTATATTCATAACACATTGTTGTTATGATCAATAACAATCATTAATGAATACTCAGGAAAGTCAAAGTTTTAAAAAGTTCAAGAAATCTCAAAAATGCTCTTAATAATTATTCCTCAGTCTAGAATAACACATTTTCACTAATCCTTAACTTTAGTTTCCTAGATTTTCTTGGAAATGTTCTGTAGTTTTTGCTACAGTTGACACACACATATAAAAATCAGCACACCATATTTCTCTCATCCATGTCCCAGAAGATGGAATTCATCTCCATTATCAAGCATTCCTCCTTCTACTCCCTTCCCAGACAGCTCACATTCAAGTGTTTATTCTCACTCTTTTCTCTCTCACGTCCTTCTGGGTAACTGGCCGTTTCTTTTTCTCTTTCTTAAATCCCTTCTCTTCATTGCCACATACTCCCGAGATTTGAGAGCATTTCTCAGAGGATCCAAAAAGGTGTTTGCAATCTGTTTAACACACAGCCCATCTCCAACTCCCACAACACAATCTATCCCAGATTTTACAATGTCATCTTTCTCACCTATTGGTAATAGGAAGAATGTAATGTAAAATAGTGTTGTTCATATATGACCATAAAATAGTCCTTGGAACCATTTTAGAAAGAAATATTGTGCTCAAGCTAGTACCCTAGCTTGGAGCTGGGACCATGTCTGATTCCTCTTTATATCAGCAATGTCTCTCATGTGGACTAAGGCAGCAGGGGAGGGGCGGGTGTCTGTCACACCACATTTCATGTAATTGTTTCCATTTCAAGTTTAAAATATAAATTGAACATTTTATGAGCCTAATTTTCCCAATCAGTACTGTTTCCTAAGCCCAAAACATTTCCTCCCCCCGTGAGTTACATTCTGCTATAGAGACCAAGACAGGCTATAAGACAGGAGATAGTCAACTGATAGTCAACAATGATCCTTTAGTTAATAAGCAAAATGATAACTGTCGTATATTGAGTACTTATATATGTCAGGCACTGCTTTAAGTGTTTTACACATTTAACTCACTTAATCCCTAAAACAAAAATATACTATTATGGTCAATTTTATGGAAAAAGAAATTCAGGCCCAAGTTTACACAGCTATCAAGCAATGAGGTAGCTTGCGAATCAATGAAATCTACATTGACAGTAGACAAGTTTGAACTAGTTTCAGACAAATGACAAATTTGATTTTCGCCTTTGATAGTAACATGTGTTTATAATCTCAGAAAGGTCACTAAACTTATTTGTTATTAAATAAAGCTTATTACTAAACTTTACTGTTAGGTACTGTTCTGACTACCGTAATTTTCACAAGGAAAATATAAGCAACTTACAACATAAGGATCTCTGTTATATTAACAAATAATAAATAATACATTTGCATGCACAAAATATCTATTTCCAGGGATATACCTTATGAATGATATGGAGACAAGAGTATAGGGAAAAATATTCATCAGGGTGAAAAACTTTGAAAATGAAGGTTGGTTGGGAGATCAGACTTACCTGAAGAAAGCAGTTTCAAAAAATGGGCATAATTCTTCCTCTCTCTCAATCTGAGTCCCTTGCAAAATAACGTTGCTACTTCTTGCAACAATAGGACTCTCTGAGCTGTACTTTTAACTTGATTTGACCAATACAATGAGGCAGAAATGATGTTTCAGTTCTAAGCTTCGGTGTCAAGGGGCCATGATTCCACTCTTGCCCTTTGATCCCGGAAGCTGCATAGAAGCAAGGCCTGGCCAGCCTGCTGGAAGATGAAAGAACGTAGCTCAGTAGCGCTACTGCCTCACCCAACAAAAAACTAACTCCCTGAAGCGGAGCCACCTACCTGGCCTGTAGCTTACCAGAGATGCATGGGCAAAGCCAGTCAGGATCAACCAGGCTAGGCCCAGCTCAACACAACAGCTCATCTAACTCACAGAGTTGTGAAAAAGAAATTGTTACTGTTTTAAGCTTCTTAGTTTTAAGTGGTTTGTTATGTAGTAATAGGCAATGGATATAACACATATTAAAATTACTTAGATATTAATAGTCCTGCTTTAATGTGAAAATGTGGTTTCCTTCCAATTTCCTGGGCTGCCATGACTTAATCTCATTCATTTTTAGCTGTTAAAACTTTCCTAAAAAGCATAAAAAAAAAAAAACGCAACTTTGCTTATATGATAAATTTCATCTCTGTTGTCTATGGTGGTGGCATTGCCCATAATGATTTGTCATGCAATTTTATTTTCAAAGCTCAAAATTAATTACAAACATGAAACAAATCATGTTGTTAAGACATACATTAAAAACAAATTACAATCTCAAAATGGATAATTTACAGCTTGGAAAATTAATTGATTAAATCCAAAGTGCATAAAAATAATTGGAAAAACTGAGGAGTGACCAAACCAATGACAATGTTATCCAACTAAATGAAAAGGAACATATAATGAACAAAACTATAGCCAGAAAAATCAATAATTATAATTAAACAATAAGACCCTAAGTGGAAATAGGTTGAAATCCCGATTTAAGGAGCATCACTAAATTACAAGGATGAGCAAACGATGGAAGAAATCAAATCCTGTCCCTTCAGCAAAGTCAAAAGAGAAACTCTAATGTTAAAATCAGTCATACATTTAAAGGAAGACAAGATACGTAATAGATAGTAGACATTAAAGCAGCATGACAACTATGCATATAATTTAATTTGTGCTGTGCCTGTTGTCTATTACTGACTATTCTATTCCTTTCAATTTCTTTTACCCTGGCTTTTATGAAAATATGTATCTATAGAATTTGTTCAAGATATTGCCTGTGACCCAGACATAATTAAGACAAATAAAGCAAATAACAATATAGTATTTTTATACCGAATAGAATTTTGCATTAGACCTTATCATTTTCAGTACTTATTTTAAGACTGGAGATAACTTGGAGTTTTATATCTGGAATAAGTACCACGAGGCATTTAAACATGTATTACAGTCAAAGTGTATGTATTTTTATATAATTTTTTTAATGTTTATTTATATTTGACAGGGAGAAAGAGCACAAACCAGGAAGGTGCAGAGAAAGAGAGAGAGAGGAAGACACAGAATCCGAAACAGGCTTCTGGCTCTGAGCTGTCAGCACAAAGCCCGACACAGGGCTCGAACTCACGAACCATGAAATCATGACCGGAGCCAAAGTCGGATGCTTAACCGACTGAGTCACCCAGGTGCCCCTCAAAGAATATGTTTTGAACAACTGTCTACATGTTAAAGTTTTCAGCTGGCCAAATTTTTATTTTATTCATGCTTTGTACAAAGATTCACACAAAGAAATTAAATACAAATAAAACATTTTAAGCATCAGAGTTTGCATAACAAATTATTATTTAATTTTTGTATAAAATTTAATTTGGCAAAACTGAAGTAATCTAGATTAGCGTTAAACATTTCTATGGACTCAGTTTTTGTATTGCCAAAGAATTAAGTACTTCACTTTTTAGTAGGGCATTGGCAGCGTTTCAGAAGAATTGTGCTAAGAATTCATCCATGAATTCCAGGTTGTCTCCAAAACAGATCTAAGACTGACTCAGGAAGTAAAACTGATAAAATTGAGAAAGTGAGCAAGGAAGAGTAAGAGTCCGTAAATATACACTAATTAGTTTTTTGCCACTGTTGCCAAATAACATTCAGTGTTGCTACGGACAGTACTAGGAACTTTGTAAAATAAGGAGTCAAAACATTACCAAAAAAGTGGTCAAATCCTAAAGAATCCCTAGACCCTCGCTTTCTGTGGAAAAATCTGATGAACTCCGAGTACAGTATCATTTGAAATAGTTATAAGAAAACAAAGAAAAAGAATGACTGGCTGACACAGCAGAAAGTGGGGGTGGAGTGGGGGGGGGGATGACCTACACACTCAAATAAGCTATTTATTTGTGCATTTATCCATTCTTTTTTTCACAATTTTTTAAGTGTCACTTATGCTAAATGACATTTATGAAAATCTTTGGGGGTCAACTTAAACTTATTCCTGTATAGTATACATACTTCCTTTACTCTACTGAAATGTGTATTAATGTGATTCCTGAACTTACTTATGCTACAATTCAGATGTTGTGGAGTGCATAACTTTTTGGCTGTGGGTTCTCATTAAGAACTCTGTTGGGAAGGCAATTCAGGAGAGGAAGGACAGTCTGGTCACAAGCAGTGTTGACACAATTGGATATCTATTTGCAAAAGAAAAGAAAAAAAGCTTCAAACTGCATCTCATATCACACAATCAACTGAAAACAAACTATAGACTTAAATGTAAAACTGCAATGATAAAAATCTGAGAAAAAAACTTAAGTGAAAAACCTCTGTGTCTTTGGGTTAGGCAAACTTTTCTCATATGATGCAAAAAGAAAAATATATAAAATTAAATTGATATACTGGATCTCATCACAACCCAAAACTTCTGCTCTTCAGAAGATAGTTTTAAGAGGGGCACCTAGGTGGCTTATCTGGTTAAGCATCCAGTTCTTGGTTTTGACTCAGGTCATGATTTCATAGTTTTTGAGTTTAAGCCCTGCATTGGGCTCTGTGCTGACAGTGCAGGGACTGCTTGGAATTCTCTCTCTCTCTCTCTCTCTCTCTCCCCCTTTCTCTTTATCTCCCCCAAATAAATAAATAAACTTAAAGATAGACGATAATTTTAAGAGAATAAACAGATAAGCCAGAGACTGAAAAATAATATTTACAAAGCATTTATCTGATATATGACATATACCCACAGTATGTAAAGAACTCTCAAAACTCAACAAGAAGTAAACAATCCAGTTTAAAAATAGTCAAAGGACTTGACAGACACATTACTAAAGAACATAGAAGGATGGCAAATAAGAACATGAAAAGAAGTTCAATATGATTAATCAATAGGAAAATGCAAATTAAAGCAACATATGCCACCACTACACAACAATTGAATGGCTAAAATTAAAAACACTAACCAGGGGTGCCTGGGTGGCTCAGTTGGTTGAGTGTCTTACTTCAGCTTAGGTCATGATCTCACGGTTCATGGGTTCAAGCCCCACATCAGGCTCTGTGCTGGCAGCTCAGAGCCTAGAGCCTGCTTCAGATTCTGTGTGTCTCTCTCTCTCTGCCTCTCTCCCACTCAAGATCTCTCTCTGTCTCTGTCTCTCTCTCTCAAAAATAAATGAACACTCAAAAAAATGGTTTAAAAAAGACTAATCATATCAAGTCTTGGAGAAGATAGAGAAGAACTAGAACGTTCATTCACTGCTGATGGGAATGTAAAATGGTAAAACCACTTTGGAAAACAGTATGTTGACTTCCTAAAAATTTAAAAACATAAGTACCATATTATCCAAACATTCTACTTCTTGATATTTTCCCAAGAGAACAGAAAGCATATATCCACAGAAAGATTTGTACATGAATGTTTATAGCAGTTGTATTTGTCGGAAACCACTCAAATAGCCCTCTCACCAAGAAGCCATGATTAAATCTTTATGTCTATATATCAGTTTGTCTTTTCTAGAGCTTTATATAAATGGAGCCACACAATGGGCACACTTTTCTTGCCTGGGATCTGTCTGTCAGTGTGTGTATATATATATATATATATTTTTTTTTTTTTTTTGAGATTCATCATGTTGTTGTGTGTATTAATTACTCATTCCTTTTTATTACTGAGTAACATTTCACTGTATGGAAATCCCAGAGTTCATCTAGTCATCCAGGAGACTTTTGAGAGTGATGAATCTGTCTCTTATCTTAATTGTAGTGGTTATTTCATAAAGGTAAGCTTTTGACAAAACTACAAATTGTACAGTTTAAATATGGGCAATTTATTGTATGTGTCAACCATACCACAATAAGACTTGTTTAAAAAAAAAACCTGCTCTAGTTTTTAGGTTATGTTAAACATATATGAAAATTAGTGATCGTACTAGTCATAAGAATATTGACTAGCCCAAACTAGAAACCTGGGCGTGAATAAGTCTGTCTGCAGGACAGAGAAAATACATGTCCTGAAAAGAGGAGATCGAATTACACAGTCTAAAGAAACACCAAAGGTAGAAGATGGTGGTGGACAAGCGCTAATAAGAAAGATGTGAAGCCCCAAGAAAAAAATGACATCCAGTAGACACACACGGGGATTGGCCCCTGTTCTGCCGTTTTTGCTTTCCTATGCACTATCTTTGCTACCTCCTGATGCACATGGCCATCAATTTGGTAAATATTGCTATTTTGAGTGAGCCATTGTGGTTTTCCCAATATACTAAGGAATATATTGGAATTATGAAAATGCCTAGATCTTCACAGAATGAATTCTTTGTTTGCAAATTTGAAATGAGATTTGATGAATAAATGTGTAAAATGTTCAGGTAGCTTTATCCCTGAGATGATTCTAAATACTAAACATGATAGCTCATCTGTTAGATTGGTTGCGTTGTGTCCTACTTTCCAAAACCAGTAAGGTAAAACTATTTAAATGATTTACTGAAACATTGTGGTCAATGGTGCCTCTGGAGAGAGTGATCATTTAACGCAGGACTGTAAAACTTAAAAACCAATCCATGCTTCTTCCTGACATATAGCTTCAATACCCATTTCTCTTTCAGCTAAAGCTCTTTCTTCCATTTAATCCTCCTTCAGACTCTTAGACAGAACACTATACCATATTTTGCTGTTAAATCATGAAAAATGATAGAATCTCTATCCCTTTTCAAGAGTCATTGTCAAATTATACCCTCCAATAGGTAATATACCACTTGAGTCAGTAATTTCAACTATTTGTATGCATTTCAGGTTTGCCAATTACCCTTCCAAGCTGTAAATTGCCTATTTTGAGAGCATAATTTGATTTTTAATGTTTGTCTTAACAGCCTGATTTGTTTTGTCTTTTGATTTGTTTCACATTTTAGTAATTAATTTTAAGCTGACAGTGTCTCTCCGAAAAGGAAGGTGGGGATTGAAAGCCTCTTAGAGCTATAGCAGTTTGATGCTCATATAAATTTTTCCCTAGTGCCATAGACCTTAAGCAAAAAATGTCAGGCTCTCTTCTTTTCTTTGGAAAGGAGTCGTCATTTCTTTTCCAGGAGATGTGCTAGCTTGAGTTTCAAATACACACTGCATAACCCCCAAGTTTAAACACACATGAATAAGCAAAATTGGCCATAAGAAGTATATTCAAGACAGAAGTGATATTTTTCAAACCATCAGTCCGAAAATATAGATGACAATGTGTCTGGGGGGTTGTGTGAGTAAGTTTGGCCTCAGATGTCCTTTGATGTTTATTCTCCATCCTTAGCCTCCTGGCAAAACCTGCCTGGAGGAAACAATTCTCATTCCCAGACACATCTTGTAAAACTTCTCTTTATACTTATTTGGGAAACACAAAAACTTCTAACTTAGATATGTGGTCTTTCATACCCTCAGGGACATTTTGAGCTGTTTTTGCCAATCCAACAAGTCTTTTCCTCTGCTACGTGGTTGAGAAACAACAGAGCAGTGAAGAAAAGCAACCAAAATTAAGAAGGGTAAAAAAGCACAAGAAAAGGGGAAAAAAAACTGCAGTTGAGAGAAAAGGGTTATATAACAGCTATTCAAGAATAGATATTGGAAAGAAAAATGGATAGTAATACTTTCCATTGATTGTAAAATATATAAGGGAACTTTCTCCCAAATCATTTAATAATTCTGTAATGAAATCAAAATGCCAAATGGTAAAAAATGTTACATTTTTGCCCTATAGAATTTCATCCTGTTTGCAATATGGAAAATGTGCATAAATCACAAAAAAAGAGTGATATCGGGATGTATTGGATGGAGGAGCACATTTTATATTACAAGTATTATTTGCAAGTATTGGACAATGACTAGAATAAAAGAGCAATTGAATGATTAATTATTTGTCTAGAACATAACTGTTCTCCTGGATTTGTTTGTTGGATATGTAACGCTTTACTTCAGTTTACCAAAATGGAAACAGGCCAAAAAAAAAAAAATGTCCTTATGTTATGGGAGCTGAGAGTAAACTTGAGATCTATTCAAAGTTAGCTTTAAATACATATATGTATATAAATGTATGTATATAAACTTTATTTTATTTTTCAGAGAGTGAGAGAAGTAGAGCGAGAGAGGGAGAGAGAGAATCCCAAGCAGGCTCCAGGCTGTCATCACAGAGCCCAACATGTGGCTTGATCTCATCACAACCATGAGATCATGAGCAGAAATCAAGAGTGGGACACTTAGCTGACTGAGCCACCCAGGCATCCAATAGCTTTTGTTTTTTAACTGAACTTTTTATTTTGAAATAATTACAGATTTATATGCAGGTGTAATTCATAATTTAGAGATATCTCATTTACCTTTCCCCAGATATCCCCAAAGATCATATCTTGCAAAACTATAATAAAATGTCACAATCAGGATATTGACATTGATGCAGTCAAGATACAGAAACCTCCATCACCAGAAGGATTCTTCATGGTGTTCTCTTACACACAAACCCCCTTCTCCCCACTTGATCTCCTTCTCAGTGTCTTGTGACCACTAATTTGCTTTAGATTTCCCTAATTTTATCACTTTGGGAATATTAAATAATTGGAATCATAAAGTAAGTAAGCTTTGGGGGACTGCTTTTTGTTTTTCTTTGTCATAATTCTCTGGACATTTATCCAGGCTGGTGTCAGTGGTGGTTCTTTTCATTGCTGAGTAGTATACCATGGTATAGACATAACACAGTTTGTGTAAACTTCATGCATTAAAGGACATCTGGGTTGTTTCCAGTGTTTTGCTACCATGAACAAAGCTATTATAAATGTTCTTGTACAGATTTCTATGTGAACCTAAGTTTACTTCCATGGAATAAATGCCCAGGATGCAATTGCAAGTTTTATGACAATTGTACATTTAGTTGTTTTTTTTTTAAGAAACTACCCAACTATTTCCAGAGTGGATGTATCATTTCACATTGACACAAGTGAATATGAAAAATCTAGTTTCTCTGCAATCTTACTAGCATTATGTGTTGGCACAAGGTTTTATTTTAGCTATTCTAATAGGTTTGTGAGACTGCCTCCTTGTTTTAATGTGAATTTTCCTAATGGCTAATGATGTTGAGTACATGTTTATGTGCTTACTTGTCCACTGTACATCCTTCTTAGAGAAACATTTATTTGTATCTTTGGCCTGGTTTCTATACAGATTGTTGATTTCCTTACTTTTGAGTTTTGAGAGGCTTTTATATGTTCTAAACACAAGTCCTTCTGAGACATATGGTTTGCAAATATTTCCTTAGTCTGCTCTTGTGTTTTCACTTCCTTAATAGGGTCATTCATAGAGCAAAGGTTCATAATTTTGGAAATTCAATGTATCATTTTTTTCCTTTTTAGAATCATAATTTTGATATCAATTCTAAGAATTCTTTGCCTAGCTCCAGATTCAAAAGATTTTCTCCTGTTTTTTTTTTCTAAAAGTTTTATAATTTTACATTTAAATCCATGATGTATTTTGAGCTAAGTGGCAGTTTAGGCATGAAGTTTAGGTTAAAGTTCTTTTTTTTCTGGCCTTTTTTCCTCAGGATTTTCAATTGCTCTGGTAGAAATATGGAAGATAAAGGTCATTCTGATGAGATCTCACACAGAATTGAAGAACATGCTATTGGAAACCAGAAGAAAAAAAAATGGGCAAAGAAATTGACTTATTTTTGTGTTCTAGTGCTTTGTGAAAGGCAAAACTTGGGAGCAATGAGATTAAATATCTAGCTGAAGCTATTTTTTGAATGTTTATTTAAAAATAAATAAGAGAAAGAAGAAAGGGAGAAAGAATCCCAAGCAGGCTCTGTGCTGTCAGCACAGACCCGGACCCAGGGCTCCGTCTCACAACCGTGAGATCATGACCTCAGCGGAAACCAAGAGTTGAACACTTAACCCACTGAGCCACCCAGGTGGCCTTCACTGACTATTTCTAAACAAAGTGTTGAAGGTGCTGCTTGACTCCCCAAGACTGCTTATAGTAAATTGGGGAAGACAGAATATTTTAAAGATAGACTTGTTAGGCAAAAAGGCAGTTTAAAGATTTGGAAAATTCTAAGCTTATCCATATTGCAAAATTGAGGACACTAAGGGTGTGACCAAGTGATAGGTTGATGAGAAAATTAGGATAAAACAGCCATCTCCCCGGAAGCCAGGAGCTATTCTCTAAGACAATGGAAGAAATTCAGAGGTCATCTGAGCTGCCACTCTCGATCACAGGCCCAGAATGCAAGAACCCAGGGCGCAAAGGAGTTTCAAAGGAGAGGTCACTGGGAACCTGTGAAACCTCAGTATGTGCCTCTAGATCCTGTCTCCTGTTGTGGGCACCACCCCTTCACTCCAGTGCTGTGCAGCTGCTCCAGATGCGGCTCTACCAGGCCAGAGAACAGCACAGGTGATGGTGGCCACCCCTCCAGAGAGCATGGATAGAAAATTGTGGCAGCATCCTTTGGGCACTGTCTCTACCTTCACATAGAATGCATGGACTTGGAGGATGTGGTTGTTTCGACCTGGGGTGTTAAAGGGTGGAGCCTCGCTAAGCCACAGTCATGTAACCTTGGCTCAGCAGAAACAAATGGGCAGAACCCCATCAAACAGTCATTGTGGGGCTGGGTCATAGGCACAGAGCCTCCGTGGGTCTGTCTCACCAAGTTGTTTGTCACTGGGACTGGAAGGCATAGCATCAAGCCAAACAGGATTATTCTCAAGTTTTTTTTGTTTGTTTTTTGAGAAAGAAAGAGACAGCGTGAGCAGAGGAGGGTCAGAGAGAGGGAGACACAGAATCTGAAACGGGCTCCAGGCTCTGAGCTAGCTGTCAGCAAAGAGTCCGACACGGGGCTCGGACCCACAAATCGTGAGTTCATGACCTGAGCCGAAATCGGACGCTTAACCGACTGAGCCACCCAGATGCCCCGGATTATTCTCAAGATTTAAGGCTTAATGTTGCTTGCCTGATTAGATCTTGAACTTACCTGGCACCTATTACCCCATTTTTCTTTCCTACTTCTCCTTTTTGGAATGGGAATCTCCATCCTATGCTTGTCCCACCACTGTGCTTTGGAAGCACATAACTTACTTGGTTTCACGTCTTCGTAACTAGAGAAGAATTTGCTTCAGGATGAATCAGACCTTGAGTCTTACTCACATCTGATGTAGATGATGTCTAGATGAACTGGAAAGTTGGAGTACCTTATTACATCTTGACAAAAGTGGAAGTCTAGGGTCCCCATTTGACCATTGTTATTATGTTTGGGGTGAGGCCACATCCTTTCCTGTGGTGTTAAGCTGGAGTAGAACGGTTATTATCTAAAAGATTTCTGCCTTCCTAGTCTGTACACTTCTTGGTCCTTGAATTAGAGAAAATATTTTATTGGAGTTTTTTTTTAACCTTCTCTCATTTGTGTTCATTGGCTATATGAGGCCAACAAACAAAATACAAAACTCACCACCACATACTTCCTTGGGCCCAAAGATTCTTCTTTTGTCTACATGTCAAAGTCTTCTTATGTTTACTTTATACAAAATGTCCAGGAATTAATTGTATTTAGTGAGAGGGGTAAGGAAAACCACATCTACTCTCTTTCTGGAAGTGAAAGCACAGGCAACTTTTAAGAATCAAATATTGAGCCCCATTTTCTCTTATTTATCAATTTCAAGTTACTTTAGAGCTATGAATTCCTTTACCAGCTTTATTAGGTCAGTGATACAATCTGAAAATCCCATTAGCCTTCCAAAATTAATCAGGACAGTTGCAAAAATGCAATAATTGCAAATGAGAATTTCATGTTAGTCAGTTTAAACAAATAATATATTATCCTTGTATTGCAAAATTGGAGTAATTTGCTTATCACTTCAATACTAAATTTCTAAATTAAAAATTAGAAACAAAAATATTATTAATCCAGACCAACTTTCCACAAGAAAAGCAAGACAGAAAGGCGAGATAGAAAATTCTTTGTCTAGGATTCATTATATGTATAATTTAATCAACATAATATGCTCTTTGTATTTGAGGAGCCTGGAACTATAGAGACTGTAAAAATAAATTTTCTCAATTAATTTTAACATTTTAGATAAATTCTGATACTCTGACAATCCAGTGTGCCACTGTACTTGTACTATCCATCAAATTCCATGGAAAATGAGATTAAGGAAACAAACCAATACGTGTGTCATTTATGAGATAGATAAATGTATTATGAGACTGCAACTTTGTAAAATATTCTTCTGCAAGCCAAATAACTTCTAAACAGAATGTATAATTGATTAGCACTTCTGCAAGCATTATTCCAGTTTTCCTTAATAATATATAAATGTGTTCGGGGCACCTGAATGGCTTAATTCATTAAGCATGTGACTTTGGCTCAGGTCATAATCTCACAGTTCGTGATATAAAGCCCCACATCAGGCTCTGCAATGTTAGTGCTTGGGATTCTTTCTCTCTCCTTTCTCTGTCCCTCCCTGACTTGCACTCTCTCTCTCTCTCTCTCTCTCAAAATAAATAAACTTTAAGAAAATAATATTAATAAAAAATATGTTCAAGGTCATTTTAACAGCCTTCCAAGTACTGTACTATTGATAGGCTATGTAAGTATATACTCAGGGACTTTCTGTTTTGCTTAACTTCTGAAAGAGACCAAAGTCCAAATAAAAAGATAGAATGAAAAAATTATGCCAAGTTATATCATACTGTGTTACTAGAGAGAAAAGACCTAAGACCATATAATCTAAAAAAGCATCTAAATTTAGTATGGTTTGTGTAGATAACACTTACATCATGTTGTTACCATCACCTTATACCGCTCATCTCTACTTTCTTTACATTAATATAGTTGCTCAGCATTTTTCACTTCATATCCTGTACATGATTTATTTCTTACCTCAGTTGAGTGGAAGAGACAATATATCATAAAGAATCCATGGATACAAGTCTAGTGTGATTACCAGTTTGCCTCCTGCTTTTGAGCAAATTATCTTATTTTCAGCAAGCCATACAAGCATCCTTATTTCCTTAGATAAAGCGAGACAAATTTAAATAACAACTACAACAAAAACAACTACTACCAAAACAATGACCTGCTTGACTTATAAGCTTTGGTTCCCAAATTCTAATCAGCGAGCCACTCACCAATAGGTGCACTCCATGGATAGTCTCTTGTAGGTAGATGTCTCTAAAATACCTTCATGATCCTTAAAAATGGAAAGTCTCATCCAAAGCAGGTCACTAATACAAATGTATTTTATTTCCCTTATGTAGTATGAAATGGGTAGCTCGTGGAAGTCTTTTATGATGGTAAAATTGCTTCTCACCTAGGTAGAAAAAAGAAAACTATTGACATTGACCTGGATTCACAGGGATAACCTTTAAATATAATTTTACCTGTGTAAGGCTAAGGCTAAGAAAGTCTGGTCTTCTCCAACGTCTGCAATCCCCTTGTTGACGTCAATGCAAACTCCTCTGCTCACGTTACATCATCTCCTCTACATCCTCATTAAGAGTTCATATTCTTGGTGTAGCAGTTGGATGCCCAATCCTCAAATAGTTGACTCTTCCTTTTGTCCTTTCTTATGCATTTCTACCCTCATTTTCATAAGGTGGACACATTCTGTTTCTTAGAATGATGTTTGTCCTCTCTTCTCCTTAGAGACAAACAGCTCCTGGAAGAGAAATGCTATAGGCTGGATGTCTGTTACCCCCGACTCCACCACCATCACCATATTCATGTGTTGAAACCTAATCTGTGGGATGATATTTGGAGATGAGGCCTCTGGGAAGTGACTGAGTCATGAAGTGGAGACCCCACACCTAGGGTTAGCACCCTTATAATAGTAGCCCCAGAGAAATCCCTCCCCACTTCCTCCGTGTGCGATTAAAATGTTTAAGAAGCAGACCTTCACTAGACAGTGAATCTGTCAGCGCCCTGAGCTTGGACTCCTCACCCTCCAGGACTGTGAGAAATAAATGTTTGTTGTTTATAAGCCACATAGCCTATGGTATTTTGTTATGGTAGCCTGAACAAGCTAAGACAAAAATAGACACTGGAGAAGTGTTTGTTAAATTGAAATAAATTGAGATCCACAGGAGTTATAAGAGGGTATCATGAATATTTCAAAATGACTATGTAAAACACAAAATAAACTACAAAACGTCTCGTGTCTAAATCTATTTCTCCTTTATACTCACCCTTCCTTCTTACCAAACTATTTTGGGAATGAGATAATTCAGATATCTATTGTGAAATAAGTATAGGTAACCTCATTTTAAAATGAAGTCAGGAAGGGGTGCCTGGGTGGCTCAATTGGTTTAACATCTGATTCTTGATTTCAGCACAGGTCAGGATCTCATGATTTGTGAGTAGGAGCCCCGCATTGGGCTCTGCACTGATATTTCAGAGACTGCTTGGAATTGTCTCTCTACCTCTCTCTCTGACTCTCCCTTGCTCTCTCCCTCTCTTCCTCTCTCTCTCTCTCAAAATAAACAAACTTTAAAAAAATAATAAAAAATAAAATAAAATGGAGTCAGGAAGCCCTGAAGGGGGCGCTCTCGCCTACATACCACTATACCTTTGGTTGCAGCCATTGCAGTAGAAAGAAGGAAGGTAAAAATTATCTTGACAAAAAAAGACATTCTTCACATCCTGCTTTTAAGAAAAAGAAGGAAGATTCCTCCCTGTCCTAGCAACAAAACACTAACCACTGCTTAGAGCCAGTGAGAAACTGTCACAATGTCATACTCTTATTTTTCTTCAATAAAACTTTTATTTAAAACAACCCTCCATAATTCTTCCTAGAATCTTAGAAAAGTTAGCCTTCCCTATGTCCCTTGGACTTGTCTATGATTCTTCATAGTTTTCTTGTCCCAAATTGCAGTTTTTCTGCTATGCTTTTTGTTAATTTTTTAAAATGCATTTATTTTATAAACTAAAAATACATATGGTGAAGCACATTCTCAAAACATACAGAAAGCACAAAATAGAAGATAAAGGTCTTTTCTCTCTCTACTTCTCCTACAGGACATTGATAAACTTTTTCTTTTTATTATTATTTTTTAATTTGAATCCAACTTAGTTAACATGTAGTGTAATAATAATTTCAGGAATAAAATTAAGTAATTCATCACTTACATATAACACCCAGTGCTCATACCAATAATTGTCCTCCTTAATGCCCCTCACACCTTAAAACTTTACCCCCAGCCAACATGCCATCAGCAACATTCAGTTTGTTTTCTGTATTTAAGAGTCTCTTATGGTTTGTCTCCCTCTCTGTTAATAATATTATTTTTGCTGCCCTTCCCTTATGTTCATCTGTTTTGTATCTTAAATTCCACATACAAGTGAAATCATATGATATTTGTCTTTTTCTGATTGATTTATTTCACTTAGCATAATACAATCTAGTTCCATCCATGTTGCAAATGGCAATATTTCATTCTTTTTCATCACCTAGTAGTTTTCCATTGTATATATACATATACCACATCATCTTTATCCACTCATCAGCTGATGGACATTGGGGCTCTTTCCATACTTTGGTTATTGTCAATACTGCTACTATAAACATTAGGGTGCACGTGCCCCTTTGAATCAGCACTCCTGTATCCTTTGGTTAAATACCTGGATGTGCAATTGCTGGGGCATAGAGTACTTCTTTTTTTTTTTTTTTAATGTTTTATTTATTTCTAGGAGAGAGAGAGAGACAGCGCGAGCAGGGGAGGGTCAGAGAGAGAGGGTGTCACAGACGGAAACAGGCTCCAGGCTCTGAGCTGGCAGTCAGCACAGATCCCGACGCGGGGCTCGAACCCACGAACCGCGAGATCATGACCCAAGCGAAAGTCGGACGCTTAACCAACTAAGCCACCCAGGCGCCCCGGGCATAGAGTACTTCTATTTTTAATTTTTTTGAGGAAACTCCATACTGTTTTCCAGACTGGCTGCACCGCTTTGCATTCTCACCAGCAGTGCAAAAGGGTTCCTCTCTCTCTCCATCTTTGCCAACACCCGTCATTGCCTGAGTTGTGACTTTTAGCCAGTCTGACAGGTGTGAGGTGGTATCTCATTGCGGTTTTTATTTGTATTTCCCTGATGATGAATGATGTTGAGCATTCCTTCATGTGTCTGTTAGCCATCTGGATGTTTTCTTTGGAATCGTGTCTATTCATGTCTTTTGCCCATTTCTTCACTGGATTATTTGGTTTTGAGGTATTGAGTTTGATAAGTTCTTTATAGATTTTGGATACTAACCCTTTATCTAATGTGTTATTTACAAATATCTTCTCCCATTCTGTTGGTTGCCTTTTAGTTTTATTGATTGTTTCCTTTGCTGTGCAGAAGCTTTTTATCTTGATGAGGTCCCAGTAGCTCATATTTGCTTTTGTTTCCCTTGCGTCCAGAGACATGTAAAGTACAAAGTTGCTGTGGCTAAGGTCAAAGAGGTTATTGTCTATTTTATCCTCTAGGATTTTGATGGCTTCCTATCTTAAGTTTAGGTCTTTCATCCATTTTGAGTTTATTTTGTGTATGGGGTAAGAAAGTGGTAAGGTTCATTCTTCTGCATCTTGCTGTCCAGTTTTCCCAGCACGATTTGCTAAAAGGACTGTCTTTTTTCCATTGAATATTCTTTCTTGCTTTGTCAAAGAGTAGCTGGCTATACATTTATGGGTCCACTTCTGAGTTCTCTATTCTGTTCCATTGGTCTATGTGTCCGTTTTTGTGCCAGTACCTTACTGCCTTGATGACTGCAGATTTGTAATGTTGCTGGAAGTCCATGATTGTGATGCTTCCAGCTTTGCTTTTTATCCCCCCAAGATTGATTTGGCTATTTGGGGTGTTTTCTGGTTCCATACAAATTTTAAGTTTGTTCTAGCTCTGTGAAAAATGCTGCTGTTATTTTGATATGAACTGCACTGCTATTTTTGAATTAATCTATTTTGCTAATAAAGTAATTGGCTGTTGTATTTTTAAGGTTGATATAACAAACATCATATACCTATAAATATTAAATTTCCTTTCATTATGGAGAAATTAAGCCAAAGCAAGTTATTGGCAGCATTTTTTAACTTGCTACTTTATTTTTTTAATGTTTTATTTTGAGAGAAAGAGAGCCCACATGTGCAAGCAGGAGAGGGGTACAGGGAAAGGAAGGGAGAGAATCTTAAGTAGGCTCCATACTTGACTTGGAGCCCAAGGCAGGGCTGATGCAGAGCCTTAGGGGCTTGACCCAGGGCTGGATGAGGGGCAATGCAGAGACTGATCCCACAACCCTGGGATTATGACCTGAGCTGAAATCAAGAGTCAGGGCTCCTGGGTGGCTTAGTTGGTTAAGCGTTCGAATTTCGCTTAGGTCATGATCTCACGGTTCGTGAGTTCGAGCCCCGCATCGGGCTCTGTGCTGACTGCCAGCTCAGAGCCTGGAGCCTATTTCGGAGTCTGTGTCTCCCTCTCTCTGACCCTCCCCTGCTCACGCTGTCTCTCTCTCTCCTAGAAATAAATAAAAATATTTAAAAAAAAAGAGAAAAGAGTCAGACACTTAACTAACTGAGCCATGCAGGTGCCCCTTAACTTGCTACTTTCTAAATGCTTTGTTATTTCTGTATGTCTATATTTATTAAGGTAATAAAAGTACAGTATTTTAAGGGAAAAAAGATATGTCATGATTCAAGCTAGCAATGTTGTAGAGGGTAAGATGTTCACAAACTTAGTCCACACTGACTTTTCTAAGCATATGAGTGACTTTATCTAAAGACCTTGTGGACTCACAATACTTGGATGTAACAAAATATAAACCTTCAGTTCAAGTGTTTGGTTTTAGCTTATACTTCCTATGTATAAGAAGAAAAACATTTTTTTGGTCTGAATGGATTTACTTTCTTTCCTTCTTTGGCATTTTGTTAGTAAAAGAGATTTAACTCAACAAAGGGATATGCTTACCACTGACATTATATTGAATTAATCATTTTTTTCTAGACCAAAATGAATTGTGTATCCAATTCTCCTCAAACTTTCATGCTTATTTCCATGTTTGTCACTATAAGTGAGACTGCCTGTCAACACTAACTTCTTCTTAAACAAGAGCACTAAGATGCTCGTTTCTCGTTGAAATTTTGGATTTCTGAGCTGTCTTCTTCCCTCAACCCCTACTCTCCAACGCAGAACATGCCTGACATCAGACCCTTACTCCTGAGCCTTTTCCCACCTCATTCACCTGACAGCCTTCTCCACAACAGACATCTTATCAGACGTGACTGATTGCTGTAATCTGTACTCTGGGCAGCCATTAAGCAAATTACCTGAATCATTGCAAGGATTAGTCTCATTAACACATGATTAGCATCAAATTAAAATAATGAGTGTTTAACTTCTGATGTCTTCCAGTTGTTTGAACAGCTTGATCAGCCACACCAGGCTGGCAGGGAGGTGGGGGTGTCAAAGAACCATAGAAAAAAAGAGAGGCTGCACTGTGCAAGACATAGTACAGCTAGCCAGCAGAATGAAGTGAGATCAGACCCAAACTATTTGGTTGAAAGGTTTCTTCCAAACAGCAAGATGCTGGGTCCAAACAGAGGTCGCTCTCTCCCATTGGCACTGCCAGCCATTCATCTGGAGCAAGGCTTTACATACTAATGGTGCACCATCTTGCCCCCTGCCACATCCTGGATGTCGTTTCTGTAGGGCTTCCTTGGCTCAGAAAGGATGAACTGCAGCTTTTCTTTTTCTTTTTCCAAATGTTATCAGACTGAAGAATAAGACCCCTAAAGGAGTTCAGAGATAATGGTAGACTGAAGATCCAAACAGAGTTCTCACATTTTTCCTTGGAAATGACTAACCAAATATCCAGACGAAAGAAAGCTTGCATCCTCTCTGGAAACTAGGAAGCATATAACTTATTTGGAAGAAAATAAAAAGAATCACTGCTAGATCTTACATTCACATGGAAGATTTGTTAGAGGCCTAGAGCACCAACTCACCGTTTTGCTACCTATGATTGATCAGCTTTTAAGGAAAGTAGGTAGACAGGTTACAGTGGCCTTTCAACTCTAAGACTAATGGCAACTTATCTGTCAGATAGATGAGGAAGACAACAGGAGAGTCTGAATAGCCATTAGGCTTCCAACATGAGCACGTGTATGAAACAAGTAAAGAGCTGTGATAAGTTCCTCTACCATTACCATCCCCAGGAAGAAGATTAATACAAGGAGTGCAATATTGTAAAAGGAACAGAAGGAATCCTCTATGTGTCACCCGCAGGACATGCCTCTCTGACATAACTAAAAATTATTTAGAGATAAAGTCAATTTAAAAAGCAGCTAATGCAGGAAAGTCTATCTCTATCCTACCCTTTTTCTTCTTTTAGATAGGATATAAATTTTCCTTTACTGAAGAGGACGTGAATCTTAGCCCAGAAACGACACAAGAGAAATTCGCAATCAAATCTTACTTCATCAGTTTCATCCCATATATTTACTTTCCCGTGTTTTGCTGCCCATAAAAGACTAAAACCACTTTCCTTTGCCCTGTCATTTCTCCATAAATACATGGTTCTGTATTGAAGATTCTGTATAAGATGGACTTCTAACCCAACTCTTCGAGTTACTCACCTCTGGATACAGCATGTGTTACATGCATGATACACAGTAATAAGATTATTTTTTTCTTCTTACTCTGTCTTTTGTTACACAAACCCCGGTCCAGGCCCTAAGATAAGTAAAGGAAAAAGTTTTCTTCCCCTACAGGACAATCAGGAAAAAGCGAGAAGACAAAAGCCACTACTATTAATGTAAACAACTGCGGTTGAGTATGCATTTCTCAGTCATATGGTCATGGCCCTATGAACCATGAAGAGAAAAAAAAGCAGCGTGATTCTAATCACATATTTTCTTTTCAAAATTAAATGATATGAAAAAATGGTTATGGAGTTTTGAGGGGCTAAGATTGAGAGTCAAGATTTATATCCCATAAAAGTTGTTTTCAGATATGTTAGACTCATAGGCAATGTTATCCATAATTCCTCGTGAAAAAACAAAAATTATTTGAGTATATACTTAAGTCAGCTAAGAAATAAATATAAATAACTCAGAAAATAGAGTTGTTCTGCAAAATTTCAAACATAATAAAAGATAAAATACATAATATTGAGTAAATAATTAATAATAAACTAGATCTAAAATCTGAGATTATGTCAGCAAAACCATAATGTGAAGAATAAATAGAAACAAGAAAACCTTTCTGGGGCAACTGGGTGGCTCAGTAGGTTAAGCATCCAACTCCAACTCAGGTCATGCCCTCAAGGTTTGTGGCTTCGAGTCCTGTGTCGGGCTCTGTGCTGACAGCTCAGAGCCTGGAGCTTGCTTCGGATTCTGTATCTCCCTCTCTCTGTTCCTCCTTTTCTCGCACTCTGTCTCCCTCTCTCTTTCTCTCTCAAAAATAAATGAACATAAAATTCTTTAAAAATGCTTGCTGAATGAATCATCTGAGCTAGAGGGATATGAATAGTTGCTGTTTTACTCTTCTCACTGATGAGAAAAAAACAGATTCAAGTAAGTTTTAGACAGAATTTAGGAAACTCCTGAGTGTGATTTACAGTCCCTAAAAAAAGTGAATTCAGTCTAAACAATAGACAGCAGGTAGAAAGGAAACGGAGGCAAAATAGAAAATCTATGACAAAATAACAAGTAAGAATTAACAAGTAAGAATCATAACATATATCATCATAACTAATGTAGAAAGGTCAAGACATTCAAATTGAAAGCTTTAAAAGATTACTTTTAATGGGAAGAAACCAAAGGTAAATGGCACCAGAGCACTTATTGTTTAAATGACAAAAATACATCTTATAAACACAGAGAAACCAAGAGTAGCAATAGTAATATAAAGTACAACAAAATTCAAGAAAAAAGTTGCCATATGTAAAAAAAAAAAAAGCTCATTAATAATAAGATAGCAAAAACTATAAAGTATAAAATATATTTGTATGTTTAGCACAAATAAGCTGAGACATAAGTCTTTATCATTGAAATTTGAGTCTTAGGTAAATCAAATAAGCATTAATATATTCCAAAGGAATACTTATACTAATCACTGCCACAGATTACAATTTACTTAAACAAGTTAATTTTTTAAACCTAAATAAAAATACCAAAGCATTTTAAGTTTTTCAAAATTAACACTCTTACATAATTCTTAGATGGAAGAGATAGTCAATACAATTATTAAATACAGTTCAGTAAATAATGCCTTCTCTAATGGCATAAGGCCAAAGATACGTTCACAGTAAAATTCCTAGTCATAAATGATTCTAATAGTGTTCAAGAAAGAATAGGGACAAATGAAAAATTCAAAATCAAAAGCTAGACAAATAATAAGACAGTTGTCAATGATGCAGAAATAAAAGATTAGCACTCAACAAAGCTGAAATTTTCAAAACTCAATAAAACTAAATGAAAAACTAACCTAAAAAAGGAAAAAAAAAAAAACCGTAGACTTTATCAATATACCCATATGCTCTTCCCTCCCTCTGCTCTGATATGAAAGCCATTCTCCAGAAGAGTTGGAAAAGACCATAAAATTGGTTTTGAGGAAATATGAGCAGAATCCCCAAATTTCATGAAGGATATAAATGAGCAGAATCAGGAAGCTCAAAAACTTTCAATCAGAATTAGTTATGAGAAACTTATGCTTGATACAAAGTAGTCTAATTTGTGAAAACCAGAGACAAAGAGACATTGATAAGGTTAGACAGGGAAAATGGGACACATTATGTACAGAGGAACATCAGTTGAAGTACTGTAGACTTCCCATCATAAATAACAGTTACTAGAAGACAGAGGAATAACATCTTCAAGTGTTTGATACTAAACAAACCAAAACAAAAACACAGTGCCAGCCTAGAATTTTACATGCAGCAAAAACTCCTTCAACAATGTAAGTGAAATAAAGATGTAATACACTAAAGCAAAAGCCCGGAGGGGGGCAGGGAGGGACTACAATACATGCTAAGGTAAGTTTCAACAGAAGTGAAATAATAACAAGGGTAAACTGACTGTTCAAGAATGAATGAAGCACATCAGAATATATAGATAAGGGCACAAAGCATATGTGCTTATAATGTGTCTCATATGGATAAGAGCACAAAGTGAGACCATATGTGCTATTAAGGAACCTATATAGTGGACATGTTTCTGCATTTCATATGAAATGGTACAAACTTAAGCATTTATATTACAATCTCTAAATAATTCAATAAAAATATACTCCAAAGAAGAACAGTTTAAAAATAAACTATTAAGGGGCGCCTGGGTGGCTTAGTCGGTTAAGCATCCGACTTTCGCTTAGGTGATGATCTCACAGTTCGTGGGTTTGAGCCCCGCGTCGGGCTCTGTGCTGACTGCCAGCTCAGAGCCTGGAGCCTATTTCAGAGACTGTATCTCCCTCTCTCTCTGATCCTCCCCTACTCATGCTGTCTCTCTCTATAAAAATATTTTTAAAAGAATAGTTTAAAATAAATAAATAAACTATTAAAATGGCACTCTGAAAAATATTCAAATAATCCAAAATGCAGGAAAGGGATAAGAAAGGAACAAAAATGCAAGAGAGACATTAAAAAAATAACAATAATGAAATTATAATCCCAAACTCAATCATATCAATAATTGTCTTGGGTTTTTTTTTTTTTTAATGTTTATTTTATTTTTGTGACAGAGAGAGAGCATGAGCAGGGGAGGGACAGAGAGAGACACACACATGGAATCTGAAGCAGGCTCCAGGCTCTAAGTTGTCACTACACAGCCTGACATGTGGCTCGAACTTGTCAACTGTGAAATTATGACCTGAGCTGAAGGCGGACACTCAGCTGACTGAGCCACCCAGAGCCCCAGTAATTACATTGTTTTAATAAACTAAATACTTCAGCCAAAAGATGAAGAATGCCAACATGGATAAAGCTGCAAAACCACCTGTATGTTGTTTTTAAGAGATGATCTTTAAAATTAAGACAGGTGTGCCTGGGTGGCTCAACCCATTGAACATTGGACTCTTGATATATGCTCAGGTCATGATCTCAGGGTCATGAGATCGAGACCCACATTAGGCTTCACAATGGACGCAGAACCTTCTTATGATTCTCGCTCTCTTTCTCTCTCTGTGGGTGTTTGGTGTGTGTGTGTGTGTTTGTGTGTGTGTTCATGCCCCTCCCCCATGCTCTCTCTCTAAATAAAATTAAGACAAAGATACACTGAGTGCAAATAGATGGAAAGCAGTATTACGTGGCAAGCGAAGGAAGGCTGGAGACATTAATACCATGCAAAATGTCCCATTGCAGTTTCACCTGACCCAGACCAGCAAAGCTGGGATATGTAGAGACAGCTAGGGACAAGGAAGAAAAGCAGGGGCTTTTAATAACAGACATGCAGAGGAAGAATCAAGATCCACAGGGATCTGTTCTGAAGACAAACAGCAGATTTTGCCACCGAGGATGGAACCAGGGACCGATGCAGCTACCAAGGATCTCCTGCAGATTTCATCTGTGTTCCTGAACATCAACTACCTGAGTCCCTCAGCTGCCTCCACTTCCCTCTGTGCCAGAGGCCAGGATCTGCACCAGCTGCTAGCCCAGGCCTCTGTGGCTGTGTGACCACGAGACACACGCTGCCTAAGCACCCCCCACCCTTACCGGAGGCCAGGAGCCACACCGGTAGCCAGTTCAGGCTTCTGTGGCTACATGAGTGCAAAACACCAGCCTAGACAACTCCAGCTGACCCCCATTGCTGTGCACAGGGCCAGGACCAGCCGCTCCAGTTGTGCACCTCCACTGTGGTGCATGCACATTGTTGGGGGCTGAGTGGGCTGCACTGGAAAGCACACTGACATACAGCACCCCACAGCTGCCAGTGAACCTGTAGCTTGCTCTGGCCCTTACTGCCTGCCCCAGTCACTAACTGTGTGTTTGCAACCCCCTCTGCCGTTACACAGGCTCATGCAGCTGGCCCCCACAGCTGAGTGTGTGCATATCATCAGCTCTGGCCACCACTGTTGCCTGCCTTGGTCCCATGCTCCTGGACTTGGAGGTGCCACCAAGAAGCCCAACAGCCCATGCCATCATTGCAAACCACCCACAGCACTTACCAAGAACCTCACAGTTCTCAGTGCCGTGGACCCCAGCAGCCTGAGCCAAAGAGACATCATGCCTCCCTGGACCCAGTGCTGCCAAACGTCCAGTGCAGCTGGCACCTTGCACTACTACATCTGGGGTCATAGCACACTCCAGCATACTCCCACTTGCAAGTAAAAGCATTCCCTTACTGAAGTTAGCCTATGAAGTAAAGGAGAGGTGATGGCTTCTTCAAATGTGCAGACCTCTATACACATGATCTATAGGGATCATGAAGAATCAGGGAAACATGACTCCACCAAAGTTCTTACCCTTTTTGTGGTGATCTGAGATGACAAAATGCCTACATCATAAGATGAAGTGAGGTGAGTGACATGTCATTAGAGGCTCATCTGGTTCCAGATCATGGTTGATTGCAGGTAACCGAGACCATGAAAAGGAAAACCACAGATAAGGGAAGACTGCTGTATATTTCTTGTCCATAAATTGTGCTAAGATAAACATTCCATTTTGCTTAAAGGAGAAAGATATGAGACAATACAATGAGAATAATCTGTATATCATGTTCATTCTTTCTGGTTTCTCTCACTTCCCTCTTACTTTGAGTATACTGATGTTCAGTTGATCATTTTTTAAGATTTTAAATTTCTATTAAGCTAGCAATCACAGGCATCCAACATTTTTATTCAAAAGAAATTCTAATCAGACCACTTGAAGTTAACAGGAATTGTGTAAATAATTTGATGATTTCTGTATCCCCTAAAATTGGAAAAATGGTAAAATTCTCTTTCTAATATGTACAAAGGTAGTCACATTCAATTTGTTTTATGAACAGGACTGTAATCATGTGGGAACACACATGCAAATTATTTAAATCACCATAACAACATATGAGTCACATCAACTAATGACCAGAAACAATCTCTAAATCATAAATAAAACATTTTTAGGTAGGAGAGTTTGCCGTTATATTAATTTCCTTTAGAGTGAATATTTTAAAAATTTAATGTAAGACCAAAGTTGGACTGGTTAAAAAGTAACTGAAAACAAAATAACAAATAAGCAGTGAACACTCTCTCCTATCCCCACCATGCTGTGCTTTGACCTTAAAGACACTGAAGTTCAGTGCCTATCTATTGAGTAGCTTCTATGTGCCAGATATTGTGCTAAATACCAGAAATAAAAAGTTAGGAACCTATCCTTGATTTAGAGAAACATATAAACTTTATAAAACACAGTGTTGAGCCTCGGGATTACACTGCTCAGCTGTGAGGAGTCAGAAAACTTCTTAGGTAAAATGATGAAATGATGTCATTTCAAACTTTTGAAAGATGAGAGGTTAGCCAGATTTAAAAAAAGAAAAAAAAGAATTCTAGGGAGAAAGAATTATGAATTAGAGGCATAAAATAACAATGGTGTGTGGAACTAGAATGGTGTGTGCTTATTATATTTTACTTCATTGAACTATTATTTATCATTTACCTACTATGTGCCAGACTCTATCCTAGGCAGTGAGAATGAGATAAACAAGTTCCCTACCCTCATGGGCTTTACTATCAACCTAACTTAGAACATCTTACTTTGATAAAGAATTTTGATTTTCTGGATAACTTTAACATTCACAAGTTCACTCTTTCAGGTATAAATTAACATTTGTCTGGTAAGTTAGCATTCTGAGGAGAAGATACAATTATTATTATATAAGATTGGAAATGTTATTTAGAGAGTCATCATTACAATTTAAAAAATTGATTTAATGAAAGACTTGGCCCTGAGGAAAGAGTAAGGAACAGGAAAATTTGGAAGAACTATGATTCAACATTGTTTCCAATGAAGTATCACATTTCCTCAAACCTGTCTCCAAAATAAAAAAAAATGATGTAACATCAACATGGGTTATTTAGTGTTATTTATAATTACTATAAATAATTTCCTTTCTATCAGGGCTGAAGAAATTCCTATATTGGATACTCAGTTGTCACTATGACTTACTACTGCTATAGAAATTAGCTAACTCTATAATAACCAATTTGGCAAAACAATAGGATTGTGAATAGTTGGGGGAAACACTGGTAATTAGAATTATAATATAAGGCATACCTTGAAGATATTACAGGTTCAGTTCGAGACCACTGCAATAAAGCAAATATTATAATAAAGTGAGTTGAATGGATTTTTTGATTTAACAGTGCATATAGAAGATATACTATGCTATAGTCCAGGAAGTGTGCAATAGCATTATGTCTAAAAAACAATCTATATATCTTAATTTAAAAATACTTTATTGGTAAAAATGCTAGCCATCAGCTGAGCTTTCAGCAAGTCAATCTTTTTGTTGATGGAGGGTCTCGCCTCAATGTTGATGGCTGCTGACTGATCAGGGCGATGGTCGCTGAAGGCTGACAATTTCTTAAAATGAGACAATGAAGGTTGTGCATTGACTCTTCCCTTCATGAATGATTTCTCCTTAGCAGGTAATGTTGTATGATCTCATTTTACCCACAGTAGAACTTCTTTCAAAATTAAGGTCAATTCTCTCCAAACTTGCTACTGCTTTATCAAGTAAGTTTACATAATATTCTAAATCTTTTGTTGTCATTTAAACAGTCTTCACAGCATCTTCACCAGGAGTAGTTTCCATCTCAAGAAACTACTTTCTTTGCTGATCCTTAAGAAGCAACTCCTCATCTGTTAAAGTTTTATCATGAGATCGCAGCAGTTCAAATATAATAATCAAATATAATAATGAAAAAGATTGAAATATTGTGAGCATTGCCAACACGTGACACAGACACACGAAGTGAGCAAATGTTGTTGGAAAATGGTGCCAATAGACTTGTTCAATGCACAGGTGCTACAAATTGCTGGAGTCCAGCTCTGGCCAGGTTCAGGGGTCCCTGAAGGATGGATGGTGTTGGTGAGGGAGGGAGGGAGAGAGCCATGAGAATCTTTCTGATCACCAGGCAAGCATCTCTGTCCTATCGGTTTTGGTGTCTTTATTTATAAGTCAAACATTAACATGGCATCAGAAAATGGAATTTTTACAATGGATAGTTCTCTGTGATAAGATGTTTTGGAAAATGTACAGAAACAGGTTTTACAGAAGCATTCTTGCAGAACGGCCCCAATTATAGTGAGGTTGAGTAACTAAGAAAATAACAGGGTGTTCACATTTTAATAACACTAAGAGTAAGTCATAGGTTTGTAGATACTCTTATCCATCCTCATCACAGCTGCCAGTGTAAGGGAAGGTGTTTGTGGAATATAGGCCTTAGGGAAGGGGCTGCTATACATCACCAGTTAGCAAAGGTATATGTGGTAACTTATGTTCTGTCCTTATCTGTTCCTTTTCTCTAAATTAGGCTTTTTTTTCTGGGCCAGATTTAATTGTCCAGTTATATTCCTTATGGCACCAGGAAGCCAACTGTACTTTTAAAGAGTTTAGCTCATTTCCAATACATAGAATAGCCTCTTCAAGTGTATTTGCCTTTGTGTCTAGTGTTTTGTCTATGATTTCTTGAATAGCTAGGGCATGAGAAACATTTTTGGTTAGTTGATTTACATGTTGAACTGTATGAACATCTTGGACTAATGCAACTGTAGAAACAGAATTGTACACATAAAGATCAATCTTTTATGAGTAAGGGTCATTAGCCTATTCATCACTCAATGGAAGGTATGGAGGAAAACAGGACCTGCTGGAGACATGATGTCTTTTCCCATAATCAAAAGAAGTTCCCACAATAAGTTCCTTCACAAGGTGCAATCATCATACCAGGGCCAGAATAAGGGGACAAGTCACTCCCAATACCAATCAACAAGGTACCTTGGGGTCTGTGCTCAAGCAGAAATAATTGAGTTGGGGTGGATATCAGTCGTCATCTGATTGGCAAGAGACCATGCAAACTTGCTTTAACCTCACCAGGAGCTTTCTCGACTAGTGGGATCAGAATGGCTCCCAACAATGAAACTTCAGTTCATTTAAAAACAAAATCACTATCTGTGAAGCACAATAAAACAAAGCACAATAAAGAGAGGCTTGCCTGTAACCACTGCTTTTGAGATAAACTGGAACATTAACAAGGTTGATAGTTTTTAGTGTGAATTTTAAAATCATTTATTGGTATGCATGAATCAGTGCAAAGCTTATCATTCATTCATCTTTATTTTAATATTGATTTATTTTGAGAGAGAGAGTGCACACACATGCGCGTGAGCCAGGGAGGGGCACAGAGAGAGGGAGAGAGAATCCCTAGCAGGCTCCTTTCTGTCAGTGCAGAGACCACCTTGGGGCTGAATCTTACAATGAGATCATGACCTGAGTGAAAATCAAGAGTTGGAGGCTCAACTGACTAAGCTCCCCAAGCACCCCTCAACTTTAGTTTAGGTAATATTTATGAGTTTTGGTTTCAAAATAGATTCTGTGTAACAAATTTATATAGCTTTTACTTATAATAATTAAACCAAACATATCCTTAGAACTTTTGTTTGATTAAATAATCTGTGGTCTATAGATTTAGATGTTAAATGGCAATCAGAGATGAAAGGAATAATTGAATGTGAGTAGTGGTATATGTGTTGAAATATAAACACCTTAGATAAAATAAATATGTTATAATTCAAGGAGATCACTCTCGGTTGGGTCAAGCAACTGACTCTTGATTTTGGCTCAGGTCATTATCTCACGGTTCATGGGATCGAGACCCACATGGGACTTCGGATTCTCTCTCCCTTTCTTTTTCTGCCCTTACCCTGCTCACTCACTCTCTTTCAGAATAAATAAATAAACTTTAAGTAAAAACAGATCACTCTTAAAAGTTAAATTGATTTTATACTTGAGTTAGTGGAAAGTAAAGATCACAAAAGGTTTTATAAAAGTGAAAAGTTGCTCCTTGTTTCAACCTAAATTAAAGGCATCATCAGCAACGGTACATAGATACTTTAAGCCACAAAACAGTGCACCTCATAACAAGGAAGGGTATAGACTTTTAACTATGATGGCATGTATAGCAAGTGACTGCAATAATCAGTGAGAAGCGTTCTGTGTGGTGCTGTTGTGATAAATATTCATGAATGGAAGATACTAAAACTAGAGCAGTAAGCTCTCTTGTCACCACTTGAGCTCTGATATGTCTTCATTGTCTGGAAATGTACATGCTGCAAAATTCAAGGAACTGTGTCTGAAAAGGAAATGTGGCTTTGTCATCTGTCCACCCTCTGTCTTACCCATTCCGGCATATATTATCACGTCATTTGCCTTATCAGTTCTTCGTCTTCTCTTCATTATCTCTTTTGAATACAAATGTCATATATTATGTGTCTATATTAAATTTGAACCTGAAAAAAAATTCAGTGTTTATCAGACTAGCAGGTAAATGAGACTCTATGTTTGAGTTAAAGAAGGGATGTGATGTCATTACATAAATTGCAATCTGAAGTTATGGACAGGGCTTTTTTATTATTATTATTGTTCCTGATTTACTGACTCCATAAAAGCATGCTAACATATTTATTACCTACAGGAAAGTGCCCTTGCTGATTAGAAAACTGCAGAAATGTTGCATAAAAAGTCATACCCCCAAATATTTGAAAATACACTTAAAATTTTGGTTTGCTCTGAAGAATTTTATAAAAATGTTGAGATGAGGCCAGTATAAGCCAACATAAAACTTGCTCAAAAGGGCTCAAGAACGTTAGGTTAATTGTGATGTCAAAACGTGGTACAAATAGTTCATAATCACTAAAACAACTGGGCAATCTCAAAGATAATCAAAATAGATGCAGTCATTTCTCTATTGTGTGAGGTCACCTAATGAGACCTAGTATCTCCTAATATAAGATCAATGTTATCTTTATCTATACAGTGGCAAAGCAGATGCCTCCTTACCAAGAATCACTCCCAATTAGAAATAAGTAACAGCAGTAGAGGAAAGTAATCTAAAAATACTGCTAATAACATATCCATTTTATACATGAAGCAAGTAGATCTATACAATTTAAGAGTTAACAGGGAATTCAGGGATAATTTAATGCAAGCTCCTCATTTAATTAAATGAAAATATTGAGGACCAGTGAAGTTAAGTATTTAGTCCAAAGGCATATGCTAAATAATCTGAAATGGATTAGAAAACTCTGGGAGTAATAAAAGCCTTTGGCAACTTAGTATATTATTAAAATATCACATGATTACCTAGTTTATTCTGAATATTTCAACCTATATATGTGATCCTTTACTAGATTAGAGCCACTTTCTTAAATACTAAAAGTATAGTTTAATCGATCACTGATATGGTGGTGAGGTACAAGAGGTCACAAATCAAAAAAGCAAGTTAACTATTGTTTTCCCCTTCCCTTCCCACATGGTCTTCTGTTAAGTTTCTCAAAATACATATATGAGTGAAAACATGATATCTGTCTTTCTCTAACTGACTTATGTCATTCAGCGTAATACCTTCCAGTTCCATCCACAATGCTGCAAACGGCATGATTTCATTCTTTCTCAGTGCCAAAGTGTTTTCCATTGTACATATAAACCACATCTTCTTTATCCATTCCTCGGTTGGTGGACACTTAGGCTCTTTCCATAATTTGGCTATTGTTGAAAGCGCTGCTTGCTATAAACTTTGGGTACATGTGTCCCTATGCATTTTCACTCCTGTATACCTTGAGTATAGTAGTAGTAGTAGCACTAGTAATGCTATTGCTGGGCCAAACACAAAATAAAACAAAACAAAAACAGAAGTTAAGATTTTCTTTAAGTTTATTTATTTATTTTTGAAAAGGAGGGCAGGCAGAGAGGAGAGCGAAAATCCCAAGCAGGCTCTGCACTGTCAGCACAAAACCCAACGTGGGGCTCTATGCAGGGCTTGACATGGGACTCGACTAGGGGCTAAAACAGGAACAGTGAGATCATGACCTGAGCTGAAATCAAGAATCATATGCTTAGCCGACTGAACCACCCAGTTGTCTCAAGTTAAGATTTTAATTCAAGAATCAAAGCTCAGTCTAGCTCAGTAGGATACATGGATCCTCTGGAAACATTTGATAATTTGAACATACTTTCTGTGTTTCATTTCATTTAGTCTAAAATTTCCCTAGCTCTGACTCCAATTAAAGAAGGTACATAGGGAGGCATCTGTAGAGTTGACCTCAGACATGAAAAGCATAATTACCTTTCTCTACTAGTTCAGTTTTTATTTATTTTTATTTTTTTAATGCTTATTTATTTTTGAGAGAGAGAGACAGAGTGTGAGCAGGCAAGAGGGAGAGAGAGGGAGACACAGAATCCAAAGTAGACTCCAGGCTCTGAGCTGTCAATACAGAACCCAATGTGGGGCTCGAACTCACAAACCGTGAGATCATGACCTGAAGTTGGATGCTTAACTGAATGAGCCTCCCAGGCACCCCTAATTCGGTTTTTAATGTTCAATCAAAGTAAGGTTCTAATTGTGAGTATAAGCAGGATTCAGCTTCACTATAGAATTTTAAATTCCTTTTTGACATGAATTTCTCTATCGTCAGAGGAAAGCAAGTAATGCCTAATGAGACATGCATGACCTTCTCCTTTTGTTTTGTACTTCAATTTTATTTGCCTACCTTGCCAAGTTGTAGCAATGATTCCAGAAACTACATGAAAGGTATGAAAATATTCCACCAAAGAATGGAACCCATTGCATATTTTGCCTTCTTGTTCCTTCTTTCAGTAAAAGACAGAAAATTGCTTCATTCAGATTTGCATACCTTATTTTCATGGGATTTCCCTTTTCTCTACCACTTGCTTCCATCTGTTCCCCAAGACTCAGAGTATGTCAGAACTTGACCAAAAATTGTCAGTCTTCAGAGATGTATTTCTAGCCATCAGGAAGTGAAGGGCTTTTGTTCTGAACCAAACATTCATTGATGAAAATTTTACTTTAAACATCTCACTGTGCAAACACACATGCTATCCTCATGTTCCAAGCTTTGAGGCTGGGCCCTGTGAAGAGCAAGAAACCTGCTGAATTGTAGCCTACAAAGAAGATTAAGAAAAGAAGTCTTTAAATTCATTTTAAGAAGAATGAAAAGAATTGGAAAAGCTTACTCATTTTCTGGCATTCAAGGTTTTAATATAATCTGTACGTGATTGAGCCAGATGTTAAGCTACAGTAGTCTAAGTGCTAAGTCCTAATCAGTACCACTTGGGCTGTTCAAATGCTCAATTTGCATTTTTTAAAAATCTTGAAACTCAATCTAGTACTTATTAGTGATGTTACCTAAAATCCATTTGAATGAGTTACTCTTATTCCTACCAAACCTGTACAAATCAGTGTGCTTTATTATTATAATGAGAATTCTATTAAAAATGAGTGTGTTTAATGTAGCAATGTTCTTAGCAGCATTATTCACAATGGCCAAAAGATACAAACAATCTAAATGTGCATTGATGAATGAATACATACAATGGTAACTATCCACCCACTAAAAACTCTACCTGTAATACCTATACATGAAGAATTATGTTTCAATGTACATTGAGGGGGCACAAAAACAGTCAGTCTAATAATAGTACTTTCTGTCGAAAATACTTTTGCAAAATAAAATAACCTTTTTTAAAAAATATATATTATGAGATTTATTGCTTAAAGATATATTGTCAATTCTTTAAGAGGAATATTTTATTTCATTTTAAATTAAATGAGAGTTCCAGATGGGTTTTAATAAACTATTAAACAAAAAATTATATATGCCCACATGAAATTAAAACAGTAAACAATGCCTGACTTTGCTTTTACACTTCTTTTTTTTTTGATAAAGCTGTTTTTATCCTTTTTTAATTTTTTAAATATTTATTTATTTTTGAGAGAGAGAGAGAGAGAGAGAGTGGGGGAGGGGCAGAGAGAGAGGAAGACACAGAATGCAAAGCAGGCTCAAGGGTCTGAGCTGTCAGCACAGAGTCCAATGCAGGACTTGAACCCACAGAGTGCAAGATCATGTCCTGAGCTGAAGTTGGAAGCCCAACCAACTGACCACCCAGGTGTCCCACTTTTATAGTTCTTAATGAAGAGAGAAGTATATACGTATATTTATGTGGGGGTATATGTACATGTATATATCTTCATACATTATTTAATGAACAAATGTAACTGTAAGCAATGTTCTGAAATTTATTTGATTTTTTAATTTAACAATACATCTTAGAGATATTTTTTATCAATACATATAATCCAAACCTTTATTTTAAGGTCTACACAGTACTCATTATATGAATATGCCACAATTCATATAACCGTAAACGTTTAACTTGTTTCCACCTTCTTTCTATATTTAAATCAATGCCATAATGAATATCCCTATACACACATCTTTCTGCATGCGTGAGAAATGTCTGTAGCCTAAATTTCTAAAAATAAAAGTTTTGGTCCAAAGGATACGTAGATTTAAAGGTTGTTTTGCTTTGTTGGTGGTGGTGGTGGTTGTTTTTTGGTTTTGTTGTTTTTTAAGCTATGGCCATATCTCTCCAAAGAGATTGCACCAATTTATATTCTCACCAAGAGTATATGAGAATGTGGTATCCCAAGCCCTGGCTAATCCTCCCCCCACCCTCCTCAAATTATGATCTTGCTTTAAAGGTTTAAAATGGCATCTCATTAATGGTTTATCTTTAATTTTTTAGTAAAAAATAACTTGGGCATCTTTTTCTATAAGCCATTTGTACTTCCTTGTCTGTGAACTACCTGATCAAGACCTTTCCTATGTTTTTCTAAGAGAAAAGAAAATCTAGAAGAGGCAAGGAACTTACTACAAATCTGATTGACATATGTTCAGTGGATGTCCCAGCTTGATGTTACATATCCAAGAATTGATTGATCGTTAGGAAATTCCAAAAAGAAACTTGTGGAATTTTGCATCTACTTATGCATTCATTTGGAGAAGACAATTCCTGCTATGAACTATGGCTCTAGAAGGAAGGAACAGTCCATTGAGATATGGAAGGAGGGGAGATCAGAGAAGAGAATCACATTACTGAGGGAGGAGGAAGGAGAATATGAGAAAGAAGGAAGAGGACAGAATAAATAAGAGGAGGGAGAAAAAGAGAGAGGAAAAGAAGAAGGAGGGGTACACGGACAGGAGAAGGGAAAGAAAAACAGTTTATGTCTGAACTGATTCCTACTCCACTAGAGTAGTGTTATTATCAACATATACATTTTTTCATGTAGAATTTTTCTGAATTTTGCTGTTCAAGCTGTAGGTAGAAATCTTAGGAGTATTAGTATATACTTTGTAAACTTTATGTATGTATTTTCTTCCAAAGTTAACATCTACAAGCTTATAGTTTTCTGGAATGCTTAACTGTTATCTTTTTCTGACTGGCATAGAGTTTGTTTATTATAATAAGTAAGTACATACAACTTAGATTTCACAGGGCAACTTAGCTCAGTACTTTTACCAGACTGTTTTGCATTCTTGTAATCAAACCCTTGTGCATAGGGGTAAAGAACAAATGCTGCACTCTGGCCAAGAACAAAGTGTGGGCTAAGAAAATTCCAGTGTGTGATTAGAATGATCATGAGCATGCTTTGAATTAAGGTAGGAATTTAATTATTTTTATATAACTTACAAAGCTTACAAGTTTTGTACAATTCTGGTAATTTTAGTTATTCATCCTTTATTTTATGTTTTTTTTTCTAATTGCTGTATTTAGTGTTTTGTTTTATAAAGTACTGTGGCAGAGGCAACAGCAGCGTGAGGTCCATATGTTATCCACCTGTGCTTTGCAAAAATTCATGACTATTCCAAGAACAATGCACCTCTGAAAGAATAAAATTAACTAATTATTAGGTTGTTACTGCAAAAAAGAAGATAATTGGTGGCCTTGAGAAAGAAAATTAAGTTCATAAATTAGAAACCAAAGTTTTAATTGAAAAAAATAAAGTTTAAGAGTTTGAAAGAATTTGTTTCACAGAAAACATCTAAGGAATAAAACTGTAAACCTTCATTAAACAAACGTAAGGGAATGTACCAATCGCTACACTAATGTGATAAATGGATGTTGGTACGATTTAGGGAAGTGTTAAGTGATTTGCAAATATCACTGAAAGAACCAAGAAATCATTGC
Organism: Proteles cristata cristata; assembly: GCA_017311185.1. NCBI lineage: Eukaryota > Metazoa > Chordata > Mammalia > Carnivora > Hyaenidae > Proteles > Proteles cristata. The sequence goes on along the minus strand of JAESUZ010003762.1, from coordinate 1,449,894 downwards.
CGTAATGAAGATGACAAGGAAGTTGATCTGCCCAGTAAAATATTTTATTCAATGAGGCGCCTGGGTGGCTTAGTCTGTTAAGTGTCTGATTTTCTCTTAGGTCATGATCTCACGGTTCGTGGGTTCGAGCCCCGCGTAAGGCTCTGTGCTGACTGCCAGCTCAGAGCCTGGAGCCTGTTTCAGATTCTGTGTCTCCCTCTCTCTCTGACCACCCCCTGTTCACGCTGTCTCTCTCTCTCTCCCTCCTAGAAATAAATAAAAATATTTAAAAAATATTTTATTCAGATATCATTTCAAGATTTATAAGTGGAGTATAGTAACAATGAACAAAGGATGTTCTGATAAGTTTGAAAATCAGTGTTTTAGGTGACTGCTCTGGTTCTCTTTGAAATATAAAGGCTTTTTGCATTAACTCAAATGAAAAGGTAAGTGATTTTCCTTTCCTTCTTTCCTAACCAATATTCATCAGCCTACCTCTAGTATTCTGTGTATATAAAAAGGTCATGTACATGGCTCCAGACTATGAACCTGTCAAAATGTGTCAGGTATGTGTTCTTGCAAAGTGAGATGATTAAAATGAGTTATCTAGGGACACCTGGGTGTCTCAGTTGGTTAAACATCCAACTTCAGCTCAGGTCATGATACCACGGTTGGTGGGTTTGAGCCCTGTATCAGGCTCTGTGCTGACAGCTCAGAGCCTGAAACCTGCTTCAGATTCTGTGTCTCCTTCTCTCTCTGGTTCTACTCTGCTCATCCTTTGTCTCTCTATATATCAAAAACAAATAATAAAAATAATTAATAAAATAAAAGGAGTTATCAATTTAGGCAGATGTTAGTATTTAGGAACAAAACAGAATTGTATCATCACAAATTCAAATTAAAGGGGAAAGGCACAAGAAAAGAAGTATTTGAAAGGCATTATATAGTATATCTAAATATTTATCAGCATCTTCTACTCTAGCTTTTAAAAAAGTACATGTATTTTATTTAAATTACATCTTTCATGAATCCTCTCGTGAAAATAAAGTATCCCCTTATAAATCATCTCCTTTCTCATGAAAATCTTCTTATTTAAGTTCTCATTTCTGACAAAAATAATTTGAAATTAGCATGGTAGATGTATCATCTCAAAACAAACCCATGACTCAATACTGACTTTTGAATGTCATTGAGATTTAACCCAACAAGTAATTTAGAAGATTAGTATACATTTATCAAAAGATATTGCCTATTAGAATGTTTGTTTGAGAGATCCAATCTTAGCATGGAGGGACAGATAGTAGGAATGTAATTCAAGCTTTGTTATTATGCTTTTTACATCTGTCACTAAGTAGATATATGGCTGTAGGAAGATCATTTCACCTACCCAGGACTTCATTACTTCATCTTTAAACTACAGGAGTTAAACAAATAATTGTTTCCCAAAGAAGTTCCATGCAGGATTCTGTAGATGAATATTTGAAAAAGTAACCCTCTTTATCATATGCAATGCATAGTAACATATTAATTATTCAAAAAAGTTGTTCAGGAAAGAGGCATGTGGAACGTTGCTTACCCATAAAATTCTCTTCAAGAAAATGCTTACAAACATCCTAAAAACGGTGTCTTGATAAACAATGGATGAAGGAATCCTCAGTATTTTTTAGCTCAAAACATTTGTAACATATTATTTAAGTTATACTCACTTAAAGTGTTATAAATTTAAAATGTATACGTTAACATCTATTTCTAATTTAGTAGTTAGTAATCTGGTAGTTATACAACAGTTAATTTAGCAGATATAGCATAATTCTGAATGTTGAAATTTAAAATCATAATTTAAAAAACAAACTGATGAAAAGATCATAACAATTATGTATGTAACTCCAAATAATTTATGTCAAAATTAATTTTAACCATGCATTCCCAGTGTTGATAATTCAAATTTGGGGAGTTTTGACATCATGTGTTTATAGTATAGCTCAGTAGATGGCCTGAGCTAAGGCATAAATACACATTTACTTAAAAAGAGTAATTTTAATAACCAAATGCATTTTAGTGTTTTACTTTTTCAAAACAACAAAGTGCAGAAACTTTGCAGAGTCCCAAAGTCAAACAATAACTTTTATATAATAATAATATAAAAGAGTCTTTTTTTAAGAAAAACTCATGAGGTATTCAAAATCTCAAACCTTTTCTTAAATGCTTTCTTGTACTTTGCCTTTTTGTGAGTGTATTGTTGGTACATGAATCAAAAATCCCTATTAGACATTTATACGACTGGTTCTTAATTATACAGCACAGATTCCACTGAGAAGAGATCTCTGGGTGTTAAAAGCTAATCAGATAATCTCAGAAAGTCCCTCTGACTGCCATTTAACATTTAATCATGCGTTAACCATAAATTAAGCATTCAGTCTCTGGAAGCCTAAGCGTAATTTGGGGTACAGGCTTGCTATTTACAATTCTGACCTGCCACCAAGCAGTCCAGCCCACTTACAGAAAGTGAAAGCTTAAATGGTTGATACTTAAATGTGGGTTAATGTAAATTTAAATTGGTCTTTCAGATACCTATCAGTTGTAAGTTTCTCTACATTTTCACTTAGTATCTTTCAATGATCATAACTTTCAATGATCATAGACTTTTTTCTTAGTCTATCAAAAGCCAGAGCCACCCTATTCATGTTCCCTTCCGGTTGTGTCTTTGATTAGGCTTGAACACTCAGCCACACATATGTGATAATGGGCAAAAAGGGTTCATTATGAGACTCCTAAGAGGTAATTCTTAATCTGAATGTATTATGCCTGGCTAGTTGGCCCTCTTTGAGCATCACTCAGAAAATAATTAAGGTTCCCCATACCCTGACACAGCCTTATATTTAAGGATTTTTAGGTAACCGGATTTTTTGATAGTTGTGGTTTCTAATAAATCTCCTTGCCTCTAGGCGAATGAACTTTATCTCTTGAACTGCATAAAAAATTTGTGTGTATGCTTTGTGTTATTAATATAGTTGATTGAGGTAACAGGATCAGAAAGGCACCAGTTTCTCTAAAACCAACTGTTACTTGTCTAGACTCATAGCTTGATTCTCTTGTACTGCTTACTCATTAGTCCATTCTATTAAGATATACCTCCTCCGTCCTCATCCACACACTTTCTCATCATCATCTATCCCACTGTGATGTTATTATCACATTTGTAATTTACCATCTTCTTCTTTACCCTCCCACTTGGGTTTGGGAACTTCCTGCCTCCTGCTTGAATTACAGCCCTGAGAGCTTCAATGTACTTCCCAAGGCCAAGTTCCATCACCTCTCATTCGAACATTTACAGCATGGCCAAGTTATTCTTTAAACAGTGTTTTCATCATGTCATTACTGTAATCAGAAAGGTGAAAGGCTAACTGACTAATACACATTATAGATAGCTTATACATAGGAAATATATTCAGATATAATCAGATACCATAGATACCAGCTTCAGCCACTCTGACCTTCTCCCACCACCTCAGATGCTATTTTAAACTGTTACCCTCCTCAACACTGTGTCTGCCTTTGACCCTTAGATCCAAACAGATTATTTCTTAACTCTCCTATCTCAGCAGGGAACTTGAAGGCACCAGATATGAGTTGTCGGTTTTGCCCTTAAAAACTTACCTACATTGGCTACAATTATGTCCTTCTCTCCTATCACTGAAGAAAAGTTTCTTCTACCTGTTTATTGCTCACTTTCTCTCTGAGCTGTGAGTTAGTTACATTCTCTTCACACTCCCAAGTAATAAGCTCATAAGCGGTCTCCTCCCTGTTTCCTGTGTCTTCTCCTTCCATGTCTAATGGTTTCTCTCCTCATCTTATTGACCCACTCAACTCTCGCTCATCCTTAGAAAGTATTTCCTTGTCTTAATCTTCTGATTTCTTCTTTCTTTTCTTTTCCAGATTGTCAAAAACAGTTGTCTACATAAAACTCCACTTGCTTATCTGACATTTGTTTCTCAACCACTGGGAACTGGTTTCTCTTTCTACTATTCTGCTGAAACTCTTCTAACCACTGTCCCGGGACAATTTCACAAATTGAAATAGACAGATTTGTAAAATGCCCTGCCCCCAATGATCTCCTCCTCCTACCATTCATGACCTTGTGAAATCCTTTTCCCTTGAGGGTGAAATACTTCTTCCCAATATGTCAAAGGTGATAAGATGTGATTTCCACAATCAGGTTTCAAAAGGCTGTAACTTCTATATTTCTTTTTTGGCATCCATTATTTGATGAAGCAAGTGGCAATTTTGGAGAGGCCCATGTGGCAAGAAACTGAGAGCAGCTCCTGGCTATCAGTCAAAGAACTGAAATCCTCCTTCTAATAACCCGTGAGGCACTAAGTCCTGCCATGTGAGTTTGGAAGTGAATTCTTTTCCATTTGAGTATTTATATGAAACTCAGTCTTGGTTATCACCTTGAGTATAACTTTGTAAGACCCTGGGATCCAGATAAGCCATGTTCATATTCCTGACACATGCAAGTTGGAAGCAAAGAGTTATGTTGTTTTGAGTTGGTCTTTCTCAATTCTGCCAATTCTTTATACTTCTTTTTCTGCATTTCCAAGCATCCTGAAATCCTTCCACTGGATTCTCTTCTGTGTATATAATACATTGAGACATGGATTAAGAGCTTGTCTTCTACTCTCTTCTCTTCAATATATGTCTTCTTCACTGAAGATCTCAGACTCCTATTATTTGAGCTAACATTTTCACCTCAATACAAAACTCATGTATCTACTTGCTTACTACACATCTCTACTAGATAATTCTACTTCAAATTCAACATGTGCAAAATGAAATGCATTATTATCTCTTGGCAATCTCTCTTAAGAACCATAACTGACCAATCATCAAGAGCTTGGCTCTTGAATCCAAATTTTGTCCACAATTCCCATTGCCTCTGTCTTAGCTATGGCCCACTTACCTTTGGCCTGAATCACTTTTTAATTCTTGCTTCCATAGTTACCCTCCTAATGTTATCCTATAGGAGAAAGGCCCATCTAAAAGCTATATCTTTTCTTTTAACGTTTATTTATTTTTGAGACAGAGAGAGACAGAACTTTAGTGGGGGAGGGGCAGACAGAGAAGGAGACAACAGAATCCGAAGCAGCCTCCAGGCTCTGAGCTGTCAGCACAGAGCCGGACGTGGGGCTCAAATTCACGGACCGCGAGATCATGACCTGAGCCGAAGTCGGCCACTTAACCGACTGAGCCACCCAGAGGCTCCAAGATATGATCATGTCACAGCAGTGCCTAAATTTTTTCAATAACTCCTACCACCTATAGTTAACAAAAACAAAACAAAACAAACAAACAAACTAAAACCCTCTCTTGAAGAAAAGACCCTCTTTGCTCACTCTCTGGTTTTGTTCCTTTTCATCACCCGTCTTCTTCTACCCTTTTTGCTACGCCCTTGAAACCATCACACTATTTCTGTTTGCCCAAACACAGTTAGTTATTTCAGGACCAAAAGTTCTCTCTGTTATAAATTCCATTCTCTCCATACTCAATTATTGAAAAACTCCTGGACAAGGCATCTCTGCTATCATTTCTATTCAGTTTAGTTCAGTTAAGTGAATAGTGTGGATCAATTACTATAGGCCAAGTATGGGACTGGGTCTTAGAGGGACTAGTAATCTAATAGAGTTTTAGAAAATTAAAAGTTCAGTGGTAGCACCCAGAATTCTATGAGGTGGGTAATCAACCCAGAGAGAGAATTCAGGGAAGATCTTCTGGAAGAGGTTTATTATCAGTCAAAAGTAAGACATGAATGAGCTGGATGATTTACATACTACCTAGTAGTGTGTGAGTTTAGTCTTTTCCCCTTATATTTTCTCTCTTTCTCATCTTTCAAGAATTGCTTCCTCTGTTGTATTTTGCACTGTGGCAATTTTTTGTTTTAATTACTATATTTGTAACTTGATTCTGAGCTTTTGAAAAAGTTAAGACTAAATCTGAGTTATCATTGTAGTTCCAGCATCCAGCATGATTTTGGTCATTTTATAAACGCTCAACAATTGCTTCTTTTATTTAAAGTCAGGTTAATTGAGGTATAATTTATATATAGTAAAATGAAATTTATATACAGTAAAATGCATATAATTTAACTGTACAATTAAATGAGTTGAATAGTTGCTTCTTGATTACATTGATTTTGCAATCTTTTGTCATCTGGGATTTCATAGATTATATTCTATTCATCAAAGAGTAAGCTCCAACCACTCACATAACTGTTTATACACTGTGGGGACTCAATAAGTAGCTTTTTAATGAATGAACAAGTCAACAAAAATGTTTCCATGTTATCACCACATTGTTCACAAAGTAAAGAAATTATGAAACTTTTATATCTGAAGTAAAAATTGCAAACAATACATTGAAAACTTAAAATTATGTTAAATTTTCAAAAATAATTTTCCTATGTCTTAGAACACAGGTTGGTCAAAAATATTTTAAAATTAAAATTGAATTCCTTGACATTTATAGTTTTATGTAGTAATTTGTAAGCTGCTTCAAAATCAAAATATCACTTACCTTCTGCTAACCATAATTTTAGAAATTATTCACAAGTAGACACTGTGCCAAAAATCACCTACAAAAATTTGGGCTGGGTTTTTGCCAGTCAGTTTGCCAATTAATTACCCCACAAGGACTGATTGGCCCTGGATCAAATAAAGCCTCATTGAAATTCAAGGCCACTCTTATCAGAGATAAGACAGGAAAGAAAAAACAAAAACAAAAACAGGACACTTAGATCAAGAAAAGCTGATAGGAGAAGAAAGGCTATTTCCTTCATATTTCTTAGATTCTTAGAGATTTCTGAAGAGTCTACTCCACCTGAATAATCAGAATTGGCATGCAGACTCCTCTTGCAGATGGACCAGGCTAGCACCACCCGAAAGGGAAAGCAGAGACCGTAGCTGCCTGCAGGTGTTTGGTACTGGGTTTGCCCTCAAACAGAAGGCAGTCTTGGGTGATGTTGGTGAGAGGAAAGAAATGAACTAGTGACATAAATCATAATTTTTCAAAGTGATATGCATGTCAATTTCCCATTCAAGATAAACGAACACTGGGAACCGTTACACTCTGGGGCTGATCACTCTTTGATTTACAATCCATTTTTATTAAATGAAAGGGTTGAGGGAAAAAAAATGGTAGAGGACTTTGCTTTTATATTGTGTGTTTCTGGAAGATAAAGAAAGACTGAAGTGGCTCATTTGTCTATTCCTTTTGCTGTCTCATCAAGTTCTCTCCTTCTTAGAGAACAGTATTGTTCATTTGCACTGTTTACCATTTAAGATTCATTTTTACCAGAACCTCTACATCTAAATACTCCCTTGGTATTTTGAAAGGCGTTTTACTTTAATAAAGTCACCAGAAACCAGAAATAATTCAACAACTCTGGCTTTTAAATTTAAATTATTCTAAGATGAAAACGAAAGAGAATATTCAAATATTTGTATACTTATATAGAAAACTCTTCATATTCTACCTATTATAACTATATAGATTCTAGATATATATATAATTATATAGAAATCAATACAAAGATGGTTTGTCTATGCATGTTGCAATGTATTTCAATAAGGAACAAGACTGAGTAATATTCTATTATTAGCAGCTATTCCAAAAAAGTAACTTTTCGGAAGTGTTCTGGACTTCTCCACTAGACCAAAAACTTCTCAAGAAAAGAGAAATTATGCCCCTTGTAATTTCAGAGTTGTCATATAATAGATGCTAAATAAATGTGAAAGAGTGAATGTTATAAGTGTATTTAAAACAAAAACTACTTGGTGCTTCATTGTACAATTGGAAAATAAGATCCGTAAAGTGCTATATAAATCAAAGACAAATTAAACAAAGTTAAACATATTTTTCTGACAATTATATTTTATCATAAGAAGATATCCTTTACTTTATAATTGCAGAACTAAATGCCCCACACAGGTGATTTTCTACACAGAGACGCGCATGTGCACATGCACCCATGCGCACCCATGCACAAACCAATACAGCCTGCCACAAAGTTTATTTAAGTCCTCCATCTCTCACAACACAGAAAACCTTGTTTGCAGTTTCAGAAAACTACGTGTCTTAGCCTCTACAATTTACATCAAGTTTCCAAAGATTTGGAGGGCCAAACTTTATCGACGAGCTAGCTCTCATTTCCATAGGTTGCCTTACATCCCTTTCTTCTGCTTGAAGGAAACTTCTCCCAAACGTATGACCTAGAAATAGAAGCCTGGCTCCCCTCTGAGATGGTGACTGAAGTCTATATCTGTCCTACTTCTTGTTCCAAGGATATCTGCCTTTTCCTATTTATATTAGTTTTTAGAATACACAAAGTTGTGTAGAACAGACAAATAATATACACTCTAAAAGAAGCATGTAGTAGAATCTTAGACAAGAATTCCTGAAAACATGTGTATAATACACAGTGACAGACGGATTAGTCAGCATCATACAAAGGCAGAATTATCAGGCAAGTACAGAAGGAATAACACACGGGATTAATTCTTTCACACAGCACAAGAGAACAAGAGCCAAAATCAAACCACCTGTTAAAACAAGGTGGGCAAGTCAGAGTCCAAAGACATGCAAGAGTAAGGTTTAGAGAAATTAGAAGCTTATAAAGTAAGGTGCACACACATAAGAACCAAAATGCTCTAAATATCATCTGACAGAACAGTGAGGAAAATCACAGATTCAAGTAAATCAAAACAGGAGAAAGCAATCAGTAGGACGATGGCACTGGTAAGAAATACAATGGAAGCTCAGTCCAAGAGTCTTCATTCACTTCTGTGAATGTAAGTGGAAGATCAAAGCCGAGCCAAGAACTATAGCAAGAACTCCAAGTAGACACAGGAACTGACAGGCTGAAGCCGAAACCACTGACTCCATTCCAGAGGGAAAAGTGGCGTAGGCTCAGAAAAACATCCTGCCCAAGGTGACAGAACACCCCCCTATAGCTGAGAAGAGAACTCTCAGCATTCTGTCTCAAAGATCACACTGACTTAGTTGAATTACACTTTCCCAACAAAGAATGCTTTCTTTCTTTTTTATTCTAGAAAAAGCTGAAAGTCAGATTTCACTGAGAATTTCTTCATGACGAAGGACAACTGCCCTCCTCTGTCATAAATAGAAATGTGCATTTAGGGGAAATGGGACTGAGAATTTATTTGATGGCAGTTTTAAGTACTAGTTCTTGAAATTGTTACTGTCTCCTGATGTAGTTTGAGAAAGATATATTGAAGCTATGAGCTCTGACACTTGGATGACTAGCAGCCTTTACAGGCTGTTTTGGAGCATTCATAGGGGACCTTCTTTCACACACAAAAAAAAAAACAATCTGTAAAGGAAATCACTAATAAGGATGATCTATTACCAAATACCTCATCACCTGACCAAAAAATTGTTTCATGGTGACATTCTCATTCAATGGTTTATTAAACAGTTTCAATATCCTTTTAATAGTATTTCTTTTACAGTTTAAAACACAAAATATCATTGGAAGAAATAGACTCCATGAAAAATCTTATTTTGAAACTATATAATTCTATTTGGAATTTCCATTCTGCAGCAGAATAAAGTAAGTAAAATGTAGTAATGAGCAAATGTCATCCATATATCCCTGTTGTATATTCTCACTGTGCAAATAATAGTACTCTTGAAAAATAACATCAGGCCAGTCTTGTAAAATAACTGAAGGAGATTATAGTGTGAGAAAAATTTTAATTACTTAATTTCAAAATAAAAATGAACACATTGTTTTTTTCATTTCTAGGATTTCATTGTTGGTAACATAAAAGCCTGTCCTAAATGAGGCCATTTCCTCCATGTGTCACCTTTCCCTTCTCCATAAAGTGTCTCAACTGCTGAAATGATCCTTCAGTGATTATGCTATCGATGCAACCTTGGATAGAAGTTAAGAACTCTCCTCTAGGGTCATACAACTCGAGTTCAAAAACCACATCTACCAATTAGGAGCTTGGGGATCTTTAAGAAAGTCGCTTAATAGTTCTGAACTTAATATTTGTTGTAAGGACTAAATGATATCAGCTTTTTTAAGCATCTGATAAATACCTAATTATTATTAGGCACTGTGGGTGAGGGACACATAAGGGTTGTTAGTGTTTGTCTTTTATGAGGTTACCAGCTAAAGAAGATTTATACATGCTAAACAGTATAGAAATAAGTACAAATGAGGTAGCTACATGCAAAGAAGACACCAGAGTAAATAAAGTTTCTTTGGTTGTATAGAGCTAATCTTAGAGATCTTAATGAAGTTTGTGGTCACTCTTCCAGAGTTCATTGTTTCAAACCCATGACAGTTGGCTTTTATTCTTGGGTTTGTCTGTTGACACTAAGGCTTGATAGGATTCACTGGGATTTCATTCAGTACAAATACAAAACAGGAATTTAATGCCCAGTGAAACAAACTGACTGATGGAGAACGGTAGTAGGGAGATATATTTTTCTCCCTTACTTCCACTAAATATGTGGCTGTAGGACCTTGGAAAACATCCCTGAAGAGTTCCTCTAAGATTGAGCAGTCAGCTTACTATGAAGTTATAATCATCTTGGTAATACACTTATATTTATTCTTTTTCTTATTTCATTTCTATTTTCTCTTATACCTGTTTGCCTGGGATTGCACTGATCAATGAATTGTTAGCATAGAGATTTTGACTCAGGTTCTTTTTCCTAGGAAAGCCTGGTTAAAACAGAGGAGAACAAAGTGGCCCTAGGAAAGAGATATTCAAATATTTTGGGTTTCAATTTCCTACTGGTCTGAAGCATTTTCAGTCTTGTTGCTGATTATAAGTAAATGGGGTAGTGATAACCCTTGGCATTAACTTGTGGTTAATTGTCATAGCAGAAATCCATTGCATAATGGGACTAATACATTCGCGATTGAACCTAGGCAAGTCCAAATGGCGTAAGTAGATTATGTGACCAGATTGCTCGTTCTCCTACCTCTTTTGTATTCATACTTCCTCGCCTGACATCTTTGTTATCATTAAATGTCTCTGAGATAGAGGAGAGCCTGATTCACAATTAGGCAACATAGATTTGCATTAGCTGAAAATGGACCTCAGAGGTGGCCAAAAGTCTAAGGTAGAAAGAAATTCTGCCATTCTTCCACTTGTCAGAACTGTGATCAGTGTATTGAATAACTCATTTCATATGGAAAGAGAATTGGATAGAAATAAATTCACGTACGACTGAAAAACCCAAGCTTCTATCACAAAGACCACTGATAAATCTTAAATAGGACTGTTCCTTGAGGACACAAGCCAATCACCTGTCAGGTCAATTATTTAAGATTTATCCCACCCAATAAGGGATAATAATTTTTCTTCATTGGAACCAGTAACTACTTAGCTATGAGCTTGCCTCTCCTGTCCACAGTATCTCACCCATAACTGAAAGACATATAGAATACTCAACCCATCAATATCACACTTCACGCCATAATCCCTTGGTGCAAGGGACTCATTTTATACTACAGGATATGAGATCATGGTAGCCACTGCCCATCATCTAGAAGATGGTAGCCATTGCTTGTCATCTAGAAAATACCAATCTATTATAATGGTGGAATCGCCTGTTAAAGGCTCAGCTGAGGTACTGGTTCAGGGGCAACATGCCACCAGTTAGGGTGCTATCCTCTAGGATTTGGTATATGCATTTTTCTAATAACTAGAATATACTAAATTCTAAAAATATTAGGTCCAGAAACCAATAAATGGAAGAAGGATTTGTGCCATTTCATTTTTATTCTCAGTGTCCCACTTGCAGACTTTGTCTTTGTTGCCCCCAAAGCTTAGGCACTGACTACTTAGGGATTTGGTTCCTGGGAATATTCTAATAATTACATGGATGGTTCCATTGAAATAGAAACTTCAAATTATTTTGGCCATTTTAAGGTCAATATGCCGGCAGTGGGCCAGCAGGCAAGAGAGATATTATTGGACTGGTGGGGTAATCAACCTGGTTATCATAAGAAGCCAAGATTGTTCTACACAGTAGAGACTGGGACTAAAACCTAAGTGCTTTTAAAACCTTTTCCTGCCTCATTTCCCATTGATGAGTAAATGAGTCACTGTCACAACCATAGCCAGACAAGGATGACACAACTGAGAGCTGTGAGAGCTGTGACCACAGCTCAGACAGTGAAGATTAGGTTTTATCCCACTGGACAAGCAACCGTGGCCCACTGGCAGTGCTGGCTTCGAGTAAGGACACTTTGAGTGGACATTTGAAGGAGGAGGTAATAATATAAATTATGTATTCAGGGCCAGAAGCGACAGCGGAGATTATAACATGGTCTGCTAGCTTTTTAAATATTTTGAGGAGACAGGAAATGACCACAGTCTTAAAGGATTGGACTACAGTCAGGGAAGAAGGAGGTCATCTTGATTCCAGGCAAGACTCACATGTCATTAGAGGACAAGTAGACCTGAGCTATTTGGAAAATAGACTGCACCAGAGTCAGTGCTTCAAACACTGGCCTTGAGTTCTGGGTGCGGTAGTCTCTGGAACAGCTCAGGTATTCATGGGCTTGGGATTGTTGTCCCTGCCATGGTTAGAGACCAGGAATCACCCCATGGAGGCTCTTCCTGGCCCCTTACTTGGTAAGCAGGCACACACTTGTCTCTTACTCAGAACACAGCAATATGTACTTAGATATGGGGGTCAGTGTAAAGGTGTGTTTATTTTTTCCCCTGCTCTGGGTTGCAGTTTACAAAAGTTTGAAAGCCATTCATCCATGGCACACTGGTTCTCAACCAAGAGAGGAGTATCAGGTTCGTGGGGTACCATCTCAAACTAGACTACCTCCCATGAACTCCTTGTCTTCTACTTCACTCCTTCAGTAAAATTCTTGCTAGAGCACTCAATAATTGCAGATTGTGGTCATTGCAAGCTGAAGTAGATGTTGTTAAAAATTAGAAAGAAAATAGGGGCGCCTGGGTGGCTTAGTCGGTTAAGCGTCCGACTTTCGCTTAGGTCATGATCTCGCGGTTCGTGGGTTCGAGCCCCGCGTCGGGCTCTGTGCTGACTACCAGCTCGGAGCCTGGAGCCTGTTTCAGAGTCTGTGACTCCCTCTCTCTCTGACCCTCCCCTGCTTATGCTGTCTCTCTCTCTCTCTCTCTCCTAGAAATAAATAAAAACATTTAAAAATTTTTAAAAAAAAAGAATGAGAAAGAAAATAATTAGGACTAGACTTTATTTTATTTTAATTCTTTTCTTCAAAATTATTTAAATTCTATTTAATTAACATATAGTGTAATATTGTTTTCAGGAGTAGAATTCGGTGATTCATCACTTACATGTAGCAGCCAGTGCTCATCACAAGTGCCCTCCCTCATACCCATCACTCATCTTGCCCATCCCCTACCTACTTCCCTCTGTCAACCTTCAGTTTGTTCTCTATCTATAAGAGTCTCTTATGGTTTGTTGCCCTCGCCCCATCCCCTTCCCATATGTTCATCTGCTTTGTTTCTTGAATTCCACATACAGGGGCGCCTGGGTGGCTCAGTCGGTTAAGTGCCCGACTTTGGCTCAGGTCATGATCTCACGGTTCATGGGTTGGAGCCCCACGTCGGGCTCTGTGCTGACAGTTAGCTCAGAGCCTGGAGCCTGTGTCCGACTCTGTATCTCCCTCTCTCTCGGATCCTCCCCTGCTCACGCTGTCTCTCTCTCTCTCTCTCATAAATAAATAAAACATTAAAAAAAAATTCACATATAGGTGAAATCATATGGTATTTGTCTTTCTCTGACTGACTTATTTCACTTAGCATAGTGCATTCTAGTTCCACCCATATTGTTGCAAATGGCAAGATTTCATTCTTTTTGATGGCTGAGTAATATTCATATGTATATACCTCATCTTCTCTATCCATTCATTAGTCAATAGACATTTGGGCTCTTTCCATAGTTTGACTATTGTTAATAATGCTGCTGTAAACATTGGGTGCATGTGCCCTGTTGAATCAATATTTTGTATCTTTTGGGTAAATATCTAGTAGTGTAATTGCTGTATCATAGGGTAGTTCTATTTTTAACTTTTTGAGGAAATTCTGTACTGTTTTCCAAAGTGGCTGCAGTAAAATGGGTGAAGATATGTGCAAATGACATATCTGATAAGAGGTTAGTATCCAAAATCTATGAAGACCTTATAAAACTTAACACAAAAAAACAAATAATCCATTTACAAAATGGGCAGAAGACACGAATAGACATTTTCTCAAAGACGACATCCAGATGGCTAACAGACACATGAAAAGATGCTCAACATCACTCATCATCAGGGAAATACAAATCAAAACCACGATGAGATACCACCTCACACCTGTCAGAATGGCTAAAATTAGCAACGCAGTAAACAACAATTATAGACTTTATTTTAAAACTTTTTCAAAATGTTCTTCAACAGTGTTTTCCTATTGCTTCTATAATAAGTAGGGAGACCAAAACTTAAAGGAAGAGTAACAAACAGCACTGAAAGACAGCAAAAATTGTATGGTCTGTATCTTTTAAGTTAGAAGTTGGGATTGCCTTGAGGAATTAAAGATGTTACCCCATAACATAACTTCAAATGGGGTCAGGCTCAGGGAGAGAAGAGCTAGGAAAAACATTGCTCTGTCCATTCTGCCACCTCTGCCCCCAGATTCTTAGGACGCCGGCCACACTTCATCCCTAGAATCCTCCTCTTGATATATGACAGTGGATCAGATATCTCACAGAAACCAGGAAGGTGAGTACACAGCTGGAATTTTTTACTCAGCACTACCAGCAGTAGGAGCTACTTCTGTGACTGGTTAGCTAGAATAGTACAGGCGGGGAGCAACGAGACAGACTAGGGCAAAAGGCAAATGTATCTAAACTATCAAGTGGTACAGAGGTCCGTTAAAGCATCAACTTAATTGTAAAAATTTTGTAGTCTGGAAAAAAAGAGAATTATTCCAGACATCATGAATATGTTTGACGCTGGGAAGCCAATTTGATTCTCCAGTCTTCCTTACTGACTCTACTAATTCCAGGGTTATAAAAAATATTAAAGGAGATATTGAAGAAACTCTGAAGAAAAGAATAGAAATAGAAAGTTTTATTATCATCATAAAGCCACACTTTTTCACAATGCAGAAAGACTTCAGATACTACCAGCTTCTGAAGGATAGGCCTGATTTCCTTATGCATTTATTCTTCATTTGCGTTTTGACTCTTTGGCAACCTATTTTACTCCTTTCTTTCCTTGTCTCCCTCCTAAATACTCCTATTGAATGAAAAGAAAAATAAAACATTTACCACTAACCTACTTATATGTAATTTATTTCTAGTATGTTCTGTCCATTGGTAACATTTACTGTTAAGGGGAGAAGGGAAAGAAGACAGAGACCAAACAAAAGACACAAAAGCAAACAAAAAACAGACATTATCCCTTCCACCTCCCTTTTGGGAATGTTGGGAGCAAAAGACTTGTATTTCCTTGTCAAGGTCATTTCATGTTTGTTATCATTGGCTTGCAGCATGATAGCCTCCTACTCTCTGGTGCTTTTTTAAGTTTAAATTAGTTTCCAATAAAGATGCTCCTACACCTTGCAGGGGCAAAGCATTGTTTTTCATACACTTGTAACTAATCCTGCCAGTCCTTGGGGAGTTTCAAAGGACCTCAAAGGCGATAGTTCTCTACCCGGGAGCAAAGAAGCCATTACAGCTTGTACTGGAAGATTTAATAGGTGTCATAATTTATCATGTAAACCGAAAAGTGTTTCTTAATTAAGTGCGTACGTTAATGAATTTTTTAATTTGATCCCTGTAAGTACCTTGCTATACTAATTGCAATATTCTACACATTAGTCATCCGCTGTTGCCCTTGGCTATTTTCTACCCTGAGAGAAAGAGAAAGAGAGCTTTTCAGTTAAAGTTCATTTAACTCTTTCCACCCAACAAATTAGATTTAGTCTTACTCACACTGGAGTGACAGCTGTGGTTCAATGTCTCTGAGCTTACAGAGTTCTTGAATGTAGGAATCAGTTGAAATTTCTGTCATTTTTCAATCATAGGAAGCAAGGGTATCTACTGCTCAGCAAGAGAGGCCTTGCCCCTCCCTAAGGAGGCACGTTGTGTGGTTTTCCCGAACTTAAAAGGTACATAAGGGCCAAGATGGAGAGAGGGGCACACAGTTCTTCTGTTCTGTTGTGAAGTCTCTGCAGTGTGGTTAGTGAAAAGTTGAAATTCATACAATATTTGCCAAACTCAAAAGAATTAAGGAAAAATAAAACTTGGGTGTATCTGCTTTACTGGATATGATATCTATGATGAATGAAACATTATTTGTAATAATGAGGGAAGTGCTTATGATACAATGTGAAGTCCAAAAGCACAATATAATATTATGGTACAATATTATTACAACTGTGAAAAACTGCAAAAAAATGTTGATAGGGAAAAAAATTGGCAAATAATATGCTCAATCATATTGTGATTGTCTTCTGGCAATATGGTTATGAGTAATTATTTTCTTTTTCTATATTTCTGTATTTCCCAAGTGTAATATAGTGCTGATATGCTATGTAAAACGTTTATTTTTAAAAAATGGTATAAATACCATATGAAGGTTTTAGACTTCATGAAGTTCAGTGAGAGATCTTCTCTATCTAGATGGCTATTATATAACTTTTCAAATTTTTTCGTACATTGAAATTTATTCACAGTTGATAAAGACCTCCAGTCACAAGGTTTAATTAAAGAAAGATTAAAAACAAAAAGCCACCAATTCTTGACTTTTCAAGAGGACATACTGGAATATTCAGGAAGAAATAACTGTATTTTGATAAATTTTATTTGTTTTTCTTGCATTCAGAGACACACACTTTTTTTATGTGCTATCTATAATAACTAATTTACATGATTAAGCTGCATAAGAAAATCAACACATTACGAATATGAATAAAAATCACATTTAATAGACATGGGTACCGATGCCTTACTTTTTATATATTTATATTTAACAAAGAGCTCTTGTACTATGAACCTACGTTAGCATGTTAAATGAATAAGATCACTAAATGAAACATAGGAGGCCCTGTTAAATTTGAATTTCAGATGAACAATGAATATCGTTAATATAAATCTGTTGCATTATTTGCTAAAATCCAGTAATCCTGCAAATGAAAGCATTAGGATGCACCAAAGTTAACTAGATCATTTTTGCTTGTTTAATACACATAAATTTTACTCTTCATGGGTAGGGGCCTAGTAAGTCAAACATAAAAAATCCTTATTCCAAGTGATTCTTCATAAGAACTACAGAATGTGGTGTTTGCAAATGACTGTTCCAGAGCCTTTAATGTGCCTAAGGATCACCTAAATATCTTGTTCAAATTTAAATTCTCATTTATGAGATACGTTGGAGAGTTGGGATTCTGCATTTCAACCAAGCTCTAGGGAGATGATGGTACTGTTGGCCCTTGAACTGAATTTCACGTAGAAAGGCAATTTAGACAATTTCTGATTTCTCTGTTAGGTTTCAAATTTGTTGATTCCATGATGCTTCTCTTTATACATGCATTCTATTTTATTAAATACATTTTATTAAAATTTTATTTTTAAGCAAATGACAAATTTTCGGTAACTTATTCTCACATAGTACAATGGAAGTCAGAATTTATTATGGTATCGCAGTGACAGTCTTTCACTTGTGATTCTTATTTTGCCCAGCTAGTAACAAAGTGAGTCCATCAGAAACATCAGAACTATGATGTTTTCACTTATAAAATTTAGTTTTCATCCATTTGTTCATCAACAGGTGCTTCTTGAATCCCTGCTATGTGCCAGCACTATTCCGCCGCACAGGAAACTCATCAGAGGAGTCTATGAGCTTATCGAAAATGGGAAGTTGGTCCATATCTCTGATTTTGTGATCCCTCTACTCATCCCCTGTCACTTCTATGGTCCGCTTGCTTGATTCCCAGAAACTTTGTATTAGAACTTGCTTTTCCTCTGCATATTTTCATGGTTGGCTTCTCACCACTGAAATCTCAGGTCACAATGTCAGCTCTTTAGAGAGTGTTTTTCTGTTTTTTTGTTTTTTGTTTTTTTTAAATCAAAAGTCAATCCTAGGGGACTCCTGGGTGGCTCAGTCAGTTAAGCATCTGACTTGATTTCCACTCAGGTCATGACCTCACAGTTGTGAGATTGAGCCTTGCATCAGGCTTTGCACTAACAGCACAGAGCCTGCTTGATATTCTCTCCCTGTCTCGTTCTCTCTCTCTCTCTCTTTCTCTACCCCTCCACTGCATGTTCTCTCTCTCTCTTTCTTTCTCAAAACAAGTAAATAAAAATTTTTTAAAAAGCCAATTCCATACCCTTCTGTCACTTATGTATCATATTAATATGTTTTACAATCTCACATCCTCTTATTTTCTTATTTATGCATCTATATATTTATGTATCCATGTATGTGTTTTTATATCACTCTATGCCAATAGCACGTGACACTTACAAACAACAACCTTGCATGTTTCAGCCAATGTGACACTCCATAAACACTTTTGCATTAGCTGAGGTTTTTTTAATCTAAACCCAAATCAGTTGAAATTTACATGTGTGTAAGCAGAACTAAAAACTTAAAGAATGATAAGGCAATTTTTGTGAGAGATTTTTTTAAATTTTTTTTGTTTGTTTATTTATTTTTGGGAGAGAAAGAGACAGAGCACAAGCTGGGCAGAAGAGAGAGGAAGACAGAATCAGAAGCAGGCTTCAGCCTCTGAGCTGTCAGCGCAGAGCCTGATATGAGGTTCAAATCCATGAGCTGTGAGATCATGACCTGAGCTGAAGTTGGACGTTCAACCAGCTGAGTCACTCAGGCAACCAAGAGTTTCATTTCTTTATACAAATCCATCTGGAATATTCAGTAACTGTGTAATTCATTGTCTCACCTTGCATACATTATCATTAAGGCCATATACAAATAGAATTTATGTTAAATTACTCTTGTGTATTCCTAATGTCATCTTATTTTGTGTGTCAATTTCTAAACGTTTCTAGAAAAAGTGAGAAAATTTTAATGTAACGCAACACAGAGGTAAAATTATTTTTCTTTATGTCAAAACAACCAAAATTAGATGTAGTAGAACAGAGACATGGAGAAAGAGTGAGAAAGTACAGGAAGAGAGAAGAAAAGCATTCCAACACTATTAATAACTCTCATTTTTAAGTGGCACAAATGAAAATGTATAGAAAGCAGCCTCAATAAGTTCAGTAAAGCAATATCTGATCTAATATTCTTTTGGGAGTTTGCTTAATAGTTACACATATGTTTTACAAGATGCAAAAAGTCACCTTATGCCTTTAGGTTGTGCAGTGGACATTAATATATTTCTGGAAATAAGGCTCAGGGTATCATAATTAACTGAAGAGGCTAGAAGATCCCCTCAATAAAATTCAGGTTTTAATATATGGCAGTGGGACTCCTAATTCAGTCATATTGTCACTTAATCAGAACTCACATGTCAAATCCTGACCATCAGACTCCAGAAGCTATTGGCCTAATTACTGACCAGGCCACCAAGACTCACAAGCGAATCAGCCAGCATACTCTGCAAAGCTGAAAATTCCATTATCAGTGTCTTCCAACTGTGCTCAGAATACATTATTGATTCGTTTTAGCTGCAAGTTCTCCTGACAAGCTTATGCGTGCAATTAAGTGGATTACATGGAACGTGTTAAATAGCCTAAGAACTTCTTAGGATGGAAAGTCTGGGCATCACCACTGACTGATTCACTCACTCAACTCACCCACTCACAGGAAGGACATGGGAAATTAACCGCCACCATACAACATCCTGTACTTCCCAGGAGGGGGGTGTTTTGTGTGGTAGTCTGTCTCTTGCTTCAAAAAATAGTCAAACAGTTTTGCCTCACACTTCTATGTTGTAATAGATGAAGTTTAGCCTGACACCACTGTCTATTGTACTAGTATATTTTTAAAATAGCATGCACCAACTAAATCCTTACAATTTTTAATTTCAAAACAGTTTCTGTAATCTAGGTGTTTGATGGTTAGCATAGCTCCTTCTGAAAAATAAACGAAACTTTCTCTCTCTGCTTTGTAAATATTTTAGTGAAAGCCCCTACTTAAATATAGACAAGTCCAAGGATGATGTGAAGGTCTCACTGACACAGATAGGTAAGCCTTTTACAGGGTCTATATAAAATATAGTATCTTTCCACATCTTCAGAAACAATAACAAGGTCTAAGAAAATAAGATTTTGGTGCATACCCTAAGCTGTCCTTGCTGTTGTTGTTATTAAATGCAAACACGGGACAGAAATGAAGCCCCTCTGAATATTATGAAATACAGTGATCAGTGATATGTTAAAGCACTGCTACTCTTTATGAGCTCTGGTGAAAGGTAAGAAGTGTAGTAACTGTGGCCAACTCGAGCCTCCGTACGAAAGAAGCCTTGAGAAAAATCATGTAACTCTTTTGGTTTAGCTTTAGTGGTAAGTGAAATGGTATGATATGGGATGAAAAACCAAAAAGATATTAGAGGGATAAACTAATAATAGTGTCAACCATATTACACTCCAGTATCTAAGATCTGCTCCTTAAGAAACTCTGACTATGGCCAATGATGTTATATGTTGTAACTAGGGTGTAGCCCATTCTCTAGACCTCATAAAGACTGAATATGTTCTGGTTCTCCAAACCATAAAGTATTAACATGGTAAAAGAATCGCAGGTTCTGATCACTCATCCAGAAAACACTATGCCTAGTATTCCTTTAGCTAGGTTCAGTATCTTGTGTGGCTATGTTATGGCTAGAAACAGGTCAAGGATAAAAGTTAATACTAAATAGGCTTTAAACAAAAATTTTAAATGTTTTTATTTATTTTTGAGAGAGAGAGACACACAGAGCATGAGAGGGGGAGGGGCAAAGAGGGAGGGAGACAGAATTTGAAGCAGGTTCCAGGCTCTCAACTGTCAGCACAGAGCCCAACACAGAGTTCAAATTCGCAAACCTCAAGATCATTACCCAAGCCAAAGTCAGATGCTTAAACAACTGAGCCACCCAGGAGCTTCCTAAATAGGCTTTTCTTGATAATCATCTTTGTGTGTAAAAAAAAAAAAAAAATCACCTGTCTAGAATTGAATAATTGGTCTGGGTATCATTTTACAAAAGTTCGTTCTTGATTTTGTTATACCCGTATCGTAGTATCCTCAGCATCCAGAGACCACTGGGAAGACCGAGTCACGCAAGCAAAGGCAAAGGGCTTTATTACGGGCTCGAGCTCGGGTTCCCAGGCTTCACCAGCACCGTGGATCCGTGCTGAGAGCCCCGAACAAGGGCAGAGTAGGGTTTTTATGGGGTTTGTGACGGGGGAGTTACAGAAGTTGTGACATGGGAACAGTGATTCAATCATAATTATACAACATCACTGACAGCGGGTTTGACCATACACATTGTCTAGAGTATTCACTACTTTTGGCGGGATCCAATTACAACATTTAGAGTACCTTTAAATTCAACCAATCACAGAGCGAGCCTAGGGTCTTGTTCGGCGACTAACGGGTTAACTTTAACATTAGGTAACACGGTCCTATCTATAGTTTCTATCTCCAGGCCTGTCCCTTAGTGATGTGGAGGGTGGTCGCTGGCCTTTCCTGATTGGGTGTTGCAAGGGTGGTTTCTCCTGCCTGGGCCATGTGTAACTGCCTGATAGTTTCGGGGAAGCTGAAACTCAGGCCTTCTAGTTTAGAGGGGAAACTTAAAGCCTGTCATGGAGTCAGTTTGGTTTAGACGTTTTGACTTGTGTCCTTACAATTTAATTTTTTCGAAAAGGAAGATAACTTCTACTTTAAATAGAAAACAATTTAAGTAGGAATTGTAAAAAGTGTAAGCCTACCTCGCTCCATCACTGGACTGTCATCTTTGTATATATCTATCTTATTCACCACTATATTCCTTAAGGGAAGACTTTGATACTGGATGAGGTTCCAGCATCTAATTTCCTGAGAGAACATAGTCCTGTTACACAGATACAAGTGAAACGATTCATAGACTTCAGCTTTTATAAGTATTTCTTTTATTAACTATGGTTTCCCCCTGAACGAAGTTACTGGGAATATTTTGACATAATAAAACTAAATTTTGTACATTTTTCTGAAAATGCATCCAAGTCATCACAGTTGGCTAAAAACAGTACTTTCAACTGTACTTTTAACTGTTAGCAGTATTGATAGAAAAAGTAGGCAAAATATTGGAAATGAAAGCTTCTTGTCAGAGCTAAGTTAATAATATATCTACCTCCACATATCAAGTAAAATGAAAACCGGAGCTGCGATGGAATCACTGAATGCTGAGTTTGAAAGGAACTTCATTCAGAGTCCTTTTCTTTTGGTCCATGTAAGAGCCCACGTCAGGGATGTATATCTATTTAAAGCCTTCGGAAAACATTGCACAGTATTCCTCAGACCGTGGCATAGGGTCTCTCAAACTACTTTCATAAACCCACCGACTTAATAGAGTCCTGTTCTAATATCTATCTCTATCAGATATGAAAAGTAGACTTCACAGCTGAGTTAAAAGTCATAATAAAATTATATAAAAATTATAAAAGATATACCTTGTCACACATTCTGGTAAAAAGCCCAAAGTCACTTTTCATTCTACCTTCATTAGCTGTGTGACTCAAAGGTAGTCACACCCTCTGGGGATTTCATTCTCTTCACTTCCATAGTGATAGGCCCAACCAGTGGATTACTGTGAGAACAAGATGAGGTAATACAGGAAGAGGATTTAGCACACGGGCCTGGCATGAGGTCACATCTCATTAAGAAATTAGTAATTCTTTTGTTAATAACTTCTAAAACTTGTATTTCATGGATTTCAGAAGTTATTTTTCTGAATATTTCAAGTCAACTTTTATTCCCTTCATATCACCTAGTGACTAGGTGAACTGGATGATGAAAACTTCCATGGTCCTGAGGCAAAGTTTGGAAGACAATAAATTACACTCATGGTTGTTGATACTGCGTTGTATCAGCAAGTGATACAAGACAGCCTTAACATGCCCGTCAGCTTGACTAAACCCCAGGCACATTTCTTCCTGACTCTAGACCCTTGGCCTCTCTTAGAGCATTTACTTTAGAAAACTTGCCATTTTAAACTGCTCTCTCTTTCCCTTTGAGACATAGATCTTCTCCCTGTTTCCTGGCAGTTTTATCACCCAAGAAAGTCTTTCTGGAGGATTTGGAGAACTATCTCTTTGAAATGTAATCATAAAGATACATTTATCTTCAGTCTCTGTAGGAGGGTAGGAACCAAACTTCGATAAGCACGAATTAGCAAGCAAAAATGGCCTAATCAAAGCAGCCCAGTGCCCTTTAACATTATCCGGGACTTTCACACTAGCTCACCCTGTGCTTAAAACCTCTTCTGCCTTTTATTTCAGTGGAGTTGAGTTCCATCTCTTTCACTTATTGCACTAGACTTGACCCCTATTGCAACAGTCTTTTTTTTTTTTTTTAATGTTTTATTTATTTCTGAGAGAGAGAGAGAGACAGCGTGAGCAGGGGAGGGTCAGAGAGAGAGGGCGACACAGAATCGAAACCAGGCTCCAGGCTCTGAACTGGATGTCAGCACAGAGCCTGACACGGGGCTCGAAACCACGAACTGTGAGATTGTGACCTGAGCCGAAGTCGGACGCTCAACCGACTGAGCCACCCAAGCACCCCTAACCCCTATTGCAACAGTCTTAAAGTCATCCTTGCCTGTTTAACTTTGTGCAGTACGATTTTTTTTTCAAAGTGCCTTGAAGAGTTTTTTCAAATTATACCTCACAAAAGTGTGATAAAATGAGATTTTAATGCTCTGTTTGAGTAAAATTGGTTTGACTTTATTATAATAAAATATATTTCATAAAATTAGAAAATATTTCACTTATGAATGATATTTCCACTATACGTATTTTTTAAACTGAGAGAGCATAAATGAAAAATGTAAGCCAGAGTAAGATGTCCTGAGAAGATATGGCTTTATGAGAATTTGTCCCACATGCTCTGCATACATTTCCACATGCTCTCAAGAATTTGAGGGGCACTTGGGTGGCTTTGTCGGTTAAGCGTCCGACTTTCGCTTAGATCATGATCTCTCGGTTTGTGGGTTCGAGCCCCCCGTCGGGCTCTGTGCTGACTGCCAGCTCGGAGCCTGGAGCCTGTTTCAGAGTCTGTGACTCCTTCTCTCTCTGACCCTCCCCTGCTCATGCTGTCTCTCTCTCTCCTAGAAATAAATTTGAGAAAAAAAAAAAAAAGAATTTGAATCTCTGCAAGGCTGCAACAAAGGATAACTGCTAAGTTTTAACTACCCATTTTTTAAATAAGGCCAAAGAATTTTACTTACCAAAATATTAATATTTACTCTGTGATCTAGGTAAATACCTATCTAGAAATCATTTTCTCTCCTTTTCTCTCCTTTTCATTAAGAAAAACTGAACGCTTTCACTTTGTGTCTATGCTATTCTGTTTTTCTGTTATATTGTCCCCTTAAATTGTAACAACTATAACCCAAATCCTTTAAATATACCAATATTTCATGTGTACAGCTACTTCTGACATATCACATACCCAAAGCATGGTCATTCCCAACGTTTGATGTCAATTATGTACATTCTCCAAAATGTGTAGAACAAAAAACAAAACAAAACAAAAAACCAAAAACAAAAAACAAAAAAATCTTCCTCATACTTAGTCTTCACATGCCGTATTTTCTGGCCTTTTCTGGGACTTTAAGAAAATGTTAATAATTGAGTCATATTTGCTGTGAAGCCAACCAAAGCTCAGGTTAGAAACTACTATCAATAGATGAATGGCACTATGTTCCAAGCAGTTGGAAATCATTGTTGTTTTGTATGGATGTGAACATTGCCCTTTGCTTACTGTAAATTAAGGATCCAAGTTTATTTTAGACATTAGTGGGTATGCATGGTCCTTCCTCATGCTTCTCAACTTCAGAATTTCAGTTTTGAGCCAGAGAAAGCCCTTCCTGCCTTCCTCCACTACCAAGAACTGAAAGCCTGAGTAAGTCCCACGTTCTCTCCAGCAATCATTTTCAGAATCCATGCTTTCCCTTTTTCTCTTACTTTTTATGGTTATCAGGGAGCAGGGGAGAGTTATCTCTTCTCCTATTAACTTTTGCTTCCCCAAAGTTCTCCATTATGGCAATCTGATAAATTGCACTTGTCTCTGATAAAGATTCAGTCACATTCATGCTGTGAAGCCACACCAAATGGACCAACCTGTGTCAAACCCTCACACACTTCACTCTATCCTTCTCTATTGTCAAAGTGATTACTGCTCTGTTCATGGAGGAGGAACAGAGCTATAAGCAAATCTACCCACTGACCTTAACAGTCACTAGCCAGGTTGAGTGAAGCTATACTTTATATTCTTTGTTTGTTTTAATTAAAAGAAAGAGAACAAGGTATTATACTATGCAAAGACCAAAGGATCCAATATACCCTAAATCTATTTTTAAACAGATTCCCCCTCCTCAACCCCTCAACAACATATGCCGGTGTCTCCTTTAGCTCATGAGAGCCAATTCCCTCCTGCGGCTTCACAGCACCCGACGTCTCTGTGTGGTGATTAGTAGAGTCCGTGCAGCCCTGGGCCTGACTGCAATCACTTTCTCCTTGAAAATTGCTGAACCTCAATGCAGCAGCACAGCACAGAGCAGGCCTTGTCACTGGCACTTGGGCCTCATTACAGCCCAGAGACTTGAGGAGATTGTTTGTATGGCTTGATCATCTTCCTTTTGGGGAAGCTAATTAGTGTTTCCCCAGAGCTTCTGCTCTGTGAATACTTAAGGGTAATCATCACCAGCTAACTGCATGGGGGGTGTACCTAAGCAATTTTACCAAGTCAACTGACAACAGCTTGGAGTAATATTAGCCCTGTTACATGAAGACAAGTGTTCTCCACCCAACGAAGACGGAGACTGGCGCCACTCAATAAATCACCGCAGCATCCTTGAAAGCTTAGCATCAGTTCTGAGCCATTAATTTCAGCAAGGTCTTTTGACAGGATATTTTGAGAGCACAAGAGCATGCATTGAGAGCATGCTGTCTCTTGAGCTAAATTATAAAGAGCAAATTCTCGCAGTGGCTAACCTGGCAACCCACTCAAGTCCTAGGGTATCAAACAAATCTTTGGTCATTTTTTCATCAGAGTCTTATCACTCAGGATATAGAGAATAACCTTCCTTTAAACAAGAACATAATAGAAATGCCTATCTAGTCTCTACCATCATAGAATTGCATATTTGAACACTTGGTTAGAACTAGATGTTCATGAAAGTTCCCTCTATTGGCCAAACACCAGATAATGTTATCCAAATTGCCACATGATAAAAAATAAGTTCATTCTGAAAACTAAAAGTGAGATGTACACAGATAAACATATAAAAGTTGTATTAAGAGTGTGTTACAGATGATATCAATATTATAAGGACAAAGACCAATCAGAATATGGCATTTGAGGGACACCTTTCACCCCACAAACAAGAGATGTCATATTATCAACAGGCAGTCTAATAAGTACTGGATATAAAACATTTCAAGGAATATTGTAATAGAGTTATGTCATACTAGGAAGTACCATTCCAACCTTCCCTATAAAACAGCTAGTTTCTCATTTCATGGAAACTCTTACAGAAAGTGACCATTCTCCATATGATGAAATGGATAATCATTGTGGTGGAGAAGAGTGGGAAGTTTGTAAATAAATCAGAGTAACAAGATACAAACCTTCTTATCACCATCTATTTATGTATCTTATCTATCAGTATCTCTATCTACTCATCTCTCAATCATCTAGCTATCAATTAAAAAAAGGATGAAAGATGCTAACTTTAGAAATTTAAAAGTGCTAAGTGCATATTGAAAATATTTTTTTCACTTCAGGGAAGGTATGATAGACCTGTAGCTATTTTTTTTCTTTAGTGATGGAAGATAATTACATTTTTTGTTCTAATTAGTGGGAAAAATGATTTAAAGTATAAACACTTCTTTGAAATACTAGGAACAAAACTACCAGTTTCTAATTTCAACAAAAATAACAGATGCTAGCATTTGAAGGTGTCTAAGAGTAGAAGAAACTTTTTTTTTTTTTACAAATAGTTTATTGTCAGATTAGTTTCCACATAACACCCAGTGCTCATCCCCACAAGTGCCCTCCTCCATGCCCATCCCTCCTCCCCCCCACATCCATCAGTCCTCAGTTTTTGTCAGCATTCAAGAGTCTCTCATGGTTTGCCTCTCTCCCTTTCCCCCACCATTTCCGTCCTTCTTCTCCCCCTTGGTCCTCTGTTAAGTTCCTCCTAATCCTCCTATACGTGCACACATATGATATTTGTCCTTCTCTGCCTGACTTATTTCACTCAGCATAAGTGGACCCTCAAGGTCCATCATGTTGCTACACATGGCCAGATTTCATTGTTTCTCATTGCCATGTAGTATTCCATGGTATAGATAAACCATATCTTCTTGATCCATTCATCTGTTGATGGACACTTAGGCTCTTTCCAGGTTTTAGCTATTGTGGAGAGTGCTGCTATGAACATTGGGGTGCATGTGCTCCTATGCATCAACATTTCTGTATCCCTTGGGTAAATTCCTAGCAGTGCTATTGCTGGGTCATAGGGGAGTTCTATTGTTAGTTTCCTTAGGAACCTCCACACTGTTTTCAAGAGGGGCTGTACCAGTTTACATTCCCACCAACAGTGTAGGAGGGTGCCCGTTTCTCCACATCCTCGCCAGCATCTAGAGTTCTCTGATTGGCTCATTTTAGCCCCTCTGACTGGCGTGAGGTGGTATCTCAGTGTGGTTTTGATTTGTATTTCCCTGATGAGGAGCGATGCAGAGCATCGTTTCATGTGTCTGTTGGCCATCTGGATGTCCTCTTTGGAGAAGTGTCTGTTCATATCTTCTGCCCATTTCTTCACTGGGTTGTTTGTTTTTCGGGCGTGTAGTTTGGTGAGTTCCTTGTAGATTCTGGATATCAACCCTTTATCTGATATGTCATTTGCAACTATCTTTTCCCATTCCGTTGGTTGCCTATTAATTTTCTGGGTTGTTTCCTTGTCTGTGCAGAAGCTTTTAATCTTGAGGAGGTCCCAACAGTTTATTTTTGCTCTTAATTCCCTTGTTTTTGGGAATGTGTCAAGTAAGAAGTTGCTGCGGTGGAGGTCAAGGAGGTTGTTTCCTGCTTTCTCCTCTAGGGTGTTGATGGTTTCCTGTCTCACGTTCAGGTCCTTTATCCATTTTGAGTTTATTTTTGTGCATGGTGTGAGAAAATGATCTAGTTTCAATCTTCTGCATGTTGCTGTCCAGTTCTCCCAACACCATCTGTTAAAAAGGCTGTCTTTTTTCCATTGGATATTCTTTCCTGCTTTGTCAAAGATTAGTTGGCTGTATACTTTGGGTCCACTTCTGAGTTCTCAATTCTGTTCCATTGGTCTATGTGTCTGTTTTTGTGCCAATACCATACTGTCTTGATGATGACAGCGTTGTAGTAGAGGCTAAAGTCTGGGATGGTGATCCCTCCCGTTTTGGTTTTATTTTTCAGGATTACTTTGGCTAGTTGGGGTCTTTTGTGGTTCCATACAAATTTTTGGATAGTTTGTTCTAGTTTTGAGAAGTATGCTGGTGCAATTTTGATGGGAATTGCATTGAATGTGTAGAGTGCCTTAGGTAGTAATGACATCTTAACTATATTTATTCTTCCTATCCATGAGCATGGAATGTTTTTCCATTTCTTTGTGTCTTCTTCAATTTCCTTCATAAGTTTTCTATAGTTTTCATCATACAGATCTCTTGTATCCTTGGTTAGGTTTATTCCGAGGTATTTTATGGCTTTTGTGCAATTGTGAATGGGATCAGTTTCTTGATTTCTCTTTCTGTTGCTTCATTGTTGGTGTATAAAAATGCAACCGATTTCTGTACGTTGATTTTGTACCCTGCAACTTGGATGAATTCTTGGATCAGTTCTAGTAGGCTTCTGGTGGAGTCTGTCGGGTTTTCTATGTAGAGTATCATGTCATCTGCGAAGAGTGAAAGTTTGACTTCCTCTTTGCCAATTCTGATGCCTTTGATTTCCTTTTGGTGTCTGATGGCTGATGCTAGGACTTCCAGCACTATGTTAAACAGCAGTGGTGAGAGTGGGCATCCCTGTCGTGTTCCTGATCTCAGGGGGAAAGCTCTCAGTTTTTCCCCATTGAGGATGATGTTAGCTGAAGGCTTCTCATAGATGGCTTTGATGATGTTTAAGTAGGTTCCTTCTATCCCAACTTTCTCGAGAGTCTTTATTAAGAAGGGATGCTGTATTTTGTCAAATGCTTTTTCTGCATCTATTGACAGGATCATATGGTTTTTATCTTTTCTTTTATTGATATGCTGGATCACATTGATTGATTTGCGAATGTTGAACCAGCCCTGTAACCCAGGAATGAATCCCACTTGATCTTGGTGGATGATTCTTTTTATATGCTGCTGGATTCGATTTGCAAGGATCTTGTTGAGAATTTTTGCATCCGTATTCATCAAGGATATTGGCCTGTAGTTCTCTTTTTTGCTGGATCTCTGTCTGGCTTGGGAATCAGTGTGATGCTGGCTTCATAAAATGAGTCCGGGAGTTTTCCTTCGCTTTCTATTTTTTGGAATAACTTGAGAAGAATTGGGATTAATTCTGTTTTAAATGTCTGGTAGAATTCCCCAGGGAAGCCATCAGGTCCAGGGCTCTTATTTGTTGGGAGATTTTTGATCACTGATTCAATTTCTTCACTCGTTATGGGTCTGTTCAGGTTTTCTATTTTTCCCGTGTGAATTTTGGTAGTGAGTGTGTGTTTAGGAATTTGTCCATTTCTTCTAAGTTGTCCAATTTGTTGGCATATAATTTTTCATAGTATTCCCTGATAATTGCTTGTATTTCTGAGGGGTTGGTTGTAATAAGTCCATTTTCATTCATAATTTTGTCTATTTGGGTGCTCTCTCTTTTCTTTTGGATAAGTCTGGCTAGAGGTTTGTCAATTTTGTTTACCTTTTCAAAAAACCAACTCTTGGTTTCATTGATCTGTTCAATTGTTTCTTTGGTCTCTGTGTTGTTTATTTCTGCTCTAATTTTTACTATTTCTCTTCTTCTACTGGGTTTAGAGTGTTCTTGTTGCTCTGCCTCTAGTTCCTTTAGGTGAGCTGTTAGATTTTGGACTTGCGCTTTTTCTAATCTCTTGAAATAGGCCTGAGAGCAATGTACTTTCCTCTTAGGACTGCCTTTGCCGCATCCCATAGATTTTGAATTGTTGTGTTTTCATTTTCATTTGTTTCCATATATTTTTAAATTTCATCTCTAATTGCCTGATTGGCCCATTCATTCTTTAGAAGGGTGTTCTTTAACCTCCATGTTTTTGGAAGTTTTCCAGACTTCTTCCTGTAATTGATTTCAAGTTTCAAAGCATTGTGATCTGACAGTGTGCATGGTATGATCTCTATTCTTTTATATTTATTGAGGGCTGCTTTATGTCCCAGTATGTGATCTATCTTGGAGAATGTGCCATGCGCACTTGAGAAGAAAGTAAATTCCCTGGCCTCAGAATGTAAAGTTCTAAATATATTCGTCAGGTCCAACTGGTCCAATGTGTCTTTCAAGTCCATTATTTCTTTAGTGATTTTCTGTCTGGTTGACCTATCCATGGCTGTAAGCGGAGTATTAAAGTCCCCTGCTATTAGCACATTCTTATCTAGAAGCTTGTTTCTGTTTGTGATTAACTGTTTTAGATATTTAGGTGCTCCCATATTCGGTGCGTAGACATTTATGATTGTTAGTTCTTCCTGATGGATGGACCCTGTAATTATTATGTAGTGCCCTTCTTCATCTCTTGTGATTGTCTTTAATTTAAAGTCCAGTTTGTCTGATATAAGTATCGCTACTCTGGCTTTCTTTTGATTTCCTGTAGCATGATATATATTTCTCCATCCCCTTACTTTTAATCTGAAGGTATCTTCCCGTCTAAAATGAGTTTCTTGTAGACAGCATATAGATGGATTTTGTTTTTTAATCCATTCTGCTACCCTATGTCTTTGGATTGGAGCATTCAGCCCATTTACATTCAGTGTTATTATTGAAATATGTGGGTTTAGAGTCTTTGTATCTTTTGTAGGGTTCATGTTTGTGGTGGTGTCTCTGGAATCTTTGTTCCTTGCAACCTTTCCTTCACAGCATCCCCCTCAGGATTTCTTGTAGGGCTGGCTTCGTGGTGACAAATTCTTTCAATTTCTGTTTGTTTGGAAAGGTTTTTATCTCTCCTTCTATTTTGAATGACAGGCTTGCTGGATAGAGGATTCTTGGCTGCATATTTTTACTGTTCATCACATTGAAGATCTCTTGCCATTCCTTTCTGGCCTGCCACGTTTCAGTAGATAGGTCTGTCACCACTCTGATGGGTTTCCCTTTGTATGTGAGGGCCCTTTTCTCCCTAGCTGCTTTCAAAATTCTCTCTTTGTCCTTGTATTTTGCCATTTTTACGATGATATGTCGTGCAGAAGATCGATTCAAGTTACGTCTGAGGGGAGTCCTCTGAGCCTCTTGTATTTCCACATTTACTTCCTTCCCCAGGTCGGGGAAGTTCTCTGCTATAATTTGTTCCAGGACTCCTTCAGCACCTTTCCCTCTCTCTTCCTCTTCTGGGATTCCTATGATACGTATATTGTTGCGTTTGACCGTGTCGCTGAGCTCTCGAATTCTTCTTTCCTGTTCCTGGATCAGTTTGTCTCTTTTTTTGTCAGCTTCTTGTTTTTCTATAATGGTGTCTTCTAAATCACTTATTCTCCTTTCTGCCTGAGTAGAAGAAACTTTTAATCCAATACTTTCTAATATGAAGGCAATGAAACAGGGCTGGAAGAAAAGTGAGGCAGGGGACTGACCAAACACAAACAATATATAAGAATTTGGTGGTGAAAGCGGTATGATTTTGAAAGCTTTGTAGTGTGATCATATTACTAAGATGATTAAGTAGCTTGTTATGAATTTAAGGTATATATTGATATGATAAGATTATGTTTACCCTATCATATTAAGTGATATTAAGACAAAAACTCACATACATACTTACTCAAAAGTCATATATAGCTTTTTTCCCCAATTAAATGGAAGTTCCAAAATGTATTTCATCTTGCCATCATAATTTTATACAAATTAATAGTAGAATAACATTTAAATATAAAAACAGTTTTGTTATTCTAATAAAATGAATTTAAAATTACTCTTTAACCTGTGGTCTATTTTTCAATTTTTTTTATTTTCAGAAAGTAAAATGGTTTTGAATTTGTCATTGGTTCCTCAAGATGCCAAACAAGAAAGTTTTCCTTTAGATTTCCAAACAAAAAGTTTTATTTTTAAGTTTTTAAATGTTTATTTCTTTTTGAGAGACAGACAGAGCATGAACAGGAAAGGGGGAGGGAGAGACACACACACAAAATCTGAAGCATGTTGTAGGCTCTGAGCTGTCAGCATAGAGCCTGACATGGGGCTCAAACTCACAGGCTGTGAGATCATGACCTGAGCTGCAGTTGGACCCTTAACAGGCTGAACCACCCAGGTGCCCCCAAACAAGAAGATTTTCAACCAAAAGGCAAGCATATTGCTTTAGTTTAAATATTTTCACCAAGACTTCCTATAATACTTACTTTAATATCCATAAATTTTAAACTAGGGTAAATTCAAATTTGGAAATCAGTGCTCTACAACTGATTCCCTGGCCACTTCCATGTTTGAAGACCTTTCTATACAGTTGCTCATGTATTGATAACCTCCAGGATCTCCTTCATCTTCACCATTAACACATAATCGGCACAACATGTTTGAGTCAAGTCAACGATTCTTGTGTTTAGTGCCTTTGCTCTACCAACATATTTCATAAATCTGCAACTTCTCCAGAAATACATGACTACTGACTTAATAACAATAAGGGGGGTCTGGGTGGCTCAGTTGGTTAAGCTTCCGACTCAGCTCAGGTCATGATCTCAGGTTTGTGAGTTTGAGCCCAGCGTTGGGCTCAGTGTGAACAGTTCAGAGCCTGGAGCCTGCTTCAGTTTCTGTCTCCTGCTTCAGATTCTGTCTCCCTCTCTCTCTGCACCCGCCCTGCTCACACTCTGTCTCTCTCTCAAAAATAAATAAACGTTTAAAAAAAAATTTTAAAATAACAATAGTGACAGCACTTCAGATGTCTTTCAATTCCTTACAAATCTTCATCACTATTAAATTCAAAAGATGTAAACCACTATATGTGTGTGTGTATGCATGTATGTATATACATGTACGTATATATGTATATATATTTATATATATATATATATATATAAAACGCTCAGTCACTTTCCTTTTTAATTTTTACTTTAATTCAATTAAATCTTCCACTTACTTACCATTGGACGCCAGATCCTTCAAATTAGGCAGATGAATTTGTGCAGATATTTTGCTGAAGATGCATTTTATAACTGTGTAAGTTGGACTGAGATGTGTGCTAAAAAGGAATAAAATCTCAAAATATCAATTGAATTGACAGTTTTATGTGACAGTTATTTTTTATATGAGGATCAGTTGCTTGTTTCATTACATATTACTGAGTAAGCTAAGGGTACACTAATCTCATTAAAAACTTGTGTATTAAAAGATTTCCTTCTTTATTATTCAAAATATTTAATTAAAAACTTGAACACTTTTCAGGAATACAATCTGAATTTCTAAGTAGAAAAATTTCTTATCCTTCCTTTTTTGCTGATTTCCAGGAACTCCAAAAATTTGCCTTTAATCACAGATGAAAGAGACTTGGCTGCACTTTTAATAGAAACCGTTGTCTTACAAAAAATAAACTATTTTAAACTGTGAATTTCACATACATTTAATTTTTCACTTTGTTTTGAGTGAACAGATGATAATTTAGTGGCAGATTTTTCCCTGAAATGCAACGGTTTTAAGTGCATTTCACCTCCTTCATGCTTTTAAATTTTCTAGAAGTTTTATTCCAATTATAAATTCCTTATGCCTTTATTTATTCTTCTCCCCAATTGAATTTTTGATAGAAGTAAGACAATGTCTTATCCTTTGGGTGGCCTTGTGCCTCAATTCTCCTGGGACAGTCTCAGATTATACATTGTCCAGGTATACATCCAGGGTAGCATTTTTTCCCTTCACTTTTTATATTTTTGAAAGTAAGTGTTGTTATTAATAGATGCATCAATGAAGCCAGGCGGCTTATACCTCCCCTACACCTAGTTCTAGCTCTTGCTACGGTTTCACCTGGTAGTTTACCAGAAGGATGTGCAGCAACACTGTGGTTAAATATAGAGGCTGATCAATACTAACAAGAATCTCCATATTTGCTACATGCAATATAACAAACAGCTCCCTTTCGAGGACAACATACTGAGCACTCTAAGTAAAATAGAGTTTGAGTTGAAACTCCGGCAGCTAGGGACAGCCGATGCCTTCTGACCCTGGATGATAATGGGGAAAGTATTTGACACGGCTGCACCAGAGGTCCACTTAGGGCTCTATCCAGTTGTTTTTCGGCCCACACCACAGCCTTGGAGATGCATGAAGCTCTCAGGTCATCAGTAGGTGAAGTCAGAGGAAAAATACAGGTTACCTGTGCATGTAATGAGCCTGTAACTACAGCCTATATAGGAAACAGAAGCTGAGTAAGCCTATTGTTGTGCCGTCTAACAGGTAGTCACTAGACATGATTGTTTACAGTTAAATGAATTAAAATTAAATAAAATTAGAAATTCAGTTTCTCAATTATACTAGCCCTTTTTGAAATGCACAATGGTCACATTTGGCTAATGACCTCTGGTACTGGACAGTGTGAATATAGAATTTCCAACATTGCCCAAATTTCTATTGAACATTGTTGCTATAATATGCCATTTTGCTGTAGTAGTTTTGTAACTATTGTAAGTTTAAATCCACAAGTGTTTCTTTTATTTTTTATAGGCATTCATTTGTATTTTGATTAAACTTTTTGGTAGTAAAAGGACTCAATAAAACCCCAGTACATTGTAATGAAAAATTAAGAACTGCATTTGTCTTTCTTTTTTATTTTATTTTATTTTATCTTATTTTATTTTATTTTAGAGAGCACGTGTGCAAGAGAGGTGCAGAGGGAGAGAGACAGGGAAAGAGAGAGAGGGAGGGAGGAAACAGAGAGAATCTTAAAAAGGCTCCACACTCAGTGCAGAGCCTGATGTGGGGCTCCATCCCATGACCCTGGGATCATGAACCAAGCTGAACTCAAGAGTCAGATGTTCAAATAACTGAGCCACCCAGGCCCCCTGCACTTCTCTGAGGAAAATTAATGAGGAACATATAACTTTCACAAAAAATATATATATTTACATTTGTCATTTATCACGGGGGCCATGGTGATATCATTGATCCCTGAAAACCCTAAGAAACAAATCTGGTGAAAGTATTGTTAGTAGTTGCTTTAAAAATAACATATCCAGAGGGTGCCTCTGTGGCTCAGTCAGTTAAGCATCTGACTTTGGCTCTGGTCATGATCACAAAGTTCGTGAATTCTTGCCCCACCTCTGGCTCTGGGCTGTCAGCAGAGCCTGCTTCAGATTCTGTGTATCCTTCTCTCTCTGCCCTCTCCCACTTGCACTCTGTTTCTCTTTCTCTCTTTAAAAGAAATTAACATTAAAAAATATATAAATAAAAATAAAATAATGTACCTGAAAACTCTACTATGTGCAGCCTCAGAAGTTGCATTTCATATAACTTTGTTAAACATGACTTTTAAAAAATGTTTTCTATTTATTTATTTGAGGTGGGGAGGGGCAGAGAATCCAAAGCAAGGTCCACACTGTCAGTGCAGAGCCCAACACAGAACTCGAACTCATGAACCATGAGATCGTGACCTGAGCCAAAATAGAGTGTCAGATGCTTAATGGACTGAGCCATCCAGACATCCCAGCATGACTTTTCACTTAGTTCAATTATGTGTGTAAACTATAAGTAGCTCATTTTCAATTTAAAATTTTCTTTATACATAACTAAAGTAAAAAATAATTGCATCAATGCATTGTTTCCAATCACAGAAGAATTTTGCAAACAGGTAAACAGTGTCAGGACCTGAATTAGTCTGTTTGCAGCTTGTATCAATAATTCATTCACTTTTATTGCTAAGTAGCAACATACATGCCACAGTTTGTTTATTCATTTGCTTATTGTGTTATTTGTGTTATTTTTTTGATTTGGGACTTGATGAATAAGAATATTCTCATATAACTTTTGTGTAGACATGGCTTCATATCTCCTCAATCAATACATGAAAGTGGAGTTGCTATGTCATACGGTAGACATATTGTACCATTTTACACTCTCACTATCAGTGTATGGAAGTTCCAGGTCTCCCACATATGTAACATTTAGTGTTGGTATTCCAGTGGATATGAAGTGGCATCACATTGTGAATTTTTGTTTCCTCAACCAATGCTGATGGTAAGCACTTTTTCAGACCTTTCTTGGTGTTTGAAATCACTGAAGTGTGTGTTCAAGATTTCTGCTCATTTTTAATGGAATCATTCAAGGTTTTATTGTCAGCTTCTAAAAGTTCTTTATACATTCTGAATATAAGACCTTTTGTATTCATTTTCTTACTGGTATATTTGGATGTACAAAAAGTTTTGATTCTGGTAAAGTGCAATTTAACTTTTTTTGTGGTCTGTGCCTTTTGTGTCTCTTCCAAGAAATTTTTTACTACACAAGGATTA
Organism: Proteles cristata cristata; assembly: GCA_017311185.1. Taxonomy (NCBI): domain Eukaryota; kingdom Metazoa; phylum Chordata; class Mammalia; order Carnivora; family Hyaenidae; genus Proteles; species Proteles cristata. The sequence goes on along the minus strand of JAESUZ010003762.1, from coordinate 1,413,042 downwards.
TAATATATTATGTTTTACTCTAGAAGCTTTATGATTTTGGGTTTTACATTTAGGTCTATGGTCCATTTCAAGTGATTTTGTATGTTCGACTTTTCCATACAGATGCCCATTTGTTCTAGCAGCATTTGTCATACTTTCTTTCTTATTAAAATTTTCTTTGCATTTTTTTCAAAAATTGACTGATCCTATATATTGATCCTATATGATTGATCCATCTATTTTGAAATCCTCTATTCTTTTCATTATTAAAATTGTTTTAATGTATACTTAAAAAAGAGACAGAGAGACAATGTGTGAACAGAGGAGGGACAGAGAGAGAGGGAGACACAGAATGTGAAGCAGGCTCCAGGCTCTGAGCTGTCAGCATAGAGCCCGACACGAGGCTCAAGCTTTTGAGCTTCGGACTCTTGAGCCATGAGGTTATGACCTGAGCCGAAGTCGGACCCTCAACCAACTGAACCATTCAGGTGCCCCTGTCCCATTTATTTCTTCGTCCGTGTTCCAAACCACACTATGTTTTTGCTTCTAACTTTATATTAAGTCTTGAATTCCGGTAGTGTAAGTCTTTAATTTTTAAGTCTGGTCATTCTGCGTGTTTTGTATCTCCATATAAATTTTATATCTAACTTGTCTACTTCTTCAAAATAATCTACAGGAATTATATGTAAATTTGGGGAAAATAACAATATTGGATGAACATTCCAATACACAAATTGGATATATCTCTCAATTTATTTAGAAGCTAGTAGAGACTGCTATACAATGTACACTGCTATACATTGCCTTTAGCCTTTTCTCTGCTGGGTGATATCAACCCCTGTGGACAATAACCCATAACCACAGCACAATGAACAGTTAATGGCTAACAATTAGCACAAACTCCTGAATTAAACTCCAAACTTTGCCACTTGTTAGTTGTATCTCTTTGGGCAAATTATTTAAACTTTCTGCGCCCTGGTTTTTGTATCTATAAAATAGGGATTATGAAAGTCTCATAAAGTTGTTTTGAGGATTAAATGAGATAACCCACATGAAGCTCTTATCGGTCTGACATAGGATACGCCCACAATAAATGTTAGCTGTTATTTTTGCTAATATTTTTATTGTAAGAATAATAATTACATAGTAATTAATACTTGATCCTTCTCTCAGTTTATTGGTGTGGTGGCATCTTAACCATCCTTTAGCTTTTATCTCAGGAATCTTAAAAATTGTCCAAGAAGGTATTCCTGAACACCGCAATGATAACAACTTTAGATCTGTTTATATTACATCTCACTTTCTTAAAGGTAACTAAGTAACTGTTTTCAAAACCTCTCTCAGTCCTTCACATTGAAAAAGATGAAGATGATTATGTGAAATCACAATTCATGCTTTCACACTCTTCAGTCATTGCTAAAATAAAATCCTTCTTTTGATGTGTTGAGTGCAATGAAGCCAGCCCCATCTCACTAGGACCTTGTATCAGATCCAGTTGGATAATAAATATTTCCTCTTGTAAGTCACATAGCCTCAATGATGCCCATTCAGCTTGGGATGAAATACTATCTATTCTAATAGAGTCAAGAGTAATATATGAACACTTATTGGGAAGAAATGATGAACATCTGAAAAGTTGCCAAAACCAAAAACCCTGCCTTGAGTAAAGAGGAACCAGTGAATTTGTAAACACAGAAGTTGTCAACATTACTCCATACTGCTTTGTAAATTGTAAACGCCTGTGATGAAGTTGTGCCAAAAGCGAGCGTTTCAAAGTAACAGTTTACATTGTGTCTCTCCATGCATTGACTGTATTTACTGTATCATTCAAGTAAGTATCCCAGAAATACCAGTGGGCTAGATTCTCCCAGCTGTACATCTCCTTATGTGAAATAGCTTATAGTTTTTACTTGTCGAGGTACTTCAAGGAAGGCATTATAAAAAGAATGACCATCCAAGCAAATTGGATGACAGCACGTGTATTAATGGAAATGAAAAATTTTCTGAAGTGTTCATAATATTTTCAGAAAAAAAGTAATTAAGAATATCTCTTAAAAAAAAAAAAAAGACAAGGGTCCAAACATTCACTTGCTTTGTGGATGTGTCAGAATTCCTCTGATCAAGTTTGTTTGACGAATGAAATACCACACAATCTACGTCTAATGTTCATTTCCCTATGGGGCTTAATCTATTAATATCTAATCTTGTATGTGCTTAGTGGAAAGAAGACTGACAGGATGTTTGAAGTCTTACTGTCAATGCTATTCTGCAGTATGAACTTGAACATGTCACGAGAACTTCTCTAAACCTCTGTTAATTAGTTTTTGTGATAAGAATAATGTTTCTAGGGGCGCCTGGGTGGCTTAGTTGGTTAAGCGTCCGACTTTCGCTTAGGTCATGATCTCACGGTTCGTGGGTTCGAGCCCCGCGTCGGGCTCTGTGCTGACTGCCAGCTCAGAGCCTGGAGCCTGTTTCAGTCTGTGACTCCCTCTCTCTCTGACCCTCCTCTGCTCACGCTGTCTCTCTCCTAGAAATAAATAAAACATTAAAAAAAAAAAAGAATAATGTTTCTAATAGCATTTTCAAAAAGTGATCATGAGTTTTAGCTAAAAAGTACAGGCTTGTGAAAAGTTAGAAATGCAGATGCAAAAACATTTCATTCCCGGAATCTAGCCCTACCTAGACTGGTATCAGGCACAGAGTGATCATTCAATAAATATTTGCAATAATAATTTACAACTAAGATTTGAGGAAATGAAGTGAAATTACCTCTATGTTTTGCTATCTGATATTTTAGCAAGTCAAGAAACAGTAAGGCAATTATTTGCCACTACATGGAGTTTTCTGTCTTCAATCATTTTCAGGGAACAACAATTCACCACAACAGATGTTGACACTCAGAGCCTTGGAATCTGCCACACAAGACTCACGGTTCAGCTTACTATCCCTCTTCAGAATGCAGGCCAAGGTTAGGGGGCGTCAGTTCATAGACAGAGGCAAGGGCAACTGGTTAAATACTTTAGCAAAAGTTCCAAAGATAGTAAAAACTAGGCAGAATATTTGCCAAACATGGTAGGTGGCTGATGGTAATTTAAATACAGGTGCCCTAGCTATAATCATCTGATGGCTAAGAATGGTAGATGGGACAGTACACAGTCCATGATATGGATGGCTTCTCAAATAATTTCCCAAACCAAGAGGTCTAAGCCACAAAATGAGGCCCAAAGTAGCAACCCACACATGGAAAATGGGAACAAAATTCACCCATGAGTTAACTCAAGCTTGGCTGGTCTGCCACTGCCAAGACCACTTTATTATATCCTTTCAATGTAGGCCAAGGTTGGGGCGGGGGCCAAGGGAAGCAAGAACCACAGAGAAGTGAGCCCACATGCTAAGAATAGTAAGTCACAGTCCATGATATAGGCTTTTCCAAATAATTTCCAAAAAAGAGGTCTTGTACAAAAGACTGGCTATCATCATGATAAAATGGCAAAGCCAGAATACCAGAACAGTCATGAATTTTCTTCCAAATACACAAGGAAAACTCAAAAGTAAATATCTTATAATGGGTAAATTTAAAAATTCCTCTTACTTATTTTTCTAAACTTTGTTCTGAAGAGTAAAAACAAGTTTAATAGAATCTAGTAATAATATCTCTATTTTCAGATACTCCAAGGCATAAATTAATCAATAGTATATTAACTGATTATACAATCAGTATTGTATTTTTATTCATTTATCCAGATAGAGATATCAATAAAATATCTTTAGAGAATCATTTTAGTCTAGTGATTAAGAATACAGATTCTGAAACTAGATTGTTTGGGCTCCAATGTTAGCTTTGCTTGTCAGGTATGTGACCATAAACAAGTTATGTATCTTATCTGTGCCTCACTTTCCTCATCTGTAAAATGAGGGTATTAATAGTGCTTGCCTCAGTGATGTATGTATAATAGATATATAAGGTACTTGGAATAGTGCCTGGTATATAGCACGCATTTTATATGTTGGCTATCATTATGTATCTACCATATATTCAAGGAATAATTATTGATTCTCCAACAGGCTAGATATCACAGGCATGGTTCTCTGGGGACAGATTTTGAGACATTGGTTGGTGTATCACTAGGACATAGCTGGAAAGAAGGAGGTGGAAACAGAATTGGGTAGAGGAAGTTGAACTTCAGTGTAGGCCTAACAAAATCTTGGCCAACATCACAGAGAACTCTGAAGTGTGTGCAGCCCACAGAAATATTCACACCACGAGTTGCAATGGTCAGTCTTCTATGTTCCAACTGTGACTAGTCCATAGATCGGAAAACAAGTCCTTAAAGAAGCAGAGACCTCAGCAGGGCATATCTATGCCCACCACACTAGATCATGGAGAAATCAAAACAATTCACAGCTAATGGAACAGCCATTCAATATAATATGAAGCTTTCATAGAAATATGTATAAGAATACATAATACAAACAAGGACAATCTTCTTACTTTTTATGGATCTGTAGAATGAGAAGACATAAAAATTATACCACTTTCATATACACTATTAACAGATATTAAGAAAAGGATTCTAACCATTAATATTTTATCCAGTAAATGTTTACTACCCCTATAATGTAAAAAACTACTAGGGGAGATGCTATACCAGATAAAAAGTTGTGCATGAAATTGTTCCTTCTGTCAGGGAGATGAATATCTATTAGGAGAAATAAAACATGCATCTAAACGTTTGCAGTGAAAGGTTTATTACAAGCACCATCTAAATGCTACCATGGTTGATTATTATACAATGTTGATTATTGTGCTGTATAAATGGTATTTAAATGGTATTTATATGGTATAATAATCAATGGCTGATTATTGATTGAGTAGGATGGTGTTTCTCAGACTGCCTCAGCAGAAAATTCTCCTGGAGTCTTTTTTTGAATTCTTGGGCACTAACCCAAACCACTAAGTTGGACTCTCTGAAAAAGGAACTTGGAATCTGCACTGCAGCCAGCTTCCAGCACCTTAATGATTCCTTTGATCAGTTAAGTCTGGGGAACACTGGTGTAGTGGAAACATCATAGTGAAATACAATACTACCTGGAAAGAGTCTTGGTTCTCTCTCTCTGGCTAATTGGTGACCTGAGGCAAAGGCCTGTCCTTACTATTATGAAACTAAGGGGAAAAGAACAAATGAAAAGCCATATCCTATGCCTAAGTGTTTAAAATTACAAATTAACAAATTGTTAAATATAATATGTTCTACCCTATCTAACCTTGACAAATACACATTATAACAACCTGGAAGGCAAGGTCCAAATGAAGAATTCTCAGACTTCTCAGAATTTCCCTCTAGAGCACAAAGGCATGGGGGAAATGGACCTCTGGATAACCAGTCGATAGCACATTCACTTTCCATCCTTAGTTCCCATTCAAAATGTGAGACCTCACCTCACAGATGTGGACTCCTGGTCCGTGTCCAAGACCAGTGTACCTTCCTTGAAAATAGCTGTTCCTGGGCCACACCTGGCTAATGGTGCACATACCAACTGTCCTGTCTGCCCTGTGGAGGACAAAGCCTGGGAATGAACACAGTCAGTCCTTGCCAAGCAGGCCTGAGCTGTGGGTGGGCTGCAGGAAAGACAGGCAAGAAATTCCAGAGTCCCTGGAACAGAAAGGAAGGGAACATAGATTCCTCTTAGCCTGGTAGATTCCTCACTCCTTGGGAGGAACACAGCCAGATAAAGGCCAGACTGGAGTCTTAGAATGTAGGGCTCATGACAAACATAGCACCTGCCTATGTCTAAGGAGATATTGTGGCTAGTAGATAAATCAGTTTGACCGTCAAGTTCTTACCATAAAGTGAATCTTAGGATGCCTGTTCACAAGATGCTTTGTAAGCCATATTTTATAGGATGATATATTTGAAAGCATTACCTAAAGTTACAGTCTTTACACTATTCAAATGTTAGTGGTTGTTGTTATGGTCCAGATGCAGAGGAAAGAGGAAATATTTCCAGTTAGAGATCAGGAAACTCTTTCTAGAGAAGTTGATGTATAATCTAGATTTCAAAAATGGAAAGTGATATGTGAACTGTGCATGGAATAGAATTTTAGAACAAATGAATGCCACCAACCAGAACATGGAGATAAGAGGGTACTACAAATAGGGAGGAGTCTAGAGTGCTGGCTTGGGGAGATTTTTCTCAGAGTAGTGTGATATACAATGGGAAAGGTGAGCTGAGCCTAGATCAGAGTGGGTGTACTGTACATGTGTAGAGGGAGAGTGGTTGAATATCAGTCTCAGAAATAATACCAAGCCATACCTAAATTAGGATATCCTTTACATTTTCTGTTTCTAATTTTATATGCACACACACATCAAACATAAAGTTAATTATTTTTTAAATGTTCATTTATTTTTGAAAGAGTGTGTGTGTGTGTGTGTGTGTGTGTGTGTGTGTGTGTGTGTAAGTGAGCTGGGGAGGGGTAGAGAGAGAGGAAGAGAGAATCCCAAGCAGGTTCTGTGTTGTCAGCACAGAGCCGGACTTGAACCCACGAACTGCGAGATCATGACCAGAGCTAAAGTTGGATGCTTAATCAACTAAGCCACCCACTCACTCCAATAAAGTTAATTACTTTAAACAGCATTATAAACTTTCTCAACATTTTGCATAAAAGGGATTTTTCATGATTAGAGATGGTGATGAATGTTTTGTCATATTTTTCTCTTCCCTCTTTTCTTTTTCTGCTTTGTGGTACTAGGTTCAGCTTTGAAAATATGGGATATGTGAACTTAGGCAGGTAATTTCACAAGTGTGAACCTCAATTTCCTCTTCCATCCAATGGAGGTAATTGTCCCTACATCACATATTTCATGGAACTGTATTATTCTTGTGATTTTTTTACTGGGCACCTTTACCACTGCCAGTCATCTTCACTTTTCTCATTCTGTCACTTTCTTCTTCCCTGTTGACAATGACACTTATGTCTTTGTTTTCTTATTGCTCTTCTCAAATTCTTGGAGAAAATTGTAAAAATGAAGAAATAACTTATTAAGTTTGCCAGTGCATACTGGGCAAGGGTTTCTGGAGCAGGAGGGAACTGGAGATGGCAAAGAAATTCAGTCCAAGAGACAACTGGTCAAACAATGGGTGTGGGGTTGTGCAAAATGAGCCACATTTGCACTGAGGTTTTATTTACAATAAGATTATAAATCATAGCTCTTGAATCAAATTGATATGATGTCAAAATATTTTGCTTAGTGCTTCAAATGAATATCTGGCAAACTACGCTATATGGAAGCAATCACTACCTCACATGAGCTCTTTCAGTACTTAATCATCACCACTGTTCTGCACTTAGCACTTTCTACCTTGCTCTGGCTTGTAAACTATTAACTCTTTGTTTCTCACATGGGTCCTACTTGATCATCTGCCCTTGGAAGGCAGATTTATGTGTTACTGATCCTTGTAAATCCCAACACTTAACACTTTACCTTGTCAGAGACACTTAAATAAGTGTTGAATAAGCCCATAGATAACTAGGTGTTGGATAAACCCAGAAATTATTCTTTACACACAAACACAAATTAAGTAATAGGAATATGCCAACTCATTTCCAAACACTATGCCATATAAAAACGCAACAGAAAATGCAATGGTTAGAAAGAAACAGAAGAAGAGAGCCTCATCTAGCATGGGGAGACCTACAGAAGAGGGCTCCTTAGCTGATTCTAAAAGATTCAGAAGCACTTAGTTATGCAGGGAGCTGGAGGAAGGATGTCACAGAAGATAGCATGACCAAAGTCCAGAGAGGAGGCAGAGTTTGAGGGTCCTTATTCCTTATTTCAGCCATTAGTTCAGTGTTGCAGAAATTAAAATTATGACTTTCCAGGAGCAGAGGACAGGCTAGAGAGGAAGACAGTTTCCCTAAAGCAGAGGATGTTTTATAACAAGTGACTCTGCATATTCAGATATACACAGAGGTAGAGCTGGCTGTAGTATGGAATTGGGATTTAATACAGACAAAATTGAAGGTGGAGAGTCCTTCAGTTGGAAGCTGTTATTGTAGCAGAGTTTGGAGAAGGTGAAAGTTAAATAGGAGACCCATAGAAAGAGAATCCTCATGCTAGAAAATAGCATGAGATATTTAAGAATGAAAAATGGCTGGATTGGAGATTCACTGAATTTGGAATGCAAGGGAAAGGAAGAGTCAAGAATAACTCAGAGCTCTATGGTTGAGGGATCAGAGCCAAGGATTATGTCCAAAAATAATGAAGAGTTGGGTTTACTGAAAAACATGTGTTTTTTGGACATATTCAGCTTCAAAATGGGTCATACTGATATGAATGTACAACAGGCAGTTAGCTATATTGTTCTGCGGCTTGAAAAAAGAGCTAGGTTGTAGTTATAGTTTTATATGTACATGATTACAGCCTGAAACCTTGCGACTGGAGAAAACCACCCCTTAAGTACATGATATGAAATGAACAGTGAGGACAGACATGACCTAAAGTATGGATGGACAGATGCAGAAATGCCAGAGAGAAAGAGAGAGAGAGACACGATAAAGTAGAAAACTCTAATGATTTAAAAGGCAGGGGTTGGAAAATTTCAAAAAGAGTGAATGATTAACAAGATTGAACGCTGCAGAAAAATAAAATAATATAAAGATGGGCAGTATGGGTGGATTTGTGAATTGGGATATCACTGCCAACATTTTCAAGGGCATTTTTCAAAAACTAAAGGAGAAAATCAAATTGAAATGCTTTAAAGAGTGGATAAAAAAAGTAAAAATGGTGAAAAAAAATAGGGACAGACTATCAGGGGCTGGGATTTGAGTAAAAAAAAGGGAGGTTTAAATCATGGAGAAAGAGCCGAAATGTCCAACTGATGAATGGATCAAGATGTGGTTTATATATACAATGGAATACTACATGGTAATGAGAAAGAACGAAATCTGGCCATTTGTAGCAATGTGGATGGAACTCAAGGGTATTATGCTAAGTGAAATAAGTCAGGCAGAGAAAGACAGATGCCACGTATTTTTACTCATATGTGGATCAGGAGAAACTTAACAAAGGATAATAGGAGAGGGGGAAAATAAGTTAAGGAGAGGGAGGGAGGCAAATCGTAAGGGACTCTTAAATACTGAGAACAAACTGAGAGTTGAAAGGGGTGGAGGAGAGGGGGATATGGGTGATACGCATGGAGGAGGGCACTTGTTGGGATGAGCACTGGGTGTTATATGGAAACCAACTTGACAATAAACTGTATTTAAAATAATAATAATAATAATAATAAAAGAAAACAGGGAGCTTAAAGACATTGGTAACATAAGGCAAGCAGAAGATTGAAGACTACTTTTTTTCTTTCTAGGTTGAAGAGGATTGAGTATTTTTAGAGGTTGGAGTGAAATTTAGCAAAATATTTAGTGGCATTTTGAAAATCACTAAAATGTATTAAACTCATTATAAGCCAGGCACTACAATAAGTACTAACATGTGCCATTTTACTTAATGCTTACGATAATTCTATGAACAATGTTTACAAAGGAATATAAATACAGAGGGTAATACCAATTAAGAGAAATTGTTCATGGTTACAGAATTAGTAAGTAGTGGAGGTAGAATCAGAGCCTAGTTGCCTATGTTCCTGACCACTACTCTGTAATGCCTCTAGAAGGAAGTCAGAAGATTGAAGATATGAGTAGGAAAGATGGTGAAAGGGCAGGTGGGATGGGATGAAGCCAAGAACACAGGTGAAATGGGGACTTTTAAAATTAAAGAGAAATGGGGCACCTAGATGGCTCAGTTGGTTGAGCGCCTGACTCTTGATTTCAGCTCAGGTCATGATCTCACAGTTGGTGTGATTGAGCCCCACGTCAGGCTCTGTGCTGATGGTGTGGAGGCTGCTTAGGATTCTCTCTCCCCCTCTCTCTTTACCCTTCCTGTGCTTGCACTTTCTCATTCTCTCTCAAATTAAAAAATAAACCTGAAAAAAAGAGAGAGATACTTCATTCTCTGAGACTGGGAAAAGTAAAGGCAGGGTTTGGAAGTATATATGCTTGTAGCTCTCAAGCAGAAAGTGAATAGCAATTTCTTTTTATCCTAATTTTGTCAATGAAGTGATGAAACATGGTCCATAGCTTGGAGTAAACTGTTGGGTGTAGAGCAGAGACTTGAGGAATAAAAAGATATGTACTAGATGTTAAATGAAAGAAAAGAGTAATTGACCAAGTTCAAGTGTAGGAATAACAGGTGGCTTTGAAAGTGAGTATTAATCAGTATGGCTGTGTGATTTCTACCAGTAGTGCTACACTTCATGGGTATAAAACACTGGGAAAACCTTTTCTGTAATAAGCCAAATAGTACACATTAAAGGGCATGAGATCCTGTTATAACCACTCAACTCTGCTTTTGTAGTATGGAAGCATACAACACGTAAATTAAAAACCTTCCTTGTGTTTCAATAAAATTTTATTTATAGACACCGAAATTAATTTCATGATTTTTATGTCATGAGAGATTGTTTCTCTATTGTTTCAATCATTTAAAAAATGGAAAATCATTTTGAACTTGCAGTTCATAAAAAAAAATGGCGGATTGGACTTGCCCTAATTTGCCAACCTGTGGGTACAGAGCGCAGAAGCTAGATGGTATCTTTAATCTCTGGTTGGGTTTTGCTCATCAATGGAGTACATGACAGTAGTACAAAAGAATAAAGAATACCCATGTGATTCACTTGTTGTTCTCATACCACTTCCTGCCCTTCCCATTATAGGGAATTACATTTTCTACATCCCATTGCCAAATGGCTTTAGGTACATTCAGTCAACAGGAGGCAGGTGGAAGATGGATGATTAATAGCTGCTTTATTAAACTATTTTCTCTTAGCCCCAAACCCACATTTTTATACTCCAGATACTTTAGCTGGAATTCTACAAACATTTTTCCTTTTTTCCAACTGACCCCTGTTGGACATTATAAATTGGTACCTTTAAGAGGAGTTTGGAAGGCAGAAGAAGAGAGACAAGTTGAGCTCCTTTCTGTTTACTTTCTTCAGCAATGGTTTTTCATCCCCCCAGTGGTGGTTACTTTAGGTAGCAATTGATTCCAGTTTTGAGTTTCTTCTGTTCTTCAAGAACCAGCCTTATCACACCTCCTCAGAAGATGCAGCCAGAGAGAGCCTCAGTCTTCTCCTCAGAGACCTGAGTCCCAGTGCAAGGGGACTCCCTTCTAAGCCCCTGAGATTCCAGCAGCAGCCCGGCAGCACCCATTCTGCAGCAGATTGGGCCCAAGTTCTGTGGGCCTCTCTTCAAGCACTCAGGTTACAATATTTCCAACCTCTTCCCTTTGTTCCCCCAGGCCTGGCATTGGTGGTGGTTGCTTCTTCATTACTGTCTTTGTACTACCCCAGTATTCTACTTTTAATATTTCAGTACTCCAGTATCCATATGGCCAGTTGTCCATATTAAATTCCCACTGTTAAAAATAACTGGCATGGGAAGAGCTGCATTGGGAAAAGACTGGGTGGAGAGAGGAGAAGAGCTGGGAGGGGCAGAGATCTTGCATCTCTGAGGGGCTCTATGACAGCCTCAGGCCCACCTCTGGACCTGCCACAGACCCAGATGGATACATGGAAACTGCAGCCATGACCACTCTTGTCATTGTCATCCTGGAAGATGCCCTGTCCAATGTGGACCTGCTCAAAGAGCTGCTCCTCCCTGACAGCTGCCATGCATTGAGCCCTCCACTTCCTTCATCTCTTAACAGGCCAACTATGACAGACTTCAAGGACAGAAATGCATTTGTCACAGGCAGTGCTCAGTACATTCAGTGGGCTATGGCCCACTCCACCGTTACTGGCTGTGTAGAATTTTGTTTCTTGACCAGAGTAAAATCTTTCTCCAAAAAAAAAAGGGACAATAGCTTTGGAGTGACACATTATTGACTCAAAAAAGCTGGTGGCCTAACTCATTCACCAGTGGGGACAGTTGTCTGATGGATCTGTGTCTGAGCCATCTGTGAGGGATTATCCCTTTCCCTCTTGGGCTTCCATTGATTTTATTCTCATGTAGAACTGAAATTTAAAGAATTCCAGATTCCTCATTCAGGGCTTTGATTAGGGCTAAGCAGACCTTTCTCACTACATCAGTTATATACCTGCTCATTCATTCAATAAATATTGTGTACCTGGTTAAATAATAACAACAACAACAACAACAACAACAACAACAACAACGTGTGGTTTCTCTTTTTTTGATTGAATTCAATGACAGGCACGCCAATGGTATTTAATAACCTCTCTTGCTCTGCTTTAACTGGTCTTTCTAAAAGCAGCTGTATCTTCTCCAACTCTTTTCACATACTCTCCTTTCAGGACACCTGCTTCCACCAAATGACCCTCACCATTGTTCCACTTTCCTGCAATCAGCCTCAACTTCTGGACTATGGGAACCCTACCCATTCATGCTTTCTTTTCAGCCACGGGGAGGGTAGCAACTTCCCGTGTTTGCTAATCTCCGAATTTTCCACCATCTCTTGCTAGGTCTTTCAGCTCATCTGTCACAGGTCGTTAATTCTTTATATTAAATTCCACATGTTTTAAATGTCTAGTGTGGCTCTGTTTTCTTAACTAAACCAGGACTGATACAGACAGTGAATGTATAGTTGAGATGAAGTCATGAAATCCAGGCTGGATAGGAAAGAGAGAGACAAGAAGATGTCTGTTCAACTATGAAAATGTACAGAAATCACAATAATAACAATCTTCATGGGGTCAATTGATGACACCTCAGAAATAAAGAATAAAGCTGTTGACAATAGATTAGAAATGGATAAGAAAATGAGATACTTGAGTTTTTGTTTTAGAATAAGATATAACTTAACATATTTTCTATCAAACTTATTTAAGGACATTTTATTTTGAAATGAGGAAACCAACACAAGCAGCTAAAGCAAATAGGAATAAAACAGCTTCTTTTCCAAGGCAATTTTAAATGAACATTAAAATTGTTATTTTCTAGCTTTATCAAACTGCCATCTAAAACATATTGAAAAAAAAGTACTACCTGCAAATATTCAGCATCATTTGATATGTATTATGTCACTATGCAAAAGCATCACTGGACCTCGAACATATTTCTCTTGACAATTTTTTTTAGTTGAAAACAAATTTTGTCTATCAAGATTCCTATTATTATTTTTACTTAACCTACTTAAGGTTTAAAAATCATCTACTTTGTTTTTAAACTCAATGTACAGCCTCATTAGATACTACTAATAAACTATAAAATCTCATATTTTAATGGGAAATATAGCAATTGTGTACTGATTTTCTCATACTTTAATAGGAAGGATTTACAGCAATTTTGTATTGATTGACAGGTGACACTGTAACACCAGTTACTTTATTAAAATAACAAATTCCATTTCTGAGTTTACTGAAGTATTTTACCAGCTGTGTTTTTTCTTAATGTTTGATTTATTTCTAGGAGAGAGAGACAGCGTGAGCAGGGGAGGGTCAGAGAGAGAGGAAGTCACAGACTGAAACAGGCTCCAGGCTCTGAGCTGGCTGTCAGCACAGAGCACGACGCGGGGCTCAAACCCACGAACCGCGAGATCATGACCTAAGCGAAAGTCGGACATTTAACCGACTAATCCACCCAGGCGCCCCTTACCAGCTGTGTTTTATTTATCTTTATTGATCTTTCCATAATGTTAGACAAAATAGATGACCTGCTTTTCATTGAGCTTCCAGAATATCACTCTTTGGATTTTTTCCCCTAAATTTTTTAAATCTACTTTTAGTTTTTCCCTTTTTCTCAAGCCCATTCATACTGAAGTGTCCCAAGATTCCGTCTTTGGGCCTTTTCTCTCCCTTATCCACATTCCTTCTCTAGAACATTTCATTTAGCTCCACAGGTTTACATACCCTTTATTTGCCTCTCACCATCCCAAAGCACATCTCCATCTCTGCCTCCCTTCTCAACATCACACACACATAATCAGCTGCCTCATTGGCATTTCAACTTCATCTCTGACATCTGAAATTGAACATGTCTAGAATGGAGCTCCCAACACCTGCTTCCTCTCTTCATTAACTCCTTCCTTCCAGTTCCTCAGCCCCAAAACCTTGACTTCTCTCTTTTCCTCATATTTCCAATCCATCAACATATACTACTAGCCCTGCCTTCAAAATATATCCAAAATTTAAACACACACCTCAACCAACATGAGTCCCCAGTAGGCACACATGGTCCATTTATATGTAATTATGGTTGTTTGAGAATAAAAAAATTACTGGTTTTCTGTAATGTATGGGTAATTAGTATTCCAAACAACTACTACATTATTTGCACAAAAATATTTATTAAGTTGCTTGTGACAAGCCACTTAATGAACAGAACTATGAGGGATTCCTTTTGGTCCAGAGACACTAAAAACAGAATTTAGACACTGTGAGCTCCCTGAAACTAAGCCTGGAAACGTCTGTTCTAAGCTTCCTACCATCTTAGGGCCTTTACACCCTGTTCCTTCTGCCTGGAAAGCTTCACTTCTAGACGCCTGTATCGCTAACTTCATTTTCATGACGAGGCTGACTCCAATCGTCTTATTTTAAAGGTACCCAGACCATACCTCCTCCATCCTGGCACTTCTTATTTTACTAACTTCATTTTATTTTTCCCTCATATTATACATTACCTCAAGTAAACTTGCAATTTATTTTTTTATGTTTACTGTTAGTCTCACTAGCGTTCAAAGAAAAATTAGTTTGTTTTATTTCCTGATGTGTTTCAAGTGCTAGAGAAAAACCTAAAGCATGGCTGTCCCATAGCTAGTATTAAATGTTAGTGGAAGAATAGATGTATTTCAGGATCTACAAAAGTGGCCATGGAAAAAAAGCGAGGGGGGGGAAGGCAATTAGCTTCAAACACTCATTCAAAATTTTATGTACTTTTAGATATTTAGATGGGACAAGAGGGTGTTTTTTGAATCGCAGGCTAAAGATTCTCATCTATATAGCCTTAAAATGAAATAAAGTTTTCTTTAAAAAGGAATCAAAAAGAAAGCAAATCCTCATGTTCTTTTAGCTTTGTTATCCAAAATGGTAAAGATAATGAAAAAATTGTAGGAATGGTAATAAAATTAAAACTATCCTGTTGGAATGAATAATGCCAATATTATAAGAGTTTTCTTAAATATAATTATTCACTAAATATACTTACAGATAGTCAATAATGTGGAAGCCGTTGTGCTAAAACTGTATGAATGGGCACCTGGGTGGCTCAGTTGTTTGAGCAACTTACTCTTGAATTTGGCTCAGGTCACCATCCCAGGGACATAAGATTGAGCCCCTTGTCGAGCTCCATGCTGAGCATGGAGCCTGCTTAAGATTCTCTGTCTCTCTCTCTGTCTCTGCCTTTCTTCCTCTCCAGCTTTCTCTCTCTCTCTCTCCCTATCCCTCTGCCTCCCCTAAATAAATGCATGAAATATAAAAACTAGAGCCCTTATCTTGAATAACACATAATTGTGTATATTAATGGTTCCTATATACATGGAAAAGCTCTTCATGCTTTGAGAGCAATGTAGACAGTATAATAGGGATAAAGAAGAAAAAAGGAGGAAAGGAAAATTTGTAAAACTTCAAGGAAAATTTAAGCAAGGCTTTAAAAAATATTTAGAATTAGACATACACAGATTATAGGGTAGGAGAGGGAATGGATCTTCTGGGCAGAAAGAGTAGAAATATTTTTAAAGAAATTATAAGGATAAAATAAAGTAAATCTTGTTTGGCCATCTTTGGGTAAATTTTTATAGTGCTCATGAAACATTGATATAAATATGTAAATCTACCTTCATTCATTTGGAGGACCATTTTGAACCTTTTTTTAATGTTCTCTTCTTTTTAATACTTGAGCCCTGCTTGGACTTATTGGCCTCAAATTGACTTCATGCTCACCCCCTGTTCTCTGTAAAGCAGAACAGCTCCCATGAGGCTGTAATTGTCAGGCCCCCTTGTCAGCTGACCTCTGTTCAGGTCTGGCAATTAAAGGACCCTGGCAGAAAAATGCAGAGAAGGAGCAAGGGAGAGACCAAGATGTTGTTCCCTCTCTCTGCCTTGAGCATCATCTCTAGCAGCAACTGATTCTTATGTGACTTCAGTGTTTCTGGACCCTTTAGATGGGCTTCTACCAGGTGATCCCATCCCTGTCTCTGCTACTTCTTTCTTTTGTTTCTCTGTTCAAGGCTTATCAAGAGTTTTCTTTTTTCTTTTCTTTTTACAAATAGTTTATTGTCAAGTTGGTTTCCATATAGCACCCAGTGCTCATCCCCACAAGTGCCCTCTTCCATGTCCATCTCCCCCCTCCCCACCCACACCCATCAGTCCTCAGTTTTTTCTCAGCACTCAAGAGTCTCTCATGGTTTGCCTCTCTCCCTCTCCCCCACCATTTCCTCCCTTCTTCTTCCCCATGGTCCTCAGTTAAGTTCCTCCTAATCCTCCTATACATGCAAACATATGGTATTTGTCCTTCTCTGCCTGACTTATTTCGCTCAGCATAACACCCTCAAGGTCCATCCATGTTATCAAGAGTTTTCTACTTTTTTAATCCTCGGGTTGCCTCAAAGTCTCATTGGGATTTGCAACTCTTCCATCATGAATGAAATCAGTTTCTTTCTCTAAATTCTTTCTACTGCAAATAATTGAAGTGGTTTCCATTTTCCTGGTTAGACCCTGACTCTGACAACTTAGTAATTATTATTTTAGTATCTGTTATGGGTTCAATTGTGTTTCTCCCAATTCATATGTAGAAGGCATAACCCTCAGAACATCAGAATGAGAAGGTATTTGGAGACAGTGTCTTTAAAGAGGTGAGTAAGGTAAAATGAAGCCATATGGGTGGATCCCAATTGATCTAACTGATGTCCTTCTAAGAAGAGATTAGGACTCATGCAGACTGAAGCCCATGTGAAGACAAAGAGGAGAACCATCAAAAAGCCAAGGAGAGGAAACAACCCTGCCAACACCATGATCTCTCAAGCCTCAAGAAGAGTGAGAAAAGAAATTTCTGTTGTTTAAGCCACCCAGTCTATGGTATTTTGTTAGGGCTGCCCAAGCACAGTAATACACAGATATTCACATTATCTCTACAGATACTCCATTTTTTAAACTTAAAGCTATGATTTCTTTCTAAGTTCAATTTTTGAAGTTCAATTTGTAAACACAGCTCTCTTGAAAGTCTACCTTTTGCAGACTATTAAAGCAGATTATTTGATGAGTTTGCTAGTATTTATTTATGTATGCTCATGAATTATTTTCCTGGGGTGCCCAGGTGGCTGAGTCAATTAAGACCCCGACTTTGGCTCAGGTCATGATCTTTCGGCGCAGGTCATGATCTTGCAGTTTGCAAGTTCAAGACCCACCTCAGGCTCTATGCTGACAGCTCAGAGCCTGGAGCCTGCTTCAGATTCTGTTTCTCCCTCATTCTGCCTTTCAGTACATACTCATCATGAACCTTCTATGGGCTTTATAAGCATGGCTCTTGGCTTGTTAAAGCTGTATGCCATGGGGAGATTAACAATAAGAGAGTACCATTAAGTATCTGAAATATTTAACTTTTCAGAGTTAGCAAAGTATATTTTCTGTATTCTAATTTAATGATGCCCATTCTGTTGAATGTGTGGTACTCTAAGGCATACTGCATCTGGGCACTGAAAAGTCTTGGCCTCTCCTTATTTATGGACCATCTGCTTATACACACACAACTGAGGAATAGTGGAAGAAAAGAGAGATAACAATAGTGGCTAGTCTTTCATAGTTCTTATTCTGTAGACATACACCCAACTGAAAGAAGAAATTTAAAATATTTGACTTGGAAGAGGAGATAACTAAGACAAAAGCAGGAGAAGCAACAGCAAGAAAAACCTCATTTATACTCATTCAGTTTTAGCTATTTCTTCCCTTTTAACACATATTACAAGTTATAATTCATTTACTCTTATTTTGGTCTGGTTTACCCACTAGAAACTCACAATGACAAGGTTCTGTTGGGGCCTGGGGAGAGGGAGAAATGGGGAGATGCTAATCAACTCAACATGTACAAAATTTCAGTTCTGCAAAATTCTAGAGATTGAAGTTACAGCATTGCACTTATATATGACAATACTGTATTATATATACACTTGAAAATCCATTAAGAAGGCAGATCCCATGTCAAGTGATCTTACCATCGAGGGAGAGAGAAAAGAAAAACACCAGGACGCATCATCAGCATCAACCTCCAAATGCTTTCCATACTGCAAAACCATCAGACTTTGTCTAATATGCTATTTCATGTCAAAGCCTGGCTGTCACCGGGAACGAGTTACACTTTCAATGCTCTCTGTGAATCCAGGAAGTCTACCAGGCACTTCAATGATGACCACCGGGAAGACCCTCCAGGATATCACTGAATTCCTGGCCTCCGTGGGTCTATTAGCCCGTGTGATGAAAAGAAGGAATCTCGTGGCACCTGATGCTCTGAAGCGCGTTACTCCTGTCCCCTCAGGCTGACTGGAGTGCCCATCTGCCTTGGTTTTCAACAACTGCAAAGAAGCCCAGCATGTGGGGAATGATATATCTACTGGGTAAGGGGGGCTGTCAATTCTGCAAATGCTTATCAGTTTGTACAACTGCCTCTAAGGGTCTGAGGTAATTTTTATGCACTGTGGCAAAATATTCCCAACCTAAGTCTAAACATTTGGCAACTTCTTACAGAATATAATTGAATATCATCCATGAGGATTATTTCCTAGGCTCACCTACCTTTTTAGATGATTATCATAGACATTCCCATTCCCCTTGGTTGTTTTTTTACTAGATTTTCAGTTTATACAATAGGGCAATAAGTATGTTTCCTAGTATTGGGATTATTTATTATGAATAAACATTTTCAAGTAAGTATGTATTAAAATACTAAATATACAATGAGCTAAGCATGTATATTTCAGTGTAATATATATAATACTCTATATAACTGTTCTGACAATAACTTTTGGGAGGATACCGATAACTCATTTCATCATTTCAAATCATACTTCATCACTGGGCCAATTCATTTCATTCTAAACGTGATAGCAAAGTAACACACGAAGAGATATATAGTTCCTACTTGACATTAGAAAACATATTTCTCTGCCAGTTTTTATCTCTGCAGAATTAAACTTATATGTTTCCCACAAGCTGAATAAAATTTGGTAAAATGATGAACTCTGGTCTACTGAAGAATACTTTCTCCAGGTATGACTTAAATGCTTTAATAGATTCAGACTGTTGGATGAGTTCCAGGACCAGCTAAGGATTTATTGAGTACATTGTTCATCTTTTGATAGTATCATTTCAGGCTATTATAAAAATGAAACCAAGAACCTTGGAAGAGCCATGAACTGTTTTGATAGACATGTTACGTTTCTTTCAAATATTCCAATCCTAAAATAGTGTTTGGTTCTATCTGTGCCTCCAATAAGAATGATAAGCTCTGGAACAGTCCCCAAAAGTTCACCTGAGACTTTACAGAAGACTGTAGGATGATGCTAATACCGCAGATACATTCTGTTTTCCCTGAAACCTGATCAAACCTGACAGTTGGTATAAAGCGATAAAACGGTATTTATTAAATGACTTTCTATGCCTGGCATTAGTGGTGATCATGACAGACAGACAGGGGGCTGCCTTCATGAGGTTGAGAGTCCATCATAGATGCCGTACACTTAATAATTAATTCAAGTGCAATGACTGTCAGCAAAGGGGAAGTACAAAGTATAAGGGGAGAGTACAGCAAAAGGATTTAACTAATGTTGAGGGACCAGAAAAAGTTTCCTTGAAGAAAGAAAATAAGCTGAAATTAACTTGGAAAAGAGATGGGATAGGAGAGAAGGAAGGAGATGCAGGAGGTGAAACAGCATATGATCCAAGACTACTAGACGACATTAACAGGCCTGTGGCTTTTCATCAGTGGACAGTAGATTCTGTATCCAAAACAGCTAAGAGAATATTAAATGTGTCATTTTTAGAAAAATTTCTAAAGAAAAAAATGTACATTTCTGTTCATGAGACACAATAGACTGAAGTGAGGTGGCAGAGTCCTCAGCTAAGTCAGGCATAAATGGTAACAGTCATTCTTAGTGATAGGATGTCATTACGTAACAGAAGAAAAGTCCACCACTCCCTTACTCCAACAAAATAAATCTTTCTCTAAATGCCATCACAATCTGTCTAGTCATTGCCTGAATGAAAGTTGTCAGTCCTAAACAACCAGTGTCTTTGGACAACATTTTTTTTAAAAAATTGGATTTTAGAAAGGGGAAGTTTCTTTGGAAGTTACCTAAATTTTACCTCTGTCAGAAAAAGGGGCTAAAAGGTAATTTGACTTGTTAAAGATCATACAGCTAATGAGAATCAGAGCTGGAACTAAAATCACGATTCTCATGCTAATGTTATTACATTATTGCATATAGATATTTTTTAAGTTATCATCAATTGCTGCTCTCTAGCAAATGCGATAATGACTGACTTAGCCAATAACTACAAACAGGAAATAACTACTGGTTAGGTTATTCAGTAAAGGAAAGAATCAACAAGACTACAAGGCAACCTTTGGAATGGGAAAAGACATTTGCAAATGACATATCTGATAAAAGGTTAGTATCCAAAATCTATAAAGAACTTATCAAACTCAACACCCAAAGACAAATAATCCAGATAAGAAATGGACAGAAGACATGAAGAGACATTTATCCGAAGAAAGCATACAGATGGCTAACCAACACATGAAAAGATGCTCAACATCACTTCTCATCAGGGAAGTACAAATTAAAACTGCGATGAGATATCACCTCACACCTGTCAGAATAGCTAAATTTAACAACACACGAAACAATAGATGTTTCTGAGGATGTGGAGGAAGGGAAACTTTCTTACACTCTTGGTGGGAATGAAAACTGGTGCAGCCACTCTGGAAAATAGTATGGAGGATCCTCAAACACTTAAAACGACATCTACCCAGCAATTCACTACTAGGTATTTACCCAAAGGATACAAAATTACTGATTCAAAGGGGTACATGCACCCGATGTTTGTAGCAGCATTATCAGCAATAGCCAAATCGTGGAATTTTCATCGACTGATGAAATATAAAATGGAATATTACTCAGGCATTGAAAAGAATGCAATATTGCCATTTGCAACAACATGAATAGAACTAGAGTGTATTATGCTAAGAGAAATAAGTCAGTCAGAGAAAGAGAAATATCATATGATTTCACTCATATGTGGAATTTAAAAGATAAAATATATGAATGCAGGAGAAAGAAAAAAGAGAGAGAGAGGGGCAAACCATAAAATAGACTCTTAACTATAGAGAACAAACATGGTTGTTAGATGGGTAGGGTGGTTAAGGAGGGCACCTGTAATGAGCATTGCATGTTATATGTGATGATGAATAATTAAACTCTACTCCTGAAACTAATATTATACTCTATGTTAACTACCTAGAACTTAAATAAAAACTTGAAACAAACTAAATAAATAAATAAACAAGAATTCTATGACAACTCTAATTTTGTAAATGAGACTGAGACCTTGATATTAATAATAGTAATAATGTGTGTAGTTTACAGTGATGGTAAGCAATGACTATAAGAAAGTAGATAGCACACTGTTACAGTAAAAGGAGAGTAAACATGCCTCTAATAATAACTTAGCAACAGTAACTCCCACTTTTCCAAGTTCAGTTTGACCTCCAGCCTCTGTAGTTTCTTTTTCTTTGATGTATATAAAAAATACATGCACATACACCCAATGCAAGAGAACATTTTTTTTTTATCATATTGCTTTAACACATTTGTTTTCTTGAAGAGAACATCTCAGACATAATTCACCAGGAAAATGTGTGGCAGGGACACTTCAGTAACTAAAGGCAGATTCAGATGCCCATTAGACATTCAAGAAAAGGCCACACTGTCCGACTCTTCCCTGTGGCTTTGCTCTGCCATCCGCATGCCTTTCATAGAAGGGATTGCATGCTCTGGGTCTTGCACAAGGGTCATCATTGAAACAGCCTTTTCTCTCCTACATCTCTTTTTCTCCATCCAGATAGAGTAGAGTAACATGGTGGATGATAACTGGATGGAATCAAAAAAGTCATTCATCCTATCTTTACAAGAGGCTCTTTTGCTCACTTAGTTACCAACAATGAACCACAGCCAGGCTTTAAAATGAAACACTTTCCTCCTCACCCAACCCCATCTCTCTCTCTTTCTTTCTCTCTCTCTCTCTCTCTCATACACATACACACACACACATATCAAGGAAAGATTTAACGTCTGTATCTTTTTTTCTAAAAAAAAAAAATGAGGGGGGGTGGGCAAGAAGGAGCATCTTTCACATTCTGCATTTTCAGAGTAAGTATCCAACGCGACTTGCCATGATAACTAAATTTATTATTAACTGTGTATTTCATGATGTTAGTGACAATATGTTAATGTGATTTTTCACGTCCTCCTGCAGTGAACAGATGGCTCCTTTTACTTTACTTTCCACATCAAGTGTGATTATTTCTTGGTGCCAAAAGCCACCTGCCGCTCCTCGGTCTCCAGTCTAATTTTTTATGTTGGTAAAACACAGCAGGACTTGTTATCAGTTGGATGGCATCTTAATAAAAGGAGACATGCCAACATATTGACATCATGTTCAAGGGGAAACTTCAGCCCCTTCAAACCCTTAACCCCACTCCCCTACCCCCTTTTAAAAAGTGAGGGAGGTAAAGAAAAAAAAAATGGATGCAAAGACCCCACCAGTTTCAAGATGTTTGATTACAATTGTTGGGCCTACAGCCAAGATGCTGAATTGGCCTCCCTTTGTTCCGAAACCCAAGCACCTCACTCAGGGCTCTGATCTTTCATCCTGTGTAATGATAATTAGCCGTAACATATTCCAAAGTCAAATGTAAGCAGGAATACATTAACATTGAGAACAGTGTCAGGGCAATTTTCACTGGGAAAATGACAAAGAACACACACACACACACACACACACACAATCAAAAATTTCAAGAATCAAACATTCATAAAATCACTTTCATAGCCATGAATATTAAACTCATTCGCTTGTCTGTTATGAGTGCTTACCTAGAATGCCAAGGCCTCCTAATGTAGATGCAGTGATTCCCACAGCCCATGCTTAACAGAGAAAACATGAGTAATAAACCACGGTAGCTTGCTTTAATTTTTCCATTCTTTATTAGAACAAAGAGGGATACTACGTTAGGTGATTTGTGGTCCAAGAAGAGGTCTTCCAGGCGATTGGATGGCATGGCTCTCAACAGCTGGTCCAGCACATTTGGGAACAGCATGTAGAAAAATGCGTCAGTGTTTTGAAGATTACCAACTGCGATGATGCATTGGTTATGACACAATCTAAAAATAAAAAGAAAAGTTAAATTTCCTAACCACAAACTATATAATTCAACACCCTTACCATCAGGACACATACTCTCAAAATTCAAGACCAAGGTAAGTCCAAATTTGGTGAAATTGAAACTTTCAAAACTGATTCCTACTCTTTATAGGTTGTAAAGAGTAGCTGTATACTTGAATGTTTCATATTGTTAAAGCCAAGGAGTTAATGACGCAGCTGGCTTCCTAGGATTTACAGAGTTTATAAAGTGCAGAAGGAAATTCCTACAATAAAACTGCAAATATCTTAATAAAAATGATTCACAATTAATCGTTCTCTTGAGATGAACAACTTTAACTAGATTTTTCAATTACAGAATCTCTCAAATTAACATACACTTGGCAGTGACTCTTTTATTCCTTTTAACTGTTTCTCCAAACAAACAAAAGAACCTGAATGAATTAGATGTCTATTAACTATATTTTGCTGCTTGACCAGCTTTGTATTTGCATAACATTTACCCAATATTTTGTTATGGAAATTTGCAAACAGACAAAAATGCTGAAAGAACTTTATCACTGACACCATTGAATCCACCACATAGATTCTAAATTAATATTTTACTGTACTACTTTATCATATATTTTTATTTATCCATCCCTTTATCTATTCATCAATCTCATTATATTAGATTATGAAATGAATAACCAATAGCCCATCCAGCAATCAAAATTAAAATGATCTTGATTTTATGATAATAAAGGGGCACATATAGTGGTCTCATGCAACAAATATTTTTTGAGTTTCTGCTTCAGCTCAAGCACTATTCTACAAACTGAAGATACAAGGTTGAATAAAACAACCAAGATATTTGCCCTCATTGAACTTATAATTTAGTGGGCTTGACAGGGAAAAAATAACAGTTAAATGGATGGGTTTCTAAAATATGATATGTAAAGGAAGATATGTCAATACAGATGAGCAAATTTAGTTCAGACTGTTCTTAAGTTAGATGTTGTAATAAGGGCAGGAATAACATTTTATACACTGCTATATTGTTGCCTAAAATAGAACCCACATATAGAACCTCTCAAAACAGTCAAATTATTGAATGAACAAATACATTTTAAACTTTACAGTATGGTCATCCCTTAAAAGATTTTATATTAGGTAGTAACTGCACTCTAGAAGAGCAGCTTGAAAGGTAAAACAAATTATAATAGAAAGTTGATTAGTTTAACAACTAACCCTAATTTTAACAATCCAATATTTAAAAACCTTTAAAAGAAATGCCTGATTTTGGTGGACTATTCTGAATAGTATATCCACCATTAAAGCATCTGTATTTGTATGGAATATAATAAAATGAAATAACAATTACCTTGTAAAATTGAATGTCTTCACAGATAACATGGTGCCACTGATTATCTCAGAGGTGCTTATCTGAGAACATGGGGAAGTATTATAGACTAACAATCAAAAGGTTTTATGTTTAATTTTTTTTTGAAATGAAAATATAGTGGAGTCTGTTTAAGCTTCTTAGTTAAACAAATAAAGCATTGTTCGTCAGCTTTGGTTAAATCCATCAATAGTTTGGAATTACTCTAAGAAATTTAAATTTACCTGGTCAACTTTTCATTCTCAACAAAACTGAGACACTTATTATTTGATTATTTACTGGCTACAATTCAGTAGCCAATAAACTGAAACTAATATATAAACTAATATGTAGTTGTTTTTATAAACAGAAATTGATGCCTTTCTAAATAAGTTACTTGTATTAAAGACAAAATGCTTAAAGTATTCCTAGACTTTAAAACTACTGGGATTGGAAATGTTTGTCTATAGATATTGGTGTAAGAGTATTCCCCTGAGATCAGAAACATGACAGGGATGTCCACTGTTGTTTAACATAGTGCTGGAAGTCCTAGCATCAGCCATCAGACAACAAAAGGAAATAAAAGGCATCAGAATTGGCAAACATGAAGTCAAACTTTCACTTTTTGCAGATAACATGATATTTTACATGGAAAACCTGACAGACTCCACCAGAAGCCTACTAGAACTGATCCATGAATTCAGCAAAGTTGAAAGATACAAAATCAACATACAGAAATCGGTTGCATTTTTATACAACAATAAGGAAGCAACAGAAAGAGAAATCAAGAAACTGATCCCATTCACAATTGCACAAAAAAATCCATAAAATACCTAGGAATAAACCTAACCAAAGATGTAAAAGATCTGTATGATGAAAACTATAGAAAACTTATGAAGGAAACTGAAGAAGACACAAAGAAATGGAGAAACATTCCATGCTCTGGATCAGAGGAATAAATATTGTTAAAATGTCAATACTACCCAAAACAATCTATACATTCAACTCAATCCAAATCAAAATTGCACGGGCATTCTTCTCAGAGCTAAAACAAACAATCCTAAAATTTGTATGGAACCACAAAAGACCTCGAATAGCCAAAGTAATATTGAAGAAGAAAACCAAAACGGGAGGCATCACCATCCCAGGCTTTAGCCTCTCTTACAAAGCTGTAATCATCAAGACAGTATGGTATTGGCATAAAAACAGACACATAGACCAATGGAACAGAATAGAGAACTCAGAACTGGACCCACAAATGTATGGCCAATTAATCTTTGATAATGCAGGAAAGAGAATCCAATACAAAAAGACAGCCTCTTTAACAGATGGTGCTGGAAGAACTGGGCAGCAAAGTGCAAAAAAATGAAACTAGATCACTTTCTTACACCATACACAAAAATAAACTCAAGACGGGGATGAAGGACCTGAATGTGAGACAGGAAACCATCAAAACCCTAGAGGAGAAGGCAGGAAACAACCTCCTTGACCTCAACCGCAGTAATTTCTTACTTGACACATCCCGAAAGGCAAGAGAATCAAGAGCAAAAATGAACTATTGGGACCTAACCAAGATAAAAAGCCTTTGCATGGCAAAGGGAACAATCAATAAAAGTAATAGGCAACTGTCAGAATGGGAAAACATAGTTGCAAATGACATCGGATAAAGGGCTAGTATCCAAAATCTATAAGGAATTCACCAAACTCCACACCTGAAAAACAAATAACCCAGTGAAGAAATGGGCAGAAGACATGAACAGACACTTCTCCAAAGAGGACATCCAGATGGCCAACAGACACATGAAACGATGCTCAGCATCCCTCCTCATCAAGGAAATACAAATCAAAACCACACTGAGATACCACCTCATGCTGGTCAGAGCATTATTTGCAAGTAGATGGAAGAATGACCAACAATAAAGTTCTTATGCAACTACAAGCAGACGTTCTCCCCAGTAATAAAGTCCTTTATGCCCTAAACAACTGCACTGGGAGCTGCAATGGCAGCAGGAGGTGTGGAAGGGGTGGGTGTTTGGAGTCTGAAACACAAGGATTTGTCAGTTATCATTATGGAATGGTTTGAACCACAGATCAAGGCCACAGAAAGTGAAACTCGTTATTCTACATGAAAGAAAGCTGTGATGAAGTCAACGGGTTGGGTTGCAACTCAGACTCCTGAAAGTAGAGATCCTACTGTCTTCCTTAGTTTGCCCTTGGGCTTTTTAATAATGACTAGCATGATAATGCTAATTAGAGCAAGATACTACTCAGTATACCATAATAATACCAAGCATGTATGCCCAAGATGTGAATTTTTATATAATGAAAGAATCCAGCAATTCTGTCTCTTAATATGATGAAACTATCATAGACTCTGATTTTATTTATAAACCAGTTGCTACGTAACTTATGGGGAACTGTAAAAGTAGACCTGTGGATGGAAATGAATAAATTACCCTAGAAAATGTGGTGTGCTCTTTAACATCGACCATTAAGTTTGGGCTGGCTACTCTAAGGATTAACCCTCTCTATTGTCATAAAATCCTCCTCCATGTCCTCTAAGATAGGATATTCAGATTCTGACTGTGGAATATTTTGTCAAATATTTTCTAACACTTACGGACAAAGATTTGGTTCTCTGTGCTACACACACATGATTAAGAGGTGTAACTAGCTTGCTAAAACTGAGGGACTTCCTGCTGTTATTATTGTTTTTAGCAGACACCTAAAGTCCTCTTTTGTATATACTAGGGAGACCATAGTATCTTTCTGAATGTTCATTGGGAAAATAGGTTCTTACAGTAGACATTTAGTATTCTCATAGCTTAGATGTTGTCCTGGCAAATATTTGCCAAATGAAAATTCTTCAGACATTTTACATTATCCCATTAATGACATAATTTTCTGTGTAGATCTTATAAGTAAAAGGACTTTTCAATGAAAGAAAACATTTCCATTTTATTTATTTACTATGTATACATACATTCTCATATCCTTCATATAAAATAACCCATTTATAAAGTAAGCTTATAAGAAGGATAGGAGTCTTAGGTAGTCCACTACATACATAAATATTTTAAGACAAACATTTGTATATAATTTGGGGCAGTGAGTATCCATATTATTACCAGGGAAAACTCTTTCTTAAGGAGAATGTATTTAAAACTCAAGTGTATATTTTATGTTGACACACAAGAAGTATCTTATGATTTCTACTATATTTCTTACACCTTACCTTTTTATTTAATTACCTTAACTGGTTATATGTTTGGAGCAATCACTGTGGAATACTACAATAAATGTTATTTTTGAATAGAAGAAAATAATTGACTGCTCAAATAAAAATAATATAATAATATGGATTTTAAGCATATGTAAAAGAAAGCAAAAATAGCAAACAAATTGAAAGTGGAAAATGGAAGTGTAATATTGAAAGGTTCACATACTATATGGGAAGTGATATAACATTACTTGAAGTTATACTGGCAATTAAAGATGCATACTCTATATCTTAAAAAAAGAAACAAAAAGTTATAATTAATAAGCAAATTAAGTATAAGCTAAAACTATAAAAGTATTCAGTTGATCCAAAAGAAGGTAGAATAAGGATGAAAAAGGAAAATATAGATATAAAAATAGAAAACAATAGCAGGAAAATATATTTAAATGTAACTATATCAATAAGCATATTAATAAAAATAGTCTCAATTAAAAAGAAAGACTATCATATTAGATTTAAAAAAGACTCCAATACATACTGCCTCCAAGAAACACATTTTAGATATAAGGGAAAAAAATAAGGAAAAAGGATACAAAAATACCATGCTAATAATAATAAAAAGAAAGTTAAAGTGGTTATATTAAAATCAGAAAGTAAATTTCAAAGCAAATAATGTAACCAGTGGAAAACAAAGTCATTTGCAATGCTAAAGGCATCAACTCATCTAGGAGACATAACAATCCTAAATATTTATGCACCTAATAATAGAGCTTCAAAATACATGAAGCAAAATCTGATAGAACTGAAAGAAAAAGCAAATCTAGAAGCACAACATCATCACCTCAACATTTGATAGAACAAGTAGACATTTAATAAGATATAGAATATTTGCACAATCCTATCAAACAACTGAATTAACATTAATATAAAATACTACCCAGTAATAGAAATATACTCTTTGCAAGTTAATATGAAATATTTACTAAGATAGACCTCACTGAGGACATTAACCAAGACTTCATGATTTAAAAGAATTTTATATAAAGATGCTGTCTGAGCACATTGGAATCATAAATCAATAAAAATAGAGTTCTAGAAAATCTCCAAATATTTGGAAACTAAATAATAAACTTTTAAATAATCCCTGAGATAAAGAGGGAAAACAGAAAATATTTGGAACACAATGAAAATAAAATTATGACATCAAATTTCATGAGTTATTACCAGAGCAGTACTTAGGGAGAAATTTATAGAACTAAAAACCTTTATTAGAAGAGAAAAAGGTTTCAAATCAATGATCTCAGCTTCTAAAGAAAAAATATAATAAAATAAAATAAAGAAAATATAACATTTAGAAATATAATATTTCTAAAGAAATAAAATAGAAATTAGATACAAAGTCGGTAGAATAAAAAAGTTGAGAGTTATAATCAATGGTATAGAAAATAGCAAAACCCAGTATAACCAAAAGTTGGTTCTTTTAGAATATCAACAAAATAAAAAAACATAGCCAGATTGAATAGAAATAAAGAGAAAGATGACAAAAATTACCAATAACAGGAATGAGAGTGATATCACCATAGATCATAAAGATATTAAAATGCATAACAAAGGAGTATTATGAAAACTTTATGCCAATAAATTTGACAACAGAGATGAAATAAGCAAATATTTTGGAAAACACAAACTATCAAACCTCAAGAAAAAAATAGAAAACTTCAATGGCCCTTTAATCAAATAAATTGAATTTCTAGTTTACTCCCTACCTCACCTCCAAAGAGCACTCCAAGCGCAAATGGCTTCAACAATGGAGAAACAATACCCATTCTAATAAACTCTTCCAGAAAACTGAAAAAGGAAGGGACCTATCCAAACTCTTTTTATGAGAACAGAATTACAACATTACTTTGATTCCAACATCAGATAAAGACATTCTAAGGACAAACAACTGCAGATCAATGCCCTTTGTAAATATAGATGCAAAAATTTTAAGCAAAAATTTAGCAAAATTATTTCAACAGTATATAAAAGAAGTAAGACATCATGATTAAGTAGGGGAATGTAAAGCTAAACTAATGAATCAGTGCAATTAGAAAACTCAGTCTACTTCACCATATCAACCAGGAAGAAGAATCACATGAGATATAAATACACACTGATTAAAATGCCTCAAATTGGAAAGATAAAACTATAGCAAATATTGGTAAAGATATAGAACTGAATTTCTTACTAGAGTCTGCTAGAGATGTAAAGTGGTGCAAATATTTTAGAAAATAGTTTAACAGGTGTTTTAAATTAAATATTCATCTATCATATTATCCTAGGTATTTCCCAAGAGAAATGAAGATATATGTTCATACAAAGATTTGCTCTTTTCACTTTACTTGTTACAGCCAAAAACTAGACAGAACTCAAGTATCCACCAACAGGTGAATGGGTTAACAATTCATGGTATGTCTACACAGTGGAAGGCTACCTGCTACTCTTCCTGCGCACTACGATATAGATGAATTTCAAAACTATTATCTGAGTGAAAAGAGCCAGACAAAATAGTATATACATATATTTGATTCCATGTATGTATAATTCTAGAAAATGCAAATCATTGTATAATGACAGAAAGCAGGTCAATGGCTGCTTGGGAAATGAGAGGATGAGGAGTTGGCAAGAAGGGGTAGGAAGCATGATTACAAAGGGGCACAAAGAAAATTTAGGGGGAAGATGATGTTCATTATATGAATTATGGTGATAGTTTCAAGAGTGAATATATATATGTGAAAATTAATCAAATTGAACACTTCATGTGCCATTTTTACATGTCAATTGTAACTCAAGACATTTTAAAAAGAGGGGAAAATGTATCTTCAAACTCTGAAGGAATAGAACCAAAGTTTGTTCAAGTAAGTTAATCTGTGCTCTTCTCTATGATGCATACTGATGCAGCCTCACTGATTCTACAGTCTGTTAGCATGGAGTGTGCCAGCTTCTATCTCTAGAAGGTCTATGAGCTTTATTTGAAGTCATTTGTGTGATTAGACTGGAGAAGTACATGATAATGTCTCATGTCATTTAAAACAAATTAATTTCCCATTTCATTTATCTGGCCATAATTCTCAGTCTGGGACCCATTGCAAATGACCTTATGAAGAGTCACAAACAAAGATATCATAAGAAAATCAGGTGAAAATCCTCAAATTCGCATCACATTCTCACCTCTTCAATATTACAATCCTGTGATTATCCTTTTTTTTATATCTTTGCCTTTGCCTTTATAAGTCTCATTTTCATAAGTTAATGTATATGATATTGGTAAATTACAGTACTTTGCCTCAAGGCTATAAAGGAGCTTCTGTATATTCTATTATAAAATTAGCTAATTAATAATTTCTTGATATTGCCACTAAGCAGAACTACATAGTTAAATTATGATGATCAGCTCTCATTGCATGCATGTTATGAAACAGCAAGTCATCATTTAATGTCAGGCATATGTGTGAGTGAGAGAGCATGAGCTCAAACACTAACTGAGAGAATGGAAAGAATCTAATTCTAATACTGTTTTCCAAAGATTAACAGTTTGTAAATTAAGGACAGTCCTGCAGGGTGGTGCAGCGTATGTAAGGAGGAAAAACAAATAAAAGAACAAAAGCCATGAAGGGAAAGGAATGTTAAAGATATTCAAAGAAAAACAAGCTGTACTATTAAATCTAATTGAAGACACCCTATGTATTATCCATGTAAATCAGTACTAAACTACTAAATCATTTCTAGCTTGGCTACTGGAGTGGCAGCCATATACATCAGACCTAGAAGGTTAAGCCACTTTCCCTCCTGGCCCATAGAGAATTCTAAATTATTATCTGTGCTAAATTTCTGGTGCTTGTATTACCAGTTTGATAGTAATATCCATAATCTTAGAGGAAAGCTATTGTTTCCCTCACTGGTAAGCCCTTGTTCTCAATGCATAAGTATAAATGCTACATTAAACAATCCCCATTTAGGTGAGACATGCACCAGCTCTATTACTGTTAGATATGGAAAATTTGTTTCTGTGCCCTTTTTTTAAAAAATCATATGAACTAATAAGATCCCCTAGTGTAATCTTCCCGCAAAGTCTGCAGTAAATACAATATAATCTCAGTCAGTCACCTACTTTACCCCCTACTAAAATGACAGCTCTCTATCTATTCTGATTGTTTCAATCAAAACAAAAAATAAACTTAATGTTTAAATATTCCCCCAGAGTTTCCATCAACAGCCTTTACAGCCCAATTTATTTGAGCCTTGGAAAAATTGCATGTGACCCTTGTCTTTTATGTGTTTAACATACATTAAAGGTCATTATCATATCAGCTCTGAACAAACAGATTTATTTTACAAAAAGAAAAAAAAAGGAGACCTTGGTCTTTGGTGAGAAAAAAGCACAGAGCGATAAAGACTGTGTTAATTCTTTATTTTTTAAGTTTATTTATTTATTTCGAGAGAGAGAGAGAGAAAGATCAAGTGTGGGGGAGGGGCAGACAGAGAGAGAGAGGGAGAGAGAGAGAATCCCAAGCAAGCTTAACACTGTCAGCACAGACTCTGGCTCAGGGTTCAGTCTCACAAACTGCAAAATCATGACCTGATCCAAAATCAAGTTGGATGCTTAACCGACTGAGCTACTCAGGGGCCCCATGTTAATCCTTTATTCAACTATGAATTTCAATTTATTGTAAATAACCCATGAATCTTTCTTATATTCAGATATTAAAATATGTTTTTAAAGTGTCATAGAAAATCCAAGCGTGGAAAACATTTACAAAGCCAAAAATAATACACTGACACTTAGTACATGTCTATAGTAGTGGCTTCAAAAAGGAGTTAGGCAAAACCAAGAGAAAAATGTTCTAGGGACAGCAAATAAGGATAACCGATTTGTCTAGCTTGTTCTCTGAACTGATGTGGGCCACGTACATAACTGTACCTCCCTGTTGCTACCTTTGTATGGATTCAGTCACATGACCAGATCAGAGGACGGGAGGACATCCTCGAGCAGGAAGCTGTGATTACGCTCTCTCTCTCTCTCTCTCTCTTTCTCTGGTTATAAGATATTCTTTGTCTGGCTTCAAGTGTATTTCACTGAATAAACTAATCGTGTCTCCTTAACTCTATTTCAAATAGGCCATGGATATCTACTATCAGCTCAGTTTCACAGTTAAGAACATTGAGGGAAGAAAAAAAAAACCCCAGAAAACAAGAAAATCACCTCTCCAATCCAAAAAAGTATAGTGTTACATTTCAAGAGATAAATCATGTGGGGAATATGATTACTTGAATAGAATTCAGTATTTTGCAAAGCAATGTTTTCAAAGAAAATTTTAAGACTACTTTGCAATGTCAGAAGATCTTGGAGCTGAAAAGGCTTTGAGAGACCATCTAGTCCAACACCATCTAATACAAAGAATCAAAAACTTTAAAGCATAAACACATTAGGAGCAAGATTAAGATCTAAAATTTTATAATCTAACGTTCCTTTAGCCTTATGGAACTGACAGAGGTTTTCTTGGACTTTGTCTACCTCAAAAAACTTTGGCTTTTAACAAGATAAAAGTAAAAGGGATAACTTGTGAATTTTTTATGAAAGTTAGTTATGTCTTAGCCGAGAAATAATTTGGTACACACTCATACACGCATCCAATTTTTACGGCCTGTTAAACTAGGCACATTCTGGAAGATTCTGAGCTGCAATAAAACCATCCTTTGTTCTCCAGGGACTTTCTATCTCTGAAAAGTATAATGTTTCCCTAGTCATGAATCATGACAGAAATTTAGAGGTGCACTGGTAGATGTACCATTCTTTTCTAGATGCACAACTTGTTACTCACCTCCATAGCACTGATATCCTTTCAGACTTACTCAGGTGGTTCCTTCATTTCCAGGAAAGAGAGAAATTTCTTCCTCCTCCTCCTCTTCCTTCCATTCTTTGTCCTCCTCTTTGTCTTTTTCTCTTTCCTGAAACAAATCCATTGAGTCCTATCATATGGTATTTACTACTCATATTCACAAACATCAAAAGGACGGCAATCTGTTTAATATCCTGCAGATGAACATGCGCTAAAAAGTGGCATTGGCAATCGGGCACTCGCTGCCCACTGGGCACCAAGCAGCGATGTGCTAAAGATCTGGCGTGTTGTTCCATAGAGAAGAATGACGTTCATTACAATTGTATCAAAAACAAATTATGTACCAAATGTTTGCCTCGATAAGTACTTGGACGATCATTTATGTGTCTTTCATTCATTCCCTCACAGCTTCTGTGCTGCAGCTCCATCACTGCCAGTACTTTGCCTGTTTCTAGGTATGTTCCTCTCCCATCTCTGTGACTTCACTGCACGTTTACCTTCTCCTACCAGCCCCAATTTATATAGTGAGAACCATGCTATGCTTACAAATAAGAAGAATGTGCAGGAAAAGTTTATAGATGCTTCACAGAATAGTTTCTAGAACATGTCATAATGTCTCATTTCTGTCTTGTAATTGATAGACACCATTGCAGAATTGAGGCATTTACTCCTCACTTTCCAGATGTTAGAGCCTGCTACAAGAAGATAACCTAGGACTTTGAAAAATCAAACTTTAAATTGACAACAGATTGGTAATGGATTTTAGCTAGAAATCAGAGACCTTCGATGTTAGGCCGCTTATTTCAAATACTTGGAAACCAGGGTCCAAAGAAGATGGGTCAAGGTCTCAGGGCTAGTTTGCACTTGAAGACACTGGGATTAGAACCTAAAGGAATTTGATTCTATACCATACACCAAGTTTTCTTTGAGCATTTCAATTTTAAGAATAATATTTAGGGGCGCCTGGGTGGCTTAGTCGGTTAAGCGTCCGACTTTCGCTTAGATCATGATCTCGCGGTTCGTGGGTTCGAGCCCCGCGTCGGGCTCTGTGCTGACTGCCAGCTCAGAGCCTGGAGCCTGTTTCAGAGTCTGTGACTCCTTCTCTCTGACCCTCTCCTGCTCACACACACACTCTCTCTCTCTCTCTCTCCCCCTAGAAATAAATAAAACATTTAAAAAAAATTTAAAAAAAAAGAATAATTTTTAGATATTTAGTGGTAACATGGGATTTTCCCCTCAACATTCAAAATTGGTTTCAGTCCCACATAAAAGTCTTAAGGGAACTCTTCTCGATAGCTCTTGGCAGTGAGAACAGTATAATGTTAAGACCTGCATGACTATTTTACACACCTGAAACTAATGTGACATTGTGTGTCAACTATACTTGAATAAGAGAAGAAAATGTTTAGAAAATGTGAGACAAAAGATAGAAATGGGAGAAAAAAGAAAGTAAGCTTTAAATATGCACATCAATGGTAATTGTTCAAATTAGTTCAATATTTTAACTAGAAAACAAATTAAAACAAATGTCTTTTCTCTGTTTCTTCCCCTTCATTCACTCTTTTGGTTCAGGCATCATCTTAATAATGGTGCTTGGTATAATAGTTCAGTAACCTAACTTTTCCTGTCCCGTCTCTCAAATCTATGCTTTACATTTCCACCATAGTTTTTCCTCCCTTCCCGTTCCATTCCCTCTCCGTCTCTGTCTCTCTCTGATTTTATGTGATTTATTGTTTTGTTTTGCTTTGTTTTTCCAGCGCCACAGATCTGGCTTGGGAAGTACTCCCCCCACCGCGCCCAAGGGAGCCCAAGGGTCTTCTCTCCACTAAGAGACTTGCAGGCCTCTCTGCTGCACGAGGCATCAGGGAAAAGGCAGGGGCCCAGTGGGAAAAGGAGTGCCTATCTCAGGGTCCTCAGTCTCCCAAAGCCCTCCTCGTTGTTCTTATGAACGTTTCTTGAGTATCTCCCTCTAGTCGTGGCTCATCACGAGAGAGTGTGTGGGCTCTGACCTTTTGATGTTGCCACGTGTGTTCTTAAAAATTGCAGATCTGGATTGTCAAGGTGACTGTTTGAGCCCCCAGGAGCTGGCGTTCTTCGTCTGCTCATGACTGATTTTCAGCTGCGTTTTCCTTTTGTCATCTCCGTGATGAATCTTTTCCTGACATTTGACTCCTCTCATTTCAGATCTGTTCTGGGGGTCCTGCTGCCACACAGAAGGAAAGGCATCCTCATTGCTGGGCATGTGGGCAGACAGAACTCTGGGCCAGTGCCTGAGTCAGACCCAAACTCCAAGCCTTCAGCGGGTGTGGCCAGGCAGCTCTGAGCCTGCAGGGCCCACCTGGAGACCTCCTCTGCCAACAGTCTAGACAAAGTCCTGCTTTTATGAAAGCAGAAATCTGATCATTTTATCGTACAACTTTAAAACTTGGGCTAATTTCACCATTTCCCAGGTAAGCTAACTGGCATAGCATTTAAGCTCCACGCATGTACAGTCAGCCTTCAACCTATTCTTCCAGGTTCACTTCACCTACTGTTACCACCACGGATCTGGCGTCCACCATACCTCCCAGGTGGAGGGTCCTTTAATCAAACACCTGAGAGTCTGATCATCTTTTACGAGAACTCGGCTCCCACGACTGAAAGTTGTGTGATTTTTTTCACTCACCATGCAGCTACCTCTTCCTGGAAGCTGTCAAATTAAAGAGAAGTCACATTTTCTAGGTACCCAAAATTAGAGACATAAAATAAGACTTTGCTGATGGAAAGTGAAAACACTTTAACAGGATGAGTATCATTCTTTCATCTTTAAAGGTAGATATCATCTTCATTATCTAGGGGTGAATACACAAAATTCTCGAAAAGATTTAAAGTTTTGAGAAGTTTGATCACTACCTTGTTATTACGTTATAATTGTTGAAAAATCTTCCCAATACTCAATACCCAAGGTACTTCTCTTTTTAATATTACTTGCTCTTTGTGTTGCTTTTCATGAATTCTTTACACTTAACCCTGGTGCATTATTTTAACTCTAACTCCATCAATCAGTTTAATAAAATCTCTTTATTAAAAAAATAGTTTTTGAATCTATAATGCCCATAATGACCACCATTTATTTCAAAATCAGGATTTTATTATCTTGTATCTTTTCTTCTTCTAATTAGATTGATGGCTATTACAGTATAAAGTAGTCAATTAATATGCGAGTTTCCTTTTCTTATCTTTAGTTTCTCATTGATCATGATAGAAGCTTCTGAAAAAAGAGGGTTTATTTTCACAATAATAATCTCTAATAAAAATCAGCTTAGTTTGGGTATATAATTCAATTTATCAATGAATCAATCCATAATATTCATTAGATTCCTCCTATGTGAGGCACCATGGGAAATATAAAAGTGGAAACCACATAGTGCCTACCTAGTAATACTTTATAATCTAGTAGTAGAAATATGTCATATACATAAATGGTCTTGAAGTAAGCTGATATTTGAAAAGTATTATTTAGTGAATGAATGAAAGAATGCATGAGCAAATAAGTGGATTGCATATGCAGTGAATGAAAAGGAGAACAGACACTTGTATATGGATATTTTTTCATTTCTATCTGGCTTTAGAAGAAAAATATTGTATGTGGAAACTAATCTGACAATAAACTATTTGTAAAAAAAAAAAAAAGAAAAAAGAAAAAAGGAAAAAAAAAGAAAAATATTGTAATGGCAGAACAAGACTCCTAAGATGTGAACCAAATTTCTAAGATGGATTGGATATCAATTGATAAAGTTGGAGACATGAAAATAAACTTAGTTGTCAGAAATGACATGAGCAATAACATCAGAGACAAATTTTATAGTTTAAGTTTATCAGCTTAAACAAAGCAGATGATGTTGGAAAGAAGTGGGTAATAAAATTTGGAGCCATATTTTGAAGAATCTTGAATGTCAATCTAAGAACATAGGTTTTACTTTTTCCTATAGAGACTAGAGCTCCATTAAAGGTTTATGTTTAAGTGAGTAACACGATAAAAGTCTCATGTCTGTGCTTCTTTGATTGCTAGTTTCATTACTGAAAGAAGAGAGCATGGAGAACAGTGAGAGCATATACTGCTTGCTCTGGATCTGGGCTCTACCATTTATGGTGTGACTTCTCTGTGCCTCGGTTTCTTCAATTCTAAAATAAAGAAGATGGGGAGGATAGTAATGGTGATGATAATTATAGTTGTAGTAAATAAATGGATCAATTGAGGAGCAAATAAGTTAATGTATTTAAAGTATTTAGATCAATTTCCTGCTATTATTACTGTCATTATTATAAAGACAGAAGAGATGGGCAATGCTTTCTATACTTTCAAAATTGAATCTTAGAAGAGCTACTAAAAGAGAGAAAGAATAGTCAGAGACAAGTACAGGTTTAGCTACTATACTATAAGCATGGTTTATAAACTAGGGCATTAGTTGGTAACCTAGCCGATAGTTCTATGTTTCCTTCATGTGATTAAGAGGATGAGAAAAGTATAACTAAAAAGAGTGGAGAGAGAACTTAATTAACTTTTTTAGGGCTATAGAACACATTTAAAAAATCCTTACATTGGGTTTGACGATAATTTTTTGGATATAACATCAAAAGCACAGACAGCAGAAGAAAAAATAGTTTGACTTGGCCAATCTTTTGTGTGTCAGAAGCCAAAACTTTTATGTGTCAAATGACACTATTAAGAGAGTGAAAAGGCAATGCACAGAATGAAAGAAAATATTTGCAAATAATATATCTGATAAGAGATTAATATCCACAATACATAAAGAAATGCTGCTACTCAGTAACCAAAACCAACCAAACAAACAAAAAACAACCCAATTAAAAAGTAGGTTTGATAGACATTTCTCCTAAGAAGATATACAAAGGCCAATAAGCATAGGAAAAGACACTCAACATCACTAGCCATTAGGGAAATGAAAATCAAAACTACAAAAATATAACATTTTGCACCTATTAGGATGACTATTTTCAAAAGAAAGAAAAAAGAAGGAAGAAAGGAAGGAAGGAAGGGAAGGGAAGAAAAAGTGTTGGCAAGGATGTGAAGAAATTGGGACTTGTGCATTTCTGGTAGGAATGCAAAATGGTGCATCTACTATGGAAGACACTATGATGGTTCCTTAAAAACTTAAATGTAGTGTTATCATATAATCTGGCAATGCTGCTTTTAGGTAAAAGAATTGAAAACCCTAAATAATTGAAAACAGACACTCAAACAGATTAAGTGTACACCAATGTTCATTACAGCAATAGTCATAATAGCCAAAAGGTAGAAATAGTTCAAATGTTCACTGACAGATAAATGGGTGAACAAAATATGGTAAGTATATATAGTGGAATATTATTCAGCCATAAAAAGGATGAAATTCTGAAACATACTGCACCGTGAATGAACCCTAAAGATATTAGGCTGAACGAAATAAATTAGACAGAAAAGTACAAATATTGTAGGATTCTACTTATGAGGTGCTTAGAATAGTCAAATTCCTGGAGACAGTAGAATAGTGATTACTAGGTACACTGGGGAGAGGGAGTAATGAACAGTTCTTGTTTAATGGATATAGAATTTCATTTGGGATGATGAAAATGTTCTGGAAATGGACAGTAATGACAGATGTAAATGTATTTAATGCCACTGAATTGTATACTTAAGAGGGTTAATATTGTAACATTTATGTTATGTATATTTTACCACAATTTAAAATATCAGTCCACATGAGAGCCTTTCACCACTCCTATATTATATTGGCATACTAGTTTAATAGCACTGATATGAAAGTATCATGGATTATGAACAACAAAAGAGGGAGATTGAATGATCTATGATAGAATTCTCATTAAAACGTCCCCCAAAGAAGCCTTAGGATATAGGGTTCATCTTGCTAGTTCCATTATTCTTGTTTTCTTTGAGAGGAAAATATATATTAATAATGAAGAACTTACATTTGATGTGCTGAAATAGACTCTCCAAAGCTGTTTAGTTTGCTTGCCTTTAAATGCGGTATATTACCCATAAGGCAAGAGCTCTAAATCCTCTGCACAATAAACCTGAAATAATATGCATTTTAGTTTCCAGAATCTTTAACAGTCTGAAGAGGGATCTTTCACACAGCGATCTGTAAGTCCTTCTCCCTGACCCTTTTCTGTTTCCTTTCTCACATCTCCTGAACAAAATGGGCATGACCCCAGTTTGGCTCAGAAATTGCTGCTTTGTAAAGATATCCATCTGTTCCTTTCATTGTCTTCCTAGTCATATCTGACTGGGTTTGGGATGTCCAAACACATTTCTGTTATTGTCAACACTGCAGAGCCAAGAACTCTTTGGACAAGTAAACTGCACTATAAGCTTTGCCTTGTGTGTCCTCAAAAGAATTGCCCTTGCCTGGATCCAGAACTTTTATTACTAGAGAGAGTGTGGAATACTCAGCAGGAAAAAAATGTATTTTGTATTAGACCTGTTCTCAAAATTAATTTCAAATATGAATACTGAACAACAGAAAACAAAACATGACAAATGTCCAGCAAATGTGGCATTTTAAACTTGACTCTTCCTAATGGGTTGATATTTCAGAGGTTATTGTGTTTCATGAATGTTTTTAACAGAATATATAAATTATATGGAAAAGTATAATTCCTGTTTATTCTCTTATAGGGTGAAGTCATAGGGAAAATTTAAAAATGTAGCAGAAAAATTTGTTGAACTGGAGGTTCTTTGATTGTTTTAATGAATATGCATGGATATGAATTTTATTGTTTCCATTCCCAGAGATTTTCCAGTCAATCTTGAAATATAACTTGCTTCTGAGTTGCTACTTCTGAAAACAGAAATACTATAAAAGTACATTTTTTGGTAGGTCTTTTATTTTCACAAATAGAAAATCCTATAAGTTTTCTAATAAATCTTTTTAACTACAGGATAGAAAACTTGAAATAGTGCTATGATATCACTAAATTCATTCATCCAATTGTCATTCACTGAGTGTCCAGTATGTGCCTGGTGTTGTGTCAACTAGGTGATGGGAATCCAAAGGTGAGTAAGATACTTTACCTTTGAAGAATGTACTCTTTCACAGTGTAAGTAAAAAATGTGCAAATGTCATAGCTGTTTCCTCATGACTGCATCAGACTGCGGATAAAACTAAATGATATGATCATATAAATGTTATTTTTCGAAGATGTCTTGTAAACTGCCATCTTTCCAAGTTCTTGGCCTCTTGTCATTGAGGGTTGCTCCAACCTTCATGCTGAGGTCATTGCCTTAGAGCAACAATATTGAGGAGCAGCATACTCACAGGATGCTATTTGCTTTGCTCACTGTGCTTTACACAATCATGCCTGTACTCTTTCCTCTGTAAGCAAGCTGTCTCTACACCATCTGGGACTCGAACAACCACAAGGTTTCTTTTCCTTTCCATAACCAAAGAATATTTTAAAATGTCCATACTGAAAATGTATGGCTCATTTCCATGGCTCAGTTGGTTAAACATCCAGCTCTTGATTTTGGCTCATGCCGTAATATCACAGTTTGTGGGTTCAAGTCCCATGACAGGCTCTGTGCTGACAATGCAGAACCTGCTTGGGATTCTCTCTGTCTCTCTCTCTCTCCCCCTCTCTCTGCCTCTCCCCCACCCATCTAAAATAAATAAAGCTTAAAAAAAAGAAATTACTTAAACTATGGCCATATGTAAAACAAAAGAAAGCTGATTGTATGCTTTGTTTCATCTGTATTTATTTTTGTCTGATTTTCTTTTATTCAAGATGTCATACATTTCCTGAATGACACACTTCATGATTATACTAAAGAACCGCTGTGTATAAAATATACAAGTTTCCCCCACTATCTGAAAGTTCACTTTATACCACTTTGCTTTTAAGAAAGTCCTACATTGACACCTGTTTTTGCCAACAGACTCTGAAGAGCATTTTAGCTTTTATGAAATGATAATTGCTTCTTTGATTTATGCTATTTCAGCTTACAAAAGTTTTCACAGGAATGCTCTACTTTCAGATAGCAGGGGAAACCTGTCTTGGAAAAATCAATATTGCCTAATAAAGATAGAGTTATTGAACATTGGAACATTAGCTAGAGTCTTGTCTGCAATTTAAAATCCCAAAGTGTAAATTTCTCTCATATAAACTAGAAAAAATCTTTGTGTGTTCAAATATGTCATCACTCTCCTGAGGCAATCATGCCAAGCTCTCAGAACGCCAGCTGTATTAACCTAAGATGTGAACAATGAATTTGAATAAATAGGGAAGCTCTGAAGATAATTCAAGGTAGTCCATCTTTGTTCTGAACGAGCAGAAAATTCTAATATAATGAGCATTAGCCAATTTTAAGGTTAACTAAAAGTTTTTTAATAACTTTTAGCAATTACATCTTAAAATTATCTTAGATTTACATTTTAGACTCTTTTCAAAAAGTTAAATTGAAAACAAATATACTCTTCTAATAACTAAATCTAAAGTAAAGTAAAATACCCATATACCAGGTAGCCAATGTTTTGGTTATAACTGCCCTATTAAAATTGATAGAACAACAGATTATTTTTAAGTCCTTTTCTATAGTTCTCTTTCTTTCCTTTGTTTCTAAAACAATGAACTGATTACTTTTATAATAAGGCAAAAATATAGCCAAAAAATGATAAAAGCAATAAGGTACCATTAACTTTGGATATGGGAAGAAGACAAAGAGATTAGATGCATCCCAAAAGCTTCATTGCCTAACAGGATCCTCTTGCAGTGCTTTCTCTCTGTTTCAGTCAAGGGTGTCATTATCCAGTCTTAAAATCCAGAAACCTGATGATCCTGTTTGACATCTCTCTCCCACATCTCTCATTACTGTATAGAGCATATCCATATTTTCACAAGATCCTACCAATCTTAGATCATAAACATTTCTTAAACCTATTCAGTTTTCCATCACTGCTTCTAACCTTAGCTCAAACTACCACTGTTTCTCATCAGAAGCATTTATTTTAATAGCATCCTAACTCTGGTCTTCTCCAGTTTCTCCTGCACTTTAGAACCAGAGCGATTTGCATGTTAAGATGCAAAATTAATCATGCTTTTTGTTATCTTTTGAAATATTCTTCAGATAAATACCAAAACCTTCAACATGACCTTCATGGCTCAATGTGGTCTGGTCCTACCTCATCTCCCACCAAGAGCCCCTTCTCATTCTTTGTGTTCTAGACACAGGACCTTATGTTAATTTCTGGAACAAGCATGTTTCTATAGTGAACCTATATCTAGCACAGCACATGACATAGGGTAGAAGGCAATAAATACCTTGATAAATGTACAGGGTGAATTAATGAATGCATGGATGAATGAAGTATAATGTTGCAGGATAATGTCATACTGAGCAGATACATATTACTAGAACTTCTACTCTGTCATGCATAATACATATTTTAACTTGTTTTCTTCACAAATAAGCCACTGTCAACACCATATGTAAAGAACACAGGTTACAACTCAAAGCAATAGATTTTTCTTTGATTTCCATGACAAGAGATACCCATCTGCACTATGACTGGGAATACAAAGGCTACTTTATTTATCATATGCATTAATTAAAATATCATTAATTCATACTTCTAACTCGCAGAAAATATCTTTTATGAAGATGTTAAATAATAAATTCATACACATAGAAAAACTCACATTTTGACTGAGAAAGGCACAGATGCTTTTCAGAGTAAAAATAACTTCAACAGTAATTTCTTTGAAAG
Source organism: Proteles cristata cristata (assembly GCA_017311185.1). NCBI lineage: Eukaryota > Metazoa > Chordata > Mammalia > Carnivora > Hyaenidae > Proteles > Proteles cristata. The sequence goes on along the minus strand of JAESUZ010003762.1, from coordinate 1,369,392 downwards.
AATTCAATTTTAAAATAAATGTGTGGGTCAGGCTGTTTTCTGAATGGGATTGTTGAATTGATTCTGAACTGTGAGTTGTAATCTAATCGGGTCAATCTAACCTATGAGCCAGTGGATAGAAGCTAAATTGTGTGGAGGAGGGAAAATTAGGAAAAGATTAATATTTACTATGAAGTACACAATATAATGAGGTTTAATAGATGTCTGTCTCTTAATCCTTACAGCAACTTGGAGTGTTATCTGCCATTATCTCCAGTTTACTGCTAGGAAACATAACCTGGGAGATTATGCAGATATTAAGGGGCAGATGTAGTACTTGTCTGACTCCAAAGGCATCTCTCGATTTCCTCTGATTAACTGCAGAGCTCCCCTTCTAGTATTCCTCCTCAGTGACCACCATGGATCCTTTTTACCTTCTGGGATTATTTTCCTGTATAAATTTCCAAGTTACTGAACTCCTGTGACTCCAACAGTTACTATTGTTACTCCAAGTTACCCCTAACTCTAGTTATCAAATTTGTTTTAGTGCTATCTTGATGGCTTCATTATCTTAATTTGTACTGTGGATTCACTGAAGATTAAGCATTGAATTAAAGCCCCTTTTCCCTTTCGAAGTTTACTGTCATTTATCTGGATTGAAAATGTTGAAATTTGAGGATCCTGGTTTCATCGAATCCGTTTGTTGCAAAAATATTCCTGTACATCTTCAGTGACCATTTAATTATATGTTTAACATAACCTCTCTCTAAAGACTGAATGTTAAAGTCTCATTTCTGGGCTACTCACCAAGTTTCCTGCATGCTAATTTGAGCTTTCACAATGAATTATAAATTCTAAAGGAAATTATTTCAAAACCAAAAGGTTACAATAACAAATATTTGGACAAAGAATTAAACATTCTGATGTCTTCTATACAGTGTAGATCATTAGACTCACAGATTTTGGTTTAATGTTATAAAAATCAAAGTCAATCATAGAGATGATTGGCTGGATTTTTAATTTTCATATGAATTGTCTCTAATATCTAAAGCAGCCCTGTTTGAATTAACCAATTAAGATGTAGGCTCCGGTTTTATAAGCATTTCAACTGCCAGCTGTCTTTCTTTCAATCTTTTCTGCAAAAGAGACCCCAAAAAAGTACTTGTTTTTCCATGAAGGTTTTAGTCCAAAAAGTGCCTATTATGATTTTGAAAAAAAAAAAAAATGGCACATGTCATCATTGAAAACAAAAAAACTCCCAAATCATCAACTTTTATTGAACATTAATTCTGTGTCAGTTAAAAGAAAGGTGATAAAATAGATTTTATTTAATCATGGAACCATACTACATTACTATAAAACATTGTTAAAAACAAATTCAAATTTAGATTAAAAGAGGCTTATCAGAAGATAGACTATTGCAACAGGGAGAAACTTCAAATCTCAGAAATTTTCAAGCATCTCAAAATCAGACAGAAAAAAAAGTCTTTTTTTTTTTTTTCTGGAGAGGTGTTATGTGTTGAATTGTGTCTCCCAGAAAGATATTTTGAAGTCCTGAATCCCAATACCTCTGAATGGGACTTGATTTGGAAATAATCACTGCACATAGTTAAGATAAAGCCATACGAGAGTAGGGTGGGCCCTTAATCCAATATGACTATAGGATCTGTGTGAAGATATGATGAAAGAATACCAAAGAGCTGGGTACTGGAGTGATGAAGCTGTAAACCAAGGAACTTCAATGATTAAAAGCCACCATCACAAGCTAGGAAGAGGCAACAATGATTTTCCCTAGCATCTCAGAGGGAACATGGCAGACACCTTGAAGACCTGTCCACTTCCAGCCCTCCACAACTGTGAAAGAATGAAGTTCTATTGTTTTAAGCCACTCAGTTGATGGTAATTTGTTACAGCAGACAATACAAGGGGAAGGTAAAGATTAGCAGAAACTTTAAAGAGGAAGTTGGGCAAGCAAGGAGAAATGACCAATAGGGTCCGATGGGAAAGGTGCCTTGCTGTGGTCAGCTGATTGTCAGAATAAATTGATACAGGGGGCTTGTCCTGCTTTTTAGTGCTTGCTCAGGCTCGGACATAATTAGAACTCACAGAAAGGAAAGAAGCCTCGATAAAGTTTAATCAAGGCAAAGTAGATGTAAGGAAAGGACAATTGTGGGGACGCCTAAGTGGCACAGTTGGTTAAGTGTCGGACTTCACTTCAGGTCATGATCTCGGGGTTCACAGGTTCGAGCCCCACATTGGATTCTCTGCTGTCAACAGAGTCTGCATCAGATCCTCTGTCCCCCTCTGTCTCTGCTCCTCCCATTCTTGTGCTCCCTGTCTCTCTGTCTTACTCAAAAATCAATAAATAAACTTAAAAAGAAAGAAAAGGGCAGTTGTGAATACTTGATCAGTATGAAATTAATTTTATTTGAATTTCAATGGAAAAATAATGAAGTGAAAATGAAGAGATTAAGGAGATTCAGATGTTTGTCTACAGTAAAACACTTCAATTTCCAAATATTTCTTTAATATAAAGACTTAGTGCGAGGTCAGAGTTCATGGGTGTTTTTCTTGTTTGAGTTTTAAACAGTATCTTTTGACATGATGCTAGGAAGAGATGGAATTTAGCACATCTATCAGCGCTTTCGCCCCCTCCCTCGAATTCATCCTATTTGTTAGGTGTCTTTATAGTTTTATAATGCCATACTTTATAACCTGTACATAATTGCCATAATTTTCCATCGGTCCATTGATCACAGGGTTGCAGATCACCAGTTTTGTATCTTCACATGGCAGAAAAGGAAGGAGCAAGAGAACGCTGGTGTCCCTTTTATAAGGCACTGATTCCCATTCAAGAGGGCTCTATCCTTATGACCTAAGCACCTCCCAAAGGCCCTGCCTTCAAATACTATTACATTGGGTACTAAGATGTCAACATATGGATTTGTGGGGGACGCAAACATTCAGACCATAGCAATATATGGAGAGAAAGGGCAAGAGAGAGAGTGTGTTTTAATTTCTTTGAGAGAATACAGACAATTATTTGTCATGCAACTGTCTATGTCTCTTTGTTGATTATTTTTGTAATGTATGTCTAACACTTATTTACCATTTCCTGTTTGCAGACACATTTCTAAGCTCTTTTTGCTCATCATCTCATTTGATATAACTGCTTCATTTGCTTTGCATATGCTATTCTACTTCTTTTTTTCAACATTTCTTTTTGGTTTTTAAGTTGAGTTTGAAGCAATGGGATGAGTTATTTTATTGGCAATTTTAAGTACTTCAACCATGAAAGAATTGTGGGGTAAGCTGAATCTTTGTCAAAAGATTCTAAGGGCACCTGGGTTGTTCAGTTGGTGGAGTGTTGGACTTTGGCTCAGGTCATGATCTTGGAGTTCATGGGTTTGAGTTCTATGTCGGGCTTTGTGCTCACAGCATAGAGCCTGAAAAAGTTTGGAATTACTACCTTATGCTGTAATGAAAATTAGAAAGAAAAAAAGAGAGGTAAATTAATTATTCCAATTCTTTCTTCCAAGATGATTCTTGAGTCTCTCTCTAAGCTTTAACTTTCATTAATCTTAACAAACCACTAGGTTACTTGAGCAGGTTAGAACAATGTGCAGTTTCAGCATAAAGAAGAGATGCCACATGCCACCTTTAATTCTGAAAACAAAAGTGGTAAAATGACTAAAAGCAATAAAAATAATGAAAGGAATTCTAATTTTTAAAAAATTAGCACTTTTTTTCTTCAGAATGTTGAAAAAAATACACTCAGGTTTTCTATGTTCTCCAACATGCCATAATTGCTAGCAACAATAATAATAATACATAAAAACAGTATATGTAAAGCATCTTTGAAATGAAAATCATAAGGGCGCCTGGGTGGCTCAGTCATTTAAGCGTCCGACTTCCACTCAGGTCATAATCTCATGGTTTGTGGGTTTGAGCCCCCCGTCAGGCTCTGTGCTGACAGCTAGCTCAGAGCCTGGAGCATGCTTCTGATTCTGTGTCTCCCTTACTCTCTGACCCTCCCCTCCTCATGCTGTCTGTCTCACTCAAATAAAAAAAAAAAAAAAAAGTAAAACATGAAATGAAAATCATATTATATGATTCAGTTTTTATTAACAAAACTAGGAATTGTTAAATACAGTGTATATAGTATCAACTAAAACAAAAGATATTTAGTAAAGAAATAACTGAGTTCTTAGTTGAAAGCACCCTAAAATAACAATAAACAGGGATTTTTATATTAAAATGAATGGGGTTTCCAATTTAATAAGACTAGTATTATTACAGTTAAATTGACTTAGGTGAAGAAAAGTTGCCTGAGTTCAAATTTTAAGCATTACTAATCCACGCAATTCAATAAAGAGACAAAATTGCAACTGAGGCAAAGGAGAAAAAAATTAGCACTCTACTGAGTCCTGTTTATTAGTATGACTAATAGGTCAGAATTCATTGCAGTTCTAAAAAGCATTCTGGAAAATATTTGATTGGTTATCCGAAAGAAATTCCTTAAATATCTAGTTATTTTGGAAAAGCATCTAAACTATATTTCTAGTAGATAAGACATACCTTATAATGGTTGCTTTGTTACTGGACTTGCTTTTTTTTTTAAATTTTTTTCTAATGTTTTATTTATTTCTAGGAGAGAGAGAGAGACAGCATGAGCAGGGGAGGGTCAGAGAGAGAGGGACTCCCAGACTGAAACAGGCTCCAGGCTCTGAGCTGGCAGTCAGCACAGAGCCCGACGCGGGGCTCGAACCCATGAACCACGAGATCATGACCTAAGTGAAAGTCCGACGCTTAACCGACTAAGCCACCCAGGCGCCCCTGGAGTTGCTTTTAAAAGGTGTATTGGGCCATTTTACTGTTAAACTATATGTGTGTATATACTTTATTCCTGTGTGAATTCTTCTCCAGGGAAAGCCTTTACCTTAAAGCATTCTGATATATTTCCAAGGCTCTTGTTCTCAGGCAGAAACAAAGATGAGGTCAGTAAGGGAACCTCAACCCATTTAGCATCCGGGTCTTTGTCAGCTATCACCAACAGCAGGGTTTATGACAAATGAGGAGCCAGGCTTCCAGCTGAATTTCAGTGTAGTTATTTTTGTTTTAATGTATGTGTGAATCAATTAATCCTGTCATAGAAGGGCATCGTAAACTGTGTGCCAGAGTTAATGAGTCAGCCATTATCACATCATTACACCAGCTGGCATAATGTAGCATGTGTTGTTTGTCATAATATACACTGCCATGCTTAACAACCATTAATTGTTTACACGAGCAGTCATATTTTTCTTCAAAGAACCTTCAGCGACTGGTTAATATTTTGAAGGCTTTTTAAGTGAATAACTATTACAAGGCAAAGATATCCTCACTAAGCTAGCCCACAGTGTAAGGAACTGAAGCAAGGAAAGACATTTGGAAGTCAGGGAAAGTCTTAAGGATCTTTCAAATAAAATCTCAATGCTGCAGCATTAAGTAAATCCTAAGCCTGACTTGCACAACGGATTCAACTACCACTAGACATGACCACCTCAATGAAAAGAAAGACATTGGCCTAAAAGTAAGTTGGTGAGGTGGAATTTCTTATTCTTATGCATTGAGAAGATCAATGAGGCCTGTACGCAGGATTTATGTCTCACCAGGACTTTCTGTAAGAAGGTAGAATTGGGGGTTTATAATTTTGTTTAATCATTAGGAAAACTTGCCTGTATGGTTTTCTTGGCTGATGAAAAGCAGTATGTGGCCATCACAGTCCAAAGTTATAGTTTACCAGCTTTTTGTGGATTTGTTTTTGGTGACTCCTGCACAGTTTCATTGGCCATATGTCTTTCTCTAGCCAGATACAGATACCATGAAAAAAGGTGAAGTTTCTAAGAATCAGAAGCAGAAATCACAATAACCTTTATCCACTTTAACATAAAGCTTATCTTCTCAGTGAAGATTTGATCATAAGTTAAAAATGTCTAAGTAAGCCAAAGAGTTTTAATAAAAACACAAATTTAGTAAAACTATGAATGATTTTACAAGCAAGTAAGAAAGTAAACTGAATACGAGGGATTAGACTGAATGCAAATAATGGGGAAAATATCCAATAATGTAATTGAAATTTGCAAATTGCAAATTTTGCTAAGTGTATACACTACAAACTACTACAATTTCTGCTAGAATTATATTCCAGGTGTTTTTTTTTTTTTTCTTTTTAGTGGCTGGTTTATAACAGTAAAATTGACCACAGAGACTTTCTCTGTTTGGGAAGAATTATTCCGGTCTTTAGAAAATTTCACTTTTCAGGTAATTTGTTCTTAGAAACAAAGCATTTTGAAGCTTTTTTCCTGTCCTTTATAACTGCTATTATATTTAAACTTCACCTATAAATATTCTTCAGTGACACAACAGAAGTACTTAAAATGAACAAAGAAAAGCCAAAATACAATTATCTATGATTTTACTTGGTTGGAAAAGTTTTTCTCAAACTTGAAGGTACAGAAGAATTACCTATGATGATTATGAAATATGTAGCTTCCCAAAGATTCTGATTCAGTTGGTATCAATTGTGCATAAACTGGGACCAATAATGTACATTTTAATAGTTCCTTACATGAATATGAAAGAATCACAGACATATGTTTTCTATGGTATAAAGGAATAATATAATAATAAATGTAGGAATATGATAAAATAAAGGAAAATTACGACTTTGAACCAACTGATACAATAGAACTTCCAAAATATTTTACATTGCATACAAAAAGAGAACATAATATTCTGAACTACTAAAAATATGTCAAAATACTCTCCATGTTTTTAAAATCTGTTTCAATATTGGAATTTTCTTGCACCAGTGTAAGAAAAATATAAAAGATAAAAAGTATGAGTAATTCCTTTCCATAATTTGATGCTCTATAATTTGATAAAATTTGAATTTTCATGGAGCCAAATTCTCTCTACAACATCTATACCTTCAAAAAGCAAGACGGCGAATCACATTCAAAATAAGTCTTTGCTCTCCAATTTATTCTCCAAAAACATCCCAGTGATATACTTGTTATTAGAGATCTTCCAGGATCCACAGAACATATTGACAATATACAGACTGAACCAAGTGAAACAAATCTGTTTTTGATCCACACACAAAAAATTGTGATTTCATTTAGTTTAACCTAATATCAGTAGTAGAAAATACCTAACCCTACATATTGAATCCTGAACTAAGATTGTTGACATTGGAGGCCACACTAATATTTCAAACAGGATAGGCCATGAAGCAAGATTAACGAAAGCAAATTAGTCCTTCTACTACTCAAGATATGTCTCATGCCTTGGGTAAAATAGAAATGGAAATGTGAGTACTCCTTAGAAATGAAGCAAAAAAGCTGTAAGACTTTTCTTTCCTTTCTTTCCATATCCTGGTCCTTTACCTGGAATATTCTTCCAAGTGATTGGTTCCAGGTTTCAGATTAAATGTCAGCTCTTCAGGGACCTGTCTTAGCCACCAATTTAAAACAAGTCCTCCCCAATTCTTTCTCTTTCACAGCACCTATTTATTTTCCCTCACACCACACATCACAGTTTATGATTGTATATTTGTGTCTTTGCTCAGATCACATTCTATCTGTTTACATCCTATTCTAAGTTCAAGAAGAACAAGAAACTTCTCTGTAGGTGCACAGAATAAAAAAATTGTTGCATGAATTAGTCAGCTAAATCAACTTGTTTTCCATTAATATACAAGCATCCAAATCTGTTTTTCTTTCCATTTAAAGTACTAGGAATATCCCAACAAACCTAATTTTACAAAATAAACATCATAGAAAGGTAATCTCATTTTCAAAAGTAACTTCAAATAATTAAATTGCATTTAACTAATGAAGAATGTGAAAAGGAAAATCAATTTTAAAACTATTAACATCATACACTATATAAGTATTCTGGTTGTCAGTGTATTTTGACATGTTCTACAAGTGAAATATTTTACCATCAAAACTCAAAGACCTATTTTAACTTTGAGGAGGTTTAAAGCAGATTTTAGAGAATAGAAGTTATTGTATTTAACCAAGTAGAAAGGTAAATTTATTGCTTGAGATGGAAAAAAAGTAAAATTTATTGCTTATATAATTATCAAGTGGCTAGTGGGTGCTGACTGAATACTCGCTTCCTATGGGATACTTCTCTAGGAACACCATGTAATATGGCTACATACACAATGCTGGAGCACATGTCAGCCATGAGATTGTTTGTCATATAGCTGCCCTTCTAAAAGTTAGACAACTCAATATGATGTACAGATAAAAATAAAAACACCTAAAAGAATGAGAAAAGGTAAGATAGAGGAAGGGAGAGAAGGAAGGAAGAAAGCAAGCAAGGAAGGAAGGAAAGAGGGAAGGAAGGAAGACTCTAGAAATAATATTAATACAGTCAGAAAAATATATTTGCAAGTAGGTAATGTCATTTATAATTTATTGAGAATTATTAAACTAAGAATTCAATATTCAATGAGTTCAACAAAAAGGAATAATAATTTCAGTGAATCTAATATTTTGTTTCTCTGTTTAGCCACGTGGATTTTTAAAAAGCCATTCTAGTAATTGTTGCTGACCAATTTTAATCATGGTATAGTTAAGTAATAACTGTAATTCTTCCAACTTGTTTGTGAAATGTTCATGAAAATATTTTTAGTGGAATTTGTTTATTATTTGGATTTATTATTTGAAATCTCCAATATAATATATTGGAATTATCAGAAAATTATTACTCTTTCAGAGGAATAGTGAAGAGTTGATCTGAGTCAGATGAAATTCAATTTCATGGACATGATAATTTTCAAAAATCTCAACTTCAAAGTGATGAAAGTGGCTTGTAGGGTCCTGACCAACAATCTTACTGCTTCTCTATGAATATCACATGTATCAACACACTCAACTATCCGATTTGTATAAATACCTAATTTTGTTAACAGTTTATTCATTGGCCCAAATAATAAAGATGTGGAAAATAAGATAAGAAGAGAAGAAGAACTAAGAAGAACCCTGTGATCTGATGTGTCTGGTAATCACCCATCTGACTGTGGTTAGGTCACCATAATCCAGCACATGGCGTTTTGTCTCATTCTTTGCAAACTTTGAAATAATAACACACTGAATTCCTATCAGACTGATAAAATTACTCTTTCTTAATTTTAAACTATGAATAATTCAATGCCTAGGGAACAAATTAAGCTCTGTCTTTTTTTTGGTAAAAGTGTAAAAACATTTTATCACTCATTCCAGATCATAAAAATCACAGGTCACAACTTTGCCTGTGATTTCAAATTGTCTCAAAATTGCCATAGAACTCCTTAAACATCTGATGAATGGAGTGTTTCTAATTTCTAATGATCAGAGCTGCACAATATATCATTCAGGTAAATAAATTTGTTTTCAAAACTATTTCCAGCTAAAGTTCCTAGGTCAAGCCTGCTAATTGCCAAGTTTTGACTTTGATTATAAGGATACTATATCTCAGTAAGTGTCAAATTGAAGTCATCATCAACACTGAAGTCAGCTCCAACAAGCATTCTCTTCCCTCAGATCTGTACACCCTGCCTGGAATGCTTTTTCCTAAATAGCCAGGGCTCCATCCACACCTCTTCAAGTCTCTCTGATCAGATGCTGCCTTTCCTGATCACAATAATTAAAATTGCAAATGACCCCACTCCCCATTACCTGCATAGTTTTTCCCAATGGCAATTCTCATCCGCTGACTTTAAATAATATATCTTGTTTATTATTGATCTCTTCCACTGAAATCTAACTGCATGTAAGCAGAGATTTTTGTCTTGGTTCACTGCTGATTTCCTAGTGTCTAGTAGATGTACGATTAAGATTTGTCAAGTATAGAAATGAATGAATGGATGGATGAAATATAAATGAATAAATACAAGCAGCCAGTAAAAAAATTATATCCTTTGATGACAAAATATAAATATCTATGAAAGATGTATATCATAAATGATTTTGTGTTATGTTAGGGGGCAAAAAGCAACAAGACAAAAATATTTGGGGAAGAATGGTCAACACAAGTTTTTATAGAAAGAAAAAGTCTGAAAGTTATAAATGACTGCAGGCAAATTTAAATGCAAATAAAAGCCAGAGGTAATTTACATTTGTTAGTCATTATTCCAAATTAATCAGACCTGTGTTAGAGATTCTTAAGTATGAAAAAGATCTAAATACTAAATACCAATAACCCACTTAATTAAGAAGTGTTATTAAACTTTAGTATTCATGAATTAAAATTAGTGTTATTACAATTTACTAAACCTTTAGTATTCTGCTAAAAAGTCTGGCCAACACACAATATTTGTCAATATCACAAAGCTCATACTATGTATACACACACAGATAGTTGGAGTCCCCACAATTTCCATGGAGAATTCTTTGACTTTGTTTTTTTTTCTTGAGAGAGAGCTTATAAGTGCACATGAGAGAGAAAGAGAGAGATTGAGAGAGAGGGAGGGAGGGGCAGAGAAAGAGGGAGTGAGAGAATCCCAAGCAGGCTCTGTGCTGTCAGTGCAGAGCCCAATGCAGGGCTCTGCATCCCACGACTGTGAGATGATGACCTGAGCTGAAATCAAGAGTCAGATGCCCAACCAACTGAGCCACCCAGGTGCCCCTCTTTGACTTTTTTTTTAATGCATGATAGTGTTATTCTTGCTGTTCAACTATAATTTCTATTATTTTAAGCTTTATCGTTATCAACTTAGTATAATGTGCACAACTGCTAAGGCATATTTTTCATAGAGAGTATTTTTTGCCCTTATAGGTTCTTTTTCCCTTAATGGTCCCTTAAAAGATTTGTTTTAAAAATATGCACCAGTATTCATCAAAAAACACCCTTAAGAAAATGAAAAGGCAGCCCAGGGGAGAGAAAGAGAAGCTATTCTTAACATATACATCCAACTAAGGACCCATATCCAGAATATATTAAAATTCCCATAAATAAATAATAAAAATAGGCAACTCAATAGAAAACTGGTCAAAACACTCGTACAGACATTATAAAAGGGATATCTTCAAACCCTGCACCTCCTCTGCTCACACTCTCTGTCTCTCTCAAAATAAGTAAATAAACTTAAAAAATAAATAAAACACATAAAACCAATCTATGCTGTTAGAAGTCAGGATAATACTTAACTTGGGGTGACATAATTTAAGTAATCATAGAGGACACAAAAAGGAGACCCTGGATGTAGATAATTTTGTTTCTTTATTTGTTTCTGGTTACTTATTAGTGTTTACTTTGTGGAAATTCATCAAACTCTGTGCTTACATGCACCTACCTCCATTAAACTGTGCTTCAATAAAGTCCTAAAATCTCAATAAACAGAGTAGATATATACACCCTCCACCAATATGTATGTCCAGTGACACTTAACAGTTAACACTGAATGTCTTTTTCTACCCACTGAAAAATGCAGTAGGTAGGTCTTTACCTGCATGGTAAAAGAGCCACTTGTCAAGACTACAAATGAAAAGGTTAAATGAACTCCAGGGCCCACCTCATGGGTGAGCAGCCAGTGCATTAACACCATTAACACAGGCTTCTGTGCTTAGAAGGGCCCTGAGCTTGGGTTAGTGCTCTGCTATCACCATCTTGAATGATTTTTTAACAAGGAGCCTGCACTTTCATTTTGCAATGGGCCCTATAAATTATGCAACTGCCCTGAGTAACTCACCTCTTTTAAGTATCTTAGGTGGTCTCCATATTTAATAATTAAGAAGAAATAAACTTACATTTTGATAGGAGAGAGCTTGTTTGGAAATTAGAAAGACCTAGGGGCAAATGGGTGGCTCTGTTGGTTGAGTCTGACTCCAACTCGGGTTGTGGTCCATGAGTTCGAGCCCTGCCTCAGGCTCTGTGCTGACAGCTCACAGCCTGGAGCCTGCTTCAGATTCTGTGTCTGTCTCTCTCTTCCTCTCCACTGCTCATGCTCTGTCTCTCTGTCTCTGTCTCTGTCTCTCACTCTCAAACATAAATAAATGTTAAAACATTTTTAATAAAGAAAGAAGAAAGACCTACCCGATTAGTAAAATAGTACCTTACAGCTGGACAGTCAAAGAAATGCTCAAGAAAAGAATTAATAACAGAAACATATTACTTACTTACTGGGATAAGTAATGTCAACTTTGAGATAGAAGGGAATAATTATTAGGTAGTTCATGTGGACAGATAGGCAAGCAAACCAAACAATATGGCATATCCATCCTACCTAACTATTTGATATGTACAGTTCTATTCTATGTTTCAACAACTTCCCATCAATTTATCTTAGCATCTCAAAAAAACATTTTTACAGAAAATGTTCCCTTAGGAATATAGAAAATGCAGGTTAAGGGTGTGAATTAGTTCAAAGGCAAGAGATTCACCCATTTATCCATCCATCCTTCTAATCATCTGTTCATTCTTTCACCTGTCTTATCCCACTGGCAACGAAAAGGCTATAAATATAAATCAACTTGGAGTCCATCTGAAAGGAAATACAGTGTATTTATAAGTCAATGGTAGACATGCTATAAAATATGTTCTAAGAGATATATTCATTATTCAGGAAGTTTGGAGGAAATACAGACACTTTGGGCTAGGCACAATCAGACATGCTTTCATAGAAAAGAGTCCTTATATTGGTTTTTGAAAGCCAGATAGAACTTGAATGTGCACAGCAGTTTGGAAAATACGTTTTTCTTGTTTGTCTTTTGTTCTTTCTTCAATATATAACTCAAATATCATTTGTTTTAGAAAATATTGCCTCACTCTTTTCTACCCACTATCATAGACTAAGTACCAAATTTAAGTATAAAATAGGACAATTTTTTTAATATTTTTATTTATTTCTAGGAAAGAGAGAGAGAGAGAGCAGGGGAAGGTCAGAGAGAGAGGGAGATACAGACTCTGAACTAGGCTCCAGGCTCCGAGCTGGCAGTCAGCACAGAGCCCGACGCGGGGCTCGAACCCACGAACCACGAGATCATGACCCAAGTGAAAGTCGGATGCTTAACCGACTAAGCCACCCAGGGGCCCCTAAAATAGGACAATTTTAAGGACAAAAAAATAAAAAACCTATAACTGCACATTACAGATCCAATAATGTAATATACATAAAAAGAATTTGGTAAAAGTAAAAATTCAGTAAATGTCATTTACTGAACCAAGACCTTCCTCCAAATTCTTTGGAGAGTGGTTCAGAGCACAGGCTAGAATTTCAGTTCTGCCTGAGTTTGAATTCCAGTTTCAGCTCTTACTAGCTGTGAAACCTAGGTATGTTTCTTAACCTCCTCTTTCTTCTTAAATTTGAGGGAAAATATTATATTTAATTCATCATTATGTTTCACTACTTTCTCCAGTCCCACCATCCTTGACCCTTATAGACTTTCTGGAACAAAATAGCTAGAGTGATCCTATTAAAACGGTGTTTATTGGCTGTCATTATGAATCATACCATCCCAAAACCTAATGACTTAAAACAATAATTTTAATGTTTTAATGTTTAATGACATAAACAACGATTTATTATTTCTCATGATTCTGTGGGTTGGCTGGGCTGTTCCTCTGATGGTTTCATCTGGGCTTACTCATGCGGCTGCATTCAGCTGGAGGCTATATTAAGCTGGAAGATTCCAAGATAGCCTCATTCACAAGTTTGGCAGTTGGTGTGGCTATTGGCTGGAGAAACTCGGTCCTCTATATAGGCTTCACCCTCCAGTAGCCTAAACCAGCAAGACCACACTTTTTGATGAAAGGAGATGCAAAATAAAGCAGCCATGCTTTTCAAACTGCCACAGTCCACCCTTTGGATTTAATTACAAGTATCTCCATTTCTAGCAGTGCCTGGGTGGCTCAGTCAGTTAAGCATGATTTTGGCTCAGGTCATGCTGAATTAGGATTCTGTCTCTCCCTCTCCCCTAAATATATATTATATATATATATATTATTTAAGTATAAAATAGGACATATATTTATATGGACATATAGGACATATTATTTATATATAATATATATATTTATATATATATATATAAACTTAAGAAGCTTTAAAAATTAAAAAGAAAAAAAAACTGACACACATATATCTCCATTCCTCACACATGCAAAATATTATTCATCCCTCTCTTCCACCTCATCTCAATACAGCTTCGGGCTCAAATCCCTGTCTCACAATCTGCATCTGGTCCAAATATAGACATAACTCCTTAGCTGCATAACCTTTCACCCACAGACCTCTTTACTAAAAAGACATGTTATTCAAACCATTAAGATCTGTTCCCTGTACACCCAACATATGATAATGAGCTGGAGACAAAAGAACTGCATTAGATGCTCCTCTTCATTGAGGAGTATATGTAACAGAAAGCATACAACAGTCCTCATTTGTAGCAATGCTGAAATGTGGCTGAGCACACACTGCTAGTCCCTAAAGGGAACTAATAAATCCAAGATGGCCTCTATGATGCCTTGGTTCTCCTTCATGTGGCTTTTCATCCTCCAAAGCTCTAGACTGGTTTCACCACAAGGTGATATCAAGATACCACCCAAAGTGAGCAAAACTAAAAGAAACCTCTTGAAATTACCCTTTGAAATAAAATAATGTCATTCGCCAAATCCTATTGGTCAAGTAACTCGTGTAGCCAGCCCAGATGCTAATTGTGAGGAAAGGGACTTGTGTTGAGTTGATTATTAGCAATTTTCTCTCAGATCCAAACTCACCCTTCTATATTCCATTTCATCATGATGGAGTTGGAACAGAGCAGATGAAGATTCTAGATTTGGTCAATAGGAGAGAGAAGTTTCTAGAGGGAGGCTGTGAACCCAGATGATGAAGGGCTTAGTTTCTCCCTGTTTCGTTCCTTTCTGTTTGTGGTTCATATAAGTATCACCCCACCCCACTTCTTCATCCCCAGGGACAGCTCCTTCCTATGCAAGAATCTAATCTAGCTAGCAGTTTTCTGACACTTGGAGTATCAGACTTATCAGGAATCCTCAGCAAAAGTGGGCCAGCATTCTCTCCTCCAAGGTCTGAATTTTTTCAACTCCATGGTATACCTCCTGTAACTTTGGAGTAAGTTGAAATATTCCAACTCCTTCCCTTTCTACCAGCCCTAGATGCAGCAGCTGCTTTCTCCCTCAGTGATAATTTAGAATTCTTTTTCACCCTTCCAGTGACCTCGCTGATCCTTTAATACTTATTTTTAAACATTTATTTATATACAATTCCATCTGTTGCTGGGGGAGCTAGGATATATTGTGGCCACGTTTATCAATCTATCACAAATGGTGAGACAAATCATGACATTCTGTCACCCAGCTCTTTAAAACCTTTCCATCTCATTCCAGTAGCTTTCCATCTCATGCAGAACAGACTCTTAAGTCCTCTCAATGGCCACAATGCCTTATTTGCTATCCTTAGAACATGCTAGTTTTATTTCTGTCTCAGAGATTTTATGTTTTGTCTTCCATCTCACTGGAAGATTCTTCCCCCAGATGTCTGTGGAATGCACTTTCTATCTCCTCAGGTCTTTGATCAAATGTTACTGTCTCATTATGGCCTTCTTTAAATGTCTTATTTAAAATTGAACCAAAATCAAATTGGCACTGCCTATCCTCTTCTTTTCTTTTTTCCATACCATTTATAACTATTTAGTATACTTTACAATCTATTTATTGCCTATGTCTACTTCTCCCAAATTCTAAGTTCCAGGAGGGGAATATTTTTAACTATTATGTCTGTGCTATTATACCCATACTCTATTAAAACGCTTGGCATATAACAGATTCTCAATAAATTCATAAATGGGTGCTCATTAGGTTTGCTGAAGTGAATTATTTTGTAACACATCAAATCATACACATTGGCATACAAATGAGTTTATAAGATCTTTAAAAAATTTTTGTTTGCTTGTTTATTTACTTATTTATTTATTTTTGGGGGGAAAGACAGAGAGAGCAGGGAAGGGGCAGAGAGAGAGAGGAAGAGAGAGAGAATCCCAAGTAGGCTCCACACTGACAGCAGGGCTTGAACTCATCAACTGTGAGATCATGATGTGAGCCAAAATCAAGAGTCAAATGGTTAACTAACTGAGCCACTCAGATGCCCCAGGATCTTTTTACTTAAAACAAGTCAAAGAAGTGAAATGGAGAAAAATTTAAATCATTAAGAATTTGAAGTTATAGAGAAAAATGGTACATAAGGGAGCCCCAGAAGAGCTTGGGAATTATGGTAATAAATATACAAAATGGATCAGCAATTATCTTATTTACAAAGCTAGATTGGAGGGAAGCTGGGAAGCACCTTAGTATAGATTAAATTAAATTTGGAGGAAACTATTCCAACTTTTTTTTTTTCCAACCCTGCTGCTTGCTATAAATATAATTCTGGGGAAATCATTTAACCTCACTTGCCCTTGGGTTCTGCATTTCTGAATTAAGGAAAATAATTTCCTCTTGCTTCCCTCAGAGGGTTGATGTGACAATCAAATGAGATCAGGTATGTAAATGTACAAGTGTAAAAATGTAGACTCATGATAAGGATGGTCATGATGGTGTGACCTCTAATAGATGCAAAGGGGAGAGCCAGAAAAGCAGGGTAAGCCACAGGAGTCCCTGGCACGCCCTCTGCCAAGGCAAGTTGAGGCATAGCAATCTACAGCTTCAGGATTACTGGCTCTTCCTCTAGGATGCAATTAGAATGATTGGTTTTCAAATCTGTTATGTACTTTGTGTGTGCCATGCCCTTCCCATGAAGTTGGAATTCAACGATAGTCATCTTCCCTATTTAATTAATTTTATTTTATTTTGCATATTTGGAATTAGGGGCTCAGGAATGTCATATGCAAATAAATGCAAAATAGAATGCAAATTGGTTTTGAGAGCCAAAAGCCTAGCTTTCTTTTGTTAAACGGGAATATATCGTTGGGAAAAAAGGTTCTCCTCACAAGCCTACTGTGCTTTTGCTGTTTAGAAGGGTCTTCATTGTTTAATCAGAGTTTATAAATAAAATGAAGACAACTTTATATAATATTTAATGTTGGAGAAACTCATAGACTCATAAACTTTGGTATATTTGATCTAATTCTTGATGAACAAACATATTTTTGTCGCGTTAAGAAATTAACTGGAGAAGTAGGGGATGGATGGGTAAGAAATGGGAAAAAGAGGTGAAGGGGCTACTACTCTCTCTCTCACACCTGACATGGCTTGTGTCAAGTCACTAATGCAAAACTTTCTGTGAGATGAAAAACCCCCAGCTTTTTGTTTATTTTCATAATTAAATGAGGTCTAGAGAAAGACATAGCAGATCAGTGGGCTTTTCTGTTCCATTTTGTAGAAATGATTTTATTCCATAAGCTTACAGTAATTTTATAAAGGCTCTCCATATTTAAAAACTGTGAAGAATCTGTAATTCTAACTTCTTTAAGAAGGATATATGATTATTTGGAGTATATTTTAATACATAACCCATTTTCACAAAGCACAGATTAGTGCAGGCTTTTGATACAGAACACCCAGAGACCAGATTGCAATCATAGTTTTAAAAGGACAGAAATTCCTGGATTCTGAAAAGTCTTTTAAGATGGCACATATTTATTTATTTATTTATTTTGCCATACTAAATCTTTTTGTGTTCTGACTTCTAGTAAAAGAGGGTTTGTATATGTATTCTAAGGAAGGAAGATTGCATCAATATACTTTTGAAGTGCTTTCAAGTTACAAAAAAAACTGACTTCACATAGCACTCCATAATTTCCTTCATCAAATCCTAAAGACTATATTAAAACATCTGTTTTTGGAATATCTTGCTGACAGTAGAATGCTATACCCCCAGGGAGTCTCCTACTTTTGCATAAAATTTGCATACTCATAAATAAGTTAACAAAGGGGGGCAGTGCATCAACTGCAAACAATGCAAGTATTTTCCATACATCGTTTTTATAATTGACTAAGAACAGAGAATTAAAGATTTTGAAAAATTATTTTTCTGCTACTCAATCACCTTTTAAATGAGACATGAATTCTTCATAGATTTCACCCTCCCAATTTTCCCACCCTTGCACTTAGAAATCCAAAGTTTCAATATTCAGTTGCTTCAATATTCAAAAGGAAAATATGCTATAGCTGTGTGCAAATAATATTTAGAGCGCGGCACATATGACAGGCTCTAAAATGGAACTTTATAGTAACATATGCATACCGTGGATTATGAGACATACAGAATAAGGTAGATCTACATCTCTTTCTCTTTTTCTGGCACAAAACAACTTTATACTCATGTAGTGTTAGTAATTTACGCACCTCAGTCAAGTATTAAGAAGTGCATAGTGATGTTTATATTTGGCTGTGTGCCTTCAGCTCTGAGTTTGAAAAGGTTACTTACCTTCTCCAATGTTTATTCGGGTTGCACACTAGCCTGGGGAATAATGGAGCATAATGGGAAAATTACTCCACATACACAATTATAAGGTCTGCTTGCTACAGAGTCAGTATTACTATATTATTAATGCAATACATTAATACATTACTACTTTAGTACAGAAGATGATAATTCTCAAATAATGACTAGGAACTAGCTCCCTGAGTCCCATCAATGCCCACTTTCATATACTATGCCAGTGAGGATAGAGTAGGTAAGGCCTTGACCAGTGAGTTTTCAGGGAACATAGGAAGATGCCCCACCCAAATGACTTTATACAACCACTGGATAGTTCACAAAGTTACACAATTAGAATTGTACCTTTTATTTATGATTATTTTTTCCAATTTTTTTTGAAAGAGAGCACCTGTGTAAGCACACAGGCTGGGGAGGGGCAGGGAGAGAGAGAGAGAGAGAGAAAGAGAGAGAATCCTAAGCAGACTCCACACTGTCAACACAAAGCCTGACTCGAGACTCAATCCCAGGAACCATAAGATCACGACCTGAACTGAAATCAAGAGTTGGAGGCTTAACTGACTGAGCCACTCAGGTGCCCCAAGATCTTAACTGTTGTTTAAATAAAAATATTTTGGTTGATGGATTAACACTTAGAGCAATTATCTGTCATTTATAACTTAGGTTCTTAACCTGGGACCCGTGGACAATAGACAGAATTTAGTGGAATAATAAAACCCCTTAAGCTATATGTAAATTTTTGTTTATATTTATTTCTGTGAATATTTGGAGGAAAATGACTCATAGATTTTGATATATTTCCAGTAAGTTCACCGTTTCCAGAATATTGTAAACACCATTTTAGAAGGATCTGTGCAAATTCAACCAGAACAACAATTTGGTCAGTATCAAGAATTGAGTTCACCAGTAAAGAAATGGGCAGAAGATATGACAGAAGATATGAACAGACACTTCTCCAAAGAGGACATACAGATGGCCAACAGACACATGAAATGATGTTCAGCATCCCTCCTTATCAGGGAAATACAAGTCGAAACCACACTGAGATACCACCTCACATCAGTCAGAGTGGCTAACATGAGCAAATCAGAGAACTCTAGATGCTGGCGAGGATGTGGAGACACGAGCACCCTCCTACACTGTTGATGGGAATGCAAACTGGTGCAGCCCCTCTGGGAAACAGTATGGAGGTTCCTCAAAAAATTAACAATAGAACTCCCCTATGACCCAGCAATAGCACTGCTAGGAATTTATCCAAGGGATATAGGAATGCTGATGCATAGGAGCACATGTTCCCCAACGTTCATAGCAGCACTCTTCACAATAACCAAAACATGGAAAGAGCCTAAGTGTCCATCAGCAGACGAATGGATCAAGAAGATGTGGTTTATCTATACCATGGAATACTACATAGCAATGAGAAAGAATGAAATCTGGCCATGTGTAGCAACATGGATGGACCTTGAGGGTGTTATGCTGAGCGAAATAAGTCAGGCAGAGAAGGACAAATATCATATGTTTGCATGTATAGGAGGAACTTAACGGAGGACCATGGGGGAGAAGAAGGGGGAAATGGTGGGGAGAGGGAGAGAGGCAAACCATGAGAGACTCTTGAATGATGAGAACAAACTGAGGACTGATGGGTGTGGGGAGGAGAGGGGAGGTGGACATGGAGGAGGGCACTTGTGGGATGAGCACTGAGTGTTATGGAAACCAATTTGACAATAAACTATTTGTAAAAAAAAAAAAAAAAAAGAATTGAGATCAAAAGGACTGAATTCATGGCAGTATATAATTTCTCTCTTAATTAGAATACTTTCCTTTGCTTGTAACAGAAAACCCAACAAAATAAAGCAAATTTATAGTATTATTTGAATAAAAAGTCCCTCAATAGCATCAGATAATAAGTCTTGATCCAGCATGCAAAATTATGTGACCAAAAACCTGTTTCTATTTCTCTATTTGTCTCCTCCATCTCCTCAGATCTGTTAATGGGTGTTGCAGTAACCAGAACTATGCCTCTTTGTACAAATCCATCAAGATCTGACTCATCATAACCAGCAAAATACCTAAGATACAGTCTTAATGGATTGGTTAAGTAATATGTCCATCTTGGAATCATTGGAGGGGACAGGGTGGTGAAATATGCTCATTAGCTTAATCAATAACGTCCACCTGTGGAGCTTAGAATGGAATTGATCTAAGTATGTGGTTGAGAATAAGGGAAGAATAATCTGTCCAAAGGAAGTTTGTGGTATTTTTGCCAGGAAGGAAGGAAGGAAGGAAGGAAGGAAGGAAGGAAGGAAGGAAGGAAGGAAGGAAGGAAGGAAGGAAATATACATAGCTGTCAAAACAATTTTCTATCATATTATCCAAGATAGAAATGAAGAGACACCTCTTAACCAAAATGTGTTCATGTTCATAGTCAGATGCCAGGTTCAAAATGAAAAAACAGGGTCTTAACCAGATAATAACATCAAGATCTAGGAGCTAGATGGGAGATAGGAGTGGGTCAGGGGGAAATAAGTGGTTTTCTGGTCAATGACTACAAACCATATTGAAGCTGCTTTGGTTTATGGTCAAAAGGTATTTTCTGTGTGATGGGTGAAGATCGGTTAATGGTATAGAATTGGCAATTTTATTACCCATATATGTCCACAAGAAACTGCTATTACCAATACCAGCAGGTACATACTATATTTAAATCTTCCTTTATTGACAACCTGGCATCGGCAGGAGTAAATAGTGAGTTTAGACTTCTCTCTATTCACTTTTCCTTACTCTGTAATTCCTTTATTTCAAAGTCACTCTCTTCATAGGTCCCCGCCTTGCCTCCAATCTCTCATCATGAAAAGGCTTACCACTCGCGGACAGCAACACAGTGGGGGATTTTTTTAGAACTATCTATCAAGAACTGGGACAGGTCTTTTTTTTTTTTTTTTACCGTACTTGCAATCTAACAAATTAGTCCGCCACAGTTTCAAGAATGCTGGCAAACAGCCACGGTTTCAAGAATGCTGGCAAACAGACTCCCAGGTCAAAGACAAAAGACAGTTTATTACTCATAGCAAGAGTAGTGGTCAGAGAATCAGCATTTGTGCTGAGTATTGGCTCCCACAAGGCCTCGCAAAAAGGGTTGGTTACTATCTATGTGTACAATGGGTGCATTACAGAGAAAAACTCTGAGATTGGAAAACCCAAATCTTTTATACTGGACAGTAAGCATACATGCCTATTGTTCTGAAAAAAGATACTATCTTATTTTCCAAGGCTGTTCACTATGGAAACGCCCTTAAAATAACAGTCCAGAACAGAAACAGTCAGTTCCTGTGCTCACAAGATGTGCATCCACAAACAACATGGAGAGAGCCGAGAATTGTCTGCCAACAATACCCAGCTGCATTTTTCCAAGCACTTTGGAAAAATTAATTTCTAAGAACCAAAGACACCATTCACGTTCCTGGGTATTTGATGATCACCTTAGAAATAGAGATAGGAATGGGGTAGAAAATAAGACTGGGTAGCTAAAATTATTGGGAATTTTTCTAGATCCTATTGTTAAAATGCAAATACCTTTGGAGGAATGTCATTATAACAGTTCTTAGCTTATGAAACAGCTATTATGGATATGGATACTAAATAGTAGTGTTCTGAATCTGTTAAGTATTTTTACATTTGCTGGTTTATTCTATCTGTACAACCACCCTACATGACTGGCAAGTATATAACTATTATGCCACTTGATAAGAAAATAAAACTGAAACACAGAGAGGTTAAGCAACTTGTTCAAATATAACCACATGAATTATATTTGGATCATTCAATTAAATAATAACATCATTAGTAATATAGCAATATAATTTGCCTTAGAATTATAAATAAATATGTGTAGATCATTCAATCCTTAATAGATAAACATAAAACTAAAAATATGCATAATAGATAAAATTGAGTAATATTCTAGAAGGTCATATTATAATAGCATTGATTCAGAATAGTGCAAAATATTCAAGTAACGGACTCTTGAGTTGTTACCCTGGAGTATATTTCTTATTTGATAAAAAATATCAACTTTAGAAAAGATTATGGAAGTAAGCATTTATAGTTTTTTGTAAGCCACTTTAGGGTCCCTCAGTTAAAGATGCTGTTGTAGTGAAGTAGCTAATTTGCCAAGTTAAAATCACTTTACAAATAGGGAGGCTAATTTTGTTTTTATTATTTAAATATAGGATCTTAATCATCCAATGAAACAGAAAGATTTAACAAAATGAGCATGTTCAAATCATTTGGCAAATATGTGCTAAAGAGAGCAGATAATAACTCTTTGGGGAAGTGATTTTTTTTTTTTTTTTTTTTACCTGAGACAAAAGCAGATCACAAAGTGTAATGGTGTTGTGTTTCTTTTTTAAATGTGTAACACAGTAGCAGATTGTCAAAAAGGGTTAAAGACGATGTCGGCCATGACTTTTTTCAGCTCTCTAGAGTGTGGCAACATGTATTATTTGGCGTAATCATGACACAGATCTGCATGTGTATGTCTTCAATAATTCATGTTGCAGCTTGTCTCACTGTGGGGACAGATGTCAGTGAAACCAGTGACAGCCGATCATGCTGATTCCACAGTGACACTGAGCCTTGAGTATATGCCCAGTAAGTCTGATTGGAGCTAAGAAAATACTAGCTAACAAGTTTGAGTGTAGCTATTCATTTTATAGCTACATGAAATGTGCATGGTTATATATATGTATGTATATAAACGCCTTACTTTCATTTAATTTCCTTAAGATTTGGAAATCTTTATAATTTTTACTAGTTAACACATGGTATAACTAGATATGTGTAAGATAGTCCCTACATTTGAATGTTATATTTATTAGATCACTTAAAATATGCATATATAATGTTAGTGACATAATCAATTATTTACTGTTATGTATTGAAACATACATGTCTCCTCCAGATGATTTATAGAATTACCAATCTTGATTATTTCATTACTAATTCATGTATAGAACCAATGTTACATATCCAGAAGACCAAAGAAGCCAAAACACTGAAGTTTTACTTTCAAAGACTTATCTTTGTTTCTCACAATGATTGGTATTTTCTTTTAAAATTAGGCATTAATCATGAAATGATCTTATTCTAAGGGCGCCTGAGTAGCTCAGTCTGTTAAACACCCGACTTTTGGTTTTGGCTCCAGTCATGATCTCCCAGTTCATGGGTTTGAGCCCCACATCAGGCTCCAGGCTGGTGGTACAGAGCCTCATTGGGATTCGCTCTCTCCCTCTCTCTCAAATAAATAAACTGAAAAATTTTTTAAATGATCTTATTCTGGATACTCTAAGAATAAATGTACATTTATCAGTAGGTGCCTATAAACATTAGTTAGAATATAGAATATAGAACATTTATTACATTATAGAAATGTTACCCCAAAGTTAGTCTAATCCTTATGCATTAACCCATAATAACTTTCAGAGCAAAGGACTAGAATAAGAGAAGGTAGCTGGAAATGTGCAAATCTATTCTATTAGAATAGCAGCTAAACATACTTACCTTCTATGTGTGCATAACAAATTCAGAGCAAATACTTTTACAGCCTTTTAAAAGTGAAAACTTTGTCTAATACTTTTAGATCCCCAAGATGAACTCTAATTATCCATTTCCTGGATAACAGTAGAGAAGTGTCAAGTTCTACTTATAACCTATTGAATCCCTGATGAACAAGTAGAAAATACCATGTGTATTTTTGAATATGTTGGTAAATATGTGTTATATATACATATATGTGTACATGGACATGTGTATGCATATTATATTTTAAAATATTCAACAGAATAAAAAATATATTTATATTTTCTTTAGTAATATAATATGATCCTATGCCATTTTTGACTTGCCCTTAGGCATACAGCATTTTGGTTAGCTTTTAGAATTATTTTTCTTAGTGATTTTATTGTTTTAGAGAGGAAGTTCCTGGGTTATTTATTCCTAATGACTCTTCTGGTCTCCCCTCCCCCTCAAATCAGTACATTTAGAAAAAGGCATTGATATTCTAGTAACTCAGGATTGGACTGTTTTCAAGATATGTGTAAGTCAGTGAATCTCTTCAGTGCTACCAGGCATAGTGTTGCCTAACAGTGGGTACCATTTTTCTTTGGAGGTGCATTTACATAAACATTTCTAATCACAGCTCCATAAAGAGACACGGTATAATAATTCATGACTTTTAGGTAATATGTCATATGAATCTTAACATATGGCATTACACTCTACAATGGCAATCTTGGCTTCCAAAGGGACCTGGAAAACATCCAGTGAGATGAGAATAAGCCAAACTTGATAGAAAACCATATCGATGCTAATCCAGGTTTACACCTTTCATTCAGACTCAGAACTCTCTAGCAGATGGTTCAGTGTTGAAGCACTAATGTTAGCAAAATGTCAAAACTATTTTGCTAGACTCCCCAATTGTTCATACAGAGTATTTTTCAAGTGCCGGATATCAAAATAGCATTAATAAATGGTAGCACTAAGGTCTCTGATCATAAATGCAGGGTTTTAGTTTCAATTTCCAAGGACAATCTGGCTTTGCTCCCTTGGAAGATAGCCAATCAGCTTTTACATTTTGATTTCACAAATTTTAGAAGTTTCTTCCCTGATTCTTTAGCCAACAATGGCATATTCAAAAAAGACAAAGGAATGCAGAACCATTTGGCAGATAACATTATTAGTGGCTGTTATATCAGTTTAATCATCCAAACAAATGTCATGAGATAGAGACTCTGAATCAAAATTTCTTATTCTCAGATTCATGAAAACAGGGAAAAAATCTAAATGGACTTCAGAGGGTCCACAAACAATCTGAATTTAGAGGCAAATGTGGTTGTGGGTATGTATAAGCACAATTTTCTATGTGCACACACATATACACTGAATATGTAAGATGAATGAATGAATGAGTGTGTGACTCTCATATTAGGATCTAGCAGTGGTTTCAATTTGTTTTAGAAAGTCAGAATTACATTAATAAAACAAAATTAAATATATTTGCACCTATATGAAAATATACACATTAACTGATCACTTACTACCTATTAGGAACTATGCTGTCTTCAACGTATTTCTTTCTTCTAATAGTAAAATGTGTCTTCTGAAGTAAGAATTAAGAACCCTTGGGGTGCTTAGGTGGTTTGGTCAGTCAAGCATTGAGCTCTTGGTTTCATTCAGCTCAGGTCATGATCTCATAGTTCAGGGGTTCGAGCCCTGCTTGGGATTCTCTCTCTGCCCTTACTGTGCTTGCTCTCGCTTGCTCTCTCAAAATAAATAAACTGAAAAAAAAAAAAAAAAAAAAAAGCTCAGTTTTGCAGACATCTCAGAGGGGCTTATCTGGGGCTCTCCCAGTGGGTACTCTAGAATTGCCCTTCCTGACTCTAAATTCCACTACTTTTCTTTTATAGTCATATAAAATTCCACTCCTTTAATAATGGTTTCCACTTTAGTGTAAACAGACTACCACCTCAACAGCAAAAGACAAAGTTAGCCAAATCTATGATAATATAAGAAGACATATGAGTAGGAGACTACTTTTAAGTAATATTTCTTCTTTTAAAATTTCTTTATGCAAGTCTAAAGAGCATCAATATTATTATTCTCAAGATGTGGTGTTTTCCTTTGCAAACTTCTTATAGCAGACACTATAAGATTAAGTTGATCAGCATTAACTGATAAAACACCATTGAGACTTTCTACCATATCTGTTCAAGTAGGTTCAAATCCAGACAGCTATTTTTTCCTATTTTTCTGTGAATGTGTTTCCAGGAGTGAAGTCACCAAAAAAGATTGGTGTGTGGCCCCTAAAACATTGGGCCAGATCAAACCCCAAAAATGATCAGTAAAAATTGATGTGAGAAATTTAAGAAAGCTGAAAGGAGGTGTTGTGTTCAAATTAGGCAAAGCCGTCCTGGGCTAATCCTGTAGAGAGGACATGTATGGGGAGGGGGCAGGGAAGGGTAGTCATTTGTATGTCATTGCTTAAAAGGCTGTCAAGCTGGAACCTACAATATTGCTCCAACTACATAACTCTTACATAAGTGATTACTTAATAGATTTTCCTCACTCCCAAACCCTAATTTGTTCTTCTCACTATGTCTTTTATGATTAACCACGGTTTTATTTTCATTTTTGTTCATTATCAATTTCATCACTGAAGACTGTCCATATTTTTTTAATGTTGTGACAGGGATTCTTTGCTGCAGCTAAAAAAAAACAAACAAGAATGAAACAAGCTAAGAGAATAACACTGTATTCCACTTTTCCATTTAAAATATGTTACAAAACAGCTTTCAGTTAAAAAATTTTTGACAGTGTATATTCAATTTTTCAACGAACAGATGCATGTACATAAAATTATATGATTGAAATTCAGTGTCAGGGGCTTTAGTCATTTAATTTGGGCAAACTCAAGACATTGGTTCATAATATAGCTATTGAAATATCTCTAATAATAAGAGTGCGGCATTTCTATGAAATGGTGATATGGATGTGTTTATTAAATTTAAAAAGGGTTTATGTGAATGTTTTCTTAAAAGAAAGTTATTATGGCTTCTTTTTTAAATGAAAAGAGATTTTCTTTGTTTTTTTAAGAAATCAATTTATGAGAAAATTGAGAGAACAATATATGTCTATTCAGTGCAAGAAGAAACCAAGTCTTGTCTTAGGACTTCTGGTGCTGAGCTTTTCATCCTAAAACTTCAACAATTGATGTTTTTATTTATTAATAATATTTTTTTAATGTTTTATTTATTTCTAGGAGAGAGAGAGAGACAGTGTGAACAGGGGAGGGTCAGAGAGAGAGGGAGTCACAGACTGAAACAGGCTCCAGGCTCTGAGCTGGCAGTCGCACAGAGCCCGACGCGGGGCTCCGAACCCACCAACCGCAAGATCATGACCTAAGCGAAAGTCGGACGCTTAACCGACTAAGCCACCCAGGCGCCCCTATTTATTAAGGAATATTAAGAAAATATTAGAAATATTTTCCTATTAGCAAGTACTTGAAAAAAATAAAAAACTACTGATAAGATATGCTTCATGTTCTTACCAAGAATTTGACAAATATAGAAATTCAGTGGCCCTAAGAAATGGCAATAGATAAATGATTTTAACAGAGACAGTCCAATAAGGAAAACAGTTTTCAATTGTATATTCTAACTTGAAAGTGGTACATGGCAGTCCTATTCAAAGTGCCAGTCTGAGAAGATAAATCAATTTTATCAGAAGTACAGTTTGATCCAGCTACATTTTTTTTTTCCATTACAACACATTCTCAATAAAGGAGGCAATGTGTTGATTTCCATTCTGGGGCAAGCTCCCTGGTGCATGATGGACTAGACTATTTAGATACTGTCACCAGCTGCCTAACCACACTTTATGTAACATTTGTCTAAGAAGAGACAATTTCAATGCATCATCACTGTTAAATATTTGTTTCTAGTCAAGATTTTACAATTGTAGGTGAATAAAGGAGGGCTTTCAAACAGGGAACTGATTTTTCTCAAACCAATTCTCTTTTCACATGCATAGATAACTGCAGGAGAGTTTTAGAAAAATATACTACTGTTAAGAGAAAACTATTGGAAAATAAAATTTGGGAAATGAATAGAGAAGACCACAAGTACACCTGCTGTACTATCTTCAGGAATCTTCCCAGAACTGACAGGCACAGGATAGTGGTAATATTTATTTTCTCTTTTATTATAGATTGAAGTGTTTTATACCTCGAGTTCCAAGTCAAAGGGTGCTGGCCATTTTCCACTTAGGAATGAGAAGCTTTAGTTCGTAATCACCTGCTTGTATTAGCTTAGGCTTTCTTAGTGACATCTGCCTTACTCAGTTTGGGATGCTATAACAGAATACCGTATGATGGATGGTTCAAACAAGAAACATTTATGTCTCACTGTTCTGGAGGCTGAGAAGCCCAAGATCAAGGCGCTGGCAAATTCAGCGTCTCGTGAGTCATTTTGGTAGTTTCTGGGCAGCTTCCTTCCGTGTCCTCACATGGAAGAGAGAGAGAGAAGAAAGAGAGGGCCTTTTGGTCTCTTCTTATAAGAACACTAACCCCATCATGATGAATCCACCCTCAAGACCTCATCTAAACCTAATCACCTCTTGGGGCGCCTAGGTGGTTCAGTTGGTTAAGTGTCCAGCTCTTGGTTTTGGCTCAGGTCATGATCTTGCAGTTCCTGAGTTAGAGCCCCACATCTGATTTCATGCTGTCAGCCTGGGATTCTCTCTCTCTGACCCTTCTCTGCTCTCTCTGTCTCTCAAAATAGATACACTTAAGAAAAAAAAAAATGAAACTTAATCATCTCCCAAAGGCCCCACCTCCAAATACCATCGCATTAGACTTTTAACATATGAATTTTGTGGGGACACATTTATCCCATAGCAAGAAAGTGAATGTCATCTAAAATATATTGCTCTTCAGGTAGGACCAAATATGTGTTTAAAATGTTTTTGAATTAGAGGTAGGTTATGATAACTCTAAGATAGAAATGCAATCTTCCTACAGGAAAACATGGGCTATCCATTGTTCTTCAAATTTAGTAGAATAATTGAGTGTGTGCCACAGAAGCCAAACACTTCTCACACTCTGTTATCCTCTTAATTGACAGAAATAACAGATACATCATTTATATAATAACTGGAATCATTCCAAAAGATAGCAATTTGGGAAGTCCAAATCACTTCACTATAGATCAGTAACTAGACACCCAGAATCAGATGCCATGGGTCCAAGAGTCATCATCTGAACCCCAACACTGATCGGGTCATCTTAGGCAAGTTACTTGGTCTTTGCCTGTCCAGTTTACCCATTTATAAAGCAGAGATAATCACAGGATTTATCTCTGGAGTCAGGATTATATGAGATAACCAAGTAAAGAGCTTAGCACAGTAACAGTAGTAAGCACTCAATAGATGCTACTACTGCCACTATTGCTATTTAGATACTGTGATTTCACCTAAACCGGCAGGCGTGGTTTTACAAACGTGGCAAGGTTAACTAAGATTGCAGCATCCTAAGTGGTAGCAGGCATTATTATTTTAAAGGATGTTTTGACCTCAAGGAAATGTGTTTTCCCTACAGACCCAACGGTGACCACTAACAAATACCACATAAATAATATTTTTAAAGAAAATCTATTTACCTTTAGCTCCTGGACCTTTTGTTCAAGACAAGGCTCTATCAGAAACAACAGCTTTGTTTGAAGACATTTTATTCTAGGAAAGGTGGTTTTGAATATTCAGTAGGGCTCCAGGCTAGTGATTTTGTGGTTAGGTTTCTTGTCTTCCAGGAAGCCCTTGACAAAGGTCACAAACAATTTGCTCGTTCTTCTTATTAAAATAAAGATGGAAAGCATTGATGATAACTCTGCCCAGCAGCTAACTTCATCATCTGTAGCGGTTTCAACATATGCTTGTGAGATAATGAAAAATATAGCATTAAATACACTGGCAGATTGAATCTTGTTTCAGGGTAAATATAGTAAGTCATTTTTTTCCCTCTTCATTTCCTCAGAACCTGTTTAGCATTAGACTGTTAATATCATCACTGATACATGACAAAACCATTGCATAATATACTGCGTTCCAGACCAACCCCCACATAAAAGAGAGCAACGAAAAACCATGAACATTAATCGGGCATTCAAAATAATGAAGTACTTCCAGCCAACCCTCTTCTAAAGCCGTCTACTCCTAGTTTTGTAGGAACAAATAGTTTTATAAATCTAACATGCTTCTCTGGTCCCATTTTAATATTATGAAAATGTCATTTTTCTGAGCTACAGTCAATATTGAGGGTTTTTTTTTTAATTTTTTAATGTTTATTTATTCGCCAGAGAGAGAGAAAGAGAGAGAGCAGGGGAGGGGCAGAAAGAGAAGGAGAGGCAGAATCTGAAGCAGGCTCCAGGCTCGGGGCTGTCAGCACATAGCCGGACTCAGAGCTTGAACTCACAAACCATGAGATATGACCTGAGCCGAAGTTGACGCTTAACCGACTGAGCCACCCAGCCTCCTCGGGTCAATATTAAGAGTTTTTAAAGACATATTTTATAACCAATAGTAAAAATATTCTGTGCAATCTTTATGATATGATCTTTTAAAGAAGCAAGTTTAGAATCTAAAAAAAAAAGTCTCTCAATATTGGGAAAGAAGGAAGGATTATTTACACTTTAATCTTCAAAAACTGGGAACATACACATAATGATTTTCAGCAACCAACATTTTTTCATGGTGCATGGTTGCCTTGGGAAATTATAGCTTGTGAAGACTATATATATATATATATATATATATATATATATAATCTAATAATAATTATAAATTACCAATAATAAAAAACATGTAACTATTAATTTCAGAGAAAAATCAAGTAAGTTAAAAGCAATTGAATTTGTGTTTGTATTGAGGAGCATATTTCAGGAAAATTGTCTACACACACACACACACACATACACATACACAATTCCAAAAAAGATCTCATATTAAATTATGATTTAAGAATGAAAATATTTACTCATTGTATTAAGACAAAAACTGAATTAGAAGCTGACACTTTATTGATTTTATCTTTTGGTTGGTGACTCTATTAATATCTGGGTCTTTCCTGCTTTTATGTCTCAAGTAAATTTCTGTCGCCTCTCCTGGGTCTCTTGATTCTAACTGATTCACATAATGCCTCTTTTCCTTTATTTCCATTACATCAGAGGTCAGTCTAAGTTGCTCACTCTGAGTTGACCCATCTCTGTTGTTGCCATCATATTCGTCTTCCAAAAGTGACGTTAGGACAAACATCTTCCTTCTACTGGCTCTGGTTTACAGAAGCAATATAAATGGCTCCGCTGTAGCCATTGCCTCACGATTTAATTAAAGCAAGAAATTGCAGATGCTGTGGAGGGTTTTTTTTTTATGCCTAATGACACAAGCAACTGCATGGAGCACATATGTTCATTTTCTATTCTTTGACAAAGACTACAGAGAACCTGAACTTGCAAAAACCTTGGGATGTAGTATGTGCTTATTGTTATTCAAGGTCAAATGTTTTTAGAAGTAAAAACAGCAACAATTACCCAAGTGATTTCATGTTCTGTAGTCTAAGTTTTAATGCCTTCTTTTATTTAAAGCCTGAAATCTATCATATGAATATATCTAGCCCAAATACACTTTGAATTATGCCTACGTAGTCATTCTTATGAGATTATTTTCCATGTGTTTACTTTAGACAGATTTCCATTTTTTAATTGTGTATTTTTTAATATGAACTTAAAGAGATATGTAATATATATTAAAGCTATAAAGCACAATAACAAAGAAAATACCTTTGAACCCACCACTCAGTTTAACAATGATAACATTACAAATATTACTGACATCTCTTTTTTTAAGTTTTACAATATTTACCAAAATACTGTCTAATTGCGTTTATGATTTCTTCTTTGACCCCTAGAAATACACTGTATAGTTTCCAAATGTTTGGGTATTTTCTACTATCTTCTGTTATTGACTTCTAAGTTAATCCCATTATGGTCAGAGCACATACATGGTATGATTTAAAACTTTTTAAATTTATTGACTTGTTTTGTGGCCCAGAATATGTTCTATATTGGTAACTTTGTCATGCGCACTGTAGATTCTGCTATTTGGGGATAAACTGTTCTATAAATTTCAATCAGGCAAAGTCAGTTGATAGTATTGTTTAAGTGCTCTATAAAGTTACTGATTTTCTATCTACATGTTCTGTTAGTTTTTGAAAGCAAGGTATTGACATTTCTGGCCATAAGTGAGGATTTGTCTAATTTAGTTCGATCAGTTTTTGCTTCATGTATTTTGAAGCTGTCTTATTAAGTCAAAACTCATTCCAACTGTTCTGTCCTGTTGAATCTTCTGTTCATTGTGAAATTACCATCTTTACCACTATAGTAAGTGTTGATATCTGCTGGGTCATATCCCCACATATTTTTCTTTTTCTTCAGTGGTGTCTTGGTTATTCTGAGACCTTTGCTTTTTCATATACAGTTTTTCATATAGTTTAAAAAATCATCTTGTGAAGTTCCCCAAAGTCCCTACTGAGGTTTTGTTAGAATTCCTTTGAAATTTTACATCAGTTTGTGAACACAGGGACATGAACCTGATAAAGGAAATCAGCCCAAAACATATAGTAAACCCCATATTCAACAGCTAAACATTAGAAACTTTACCTCTAGGGGCACCTGGGTGGCTCAGTCTGTCAAGCATCTGACTCACTCTTGATTTAGACTCAAGTATCATCTTGCAGTTCATGAATTCAAGCCCCGCATCACGCTCTGCACTGAGATTCTCTCTCTCTCCTCTTTTCTCTCAACCCCTCTCCCCTTCTCTCTCAAGGTAAATAAAAAAAGATTTACCCCTAAAATCACTGAATTTAAGGTAAATATACAAAAGTTTTTAGGAACATTTAGTAAACTCAAAACTTACAATATCAACAAAAAGTAGGACATCTAGGAATAAGTCTAATAAATGATGAATAAAACTTCAATGAAGAAATTATAAAAATTAATTATATTAATTAATTTGTAGAAATACAAATTCTAATTATTGGTAAGCATGTATACATAAGGAATTCTCTTCTCTTAATGGTAGCAATGTATGGTAAAACCATTTTGAAACAGTTCAGACAAACTTAGTAGAGTTGGAAAACATTAAGATAATCCTGAAATTACAAACAAATAAATAAGAGACATATTAAAAAATATTTATTTATGGAATCGTTCATATGGTAAGCAAATTCTACAATGGTTCCTAAGATTTCCACCTTCTGGTATATATACCCTGTATAATGCCCTCACCTTGAGTGTGAACAGGACTGGTGAACTTGATGATATATCACTTCCATGATCATTTTAGATTAAGTGGTAGAAAGGTTTTTTGGAAGTAATTAAGATCTGTGATGAATTGACTGTGAGTTAATCAAATGAAATAACCACTCTTGGTAGGCCTGACCTAATCAGGGAACCATGAAAAGAAGAAAACAGTCAAAGCTACACATATTTGTTTTGCTGGCTTTGAATAAGCAATCTGCCAAGTTGCAGAATGGTTCATATGCCAGAGAAAGGTGGGTGGACCCTGAAACTGAGAAAGTGTGCAGTTGGCAGGTAACAAGAGAGTAGAGACCTCAGTCTAATTCTACAAAAAATTAAATTCTACCAACAATTTGAATAAGCTTGGAAAAGGACCCTGAGCCTCAGAAGAGACTCTGAGCAACATCTTTACATTGGTCTGAGATCCTAAGCGAAGAAAACCAGCTGAGCCATGCTGTGCCCCGACTCCTGACCCAAAAAACTATAAAATAACAATTCTATGATGTTTAACGTCTCCAAGTTTGTGGTAATTTGATAGGCAGCAATAAAAAAATCACAAAATTTGTAATGGCAAAACAAACAAACAACAACAAAGAGCCTAGAATAACCCATATGTCTACAAGCAGCAAATGAATTAATAAATTATTTCATTATAGTCATAAAATGTGCTAAACCATGATAAAATTAACTAAACTATACCAACATGATTGGATGTCAAAAATCTATTGGGCAAAATCATGCAAATCACAGAAGTATACACTACAACTCTATTTATATAATTATTAAAACAGGAACAATTAAATTATGTCATTTAAAGATGTATGAATGAGAAATAACTAATACACAAAATCAAAATTGAGATTACTTTTGATGGAGGAGGATATTTGAGAGGGTCATAAAAGTGGCTTCAAAGGTATTGCTGTTATCGTACTTATTAGGCTCAGTGGTTAGTATGAAGGGATTTATTTTATTATTTTTTAAATTCTGCATATATGTTATAAACAGTCTTTTATACGGAAGATTTATCATTAAAAGTATATAATCCTGTGAAGAAAAAAAAAAAGTCTCCAAACTCTAGAAAGTTAATTTCTTGTCTTCCTAGATTAGAAATCGAGTAATAAGTTCATCAAGTGGAAAAAAATTATGTATGGCTTTCCAAGTGCATTTAAATACAGCAACAGCAGTAGCAGCCATGGTAGTAGTCATCTCTTCACGCTAATTATTGATGGCAGTTGAGGCAGATTAGCAAAGTGAGCCAGGAGACTAGTGACCCAGGTGTCATCTTTCTTCTTCTGTGTTGTATGCTTTGCATGTTCAATCTGTGCTGTGTTTGAAAGTGAAGCCACGAGAAAGCCAAGCACGAAAAACAGGGAGAGAGAAAGAGAAAGATGCAGAGGCAAGAAAGAGGGAGAGAAAAATGTTTAAATATGCTTCACATTTTTTGGATGTATTAGAAAATGAATCATAAACCAGTGTTTACCTGGCAACATGATATGGATGAATTATTTTTTCAGTTGAAATGCACAACCTATGTTCACAATATTGAGCTGTTTTGCTTCTGTATCTTGAATGGGGAGTCAGGGGAGTTATCTTAGTAAGGACCCTGAGAAACTCCACGAAACCTGAACTGGAGAATCTTCTGGATGAAATCTTGAAAGGCAAGCCAGTTCTCTCTTTTTACACTAAGTTTCCAAATCTAACTCTACTTCCCCATGGGTAGTTTTGAATCTGATGCCCTCTATAACTAAACACATTATCTGACCTTGATCTATGGCAGAACACCTTGCAATGAGACTTGGTATAGATGTACTAAATGTTTCTTGCACTGTCATAATTTATAACAAAGCGATGCTAAGTGAGATTTCACAAAGCTTAATTCTCATAATCAGCTAACAAAGATCACCGTGTATCCCTAAATTACTGGATGCTTTTAACATATTCTACTTTGCAAATTAATTCTAGGCTAGGACTACAGGAATAGGTAAAAGCAGGGTGGTGCTGTACATATATGTTATTGCTCTGGCTTATGAAAGAGCAAATTATTGACTACAAAGAATTATCATGAACAATAAGGAAAAGAGAATCCATCAATTTTTCCCTTTTAGCATAAACATGTTTAATAGTCATTTGCTGTTAGCTTCGAGGAAATGATTTTCATTTAGTGAATTCCAATTTTAATATTTAAGTATTATGACACTGCATCATCCCTGTCTTCTTTGACTGCCACTAGCCCACTGCAACAATAAAATTCATCTGTGCTAACAGTCACAGAATTTTAGAACCAGAAAAGATTCAAGATATCTTGTTGTCATGTGGTTTGATTGAACAATAAAACTACATTTGGCATAGTCATTAAACAAAATTTCTTGTGAAAGAAACACCAGAAAAATAAAACTGAGTTTTCCCCATAGACAATCACTGAGAAGGTTTACTTCTGGGGCACCTGGGTCGCTCCATTGGTTGAGCTTTCGACTCTTGATCTCAGCTCAGACCATGATCCCAGGGTCATAGGATGGAGCCCTGTGTGGAGCTCCACACTCAGTGTGCTTGAGATTCTGCTTAAGATTCTCTCTCTCTCTTTCTCTGCCCCTCTCCCCACCTGGTGCACACTCTCTCATTTAAAAACAAAACAATACAGGGGCACCTGAGTGGCTCAGTTGGTTAAGCGTCCAACTTCGGCTCAGGTCATGATCTCGCAGTTAGTGAGTTTGAGCCCCGCGTCAGACTCTTTGCTGACAGCTCAGAGCCTGGAGCCTGCTTTGTATTCTGTGTCTCCCCCTCTATCGGCCCCTCCCCTGCTCATATTCTGTCTCTCTCTGTCTCTCAATAATAAACATTAAAAATTTTTTAAAAAACAGAATTCACTTTTGCACAGCTAGATTTTGGCATACACGCCCAGAATACTAATAATTAAGTCAGCTATTTTCAAAGAACAGCACAGAGATTATAAAGGAGCATTTGTAAATGTTGGCAACCACTTGTACACCAGGAAACCAAAAGCCATTTATGTAGGAGTTGGGCATCCTAAATTCTCTCTAAAGTCTAGGACTGATTTCTCAAGTGGTTTTATCTCTCATACTTAATCACTCTACTTCCTACTTCACAATATAGATGAGAGCATTTGGTTGCATCCAATGTGCCAAAGGGATTGTGGAATAAAATACGTCAGTGAGGTTTCAAGAAGGCTGGTTCTGGAACAATAGAACAACTTAAAAGATTTAAATAGAAACATGTGAGATAAGTTCCTTTTCTCCCCTTATGTCCTTTCAAAAGCTGGGCACTATTATCTTCTTGCCTTTTTGTCATTCCAACATGACTCTTCTTAATCTAATTATTTTGGAATCCATTCATAATTTCTGTTATTCTGCACCTGCCATATTGCCTTTGCTCTCAATTTTTCTTCTCATCAAATGTATCTATCAGTCAGCACCTTCAGGGTTTCAAGTTAACTTCTTCCATAGAAAAAATGTATTTGATAATCATAATGATCCTTTGTATGAAGCTCTCATATACATTATCCTATTTCCTTCTCAGAACAAAGTAGCAGGGTTGATATATAGATTTCCATCCTGTAAGGGAGAAAACTGAAAAGATGAAGTGGCCTGCCTAATATCACAGCTAAAGAAATGATTGAACCAAGAGTAAAAGTGAAGTTTCTTGTTACACTACCAAGCACAATTTCTTTCTCTCTGTGTGTGTGTCTATTTTTTAGAGAGAGAGAGTGGGGGAGGGGCAGAGAGAGAATGAGACACAGAATCTGAAGCAGGCTCCAGGGTTTAAGCTGTCAGCACAGAGCCCAATGAGGGCTCAAACTGGGGAATGGTGAGATCATGACCTGGGCAGAAGCCTGATGTTTAACTGACTGAGCCACCCAGGCGCCCCAACCTAGCACGATTTCTTAAAGCTATCTCTTCTCTGTATCTACATAAATAACGTTTATGAGCTTGCATCCAAACTGCTGTGGACACAATACTAATTTTTTTTAATGTTTTATTTATTTCTAGGAGAGAGCGAGAGACAGCGTGAGCAGGGGAGGGTCAGAGAGAGAGGGAGTCACAGACTGAAACAGGCTCCAGGCTCTGAGCTGGCAGTCAGCACAGAGCCCGACGCGGGGCTCGAACCCACGAACCGCGAGATCATGACCTAAGCGAAAGTCGGACGCTTAACCGACTAAGCCACCCAGGCGCCCCAACACAATACTAATTACAAGGGACTTCTGACAATCTCCAAAGGCCTTGCAGTGCCTGAAATCTCAGTGGCATCTAGTAACAACTGGGACACTTATGTGGAAACAATATAACAATATGGAGCTGATAGAACAGGTTTCTGGTGCTTTTGCCAGCAGGGATTCTGTAAATTTAAAAGGCTTTCCCTTCTCAAAACTGAAAACAGTGAATCCATGACTGTCTCTGAATGCTTTGCCTTATTATCATTCATTAGTGGCTGGAGTTTTCATGTTTTCTGGGAAAAATCATATGAAGTTAAAATTTACATTAAAATATAGTCAATTACTATAATTTCTCTAAGTCAGTGAAGAGTCAGGAAACTATAATCGGTAACTTGAATTGAGGAAATGTAATACATAAGTAATGAGTGATGGAACTTCTGAGAAGCCAATAGGGGATGATGAAGCAACCCCAGTGGCCTCTAACAATTTCAAGAAGCCACTACCACTTCTGGGGTTTGAAGGACAAAAAGGAAAAATCTTATTATCAGAGACTAGAGGCCATCGTTGCTGTTGGGAACAGTAGAACCCAGTGGAGGCTGTCTAATGGGGAGCTAAAATCACAGAGGAAACCAGCCATTACATGAAGATGCCACCCAAGGATCAGCCAGTAGAGGAGAAATACCCTGGAAATATCCTTCGTCAGGCAAGTTAAGCCCAAGAAATGCCTTCTGTGGGCAAAGGGTCAAAAATGAGTATCAGTAAACAGGCAATGACCAACCCTTTTTTCCCAAGGCATAAAAGCGAAATTTAGAGCTGCAAACTAATTGCTAAATTATGTTCAATTTACTTTTCTTTTATGTAATAGAAATCATCTGCAAATCTCTGAGTAGGCTAGACATTGGAGCATTTGGTACATACAAGTAGTTGGTTAGTGAAAATCAAGCAAAATATAGAAAGTGATGTAGCATAAGCACCATTGTATTTTCTCATTATACACGTTAAGCAACATTAATGGATATCATTACACAAAAATATGTACTATGATCATACAATTTATTTGGACTGCATAAAGAAAGGATTTACTTAGCCTGTCAATATACTTATACCTCCAATTAGAAATTCATTATATAAGCACTGACTCAAGACCTACTGTGTGGTAGGCAATTTGCTAGTACCTACAAAAGCAAGTCTTTTTGCAAGACGGGGTCATGTCCTCAAAAACAGAGAATAGGAATTAAGAATAAAGTAAATAATATGCACATTACACAGATATGATTGAAAGGAACACATAAATAAGAATACAATTCATTTTTCCAGAGGGAAGGGAGTCAAAGATGACTACACAGAAGATCTTCGAACCTAATCTGAAAATACAGGGAATAATCAAAACCTTTCCTCTGAAGCCTTCCCATACACAAAATAATCTTACAACAATTGCTTTTATACCACCTTTTGTATCAATTATAATGCTGAGTCATCTTCTCACTTCAAAAAAAAAAATTGCCTGAAAATAATCCCTCACAATTCTATCCGCTTGGAAATGCAAGAAACCTAGCAGAGATATTCACAATTTCTTTTTCCTTTTTGTAAAATATTTTAAATATTTATTTATTCTTTGAGAGAGAGAGACACAGAGTGTGAGCTGGGAAGGGGCAAAGAGAGAGGGAGATGCAGAATCTGAGGCAGACGCCAGGCTCTGAGCTGTCAGCACAGAGCTCTACCTGTGGCTCAAACCTACAAACCATGAGATCATGACCTGAACTGACGTCAGTCACTTCATCAACTGAGCCACCCAGGTGCCCCAAGATAGTCACGATTTCAAAGGTCTTTAAGCAGTACATGGTATAGCATTAATTCCTTTTTCTGTCATTCCAACCCCCATTCCCTTGCTATCCTTCTTCCTACATACTATGGAATATTTTATAGAAGTGATTGTTTGTTGTAATTTGTTTTCTTTCCCAATACAACCCAAGAGTCATATAGAAATGCAGTTCACATTGGCCCAAATTCCTTGAGGCTGTAATGAAAGATTTTCTTTGTTCTCCTACATTTGGAAAGGGATTTAGATAATATTTTGTATAGTGGAAACTCTACACCAGACATCAATAAACTTGTTAGCCACTCTCTTACTGGAAGACGTGATACCTAAATCATACTGCTTGTGTAGACCTTCCATGTTACTAAGACTCTATAAGTATAGGGTGATACCTATCTCAGATTCATTACTTGGGATGCTACATACCTATTCTGACAGGAGTGAGGTCATCCCTTTAATCATCAAGATGATAACCAGTGTCACAATCCCAAAGCCCACCCAAATTTTACAAATGTTTACCCTTTTGGGTAGATGAGATGTTGCATATGTAACATATTACACAGCATAGCTTCTCAATCAAAGTTTCTATCGCACCCAATTTAAACTAACATTCCAGATCCATGACCTTTGAAACAAAAAGCCAAAGAGGCTTTATTCTTCTTTAAAAAAAAGAAAAAAGAAAAGAGAAACAAAATCAAAACCTTGTAGAGAATTTCAGCATTAAGTCTTCTTGGTAATCATAAGCCTGTATGTTTTTGTTCTGTGAGGAAAAAGAAGCCGTTTTAGGTACGAAGACAAAGAACAGCTCATTGCTTAAGGTGGGTCAGGTTTTTTTTTTTTTTTAATATTTATTTATTTTGGGGAGAGCAGAAGTGGGGGAAAGGCAGAGAGTAAAGGACAGAGGATCCAAAGCTGCCTCTGCGAGCCCAATGTGGGGGCTCAAAGTCACAAACCATGAGATCATGACCTGAGGTGAAGTTGGATGCTCAACAGACTGAGCCACCCAGGTGCTCCTGTGTGAGTCACTTCTGCCCTGACTCAGTTCTTGCCTACAGCCGCTGTTCTGATTGAGGCCACCTCCACTTTGGTCTTAAGCACCTCTCAGACTAGAGCTCCTCCCTGCATAGTCAAAACATTCCTATAGACCCAATCACATTCTAATGGCAGTCTGACAAAATAGTTTACTCCTCCTTACAAACAGAAAAGGCTGGGGTTATATCCAATCGGCCCCTTTCCTCCTATTTCAATGCAAGGGGAGTTTGATAACTATCTTACGGCCACTGCCCTGTGTCCACAAGCCCAATGCTAACTTCAAAAACTTTTTTTTAAATTTGTTAATCTCATATTTTATGTAGATGTACCCAGTCACTGGGCCAGAAAAAAGGTGGGTTTGGACTATGCAGTAACATGAGAAAGTAGAACATTTTTCTCTGCTATCTATTCTTGCTTACCCACATGACTGAGTCTCTGTTTGGTGTTGTTTATGACCATGGACAGTGGAAGAAACAATGAGAGCTTATCACCTCAGTAAGTAAAAAAATAGTTTATTTGTTCGTTCACTGATAATCTGTCATGTGTCATACGATTCTTTTATAATATAGCTGTTATAAACTATGTTGCTCCCCAAACAACTCAGGCATGGAAATGCTTTGGTTCAGACCACAACCAAAGTAACTGACTGCCATTTCCGCTTCTGAAAATTCTTTCTGTTGTTGCCTTACTCTAACATTAGAGCTCAGATTCAGGATTAAACCAAATCAATCAAACAAATATTCTCATTAATAAGGGGCCTTTTCTTCCCAAATGTATGGGTCCAAGGGTCTTCTTTATTTTGTTTTCCTGGACCATGGAAGAGAAAGATAAACAAAAGAGACTGCAATGATAGATAAATAATTGATGAGCGAGCCTAATCCCGTGTGAGTTTCTTTTGTCTCACCTTCCCCACTTACCAAGCCTATATTTTAGAAGTCCAGTAAAGACACAATGTTTCTATAGAAGAACACAAGATACTGCCATTTGGTAGTTCATACCTTCAATTTTTTTTTTTAACGTTTTATTTATTTCTA
Organism: Proteles cristata cristata; assembly: GCA_017311185.1. Classification (NCBI taxonomy): domain Eukaryota; kingdom Metazoa; phylum Chordata; class Mammalia; order Carnivora; family Hyaenidae; genus Proteles; species Proteles cristata. The sequence continues at coordinate 1,328,036 of JAESUZ010003762.1, read as the reverse complement.
GGAGAGAGAGAGACACAGCGTGAGCAGGGGAGGGTCAGAGAGAGAGGGAGTCACAGACTGAAACAGGCTCCAGGCTCTGAGCTGGCAGTTAGCACAGAGCCCGACGCGGGGCTCGAACCGGAACCGCGAGATCATGACCTAAGCGAAAGTCGGACGCTTAACCGACTAAGCCACCCAGGCGCCCCGGTAGTTCATACCTTTAAAACAATCAACCAAATGACTCTTCTGGATTGTTGTTGTTGTTTATTTAATGTTTATTTATTTTTGAGAGAAAGAGAGATAGAGCACAAATGGGGGAGGGGCAGACAGAGACAGAGACACAGAATCCGAAGCAGGCTCCAGACTCTGAGCTGTCAGCAGAGAGCCCAATGCGGGGCTCAAACTCACAAACTGAGATCATGACCTGAGCTGAAGTCAGACACTTAACCGACTGAGCCACACAGGCACCCTTTTTTGGTTTGTTTTTAGAGCTATACCATCTCTAGGTATATATCCCTATCCACAGAGTGAGGTGCAAAATAAAACAGAAATTTCTGAATGGGAATAATAATGGGAAATAATGTAGAGAGTTGATCAAAACATCAAGAAACTAAAATCTTATCTGAAATTTTTTTTAATGTTTTATTTATTTCTGAGAGAGAGAGAGAGAGAGAGAGAGAGAGAGAGAGAGAGACAGAATTAGAAGCAGCCTCCAGGCTCTGAGCTGTCAGCACAGAGCCAGACGTGGAGCTTGAACTCATGAACCGTGAGATCATGACCTGAGCCGAAGTCGGACACTTAGCGGACTGAGCCATCCAGGCACCCCTAAAATCGTATCTTAAATCTTAGACACTTTTTAATAAAAACAGAGCTAACTGCTACATTACAAACAAAAATAGTTGCTATTCAAGCTATGTTTCACAAAGCACATGGTTCTAGTAAACACCTGTCTACCTTTATTGGATGGAAATGCCACATACATAATGTAGATGAGTTAGATATAACTAGGACTTGGCGAATGATATAAGAAAACAGACTACCCAATTACAACAGAATAAACATTTCTGGTGTTTGAATCTCCAGGTAGTGATATGCTAGAAAACTGGAAAGGAAAGTTGTACAAAATATATATATAATTCTAGGACCTATTTCCAGCTTATGTGCAAGTGGGGCTAATAAAATGTGACTTCTCTACACTACCAAAGGAATACCCCAAATCTTGCTTTCCCATGATGGCATAAAAATTCCTTAATGTATCTGGAAATGCAACTTAGGATTTATTGAAACCAGTAACCAAAAGGTTAATGGTACTATTCATGCTGCAGATACTAAGCCAGCTGCAACTTTTTACTCAAACTTTTCACTTGTCTTTAAATTTCCCAACTCTCCTCCTCTTCCACTGAGTCAGATTTGAGGCTTGCCCTCCTGTCTCCTTATTGGCTGCCTCTCAAATAAACCCCTTCCTTACTACATAACTGCATGTCTCAGTGACTGTCTTTGTTGTGCATCTAGCAAATGAACTTGGGTTCATTTACATTATAACAAAGGAAACAATGCAATCCAGTGGAGGAAGTATGATTTTTTTCCGATGAATTGTGCTAGATGAACAGAATATCCATACAAGCAAAAAAAAAAAAAAAAAGCTGAATCTCTACCTCAGAACTTATACAGAAATATATTCTAGTGGACTGCATATCTAAACATAAAATGTAAAACAAAAAGGCTTTCAGAAGAAAACATAGAAGAACATCTCTGTAACCTAATAGTAGGCAAAGATTTCTTGAACAGGACACAAAAAGCACTAAACATGAAATCTAAAAACTGGACAAATTGGACTACATTAAAATTCCAGCTTGGTGTCAAAAATCACAATTAAGAGAGTGAAAAATCAACCAATAGAGTAGGATGCTATGCACCATAATGTATCTGACAGAGGATTCTTATCCAGAATATATATAATATATATACATATATAAATATTTTAATGTATATTTTTGAGAGAGCACAAGTGGGGGGAGTGGAGAAAGGGGGACAGAGGATCTGAAGCAGGCTCTGCACTGACAGCAGCAGCTCCAACGTGGGGCTTGAACACAAACCGCGAGATCGTGACCTGAGCCGAAGTCAGATGCTCAACCAACTGAGCCACCCAGGTGCCCCTCCCCAGAATATATATATTTTAAAACTATTAAACAAAATAGCAAGTGTTGGTGAGGATGTGGGAATGCAAATTGGTGCAACCACTGTGGAAACCAGCATGGAGTTTCCTTAAAAAATTAAAAACACGGGCACCTGGGCGGTTCAGTCAGTTAAATGTCCAACTCTCAATTTTGGCCCAGGTCATAATCTCACAGTTGTGAGACTGAGCCCTGCATCAGGCTCAGTGTTGGGCATGGAGTCTGCTTAAGGTTCTTTCTCTCCCTCTCCCTCTGCCTCTCTCCTGCACATGTGTGCTCACTCTCTCTCTCAAAAAAAAAAAATAAATAAAAATAGAATTACCCTATGAATTAGTAATTACACTACTAGGTATTTACCCAAAAAATAAAGTAAAATAAAAAAACATGAATTCAAAGTGTTACATGCACCCGGCATGTTTATAGCAGCATTATTTACAGCAGCCAAATTATGGCAGCAGCCCAAGTATCTATTGATAGATGATTGGATAAAGATTTGGTATATATACAGAATGGAATATTATTCAGCCATAAAAAAGAATAAAATCTTGCCATTTGCAACACAGATGGAGTTAGAGTATATATAATGCTAACTGAAATAAGTCTGTCAGAGGAAGATAAATACTATATTATTTCATTAATACATGGCATTTAATAAATAGATGAGAAAAAAATAGAGATAAACAAAGAAACAGACTCTTAGGTGTAGAGAACACACTGATAGTTGGGGTGGGGGGATGGATTAAATAAATGGTAAGAATTAAAGAGTGCACTGGGTGATGTATGGAATTATTGAATTACTATATTGTGCACCGGAAACAATATTACATTGTATGTTAAGTATACTGGAATTTTACATTTAAAAAGTACTAAATATTAATGAGCTAAAGACATACAACCCAATAGAAAAATGAAGAAAAGACTTGAATAGCCATTTCATACAAAAGGACAGAGAATGGTTAATAAGGATGTAAAAAAGGTGTTCAACTTCTTTAGTCATCAGGGAAATGCAAAATAAAACAACGATATAATACCACTACCCCCACACAAGCAATAAAAGAAAACCGTGCGCCTTTGGGTTAATGAGGTTGAAACCAGCAGAAAGTTTAAAGTTTGTTTTTCAGAGAACTGTCTCTCCCTAATCAGCTATTGTGTCTTTTCAGACTCCACTAACAAATCCACTAGCTGTCTCTAAGGAAGCCTGGACGCAAGGTCCACTGATGTGGTTCCAGCCTAGGAACAAGCAAGGCCCTGCATTTCTTCCCTGAAATAACAAGCCCCAAACCCACCTAGTTTATATCTGCTCTCAGAGCATGCCCATAGCCTTTCTCCTTGTCTTAAGATAATTTCATGAGCTCAGGGACTGAATTTAGCCTCTTTCTGATGTTATCTCTACTCCCAAAGTGAACATAGGATGTATTTTACATATATGTTTGCTCAGTGCACATGCTCCACCTTTCCTCATGTTTCTTGCCCTTTTTATCAATACATATAAATTTCAATCCCTATGATTATTTAAAAAAAAGAAAACAAAAAAAACCCTTGTTCTTTCTCCCTTGGGGAGGCAGATTTGAGGTTTGTCCTCCCATTTTCTGTTCAGCTTCTTCTCCAATAAACTTTCCTTGCTGCATACCTGATATCTCAGTGATGGGCTTTGCTGCACAGACGTCAGACAGATTTGGGTTCGGTTACAGAGCAACCACCTTGCAAAATTGCTTAACATTATTTACAAAAGTTGAACATCATGGTATCTTCTAACCCGGCAATTCTAATCCTGGGTAAGTATGCATGTTTCTACAAAAGGCATGTTCCAGAACATTTAGCTAAATTAATCACTATATTCCCAAACTGGAAATAATACAAACTGTCATCAACACTAGAGTGTGATATATTTAGGCAATGGAATATTAAACAGGAAAGAATATGAGGAGCTCCCAACGATACACAAGGTAGCCAAAACAAATAAAAGGAGGTGGGGGGGGGGGCGGGAATCTCAACACAAAAAGAGTGTATTCACCATGATTCCTTTTATACAGAGACTTTTAGAAAAGTAGGTGATGGTTACTCTGGGACAGTGAGTCAGAGCGTACTGCAAGGGGATCTGAGTGGGTAGTTCTGGGGTGTGTGCAATGTTCTGGTTATCGATCTATATTCGAGATGTATCCAAATGAAGAAGTTGAAAATTGAAACAAATAAAAGATTATAGGCAGCAACAGTCCAAACGTTACATTTAAAACCAAGGAGATCACGATAAACTGCACGTCCCCACCCCCTAAACGTTGCGCGCGCAGCAGCTATATAACATGAAAACCTCATTGGCTGAGACTAGGCGGCGCACTTTGAAAGCTGAGTCTTAGCACCGCCCCTTCCGTCTCCAGCTTGTCCCGCCTTCCTGACTGCCGGCGTCCAAGTCGTCCAGCCCTACGACTTAGGCTCCCTGGACTCAAGTCCTCGAGGAAAAAGTGACTCTTGCGCCTGGTGGCAGCCCCTTTTCGGTCGCCACCATCCGACTCCCTTTTGCTACCCACCGCCATTATGAACATCCGCAATGCTCGGCCAGACGACCTGATTAACATGCAACACTGCAACCTTCTTTGCCTTCCCGAGAACTACCAGATGAAATACTATTTCTACCATGGCCTTTCCTGGCCGCAGCTTTCTTACATTGCTGAGGACGAGGACTGGAAGATTGTGGGCTACGTCCTGGCCAAAATGGAGGAGGACCCAGATGATGTCCCGCATGGACATATCACCTCACTGGCCGTGAAGCGTTCGCACCGGCGCCTCGGCCTTGCTCAGAAGCTGATGGACCAGGCCTCCCGGGCCATGATCGAGAATTTTAGTGCCAAGTACGTGTCCTTGCACGTCAGGAAGAGTAACCGAGCAGCCTTGCACCTCTATTCTAACACGCTCAACTTTCAGGTTAGTGAGGTGGAACCCAAATACTACGCAGATGGGGAAGACGCTTATGCTATGAAGCGAGATCTCTCGCACATGGCCAGTGAGCTGAGAAGGCAGCTGGAGCCGAAGAAGGGCAGGTATGTGGTGTTGGGCTCCAGGGAAACCCAGGAATCCCAGGGAGGCACACTTCCTAGTTCCGAAAAGGATGCTCAGAAGAACCCGCCTCCTGACGATAGTGGCAATGACAGCAAGGAACCCAGCGAGTCCGCGGAGAGTACCGATACCCAGAACAGCTCAGAAGATTCAGAGTCTACCTTCTAGAACCTGTTAAAGGTATTGTCTTCCCTTATCCAATCCCTTCCTACCCTAAATCCCTGCACCATAGGTTGGTCTGCTGCATCCCATCCAGCCCCAGTCCTGCTGGACCATCTGGTAACCTTGGGGAAGAGTGTAGACTGGATTAGAGGAAACTCGTTGCTCACTACTGGAAGTTAATAGGACTCCCATTCATGCGCTAAAAGTAGATTAAATTTAGTGAAAGAAACCAGCATTCACGCAGCTTTTTTGGTGTGAATTACATTTGGGGGTATCCACATAGTTGGAAGAAATTTCTTCTTTATGGAATTACAGCCAATAAATGCAGAATGAATGATAGGACTGTACAATCACTGTTTTGCAACTCCTGATGAAATATAGATCTAGCCAACTGTCATCAGTGGCTAATACTATTAGGTGAAAGTTGAAGCCACTTTGTCATTATGATCAGACTGACAACACTTGAAGTCACTGGGCAAGTATAACATCACTAAAAGGGTGACAAACGTTATATGCCTCCTAATGCAATAGTGAGTGCACAGTAATACCTATGAAATATTCTTGCCCAAAGAAAATTTTATGTGTAAATATGTATGTGTGAAGTTAATCTTGAATCCAAACAAGGGTTTAAGCTTAAAAAAACTACCATTTTTATAAGAAAGAAAAAAAAAAGGAGGACATTAAAGTGTGCCATGATGCCATCGGCCAAATACAGAGTGAGAGAATTTCTACAGAACAAACAACCTGGTTTCTCCAACAAACAAATAAATGTCATTTTTTAAAAGGGAGGAAGAATTTATTAAAATAAACTTAAGAGATATATTAACCAAATTAACCAAATGCAACTATATATATATATATTATATATATTATATATATATATATATATATATATTATATATATATATATATATATATATATATATATATATATTATATATATATATATATATATATATACCAAATGTAGACATTGTTTGGGTCCTTATTTAAACAATAAAGACAAGACGTTTTGAAACAACCAAGCAAGACTTGAACTCGGGCTCTGTTATTAAAGAATTGTCAATGATTTTGTTTGGTGAGCTAGCTGGTAGTGTGTTTTTTTAAAGTCTTCTGTTAGAGATACCTACTGAAATAATTAGAAGTGAAAGAATAGGAAAATATTCCAGGAAAAAAAGAGGGAAAAAGAAGCTGGGGAGCGAGAAATGTATAAAATAAGAAAAGCAACATATGATCATTTGTGAGGTTGCCATTAGGTACTTGAGGGGTTCATTGTGCTATATTCTTTACTCTTTTGAATGTGTGAAAATTGACTTAAAAATTTCAAAGAACAAAAATTATTATACATTCTAATACACACTAATACCAATACAAAGCAGCCATTAGGAAGTAGTTTTAAAAGACTATTTAATTTCCATCGGGAACTTTCTAACACCCTAAGAATTTCAAAGATCAGTGAGCTACTGTCAGTGTAGAAGCTTTAAATTCTAAACCTAGTCACCTTACCCTTACGTGTAAAAAAAGCAACTTTCTCATAACAAAGCGCAGTCATGAGTGATAGACATTACATATAGTTAAAGGAAATGCTGTTTGATTTACTCATTCATAAAAGTATTTACTTGCCAGGCATGAGGCTTGGAGTTGGTAAACAATCATGATCTGGACAGGTTGATGTTTATACTATATAACACTTAAAAATAAATGTATTCTGTTTTTCTACACCTTTTAATGCTGAAACCCAAACTGTATTGCACACTAACCCTATTTTATTTTCATTCATGTAGTTCCATAGGTCATAAAAATTTAGAGACAGTAATTTCACAGAAGTTAAAAAGAGTCTATCCTCAGAGGACTCTCTGCATCTGTCTTTTAACAACCTGAATGTTTCAAAATGACTGATTCATTTTGTCTAAGGCTAAGATAAAGGCAGCAAAACAGTCTAAAAAGGAAGGTAAAGTTAAAACTTAGTGCCTTAAGAGAAGTGTTGTCAAATTTATATCTGCCTTAAAAACCTTGAAGGAGGTGGGGTTTGGTGAAATAGGTGATGGAGATTAAGGAGAGCACTTGTGATGAGCACACAGGGTGATGTAATGAAGTGTTGAGTGACTATACTGGGCACATGAAACTCCTATAACACTGTATGTGAATTAGCTACAATTAAAAAGATACTTAAAATCAGGAGGAAAAAAACCCCAACTCTGAAGGGCTCTTTCAAGACTATTTTATTTAAATTAACAAGCCTTCTAAAAAATTACCAATTTCCAGATTCCTATATAGAAGGATTTAAATAATATTGATCTCATCTTTATGGTTACTCACTTCTCTTCAGTTTTTACACTGTAGCTAAGAAGGATTTTAAACAGAACAGAGCTAATTAAAGATAGCTTTTAAAAATAATGTGCATTTGTATATAAAGGATTTATGTTTTTTAAAGTCCATGTTATTGAGATTTTTATTATATATGTTTACATTCATATATATATATACGGTGAATTCAAAACTACTTACTGTGAGAAACACTGTCACCCTAATGGGGAAGAGAAAAAATAAATAATATGAAATATGAAAATTATTGTGTGACAGTTATAAATCTCAGGGTCCAACTTCAGGGATAATTGAATTCAGGGATTAGTCTACATAGGCTAACTGTTCTAAAAAGAGTAACCTCCAATCTCAGTAGGTTAACGGAATAACAGCTTATTTCTCATATCATGGTCCAGTATGGGTGAGCAATGTGGTAGGGATATGAGAGGGAGAGGGAAGAAGGGACTCTGCTCTGTAAAGTCATTCAGGACTCCATCTAGAACAATTGTTCTTAACTTGTTTTTTTCCATAGCCTCCTTTGGCAATCTGGTGAAGCCTAGAGATCCCTTCTAATAAATACCTAATAAAGTTGTTTTTAAAAGGCATACAAATTATATGGGATTTCAAAGGAAATCAATTTTATTGAAATAAAGTTAGCAAACTCTGTTTAAATAAATTTATTGTCATATGAAATTTAAAAATTAAGCAGTGGGTCTAATGACTGTTGCTTCAGTGAAAATTTTGTTGTAAATGATATTTTGAGATACCTTCAACATCTGTAATATAATTTGAAAATACCTATGGTTGGGGCGCCTGGGTGGCTCAGTCTGTTAAGCATCTGACTTCGGCTCAGTCATGATCTCACGGTTCGTGGGTTCGAGCCCGACATCGGGCTGTGTGCTGACAGCTAGCTCAGAGCCTGGAGCCTGTTTCAAATTCTGGGTCTCCCTTTCTCTCTGACCCTCCCCTGCTCGCTCTCTCTCTCTCTTCCTCTCTCTCTCAGAAATAAAACATTAGAAAAAAAATACCTATGGTTTAGGTATTTTGGTTGGAGACAAAGCCACAGTTAATGCTAGGATTACTATGCATTGGTGCCTACATTCATAAAGAGGTTAATGAAAATTCAATTTTTTTTTGTTCCAGATCCAAGGTCATCATCTCCTAAATTCTGTTATTAAATCTCAGGTTAAGAACCCCTGATTTAGTGACTCTGCCATTTCCTAGAATCATGTGTCCACTACCGGTTTATATACATTCACCTTGCAGATAGGGGAAGAAAATTCATGCAGAGGTTTATGTAGGTTTTAAAGGATGTACCACTTTTCTAACTAACTGCAGGGGAAGCTAGGAAATGTAGTTTAGATGTGTACCGGGAGAAAAAGGAAGGAGTTCTAGTAACAAGACAGCACAGTTTCTTCAACAATGGGAAACATCCTAGTGGGACTGTGGAGTGTGAGAAATTCTGCTTCCCCGCAGAGCTTTGGATCATTCTGCTGCTCTCTCTCCAGAATGTGGCACAGGGAGGGAGCTCTTGAGGCCACCCAGTGCTACCTGCTTAGTCACATGACACATGTTTTCTGCTCCTGTACAAACTTGGGCATGGGAAGCTGGGATTCTGTCACCTTGCTGCCTTTTTGCCTCTCATTAAAGCCTGGAAGAAATGCCCCTTCTATTCTGAGATCCCTTAAACTGTCTAAAATCTCAGTTATCATCCCTCACCTCCACCTTAATCAACAGGGTTTCACTCGTGTAAACACTTAGTTGCCTGAATGGGAAAATCCTATTGTGAGGACAGAAAGAAGAGGAGGAAAAAGTTTAAAGGTTAATTATCCTCCCACAATTGTCACACACCCTCTTGACGAGCTGGAGTTCAAATACCTACAGAATGAAGTCCCGAAAGAATAACTTTCTATTTTCCTTTATCTCCTCCCTTGGACCTAGGCAAGAGAGATGGTTAAAGTTAGAAGTGGTGGTGAATAGGGCAGTTGGTGAAGGAGACTCCGTGTCTTCCTGTACAGAGTAATAAAAATTACTACTAAAAATATGAGAACTCACTATGTTATAGATACTATTCTGGGGAGTGTCTATGAATGCTCTCATTTAATCTTCATAACATCCCCAGAGGTAGGTATTACTATTACTCCATTTTACAGATAAGGGCTGCATGTCTCACAGATAAAAAATGGAAAACAGGAATGCAGAGCATGGTAGTGAGATTCCGTGATGGTATGGGTTAAATGAGACTTCCTATAAATTGCTTAGGATAATACCTCACCCACAAATATTCTGTAAATTTTAGCTCTTAATATAATCTGTAGTAATAGTAACCAGCCTCCTTCCTTTTCTTTTCTGCAGTAATCAAATGATAGAATGTTGTGTATGAGCAGCAACAGTTTGCAATCTTGGAAGGGAGATGCATCTTAATGATTAAAATAGCTTTCACTGACAAGCTGAATGTCAAAGCATTCAGCTGAATCAATGCTAATCAACAGCAAAGTTTCTAGGGAGCCGTAGCAATGAAGACAGGTCAGTTCAAAACATGCTAGTTGAGGCAGGAATGCCATCGAGCTGATGCTTAACTCCTGACAAGAAGTATGGGCTTGATGATTAATAATAAAAAAGAAGAAAACCCTGCAAAAATCGCAAAATTTTCCATTGAGCTGGCAATACTGAGTTAGCCAGGGTTACTTCAGTGACTCTCCTTTCTGGTTTATTCTTTCTGTCGCTAAGCTGTCATCCTAACAAAAAGTTGTTAAATGTTCACATGAGCATTCACTGAAATAGACTGTTCTTAATTTTACCAGACAACTAATTATAACTGGAATGATATAATGAAATATGGAAGAAAGTTGGAGACTGACAGGTCTGGTAAATTCCTAGTATAACCTTACCCCAGATATGCCAGAAACCATAGATTTCAAATGCAAATGCACTCCATGAAGATAAAGAGGGGGTTGGGAAGAGATAAAATATTGTTTTGAAATACTAATCAGATAGATACCATTTGTTGAATTATTTATAATCTCTAACAATGCCACTTTTCAATCAGTGAGTGAAGTACATTTAGGGTGAATGAAACACCAACTTTGTCAGGGGTAACTGATAAAAGCAGAAGTTTTTCCTAAATTGTGTACTCTGTGCTCCAGTATATAAATTCTAATGAGCTTTATGGTAGAAGATAGAAGGAAGAGAGGATATTAAAAATTATGTGAATGGCAGTCATTCTATGAGCCAGACCTTTCTGGAAACATTCTGCAATGCTTTTCTATAGACCAATATCTTCAAAACATCATAGAGCTTTTTTTCTTTAAGTAAAGCATTAAAAAAAAGTAGAGCATAAAGTTCTGTTTTGTGTTCATAAAATCATGTTAATAATTAAAATATTTCTCACACTTCCATTGCCCACCTCTAAGAAATCCTGGATATGTAAAAATTTGAACTTTAATAAGCTAATAAATTCAGGGTATTAATATTCATATTTTAAAAAGAATCATTATAAAAAATGTCTGTACCATTAAACAGCATACTACCCTGGGGCATTTATTTGTTTACTATTTGGCTTTTAAAATTTAATGTCTTAAAATGATCAAGGAGTACTGAGAAAATTAAAACAACTATATAATATTTCGTTTTTGTATAACTATTTTTGCATGCCTATCTTAATTCTATTTGAAAAACATTGAAAAAGGTAATGATAATAGTCTTTCTGACCCACTCTTACATCTTATTACTTTTCTATTACAGCAAATATACTTTTTTAAAAAAAATATGATATTGTATTGTGTGCCTCTGATTGTCCTGCAACTTGATTTATTATTGTTTTTCTAGAAACTGACTTTTCTATAATTATGATTTTGTGGAAAACTATGCTTGTTAGCTGCTCTGTGCATTCTAACCTTTATGTGCTTATTTTTATTTTGTAGATGAGAAAAATGCACCTTCACTGCCATAAGGTTTTGTTGTTTTGTGGGCAGCTTTTCAGCAAGGGGCAGCAAAACTCAACTAGCCTGTCTTTAACTTGTGTATTCCGTTCGCACATCCTAGAAACCTTTCTATCTTATTAAGGACAGAGCCCATGTCTCATTTATCTTTGTTTCGTAAACTCTTGGCACATTATTCATTCATGGTAGGTACTCAGCAAATATTCATTGAACGAAGGAAGGAAGGAAGGAAATTCCCCAATTACCAATGCAGTAATTTTAAAAAGGAAAGTAGGGGGGAAAATGTATATAAGGTACAACTTCCTATTACCTAATATAATTAGCACACCTTAACGTTATGAATAAAGAGACATAATGGATATTTTGGTTTCATCTCCAGGTCTCAGAGAGAGGAAATATGACTTATAGAATCAGACACATTGTATCTAGCTTATCAAGAGCTAAAAAGGCCTTTCATTTCTTTAGAATTGAAATAAATTTCTTCTGGAGTAGAGTAGGATGGGCTGGGATTCGAAGATGGCAAGAGCAAGCACCTTGGTTTCTTTAGGTTTAAAATAGGATTTTGGGGGGTGTTTCCGTGTTCTCCCTTCTCCCCTTGTCCTGGCAGAAGTGGCTTTTAGGTGTCAGGAAACGTTCGTGTGTCCTCATGGCTGAGAGGGGAGAGAGCCCCAGATCCATGTGTGATCTTCCTGCTGTCATCTGAATTCTCACTGGCATCCACGGAGATAGATCTAGTCTAAACAGGTTACTGGTACCTTGTTGATCTGCTGCTAAAACCGGTATTTTATATTTTAGAGCGGTTAAAACCTATAGCCCTCTCTTGCTCACTTGCTCTCTTCTCACTTCTCCACAGCATTGCAGTTCCTGGTGTCTCAGCCACGCCTGCCCTCTGAGCCCTGGCTTAGCCCGCGTGCTCTGCAGCACCTTTTCTGGGGTCATCTCAAGTGACCCCAATGCCTTCTCACTCCCAACAACAACCTCCCACATACCCTACTGGGATTATAAAGGAACACCTGGATTCAAGAGCCGTCTGCACAAGAGCGAAGAAAATTTGAGGCCAGCCGTCACAGAACCTTCTTTGGCCCACTCACACCAGGCCGCATTTCACTCTGTTTGTGTAGTCCTGTGTTGGCTGTGGTCGTCTGGCAAAGTTGCCTCCTCCCGGAATGCTCAACAGGAAGCCCCTCTGCTTTCAGTTTGTGGTGTTATTTATCTGGGTTCTCATCTTTGAGGGGTAGTCAGGACCATCAAGTCAGACCTACCTCGGGCCACTTTTCTCTCCTTTCTTCCTCTTTTCTGGAAGAAGTATTCTATTTTACCGCCTTTTCTCTGGGAACTCATCCTCTGTCATTCTCTTTCCCAGTGGGAGAAAGTCATGAGTCAGGGCTTCTATGATATAACCAGAACTTGGAGATTTTAAGAAAAAGACAACCAGTCATTAAATTGTAATATCTGACCTCCTTGTGTCAGTTGGTTTTCTTGTTAATGACATAACTTGCCATTTATTGAGTGCCAGTGATACTCAGGCGATGCTAGGACTCTTATTAATGACATATTTAATTTTCTCAGCAACCTTACAAGGTGGGTGTTTTATAGATGAGGAAACAAACTCAAAGAAGCAAAGTAAATATCTAGGATCTGAACCTGAGTCTGTTTGAATTCAAGGCCAAAGTTCCTTTCACTTTACTATTACCACTCTTTGCATTTTATTTATAAAAGTATGAAAACTATAGCAAAAAAGAAAATCTATAGTTTAAAATGTTCTGTTGACTTCATCCATGGCAACTATATGTCATTTGTAAATATTCTTCTATAACCCACCATTATAATACTGTTTTACTATGTTTCTCTAGTAAAACTAAGTGAAGACAAAGTACTTTGACCTCTGCAGTATAAGTCACCAGATAAATACAGAGTTATCATTATTTAACATTGGTTTTATATTCCTGAATGTGAATTACTATAGTATAACATTTCTCATGTTTAAATTTTTATGAAAACTAGTGTATATGGTTTTAAGTCAAAGCCTTGACATTAACCATCTGATGACAAGAAATAAATCTGTTCTCTGTAATCATAATCAGCCCTTCTAAGCACTTCTTACAGATCTGCCCCAGTGTACTCCAAGAATGCCTACCTAATAGTAAATGATTGCCTGAGGCAGATAAAAAAGTTTTTTCCCTACACAATAAGGATTTACTATTTCCTGTGGTAATACAAACCTCTCCTCTATTTTTCCATTTTTCCTTTCTTTTTAATTTTCTCTCCCAGCCCTAAAACTATTTTATTCCTTCCCCTCAAGCATGTGTTTATCTCTTTATTTTTAAATATTGCAGCTTTCTAACATCTGTCTCTAGGGCAGCATAATCATACTGATGAAATATTCCATGTTTTCCTTGAGCCCTTGTCAATATGTCTTCATGTTAACAGCTTAGCAGATGGAGAAACAGAAGGAGTAGCCTCAGCTTACCTGAATGATTTCTCTCTAGCACCAGGCACATTACTGTCTGTATTAACTTGATGATAGGAATTGGAGTAATTGGAAAATAAGAAATGATATCTGGGTTTTGCAGTGTTATTTACTAAAACTATTGGCTGCTTTTCTTTGTTACCATTACATCCTTTCCCCCAGTCTCCTTCCAGAGAAGGCAGAATTACAGCAACCTACCTAGTTTGGACTGTGCCTATGTAGATAATGAAAGTAAAATAAACAATAATACTGACATTGCTTTGGACGTATATTAGCATGTTCCCAAGTGGTTCCAGAGTAATAATGGTGATTTAGGAGCAGCAGCAGCTTTCTGGAACACTGAAATGGAAGGAACTTAATGACACTACTGTTTGTAAGAACACTGTTTTCCTTGCATACAACAAATTATTGACGTTTTTTAAATGGGCTCACTGCTTTTTACTTAAGTACAATCCCAGAAAGACTTCAGCAAGGCTGCGAGGCAAAGATGTAGGATAGTTAATGGTGAGCACCTTTGTACTAGCTAGAGAGAAGGACCCACACCCTCTCCTTTACTTGCAGCTTTGAAGACCCTATTGGGTGGGCTCAGGTCTGTCAGAAAATTATTCAGAAATATTAACTATCAAGATGAAAAGTTTTCTTTGGCCAAAAGAGGGCAACTTGTGAATGAAGCCTGTGAGTTAACCTAGTTCAAATCTGTGTGATTTTCCCATTGAAAATGAGAACAAGGGGCAGGAGATGATCATCTAAAATAAAAATAATGGGGTGTGTGGATGTGTTGGAGAAGTAGGGGGTTGTGCTGGAAGTTAGTTCAAAGCTGGGAGAATCCGGAAAGGATCGGGACTCATACATAGCTGAAGGGAAGTTTTCTCAAATTTTTACGTGCAGATGATCATCTCGGGGATCATGTTAAAAATGCGGATTTGTTTCAGTGGGTCTGGGCTGGGACCTGAGTGTCTGCATTTTTAACTAGTTCCCAGACAACATTGATGCTGCTGGTATAGGAACCACATTTTGCCTAGTAAGGGTCTTAAAGCTCATCTCCAACCTTGGAACTGAGTTTAAAACACCTGTGACGGGCTCTTGGGTCAGTTGGGATTAGACACTAATTCAGAATCTCATTCTGAAATACACAGTCACATAAGTTCTATTTGCCTTTGGAATTTTGCCACATAACATTGACGGCCTAATAATTTCAATAAAAATTCCACATATATTTCATCAAAATGTGTACACCAAAAGAGTATATATATATACACAGTATGCAAAGTGTGTTGATAAAAATTGACATTACATCATCTATTAGAGGGCTTTGATACGTTAATGTTTCCTCACCTTTGATATCCAAACAAGTAAAGAGCATATGAGATTTTTAAAAATTTTACTTTGCACTATCACTCAGTTTATTGTGTTCATTGGTCCACAGACTACCTCAGATGCTAATAATTTTTTCTGTGCTGACATCTCAAGCAGCATTTGAAAATGAACACAACATTTTGTTTTGGTTTAAATTGGAGTGTCAAACATCAGATCTCTATGTGGAGGTGGTGTGGGAAACACTTTCAAGAGAGTTTTCTGCTCAGGAATGAGAATTTCTGGCCCAGGAGTTCTCAACCTGTGCATCAGAGTCACCCAGGTGTTATGTTAAAGATGCAGTTTCTTTGACTCCAGCCCAGATTGTTTCACATGGTGCCATCTGAAAATCACTGACCAGTCCAAGGTGTTGTCCTCATAAGGGTAATTTTAAGAGCATTCTTTCCATGGTGATACTCCCCAGATTTAAATTAATTTGTCAAAAGCAGCAAAACACCTCAGAAGATATAACAAATTTTTGTTTATAATAATACATACATGGTGATAGTTGAGGTGGTATATGAGAACTCTGTACATTCTGCTTATTTTTCTGTAAGCTTCAAACTGTTCTAAAATAGTTCATTAATTAAAAAATAAAATCTCTATACACAATTTTATAGACGTATGATCATTTGATACATGTATATAGTTATTCATGTATTTTACATAAATGTGATTATATCATGTGTGTTATTTTTAGGGCATCCTTGTTTTGGTCATTATTTGCCACCCCATCCTTCCCCCCCATCCGTCCACATCCTTTTCCCTTTCCCTGGCACGTTAACATAGTTTTATCCTGTGTTTTTTCTCCCAAGTTCTTGTAAAGCAAACAATAGCTACAATTTAGCAATTGTGGTGTACAGCACAAGCTTGAAGAGTGAGAACACTCACAAATCACACTGGAATATTCTTGTTTCTAGAACCGAAAGCTCCAACGATGCAATGTCCAGTTAAGAACCAAATGCCAGGCCAGTGTGGAACCACACACCCTTCTATTCATGTTTCACTAGCTCCTTCTATCCCATCACCAGAGTGTTCTGAGTTAGAATTTGTATTAACAGTACCCAGCCAAAAACCAATGAAACAGACCAAGAGACTTATTAACAAGGTCCTTCTTTATATTTTTTCTAGACATGAATGCTTCTTTGAAATCTTAAAAGATACAGTTCATTTCCTTGAAGCACACTTGAAAGGTTATTTAAACGCCATGTTTCCTCATATAGACATAAGAAATACATTTGTGAATTTCTGGGGGAGGGAAGTCACTTCATTATAAATCATACATAAATTGCTTTCCTACCCAAAATTAAGATAGATTTTGCACTTTGACAGTGAGGTCTCACCCCAACTGCATATTATAAAAGCTTACCTAGAGAACACAGTCTTTAGCAAGTTGAGCAATTTTCATAAGAGGTGGTTTAATAGAGTGGGAAATCACAGACTTCAGAGTTCAAAGGCTTAACTTTTAATCCTGGTTTGGCTTATTACTACCTGGATATCCTCTGACATGTCAATTTTCTCATTTGTAAAATAGAGGTAAAAATAACTTCCATACCTTCAGAGCTATTGTGTAATGAGGTAGTATAAGAAAAACTACATTGTAATTTGTAAGAAGACATGTAAATGTTATTACTAACACTTCTACTTTCAGAGGTTTTTATCTCCACATTCAAACTGGTGCAAAATAACTGATCATTCATTTTCCTCACTAGACATCCAGGAAAAAAATCGGTGCTTTGGCATGATGAATGTGTAATGTGTGTGAAGATGTATGAAGAAGGGAGTGAATTCTTATAAATGTAGGAAATTAACTATATATTCATTTAAAAAAGGTGGGGACTTCTTAAAATTGTTTATCTCTTGCCCTCTATGACCTAAACTTTCATATCAGTAAGATTATTCGTGTACATCAAATTGTACTTGCCTCCCATTTGCATGGTTTTGAGTAAAAGAGATACACACACTGACCAAAGTTTTCACATACTCAGAAGCTTTAGTAAATTATGGTAGTGCATTACGGCAAGCATCTGACTGATTTTTTATACCAGAGCCCTAAAAAGTGAGTCCCTACTTCATTACTGAAAGCAGATACAAGTTAGTTAAATAATAGATGTTATAAAGAATTTTGAAAAATTATGGATTCCCTCTCATAAGGAGTCTTCTAGGAAGCAAATATGTATTTATTTAACGTTTGTTTATTTTTGAGAGACACAGAGTGTGAGTTGGGGAGGGGCAGAGAGCAAGGGAGACACAGAATCCAAAGCGGGCTCCAGGCTCTGAACTGTCAGCACAGAGCCTGATACCGGGCTCAAACTCATGAACTATGAGATCGTGACCTGAGCTGAAGCTGGACTCTTAAACGACTGAGACAGGTACCCTAAGGATGAAAATATTTCTAATTGGACATTTTGTGTCCTGGGACAGTGTGCCCTACTTAGTAAGGCTCTCTGAGTGAGAGGTAAAGTAGAAAAAAATTAGTATGAAGGAAAGTTGAGAAAGAAGAACCATCACCACGGGAGTGCTCTTAGGTATATCAGTCTAGGAAGGTGTACATTTGGAAGTTAAGAATATAGATTTTAAGTCTCTTAAAATTACTCTTGCCTGTGAATCTCTTGTGAAGTACTCCTCTGTATGAAAAACAATGATTTCCAGCGCTTCATCCATGTTCTTAATTTTATTTTCTTCTTTAAAATTGAGGCTCTGGGGCTGGGATTAGATTAGTTTATATCCAGTAAGAATCTAAGGCTAAAGAGTCCCAGGTTTTGTGTGCCTAATTGATTAGCATCTTTGTCTCAACTGCCTTAAGTTAATGGGTGGTAGTATTGGATAGTGGTTAAGCTCACATATTTCAGTTAACACCTGGAGTTATACTCCGAGGCACCTGCTCTGGAAATATTTAAATAATCCCATATACCCTGCTTTTTAAGGATGGCAACTCAATGAAAACTAAATCCTTCCCAGGCTTAATAATAGCACCTGAAATAACCTGAAATAGTCATTCATCAGCTGATGATAAAAATCAAAATTCAGAGTTAGAAAATCAGTTTGAGTGATGGTATATAATAATGGCAGAAACGGTCAGCTGTCAGAAAGTCAAAGATTGCTTGTGAAATTTGTTTTAGGTCTTCCATTATCCTTGTGCAAAAAAAAAACAAAACTATGGATAATTTTTTAAATAACTATTGGAATCCTTTTGGCACAATGAAAGGGAATAGTTTCAGAATAAAGAAGTCTGCAACTGTAGTTTAAATTTTTGTATACCAGTACAATTCTAATTGGAAAACATTTGGGTTAGTTTTGCTAAGACAAGAGTTCCTGTTTTTGATGAGGAAAAAACATAATAAGGACTTATCTTAGAATGTAAAGCTTTTAGAATCACCCTGTAATTCATGGCTTATCCCTGGGAATTCAAAGCTTTATAAATTATAAACCTTTTCCAGGACATAGTACACACTGTCTTATGTCAGATAAGGCTAGGCTAAGCCAAGGGCATAAATTAATTTTCACTTTCTCACCCTGAATTCTTCTTCCATCCCTGATACTCAGTATTCTACGATTCTTTTCTGGCTTAAAATTTACACACCTCACCTAGACTAGAATTCAAAATAACTCATATTCTTAAATCACATCATTTTTTTCCCCTTCTGTTCCTATTTCCCGTAAATAAGTAAGTAGAAAGATGGTTATAGACCCCAAATCAGAGCTTATAATAAGCAGTTTTTAAAAATTCACATTAAATGATTAATAACTGGCAGGCTTGATCCTTTTAAGAATATATATATATTTAATTCAAATGAATCTCTCTTTGATTGGTCATCAATATCATTTTCATCCAGTCTCTTGGAAGATCTAAACTGCGACTCCATGGGGGCGTCCTGCCGTCTTGGGTCACAGTTTTCTTTTTTTTTTTTTTTAATGTTTTTTTTTTTTTTATTTGTTTCTAGGAGAGAGAGAGAGGGAGAGAGAGAGCATGAGCAGGGGAGGGTCAGAGAGAGAGGGAGTCACAGACTGAAACAGGCTCCAGGCAGTCAGCACAGAGCCCAACGCGGGGCTCGAACCCACGAACCGCGAGATCATGACCTAAGCGAAAGTCGGACGCTTAACCGACTAAGCCACCCAGGCGCCCCTTGGGTCACAGTTTTCAAAAGAAAGGGGGAAACGTATTTCCTATCTGTGAGCAAATGAAGGGATAGGGTACTAAGAAAATAATGTTTGTTTTGGAAGACCCAAAAAATTTTTTTCCTGCATCTTTCCTCTAGTTCTTTCTTATTGTTTCTCCCATTATATTTAATAATCTTAAAGTCTCCATTTCTACATCCATAAAATAGGAATAATTGTAAGATTTCTGTAAGGACTGTATACTTGCTATAAGGTTTAAATCAGAAAATTAATGTAAATTATCCTGACCAATATTCATAAAATATTAGCTGCATAATAAATATTGGTTCCAGCTACTTCCCTGTGAATTAGAAAACACTTTAGAAGGCTAATAATTCCAATGTAGGATTTTATGTTTGGATCCCATTTTATGCAAAAATATTATTCAGTGATCATAGCTGTTTCTGTCTTCCTGGTCTCCCTTTCCAGTCTCCTCTTCTTTATCTCTAAGCGCACCCAGGAAATAGCAAGTGCTCAAGTAAGAGCATGACTGAATGAAAAGGAAGAGTTCACAGATGAGGAATAATTGAGCCCATGAAGATTATAACATCCCATTATATATTAAATAGTGGTAGAACAAGGGTCTTTTACAATTAATTAACCTTATTTTAAGAAGAAAACCCTCCAGTGTAGTTTTTTGCCAATACTAAAGTACTTCTATTTCTACTCTGTTTTCAAATCTAAAAGCTAAATATTATCATAACATTTCCTTGCATAAAACATGAAAATAAGAAGTAGAATAAGAACACTTACCAAATCTCTTAATCAAGATGTGTTTCTCCAGATATAATAGCAAAAATTCATTTAAAGGAAGAAGCCCAGGGGCGCCTGGGTGGCCTAGTCGGTTAAGCGTCCGACTTTCGCTTGGGTCATGATCTCGCGGTTCGTGGGTTCGAGCCCCGCATCGGGCTCTGTGCTGACTGCCAGTTCAGAGCCTGGAGCCTGTTTCAGAGTCTGTGATTCCCTCTCTCTCTGACCCTCCCCTGCTCATGCTGTCTCTATCTCTCTCCTAGAAATAAATAAAACATTAAAAAAAAAATAGTGTCATTATTAAACAGTGACATTGGGACCAAACTTTAAAGGAAGAAGCCCAATTATCAGTGAAAACTGGGACACTGCAAATTCAATTTGCACTCCGGAAATTAAATTAATTGAAATGTTTTAAAAATATTACACTACGATGTGTTTTTCATAGGTATTTCTTTATGCTTTTGAAAGGGGAAAAATGGCTAAAGTACTATTTTATTCCCTGTGCAGAACAAAGTCTGTTTTGTCTATGAAAAAACATAAATGAGAAATGATCTCCAAGAAATCATCTTGACCAGCATTAATGACTAGTTTGGTAGTTAACAGCCTGAGGCATAGCCAGAGGCCATTAAGGCTCTTGTTGGGGGGAGAAAGGTTGGGGGACTGTGGTTTACCAGTAATTAACTATAGGCATGAATCAAAACTTACTAAGAAAAGAGATAAAAGTTACTTTGGATGATTCTATCAGTATTTATCTTTTCATTAATCCCTCCCCCACTATTTTAATAAATAGCGAAAGAGGATGTGGCCATCATTTCACAAACCAGGTTGGATTGGAAATAATTCATTTAATGAAATGGGGACACTCAGGAGACCAATTAATGGTTTTTCAGGCTTAGACTATACAACTATAAGAACCACTAAAACAAAACAAAACAAAACAAAACAAAACAAAACAAAACAAAAAAAAAACAAAACCTGAACCCTCAGTCTAACACATTAGTTGATTGTTGGTGAATTGAAACTCAATCATGAGATCATAAGGATTTTTTGGGAGCTTCCCACCCCTCCCCTTCAGTTTTTAATCCTATCTCAATAAAGGTAAATACATAAGGATTATAAATAAACAAATCTGAAGTAATATAGATTGGGAGAACCTCAAGAGGGTCAGGAGATAATGAAGATTATACCTCAATATTGGGATTATGATGTTAGTTCTTTATTTCAATAAAAGTGGATAGAGATCTTTCATATCAGGGACAGGGCTTAGCTGTAAGGACAAAGTAATCTTCTGGGAATTATGCATACAGGCTTGACATCATTTTTATTGGATGGCTGATGAACTGGAAAACTCCAGGATAGCCAGGCTTTAATTTGTAATCTTAATTTTCATATAAATCGGTACATTTCAGGGGGAGGCAGTTGGAGCTGTGGAGGGACTTTGATGCTTGCTAGCCTTGCGGTAATAAGACAGCGCTGAAGCACAGGCTGCAGTACTAACTCATCCAGTATCAGATTCTGTCTCTTCCTCTATCCATCTGTCTTCCATCTTTACATCTATCATTTAAAGAAATTTACAGCCTGCAAATACCAGAGAAGCTAATGTTAGTGCAATCTTCCTTCCACCTCCTCTTGGAATGATCTATAGTAATCTACTTATCATAGACGTGCACACTATAATGTACAATAATTTAGTCTTCAGCCAGGAAAATGACTGCAATTGTTTTGCAGGTATGAATTAATAAGGGTTTTTTTTCCCCATCCTTTTTATCTTTTTAAAAGCCTATAGGACATGAGAGTATACTAGTTTCCCTTCATAAAACAATTATCTTGGTGTTTCCCATAAATACTTAAATCCATAGGATTACATAGGAGCAAAGTTATCAGACTAGAACATAGTAGTGATATATTTGATCATACAACAACTTGGCCCTTATATTTCCAGTATAGAATACAGATGCCCTTCACATTGTAAAAGAAGTTAAGTGCTACTGAATAGAATATTTTAGAAATATATCAATAAAATAGAATTGTTTTATCTAGATTGTTCTAGCCTCTTACCTCTCAAGTAAAATTGAATCTTCATGAAAAATTATTCTAATCAAAGAATATTTGAGTTGAATCAACCACAGAAAACCATATACAAAGGTAAAATGATTTGTTCATAAGCATATTTTCTCTCTCCCTTCAAATAATGCTTCTATAGCTTTTCAGTATTAAATTTTTCTGTCGTCTTTTTGCTGTTTTTCCAGCCATTTTAATTCCTGGTCCAAAATTAGCATGTCTTTCCACTGACCACTTCTATATGCCTTCTTTTGCAGAAATGCTGAGCGAAGTCTTGTGTATGTTTAGGCTCAAATGATACTAGTGGCAGGTATACTCAAGGTACACAGTGTTTTACTTAAAGGAATTCTTGACTTACTGGAGAAATAAACTTATAATCAGAAAACCTTGAGAAGTCTTCCAGGAAGAAATGATAGTGGAGTTGGGACTTAAAAACAAGAAGAGGTCAGCTAACCAAAGATAGTGATGGAAATAAAAATGGGGTAGAACAATTTGTAAATGCAGAGTGTATGAAAGAGAATTGGGCACGTACTGTAGGAATGGAATTGACAAGGGTTTACAAAAAAGTATGAGTCTAGGGGCGCCTGGGTGGTTCAGTCAGTTAAGCATCCGACTGTGGCTCAGGTCATGATCTCAAGGTTTGTGGGTTCGAGCCCTGCATCGGGCTCTGTGCTGACAGCCAGCTCAGGGCCTGAAACCTGTTTCGGATTCTGTGTCCTCTTCTCTCTGACCCTACCCTGTTCATGCTGTCTCTCTCTCTCTCAGAAATAAAAATTAAAAAAAAAAAAAAGTATGAATCTAGTGAAGTATAATTTGATAAATGGTAAAACCTCAAAGAAGATATTGATACAATCTTCATTCGAAGGTATTAATCTTTAATATAATATCCATTAGCATTTACTTTAATAACTCCTATGATTGGAGTCTCATTGCAATACAGGTAGCTGAATTTATTTTCAAAATTCTAGTATTTAGGAAATTCCTAAAAATTTCTAAATTTATAGAATTAGAAAATATATAGATTTATCTATTTTAGTTCTTTAACTACATGAAATATGATTAATTTTCCTTTCCTATTATTATCCTTGAAATATTTGAAGACACTTATGAAGTCCTTCAGAGGTCAGTTGCTTGAAATGTTTCTTATTAATAATAGTTTTTACAACTTTTAACATTTTGATTTCTCTTCTCCAGATAAGCTCTAGGTTCATTCCTATTAAAGTATGGCACTTGAGACTGAAAGTAAGAGTCTATGTTTAGCATGACCTGTAGAGAGCAGAAAGGGAGTATCCAACGACGTTTATCTCATAACTTTATTTCTATTAATGTGCCTAACTTGAATGAGATTTTTTGGGTAGACATATTAATAATTTATACAGAACTTTCATTCAACTAAAATGTGTGCTCCTATTTAGCCACGTCTCTGCTGTTCTTGGTTACTATAGATGGGTTTTTAAATAAAAATCCAGAATATTACTTATACCTCTAGTTAAGTTCATTACTTTAATTCCTGCCTCTCCATATAACAAGTAGCAAGAAGTCTTACATATGATGCAGTGTACAATTTGTCAAAATAGGTGAATGGAATATTATTGTTAACAATTTCTATTAGTAATTAAATACAAGGGACTAAGGACAAACAATACCCAATGAATATAAACAGGGTAAAGTATCTCTTAAGTTCAATAAGTACAAATATTTAAATATTCAGATATTTCTCTTCATTCTTTAACCACTATATAATAGTGGGTAGATTAATTCAGAATTAAAAGTGAGTTCATTCACTGGCATATTCTTTATATATAAAAATCACCCAAACAACTAAGACAGGCTCAAGAGTAAGATGCACATCTTTGTAAACTAGAATAAAGCATAAACTCAAAAAACGTGAGTTCCATGAGCCACAGGACTGGAAGTAGGTAGTTAACAGACAAGCATCCTGTGAGATGATAGGGAATGAAAAGTTTCCAGGGAAATCAGGAAACTAGAGTTAGTATCTCTTAAAAGGCTGAAAAAAGTGCTGCCAACCTAATTGTTCAGATAACAGATTTATAGGGAGTTGAGAAGGGGGACCCTGGGCATTCCTTGTCCCTCAAACACAGCTGTGTTGAGGTCAGATTACTTGGAACCAGTATTACTCAGAATTACCCAGGAAATGTGTCTGTGGAGCAGTAGAAGGATCTCCACAATTGGAGAGAGGCAGCTTGGCGGATGCATGGTGCAAGGATGTGAATTGGGAGAGAGAAAAATAGCAGTGTCATGCAAGGGAGGAAACCCTTTCCATGAAGAGACAAAAGGGAGAAAAAGAGAGAGAGGTTGAGATAGTGTGGCATCAAGTTAGCACAAGAGAGAAACCTCTCTGGACCACAAGAGGGGGATCAAGAAGTAATGAGTTTCCCAGTTTTTTTTGTTTGTTTTGTTTTTTGTTTTTTTGCAGACAGCTTTTGGAGCTCAAACCCTGAGGTTCTGGAAGTGCATGACTTTCTCCAGAGCAGAGCTATTGTGCATGCTCCTGAGGAGGAAGGAGTTGGCTCTGGAGTGCAGTGTGGTATAGCAATCTTCAGGGTGCACTGGGAGAGCACAGTCTCCTTCCTGGAGTACTTTTGGAAAAGGGTTTATTGTCTCTCCAAGGACAAATGACCCTGCAGGTGCCAACCTCACCTCCAGAAGAGGGGAGTGGAACTGCACCATGTTGGGTCACTAAGGCTATGGGTTTTGAATCCCAGCCATGCATCAAAGAAGAAATGTAAGAGAATTTTGGTACAGGGTGAGCTAACTTCCCTTGCTGTTTTTGTGAGGGCTACCTGAACAGTGGGGGTTGAGATACCCAGTCCCAGGAAAAGAGATGGGGATGGTGCCATTTTCCCTTTCAACACCAACAGGATGGGATTTCACAGAGCAGCACAGCAGGCTCCAATGAAGGCATACCTGCTTACACCAAACCCTATCTCTCTGTACCTGTCAATTGCTTATTTACTGGGGCAAGAGTGACTCTGAGTCAATGCAGTCCACCTCACCTTCAGACCAGCACAGACACCATCCCCCAGGCACCAAAAACAACTCTTTTTTTTTCTTCTTTTTTCTACTTTTTCTGTTATGAAATCAGGCTCATAGTTCTTTACTTGTTGTTTGTATGTTTGTTTTCTTTTCATTTTCTCCTCTCTGTCTCTCTCTCTTTTGGATTTGGCTTTTTTACTCTTTTTTTCCCCTTCTTTTTTTCTTTTCTTCTGTGTTTTTTTATCCCCATTCTTTTTCTACAGAATCAGCCTTATATTTGTCTGATTCCCTGTTTATTTGGGGTTTTTTTGGTTGTTGCTGTTCCCTTTTCCTTTTCTCTTTTTTGGGGATAAGCCTTCTCCCCCACTTCTTCTCTAGGGTTAATTCAACAAACAAATCAAATACACCTGGTGAAAGATCAAAACACTCCCCACTGCAAGCAAAGAGATTTGCAGAGAACTGATCAGTGGGAATGAGCAGCCAAAATGCAACAGCGGAGTGCATGCAGCACACACCGGAAACACTTCCTGGAGTGCCAGACCCTGGACAGTGTATGACCTCTTTGTAGTATAGCAGTACACTCAAGTGCAGGACACACATGACAAGCTTTTAAAACATGCAAAAGACAGAAACTTAGCCAAAATGACAAGATGGGGGAATTCTCCCCAAAAGAAAGTTCAAGATGAAATCACAGCCACAGCTAGGGACTTGCTCAAAACAGATATAAGTAATATATCTGAACAAGAGTTTAGAACAACAGTAATAAGACTAATAGCTAGGCTTGAAAAAAAGCATAGAGGACACCAAAGAAACCCTTGCTGCAGAGATCAAGGACCTAAGAACTAGTCAGGATGAATTTTAAAATGCTATATAGCTCAGAGGCAAAATAAACTAGATATAGTGACAGCAGCGTTGAAGTAGCCAGAGGAGAGAATAGGTAAAATGGAAGATAAAATTATGGGAAATAATAAAGCTGACCAAAAGAGGGAAAGGAAATTACTAGGTCATGAGGGGAGACTTAGAGAATGAAGTGATTCCATAAAACAAAACAATATCCATATCATAAGAGTCCCAAAAGAAGAATAGTGAGAAAAAGGGGAAGAAGGTTTATTTGGAAAAACTATAGCTGAGAATTTCCCTAATCTGGGGAAGGAAACAAACATCCAAGTCCAAGAGACAAAGAGAACTCCTTTCAAAATCAACAAAAACAGGTCAACACCATGACATATCATAGTGAACCTTGCAAAATACAAGGATAAAGTGAGAATTCTGGAAGCAGCTAGGGAATAAAGGTCTTTAACACAGAAGGGTAGTCATATAAGTTTAGCAGCAGACCTGTCCACTGAAATTTGGCAGACCAGAAGGGAGTGGCAGGAAATATTCAATGTGCTAAGTAGGAAAAATAGGCAGCCAAGAATTCTTTATCAAGCAAGATTTTCATTCAGAATAGAAGGAGAGATAAAGGCCTTCCCAAATAAACAAAACCTACAGGAGTTCTTGGACACTAAACCAGCTCTGCAAGAAATATTAAGAGGGACTCTCTAGAGGAAAAAAAAAAAAAAGAAAGAGAAAAGAAAAAAAGTATACCAAAGTAGCAAAAACAACAAAAGACCATAGAACATCAGGACCACCAGAAACACCAAACCTACAGATAACACACTAGCACAAAATTCATATCTTTCAATAATCACTCTGAATGTAAATGGACAAAATGTTCCAATAAAAAGACATAGGGTATTAGAATGGATTTAAAAAAACAAGACCCACCTATATGTTGCCTAGGAGAAACTCATTTTAGATCTAAGGACACCTGCATATTGAAAGTGAGGGGACGAAAAATCATCTATCATGCTAATAGAGGTCAAAAGAAAGCTGAAGTAGCCATACTTAGACAAATTAGATTTTAAAGTAAAGACTGTAACAAGAGAGTAGAAGGGCATTATAACATAATTAAGGGATCTATCCAAGAAGATCCAATAATTATAAATATTTGTGCCCCAACTTGGAAGATCCTAAATATAAATCAGTTAATCACAAATATAAAGAAACTCATTGATAATAATACCATAATAGGGGACTTTAACAGCCACTTACAGCAGTGGACCCATAATCTAAGCAGAAAATCAAGAAGAAAACAATAGCTTTGAATGAACACACTTGGCTAGATGGACTTAAGAGTCAGAACATTTCATCCTAAAGTAGCAGAATACACATTCTTCTTGTGTGCACATGCAACCTTCTCCAGAATAGATCACATACTGGGTTACAAATCAGTCTTCAACAGGTACAAAACCCTCAAGATCATACCATGCATATTTTCAGATCACAAAGCTACTAAACTTGCAATCGACCTCAAAAAGCAAATTTGGAAAGTCCTCAAATATACGGAGGTTATTGAAGCAAGAAAGGTCCCAAATACATAACCTAACCTTACACCTAACAGAGCTAGCAAAGGAGTAGCAAATAAAGCCCAAAGCCAGAAGAAGGGAAATAATAAAGATAGAGAAGAAAGAAATGATATAGAAACCAACCAACAATAATAACAACAACAACAACAAAATAGCAGAACAGATCAACTGGTTTCTTGAAAGAACAAACAAAATTGATGAACCCCTAGCCAGACTTCTCAAAAAGAAAAGAGAAAGGAGGTAAATAGACAAAAATCACGAATGAAGGAGGAAAGATCACAACCAACACGATAGAAATATAAACACTTATAAGAGAATACTGTGAAAAATTATATGCAAACAAACTGGAAGTTCTGGAAGAAATGGACAAATTCCTAGGCACCCACACACTACCAAAACTCAAACAGGAAGAAATAGAAAATTTGAAAAGATCCTTAACTAGCAAAGAAATTGAGTCAGTTATCAAAAATCTTCCAATGAATAAGAGTCTTGGCCAGATGGCTTCTCAGGGGAATTCTCCCAGACATTTAAAGCAGAGTTAATACCGAATACTCTCAAACTGTTCAAAAAATTGTAATGGAAGGGAAATTTGCAAACTCATTCTATGAAGCCAGCATTACCTTGATTCCCAAACCAGACAGAGACTCCACAAAAAAAGGAGAATTACTGTCCAGTATCCTTGATGAACATGGATGCAAAAATTCTCAACAGGATACTAGCAAATCAAATTCAACAGTGTATTAAAAGAATTATTCACCATGATCAAGTGGGATTCACTCCTGTGCTGCAGGGGTGGTTCAGTATTCATAAATCAATCAATATGATGAATCACATTACTAGAAGAAAAGATAAGAACCATATGATCCTGTCAATAGATGCAAAAAAAGCATTTGACAAAATACAGCATCCTTTCTTAATAAAAACCCTCAAGAAAGTCGGGATAGAAGCAATATACCTTAACATCATAAAAGCCATTTATGAAAAGCCCACAGCTAACATCATCCTCAATGGGGAAAAACTGAGAGCTTCCCCCCCTGAGATCGGGAACACGACAGGGATGTCCACTCTCACCACTGTTGTTTAACATAGTGCTGGAAGTCTTAGCCTCAACAATCAGACCACAAAATGAAATAAAACTGGCAAAGAAGAAGTCAAACTTTCACTTGTTGCAGATGACATGATACTCTACATAGAAAACCTGGCAGAGTCCACCAGAAGCCTACTAGAATTGATCCAAGAATTCAGCCAAGTTGCAGGGTACAAAATCAACATACAAAAATCGGTTGCATTTTTATACACCAACAATGAAGCAACAGAAAGAGAGATCAAGGAATTGATCCCATTTACAATTACACCAAGAACCACAAAATACCTAAGAATAATCCTAAAAAAGAGGTGAAATATCTGCACACTTAAAACTGTAGACAACTTAAGAAAGAAATGGAAGAAAACACAAAGAAATGGGAAAACATTCCATGCTCATTGATTAGAAGAAAAAATATTGTTAAGATGTCAATACTACCCAAGCAATCTACAAATTCAGCGCAATCCCAATCAAGATAGCATGAACATTCTTCTCAGAGCTAGAAGAAATAATACTAACATTTGTATGGAACCACAAAAAACCCTGAATAGCCAAAGTAATATTGAAAAAGGAAAACCAAAGCTGGAGGCATTATAATGCCAGACTTTAGCCTGTACTACAAAGCCATAATCATCAAGACAGTATGGTATTGGCACAAAAACAGACACATAGACCAATGAAACAGAATGGCAAACTCAGAATTAGACCCACAAATGTATGGCCAACTAATCTTTGACAGAACAAGAAAGAGTATCCAACGGAAAAAAGACAGTCTCTTTAGCAAATGGTGCTGGAAGAACTGGACAGCAACATGCAGAAGGATGAAACTAGACCCCTTTCTCACACCATACACAAAACAAACTCAAAACGGATAAGCGTCCTAAATGTGAGACAGGAAACCATCAAAATCCTAGAGGAAAAAAGAGGCAACAAACTTTTTGACCTTGGCTGCAGTAACTTCTTACTATACCTGTCTCTGGAGGCAAGGGAAATAAAAGCAAGCATGAACTATTGGGACCTCATCAAGATAAAATCTGCCCAGTGAAGGAAACAGTCAACAAAACTAAAGGGCAACTGATGGATTGGGAGAAGATATTTTTGAATGACATACTGGATACAGGGTTAGTATCCAAAATATAAAGAACTAATCAAACTCAACACCCAAAAAAACAAATAACCCAGTGAAGAAATGGGAAGAGGATATGAATAGACACTTTTCCAAAGAAGATATCCAGATAGCTATCAGATACATGAAAAGATGTTCAACATCACTCATTATCAGAGAAATACAAATCAAAAGTACAGTGAGATACTATCTCACACCTGTCAGAATGGCTAGAATTAACAACTCAGGAAGCAACAGATCTTGGTGAGGATGTGCAGAAAGAGGAACTCTCTTGCACTGCTGGTGGGAATGCAAACTGGTGCAGCCACTCTGGAAAACAGTATGAAGTTTCCTCAAAAAATTAAATATAGTACGACCCTATGACCCAAAGGATACAAAAATTCTAGTAGGTATCTATCCAAAGGATACAAAAATGCTGATTTGAATTGACACATGCACCCCAATGTTTATAGCAGCACTATCAACAATAGCCAAATTATGGAAAGAGCCCAAATCCATCAACTGAAGAATGGATAAGAAAGATGTGGTATGTGTATATAGAGAAGAACATACATATAAATGGGATATTACTCAGAGATCAAAAAGAATGAAATCTTGCCATTTGCAACAACATTGTGTATATTTTGCTAAGTGAAATAAGTCAGAAAAAGACAAACATAATATGATTTCACTCACATGTGAAATTTATAAAACACAACAGATGAACATAGGGGTAGGGAAGGAAAAATAAGAATAAAAATAGAGAGGGAGGCAAACCATAAGAGACTCTTAAATACAGAGGACAACCTGAGAGTTACTGGAAGGCATATGTATGAGGGGATAAGGAAAACAGGTGATGGGTATTAAGGAGGGCACTTGTTGGGATGAGCATTGGGTGTTATATGTAAATGATGAATCATTGGATTCTACTCCTGAAACCAATTTTACACTGTATGTTACATAACTTAAATTTAAATAAATAAAATAAAAATACAAATATACAAAGTAGCACAGTAAATATAATTGGATGATCAGATTGAATTAACATACATAAAATACATTGGCTATATATTACTTCTAGGAAACATACTTAACCATGTGTCATAAAGCCTATTTCTCTAGTAATCACAATACTTGCTTAATGGGTTTAGGTGCATTGTGTCCATACTGTCAAAGATGAAAGCTATGTATCGGTTCAACATTAATTTTCCCTCACCAAGGCTGATCTAAGTACCACAACTGATAAGTGCCCAACATGGTTGCAAATTTATTATATTGGATCATGGAGATATAGCAATTTGCCTTTATAGAAAAATAAACTTATTCTCAATATGGATTTCCCTCTCAGTCTACAACACTTCTGCCAATACCATTATTTGTGAAATTAAAGAACACCTTTTTCATTGCCATGTAACACTACACACACAAGAAGCCCTAACAAGAAACATATTTTATAGCAAAAGAAATGTAGCAATGGGCTCATGCCCATGAAATAACTGGTCTTACCCTATGTCCCATCTTCTAGAAATGTCTGGTATAAAACAACTGAACTTTCAGAAGAAACTTTCTATAAGAAGCAGCCTATACCTTAAACCAGATGCCAATATGTAGTGTTACGTCTCTAGTAGTCAGAATATATTGGTTTGCGAGCTATGGGGTGAAAGTGGTAGTGGTTCTTCTCATACTATACCTAATAACCTATTTAATTTTTGCTTCCCAACCCTATAATATTGCCTCAGTGGGTTTAGTGGCCCTAGTATTCTAGAGAGGGATACTTACATCGGATTTATGAAATTGAACCTGTGACCACCCCTGGCCATTTTTGGTTCCTCATGCCTCTGAACCAGAGAAACCACTTCGACTATGATAATTGAGAAGGGAAACTGTGTTTTTGTCATATACTTGGGCAAAGAAGACTATGTCTAGAATCCAGGAGTTTCACTGAGACACGTCTCAGTACTCTCTTGATTAAAAGTACTGGCCCAAAACTGCAGCAACATAAGAACTCAGATCCTGCAGGCATAGAGTTTTCGGGTCATCTTATCAAGTAAAAGCACTCATCCAGCTGAGGGTCAACAGAGAGAAAGGAGAACATAGAATACATGTTTGTCTTAGTGCAGCTAAGCTACCCTGCTCTATTCTATGGAAGGCTGACCTCTACGAATTCCCTTAACTAGATTCCCATGTCCTTTCTAGTTTCTATTAGGATGGGTCAGTGGAGCCAAGTAGGAAGAGAAAAATAGAACCAGATACCTTCTCCTCAGCACCCCTTCCTCAGCCATGATTTTTAAGTTTGACTGATTTCCTCTACCTATGGCTACAGCTCTTGTCCAGCAGACACTCTCCTATGAGTGCTTTTTTCTTCCTATTCTGGTAATAGTTGTT
Source organism: Proteles cristata cristata (assembly GCA_017311185.1). Lineage (NCBI taxonomy): Eukaryota > Metazoa > Chordata > Mammalia > Carnivora > Hyaenidae > Proteles > Proteles cristata. Next base: position 1,295,654 of record JAESUZ010003762.1, on the reverse strand, counting down.
TTCTCTTCCCCCTTCAGACCCAGGGATGGTAATTAATGTCTTCCTGATGTTTGCTACATCATCCCTTATTGATCTCTTTTGTTCTTCTCAGGCCTTTATAAACAGACCATCATTAAAGTCTCTCCAGTCACCCTTTGTGGGTGTGCCATCTGTTTCCCAAAAGCACCAAAATCATTCCACCTTTATACCTTTAGACAGCCTTATATCTCCATTATTTTACTTATCCGTTTTAAATAATATCTCTATCCATGTATGAAAAAAAGAGGTCAGCATATCTATTCCACCTCTTACTGCTTTCTCCCTCATCTCAACTTTTGTTGGATATACAATTTCTATTTGTCCAGATTTTTAACATTTACATTCTAATTTTTAGGATAATTTTCATGTTTGTTGTGATCTTAGTTCCAGGGATGGTGGATTCAGTTCTCACAATCCATCTTTTTGCCAGTTTCTTCATTCATCAAAGGAAAGCTGAAGTAAAAAAGAACTTAAAAAACTATATTCCAAGTTCCTATAAATTCAAAAGCGTTACCTTTATATTGAATTGCAGTATGTCTAGGTATAAAGATTCTTGAATCATTCTTTTTTCAAGGACTTAACTGGCATTGATCTTCAGTTAGTTTTGAGTATTGACAGAGAAGATTGAAGACTATCCTGCATTTTTTTTTCATCCTTAAGTGTCTTGGTCTGGGGCACCTGGGTGGCTTAGTCAGTTAAGTGTCCGACTTCAGCTCAGGTCATGATCTCACAGTTCGTGGGTTCGAGCCCCACATCAGGCTCTGTGCTGACAGCTAGTTCAGAGCCTGGAGGCTGCTTCAGATTCTATGTCTCCCTCTCTCTCTCTGACCCTCCCCTGCTCATGCTGTCTCCCTCTCTCAGAAATAACTTTTTAAAAACATTAAACATTTTTTAAAAAAAGTGTCTTGATCTTTCTATCGGCATGCAGAATATATTTAAATATATATTGAAACTATGAAATTTTACCAGGATGAGTTTTTGTGTTGATCATTCTGTGTTATTTTTTTTCCTTTAGATATGCCATACGCATCCCATCTGTAGACTCAAGTCTTTTATTTTTGGTAGGTTATATTGAATTATATCTTTAAAGATTCTTTTGGTTATATTATTTTGGTTCTCTTTGCCCATGACACTGATTTGCTTATCTTCCATATCTATTATTTTCTATCTTGTCTTTTCAAACTATTTTAATTTCATTTTCTATCTTTTCTAATTCCTGCCCTTAATTGTGCCTCTGTTCAGAAGAAGCTATTTTCCTTTGTGCTGCTTCCAGTCTGGCTCATTTCTATAGTATTTAATTTTTTTCCCTTCTAATTCATTGCTCAGCTTTGCCAGTATCATCATCTTATCAGTTATGAACTTTGCAGAAAAGAGATGGCACAGACAAATTGAAAAAAAAGTAACAAGGAGATTTTTACAAAGGTGAAGGCAAAATGTAGGGAACCCACAAGAGTTAGTGCAGTACCCACTTGGGCCATCGTAACGGGCTATAGGTCGGAAAGGGCAAGGGACGGGAGTGGTAACTGGAACGCAAAGTGAATGCCATCTTAAAGGAGCTCTTTACTTAGTCAAGGAACCCAGCCAGCACAGCCCCACAGGAAGAGCCTTTCCTTCCATTCTCCTGCTAGCACCCTCAGTTGGCCAAGGCCAGCTAGAAGTAGAAAAGGGAACCTTATGAAGCAGATCTGAGGTTAGCTTCCTAGGGCACAGACGAGGGTGGACAGGGAATACACCTGGCAGGGCATCCTTCCTGAGCTCTTATATCTCTACTATGTCCTTTTCTTTTTCCAGTTATGATTGTCTCATTAAGGTTTTGGGGCATCTTTTTGTTTTGTTTTGGGGTGTGTGTGTGTGTGTGTGTGTTTACTAATTCTTGAGGACCTATGTGGTTATAATTTCTACCTCTTCATGGTATATTTTTCTTGGTGAATGTTCTTCACCTGTTATTTGTTTTTCTTGTTTCTTTGGTCTTTTTTTTCCCCCCTTTGTAAGAGCTTTGGTTAGAGCCTATGCTGCTTCCTGTTATCATTATTATTCACCTTTCAAATGGGAACCCTTCCCATTAGCCCTTTGAGGAAGGTTTTGGTGGAAGAGTGGATAAAGCTATGCTGCAGACTCCCAGCAATTCTGCTTATGACAGAGTTACTTGTGTAAGTGATCTATTTTAACTTTTACATCTCCCCTGCTAATAAACTGCAGCACTGTGAGCAATATAAAGTATCTCCCTCTTCTTTGCTCCAACCAGAGTTACTTTCTGCAATCATGTGATTCTTTAATAAACCCTGACTTCCAAGCATCCAGAGATATTCCCTATTCCCATTGTTGCAAATTAAATATCTATTCTTTTATGTTTCTGTTGAACATACTTATTTGAGAAATTTGTGTTGAGCTTCTGTTGAGCTCTCTCACTATCTAATTCCTCTCTTCACATGTTCGTCTGCCTCAGTTGGCTTTGTATTGCTTTTGGCAGTTATGTTTTCCTAGTTTGTTGTTATTGTATTCAGACTTCCTGTATCTCTGAGTTCTCTTGGAGATCAAGTTTGCATTAATTTTTCCTCATTCGTTTTTGGCTTTTGGATGATTTCTTATAAAAGAAGGGGATAATTCAAAGACCTCAGTCCATCATGTTCAAAGCAGAAATCACATATAACGTTTCGATCTTCTAACAACCACACATATAAAGAACACATAAGGCTCATATTCTGCCATGTGAAAGAAAAAATCCCTGGCTAAAGCTAAAAAAACTGCATAACTCACTACACATAAGAACATCTTCCAAATGTTGGGTATGTCTAAGTGACTCGGGTTTAAGATTTTCCCCATGGTTTAGAGGTGTTTTCATTTTTCAAAGACAAATCATCTGTTCCCAAGCCTGTTTTTCTTTGTTTGTGTTCGGAAGTCTTCCTAGATGCACAGTCCTCTGAAATGTCAAAATACTACCTTCAGAGTAGAAAATAGATTCTTCCAATCATATCTTATCCTCTTATCCTCCAAAGCTCCCAATTTGCCAGTGAAGTAACATGAAAGTTGAAGTAGATAAATTCTGTGATCGCAATCCCAATTGGTTGGCACACTCATCTCTTAAACAGTTCTGTCAACTTGGATTTATCTTCATGGAAGGCATATAAAGCATCGTTTACATAAATAACATGGAGCTTTGAGTGGGACAAATATCAGGGATGAGTAACTGCCCTGGAGTAGACGTATTAAATCAATCACTGGAGCTCAGACAATCAGAAAAGCATTGACTATAGCCATACAAAACCTGATCACAACATAATCTTCCTCTGCTTCTTGATGAGGTAACAAAATATGCCGTGTTCATTGAACAGCTGCTTTCATAAGGAGAGCAATAATGAAAAAAATCTCCCAGAACCTTCAGTACTTGCACATGGAAACAAGATTTCCAGTGAGAAAATTAAAATGCCAACAAGATTTATGTTTACCTATGTAGATGTCCTGCGGTCTTACACACATTCCATTACTTTTAAAGTGTAAGAGGAGAAACAATGTCATTTTTTAAAGTACTGTTATTGAAAACTGAAAATAATAGGCATGGTTTCTGTTATGGGTTGAATTATGTTCTCCCGGCCTCCCAAATTCCCATGTTGATGTTCTAACCTGTAGTTCCTTGGAATAGAACTATATTTAGACAAAGGGTCTTTAAGGAGGTCATTAAGCTAAAATGAGAGTTGGCCTAATCCATATGACTGAGCCATAATTCTTAGAAGAAGAAAAGATTAGGACATGAGTACACACAGCAGGAAGACAATATGAAGACACAGGAAGAAGTTGGCCATCCACAAGCAAAGAGGAGACCTTAGAAGAAACTAGCACTGCCAATACCTTGATCTCCTGCAGCCTCCAGAATGGTAAGAAAATAAATTTGTGTTGTGTAACCTACTCAGTCTGTGGTCCTTTTTATGGCAGTTCTAGCAAGCCATGAGAGCTCTCTTTCTCTTTTGTTTTTTTAATTTTTTTAAATGTTTATTTGTTTTTGAGAGACAGAGAGATAGAGCATGAGCAGGGAAGGGCAGAGAGAGGGAGACACAGAATCCAAAGCAGGACCCAGGCTCAGCCAGAGCCTCATGCAGGGCTCCAACTCATGAACTGTGAGATCATGACCTGAGCCAAAGTGGGATGCTTAACCAACTGAGCCACCCAGGTGCCCCTCTTTCTCTTTTAAAGGCAAATAAGGAAATGAAATAGAAAAGGTCAAAGTTAAGTCTACTTTCTTAACTTTTCTACTCTTTCTACTTTGCTTGGGCAAAATTCTGACACTTGATGTAAACATCCAGGTTTTCGATGATTACTTATGGAAATCAGTGTTCCCTTAATTGCTTAAACTTTGGTTTCTGAATATTCTATCACTTCATCTCTGTTAAGAGTGAAATGTCACACAACTAGTTGGAAAGGGGGTTGCCAGAGCTGCATAAAGAAAGCATGAAAGCAAGATCCCCATAGAAACATGTTTTTACAACCTCTGAAGACGTAAACATATAAGTAGTCTACTAATTGATTTCAAAGTGGGTGTAAAGAAGAAATGTTTGTAACTGACTAGGGGGAAAATAATGGAAAATAGCTGTTTGAGGATTATAGAGTTAGACTACTTCAGATTATTTTAATAGTACCTACAAAATAAGGAAAAGAAGCTGAGTTTGAGGTCCCTTATTAAAGATGACATTTTTTTTCTTCCCCAAACATTCTATTCCTTTAAGGGTCTTTATAATGAATAAATAAATGATAGGATCACATCTCCTTGCTTACTTGTTTGTATTAAAATCTTACCCATTTTTATGCTTCCTATCAGAGTAGGGTGTGAAATTAAGCCTGTGGGGACCACAGCATCACTCACATGAAACAAATGCTTTGGCATCCTACTCGGATGCACACCTTAGGGCAAAGGCCCTGTTCACTTTATCCATGCTGGCTTTTCTGGAGCACATGAATGATTTTCAAATTATTTTAGGTACAAACTTCACTGAATCTAAATCTCGGGAACACTCAAAATGAATGAATTACCATGTGGCTGTAGCAATGCTAATTTTTTACTTTGGGAAATACCTGGAATGTAAACAAATTTTTTTTTTAATTTTTAAAATGTTTTTATTTATTTCAGAGAGAGAGAGATACAGCGTGAGCAGGGTAGGGTCAGAGAGAGAGAGATACAGAATCTGAAGCAGGCTCCTGGCTCTGAGCTAGCTGTCAGCACAGAGCCCAATGCGGGGCTCAAACCCACAAACCGCGAGATCATGACCTGAGCTGAAGTCAGGCGCTAAACCTACTGAGCCACCCAGGTGCCCCTAAACAGAATTTTTAAAAATTTTTTAAAATGTTTTATTTATTTCTAGGAGAGAGAGAGACAGCGTGAGCAGGGGAGGGTCAGAGAGAGAGGGAGTCACAGACTGAAACAGGCTCCAGGCTCTGAGCTGGCAGTCAGCACAGAGCCCGACGCGGGGCTCGAACCCACGAACCGCGAGATCATGACCTAAGCGAAAGTCGGACGCTTAACCGACTAAGCCACCCAGGCGCCCCCTAAACAGAATTTTTAAAGAGCAGTTTGACAATAAAGGCCTTGTTTTCCAAGATTTCTTATCAAATCTTTAAGATCCAGGTAAAGCATTTTCCCAGTTATTAAGCACCATGTCATTTTAGCATTTCACTTCATACATGCTGGGGAAGGGGAATCCTATTTGAAGATAAAGCCCACAGCTAGTAGTGCAGACCTATCTGGTCATGTGTTAGATGTGATCCAGAGAAGACATGAGTCAATCCGTGTAGTATTCTCTGGATGAAGAACCAAAGAATATCCTGAGAAAGAAAGAATTCAGCCCATGAGGAAAGGCTACTGCTGCTGTGACAGAGATATGAGATGCCACCAGCAATGGGGTGGCAGTTTCTTAGTGCAGCATGTGGGAGATGAAAGCTAGTGGGAGGAGAAAGAAAAGTAGGTTCTTTATTCCTGGTTCTATAATATGTCTGTTTCTTGCCTGGGCCTGGGTCTCAATACTTACACCATTTTTTAACAGTGCTTTTAATTTGCACTCATGCAGGTACAGCACACTCATTATATTACAGCGAGGGGCCCAGAATGGGTTCTCAACATCATTGGATTTACCTGAAGCCAGCTTTCCTCTGTCACTCCCTAGGTTTGGGTGTTGTGTGGAGTTCAAGTCTCTCACACACAAACCTTCTAGGGAGAATGAGCATATAAGAATTCCAAACTAGGATATTTTTTAGAATGAAATAGGATACTAAAAGTATTTAAAATTATATAATTTCTTCAAAATAAGTACGTTGACTCATAATTTGGTTTTATTATATTGGCTGTCCAAATGAAGTATTTCTATTCAGTAGTTCATTTTTAAAAATCTTGCTAAAATTGCAAAAATAACAAAGCTGCATTCATTTAACAAAAATAAAAATGTCTTTATATGAGTTATGTGAACATTCAAAAATAAATAATATATCCTGCCATTTGCAACAACACGGGTGGCTTTGAGTCAAAGGAAGACAAATACTGTATGATTTCATTTACATGTGGAATCTAAAAAATCTGAACTTATAGAAACAGAGAACATGTTGGTGGCTGCTAGAAATAAATGTTGGGGGAAACGGGTGAAGGTGACTAAAACACACACACACACACACACACACACACAACCAAGATAATTATTCTTGGCTCATGTACACATTCTTGATTGTATCTGTCCCTAACCCTATGTCATTTGAATAATTTTCCTGAAGAATATATTTTTTCAATATTGTATTATTTTAAATTTTTAAGTAAAGTTGCCTGAAATTTTATTTAAAATTACATTTTCTGATTAATAAGATTAAAATTGACTGTCTCCTGTAGACTATGATATTTTTAGTAGAGAAATACTATCTATACGTACTGAGGCTATTGATAAGAACAGAGAAATTCTGCTAAGTAGACAATATTCTCAATTCTAATTGTATTGAAATATGTAAATATTTTGGTCCAAGTATTTTGCCAGTTAAAAGACAAAAGAGGTTCTAGAATGGGAAAAAACAAATGGCAGTTGAAGAAATCGAAGAAAAAGTTTCCATGGAGGAGAAAATTATGACTAGATACATCAACAGGAGTTTTTAAAAATTAATAAAACAGGGGCGCCTGGGTGGCTTAGTCGGTTGAGCGTCCGACTTTCGCTTGGGTCATGATCTCGCGGTTTGTGGGTTCGAGCCCTGCGTCGTGCTCTGTGCTGACTGCCAGCTCAGAGCCTGGAGCCTGTTTCAGTCTGTGACTCCCTCTCTCTCTGACCCTCCCCTGCTCACGCTGTTTCTCTCTCTCTTTCCTAGAAATAAATAAAAAAAACATTTAAAAAACTAATAAAACAATCGTATCTTAAAAATAAAAATATAATTAAGGTAGATATTAAAAAGCTTGGGGAAGACCTGGAGATTTCTTTCTTAATCTGAGTCATCTAGGTTCATTGGACACATTCTAACCAATTTGATTTGGGGGCCAAATGTTACGGAATCTGGTCTGGATCACCCGGTGGAAGAACCAACCAGCACTCGGAGATCTTGTGAGGCAAGAGGTTTATTTTACACCCGTGGGCTCAGAGGAGATCATTCTCCAGAGGTCTGAGCATAGAGCATTAGCAGAAGGAACAATTGATAGCCATTACTTCCTCATTCCTCGTTAATTAGAGACAGGTGCTTTCTTATAGGATCCTTAATTTGCTGGGGGTCATCTTAATTCCATAGCCTCCTGAAAACCCCTTCTCAAAGTTCTCAATCATAGTTTCAAAAACTGTGGGTTTGCTCTGTCCCAGCCTCATAATGTTCCTGTGAGGTGGTGTTTCAAAGACAGAGCAAAGATCCCATCTTGTTGCACAGGAGTAGTGACAGTACTTCTCAGAGAATAAAACATCAGTACCTTTGGGGAGACATATAAGATTGGACGGATGGGTGGAAAGACAGGTATTTCAGTATTCCTTTAGGAGCCAAATGCCAACTTTTACCTGAAATTCCTTTTATGCTATATCTTTCCTTACACAGTTACAGATGAACTAGCATAAAATGAAAATTGGGACGAGTATAAAATACTTATACTAAATGACTTAGAAGATACTACACTGAACAAAAAAGAAATCATAGGTAATTAAGCATGCTGCTTAAATCTTTTATGAAAAATACATAAAGTCATTACTAGCAGACATCTGCACTACAATTTTAAGATATTCTACTCTGTGGTATCAATCTATATTAAAGTGCACATTTCAAAGCAAAATTCCTCTGATGCCCTTGTAGCCCACATAACACATTCATACTCTCAACATATTCCATATGTTGTTTTGTAAAATTACATATGTAGTTCTACTAATACGAGGCCAAATAAACCAACTCAATGGATTGAGAGGAAATTAATTCAGCCAATCTTTAATTTTTCTCTAGTTTTGCTACAGAAGCATCTTAGCATCTGCCATTAAAAAAAAAAAAAAGATTCCTTGAGACTGCCTCATTCCAGACACATTAATTGTAAGCCTCCTTTAGAATAACAGTGAGTTGTGGAATGAAGATTAGCTACTCTTTAAAAGGGAATCTTTGCCCTAAAAAGTTAGAATCAAATTCAAATATTCATTGTGGGCTATGATAGAATGGTTCCTAGAATCAACAGCGTTCTGCTTTGTTCCTTAGCTAGCTGGAGCCCTTGTGCCAGCTAGGCCCCAGATTGGAGTTCTTCTGCTTTTCCGCCAGTACCCAGGCTTTATCACCACTCTGTGCAGAAATATTTTTAACTTAATTAATTGTCCTTTTAAACACCTGGAGCAGAGGATCTAGAATTGGGCTCTATAACCAAGGAACTGAGCCAAGGTGACATCGCTTTTTATGGTCAACCTGCATTACAATTTCCCTGGGTTCTGGTAAACAGGAATTGACATAGTTAGCAATACTAAGCAATTAACAAATTTTTATCATGATCAAATGTGCAAGCCGATGCAAGTGCAATGGAGAATACAAAGTGAAATAGCACCAACCCTTAAGGAAGTTAAAATTAATTGAAATAAGGAAGGGAGCAAAATATTTAGTAGTATACTGGGGCATATGGTATTTTAGGAATTCAGACACAGGAAAGATCACTGTGCACAAGTCCATTCAAGGAAGTCTTCATAGTGGAAATGCAATGGAGATGGGCAGGTTCTAATAAGGGAGAGAGGAAAATGGAAAGAAATTCTTTCTTAAAAAGTTGGGAGGAGGGTATTCTAATCAAATTCTTTAGCCATCTTCCTTAAATTCATCCACAATAATAATAATGTCAGTTAACATGTACTGAATGCTTACTCTGTGCGAGGTATTGTACAAGGATTATTTCATTTGAACACAAAACACTCTTCTTTTCTGGATGCCAAGATAATTTTATTGATGAGGATACTGATACATAGATCAGTTTATTAATTCATTTAAGGTGACAGAGCTAATAAATTGCCCTTCCCATTGTTAATTCTGCTTCATGTCAGATTCACTTATGTACTTGCTTATCTTTCCCACTAGATTTCCAACTACTTGAGGACAGAAGCAATGACTTCTTTTCCTTTTTTCTTTAGTTTCTAGTGAAATTCCAAGTATATAGTAGACACTGAATAAACGGTTATTTGAGTTTTTGCTGAGTCAGCATGTTGTGAGCACAGCGAGCAGCCTGTGTTGACTGGAGCAGGTGGAATATGGAGGGAATAAGGGACGGAAGTGGCAAGGTAGGTAGGCCAGATTGTGGGGGCACCTTGAATACCAACGTGAGAAGTCTGGATATTAACCCGAAATGCTCTTTGTGCTGAAACATGTTCTGAGGTATACAGCAAGGTATAAAAATAGATTTCACTGTATTGCTCCCACTGCACCAATTCTTTCTTTCATCATACAAACAGGGCAAGCATTTTGTACAACACCTGAGGAAATTCACCAGCCTGCACATTTCAGGAGAAGCAGTTCTCAATGTCATTCCATGTCATTACACAACTTCTCAAATTGTTCTACTCTTTCAGTGTCTGAGAGCGCTTGCTCCTATGGGTATCAATGCCTCATTTAAGAAGGTACAACAGATTGCCATTAGTAGCGTAACCGGACATGTTAAAGCATGACATCTCCATCACCTGATAATGCATGGGGAAACCAAGCTGAACCAAGCCACGGCTCGTTGGCAGTGGTAGCTGGTTCTGGGGCATTGACTTCAGACTTATTAGCACCTGTCACTTGCAGCCTCCATTGCTAATAACATTACACCTAGGATATCACAGAGTCACATCAGGAGGTTACAGTTACCCTCTCTTGAGGAAGCAGGATGCCATGGTATCTACCATCCGACAAGAGGATCTCTCCTGCCGGAGTCCTGGCTAAGGTCACAATCCTCAGAGTGATGGAACTGCTTCTGTTGAGATTCTTTACCCATAAAATAGGAAACAATGCCTATCGAAGATATCTGACAGTTTTTGTTTTAGGGCAGAGGGAGTGACTACTGATATAATAGAATAAGTATAAACCAAGATTCAACATAAGAAAGTGATTTTTTATAGCCAATCTTATAAAAACTATTGTTCAAGAGTTTGATTGAAGATTCAAACCATAGTTAACAATATTAAGGTCTTAATACTCCTACCACTCTTTTCAGTCTCTTTCTGCTGGACAAATCATTGCAGGGTCTATGAAAGCATAGACTGATGCCATCTGGAAGCTTCTAAAGTCCTTTAACTTATTGTTATAACATTTTTTATCTTTCAAAAAGATAGTGAGGCAACATTATATAGTGAATAGGGCTCAGGATTGAGCATAAACCATCATGAGGATTAGGCACTGTGTTCAGGAAGACTCATAACTTCTCCAGGTCTCAGGTGTTTATTGGCAAATAAGGCAGGTACTGAATTCACTGCAAAAGTCTCTTTCTGCTATGAGGTATAATGATTTTGTGATAGCAGATTTCTCAAAATAGACCTCAAGAATGAAAATTGACAGATATTTGGTGATAGTCTCACTGTTGCACACGTGGATTTTGTTTGTTTCACTGACAGTTCTTAAAGAATAAGATAAAAATCCCTGCTCTCAAAAGGTTTATAACCGAGTAAGAAGGAAAATGTAAAAGCATTTAATAGAAAGCAGGATGTCGCGGCACCTGGGTGGCTTAGTCGGTTAAGCGTCCGACTTTTGCTTAGGTCATGATCTCGCGGTTCGTGGGTTCGAGCCCCACGTCGGGCTCTGTGCTGACTGCCAGCTCAGAGCCTGGAGCCTGTTTCAGAGTCTGTCACTCCCTCTCTCTCTGACCCTCCCCTGCTCATGCTGTCTCTCTCTCTCCTAGAAATAAATAAAAGATTAAAAAAAAAATAGAAAGCAGGATGTAGTAAAGCACTATTAGAGGTTCAAAAGAGGGAAGAAATATAGTCAAGTGAAATCAATGGATAACATGTTACTAAAGTGTTAACATATGATTTGAAGATTGAAAAATCAGTAGTCTTAATCATTGATAGAGATTAGATAGAAGGGAGGGGTGTGAAAATCTCAGAAGCACACAACAGCAAAGGAAAAGCACTCAGTAGTCTATGGACAAGAATGTGAAATCATAGGGCATTCGATGACAAGCCTGAGTGGTACAATGAGGCATAGTCAATGTGTGCACAGGGATGTGGTAGCTTAGAATTAAGAGAGGCTAGAGGCGCCTGCATGGCTCAATCGATTAAAGGTCCATTTCAGCTCAGGTCATGATCTCACAGTTCATGGGTTCGAGCCCTGTGTTGAGCTCTGCACTGACAGGATGAAGCCTGCTTGGGATTCTCTCTCTCCTTCTTTCTCTGCCCCTCCTCCGCTCACTCTCTCCCCATTCCCTTCTGCCCTTTCCCTGCTCTCTCGCTCTCTCTGAAAACAAGCAAACATTAAAAACAAAAAAGAATTAAGATAGGCTAGGACAAAGAAGAGAGAGCCTTGAATGTCAGACACAACAGTCCAGAAGTAATAAGGATCCAGGACAGATTTCTAAACAAGGGAATGAAATGAAAAGTTCAAAACTGAACTTAAAACTGGTATCAACTGAACAGTGAATACGAGACATTAATGAGGAGCTCTTACCCAGATAAGAAGGGATGAGATATAGATCAGGCTCCAGAGATAACTGAAAAGAAATGAAGGAGGGACATTCTAGAGCTCAAAAGTGTTCAGTTTTATAAATGTGCCTACCAAGTACTAGGTACCAGTGACCAAGGTGTGGAGTACAAAAATGAACAAGACATCCTCTGTCTCAAAGAATGGAGTGTGGCTTATTCATTAAAAGGATGGCCTCTGGAAGTTGAAGCCTCATTTCATAGCTTTTAAGCTGTGTGACCTATGCAGGTTGCTTAATTTCTCTGTGCCTTAGTATCCTCATCTGTAAAATGGGGATAGTTAGTAACATTACTCATAGCATTATTCTGAAGATTAAATGAGATAATATAAAGCACCCAAAACATTGTCTGTCATGTAAGTAAGGATTCAATCTATAGCTATTTCTACTTCCACATAGAATTACACAGAATGAATTGATTTCAGAAGGAGGAATTTTGGTTAAGTGAAGGAAACAAATTTCAAATAGCAAAAAAGAAAAGGTTCTCCTTTAGAAGTGTTTTTTAAGAATCTATCTATAAATATTAGCTCAAGACTGAATACAAGCAACTAGAGGCTTTATCTAATTCAATAATTTAAAGACATGTTATCTCTCAGAGGAACAGGCCTCTCAGGGCAGAAGAACAAATTATATATTTTATATTAAATCAATAAGCAGAGTTCAGAGTTATAATAATTCAGTGTATTCTGCATTACTTGATCAATGATGGAAATAGAAAATATAAGAATAATAATACTTCATCCATGACTATCTAGTTTTTGTAAGCTGTCTTTTCTCATTGAACAAGAAAGATCTTTCACAACTAAAGAATGAATATGCTATTCATTGGATATGTAACATTTCAAACATTTTCTCTCTTGCTCCCCACTCTTCGCTGACTGGGCTGCCTCTTGCCAATCCTTGAAAATTTCAAATTTACCCAGAGAACCTGGAAAGTTGGGAGTAATGAAGTTTCACAGCATTTAACATTAGGGCTCTTATGATTTTAAACAATAAACTAGCTAAGAGTTTACACTTACTCTTCCTTTGTGTCTGAAAGTACTGATAGACCGTCATGAGCATCATTATCAAAGCTGTTTCACTGTGTCACCATTTATTTTAGCTTCTGTTGTCAAAGATCATCCAATTCAATCTGAACATTCCTTAGTCACCAATCTCTTCTGGAAATCTACAGTGCTGAAACAGATTTCCTAAGCAGGATGGAGTTAAATAAAACACTCGTTTTCTAGTATTTGGAACATTTGTCCTAATTTCACACCTTATGCTGCAGCTCAGTTAGTGCTTGAAAGGCAGAGGACGCAGCCAGAAAGCAAATTCCAACATCACCTCTTCTTTTTCATTACTCCTTTTGAGCTCCTTCAACAAGGGAAGATGTACTGATACACCTGTTTGCTTTACAGTCAAGCACTGTTTGGAGAAAGTTAAAACCAGAGACCTGAAAACAGATGCTTGATTTACATTCAAACCATTTCAAACCTTGTCTACTATAATCTCTATAATCCCTTTTATTATTTAAAAAAAAATCCCCCAAATAGCTTCAGTGATGGGAAGCAATTTATTCACACAATACATATTTAATAAGCATCTACTATACTCACACCACTGAAATTGATACAGAATGGGGTAAGGGCAGGGGGAAGGCAGGTTGAATAGATTATACAAAGATAGTCAATAAGAAGATTTTGTTTTGAGGAGTTCAGAACACAAACAGGAGTATATGGACTGTGCACCCTTAGAGAATTATGGATAACAAATTTTCACATCAGATTCATTTCTATTTAAGCATTACAATGCAATGCTTAAATTTAAAATCATCTTTCATTATGGATAGAGAGTAATACTTGATTTCTTTATTAGAAACTGGGTAAAAAGACCATAGAGAGTACTTTGAATGAAGGCACCAAATACAAGCAAAATAAAGGGATCTTTCCTAGTACAGGCATAGCTTATTGTAGGTTTGGTGCCAGACCACTGCAATAGGGCAAATATTTCAATAAAGTAAGTCAAATGAAGTTTTTGGTTTTCCAGTGCATAGAGAAGTTATATTTACACTATACTATAGTCTATTAAGCATGCAATATCATTGTATGGAAAACAATGTCCATGCCTTAATTTCAAAACAAGGCACCTGGGTGGCTTGTTGGTTGAGCGTCCAACTTCAGCTCAAGTCATAATCTCACAGGTCACGGTTTCAAGCCCCACATTGGTCTCTAAGCTGTCAGCTAGCTTCAAATTCTGTGTCTCCTTCTCTGCCCCTCCCCTGCTCATGCTCTGTCTCTCTCTTTCAAAGATAAATAAACATTAAAACAAATTTTAAAAATACTTCATTGTTTAAAAAAAAAAAAGCTGCTGATCATCATCTGAGCTTTCATCAAGTAATGAATCTTTTTGCTGGTGGAAGTTCTTGCCTTCATGTTGATGTCTGCTGACTGATCAGGGTGATGGTTCCTGAAGGATGGGTGGCCACAGCAATTTTTTTGTTTTTTGTTTTTAATTTTAATTCCAATGTAGTTAACAGTGTTATATTAGTTTCAGGTGTACAATATAGTGATTCAACAGTTCCGTATATTACTCAGTGCTCATCAATATAAGTATACTTCCAATCCCCCTCACCTATTTCTCCCATGCACCCACCTCCCCTAGTTGAGTCTGTTTATGGCTTGCGTCTTTTTTTCCCTGTGTTTGTTTTGTTTCTTAAATTCCACATATGAGTGTAATCATCTAGTATTTGCCTTTCTCTGACTGGCCTATTTTGCTTAGTATTATACTATCTAAATTCATCCAGGTTGTTACAAATAGATGGATTTCATTCTTTTCATGGCTGAATAATATTCCAGTGTGTGTGTATGTAAGAATGTATGCAGACATACACACACACACATACACATACACACACACACACACAACTTGTTTATCCATTCATCTATCAATGGATATTTATGCAGTTTCCATAATTTGGCAATTGTAAATAACACTGTGATAAAATAGAGGTACATATAGACCTTCAAATTAGTGTTTTTGTATTCTTTGGGTAATACCTAGTGGTGTGATCACTGGGTTCTAGGGTAGTTCTATTTGTAATTTTTTGAGGAAACTCCATACTGTTTTCCACAGTGGCTGAACCAGTTTGCATTTCCACCAACAGTGCATAAGGTTTCCTTTTTTCTTTACATCCTTGCCAACACTTGTTGTTTCTCAAGTTTTTTTATTTCAGCCATTCTGATAATTGCAAGCTGATAGCTCATTGTGGTTTTGATTTGCACTTCTCTGTTGATGAGTGATTTTGAGCATCTTTTCACGTTGTCTTCTTTGGAGACATGAAGTCTGTTCATGTCTTCTGCCTATTTTAATTGGATTATTTGTTGTTTGTTGTTTGTTTGCTTGTCTTGATGTTAAGTTGTATAAGTTGTTTATATATTTTGGATGCTATTCCTTTATCAGATATGTCATTTGCAAATATCTTCCCACCTTCAGTAGGTTTCCTTTTAGTTTTACTGTTTCCTTTGCTGTGGAAAAGCTTTTCATTTTGATGTAGTCTCAAGAGTTTATTTTTACTTTTGTTTTCTTTTCCTCAAAAGACATACCTAGAACGATATTGCTATAGCCAATGTCAGAGACATTACGGCTTGTGCTATTTTCTAGTATTTTTGTTTTCAGGTCTCACATGTAGGTACTTAATCTATTTTGAGTTTATTTTTACGTGTGGCATAAGAAACTGATCCAGTTTCATTCTTTTGCATGTAGCTGTCCAGTTTCCCAAACACTATTTGTTGCAAAGAGCTGTGGAAATTTCTTAAAATGAAACAACAATGAAGTTTGTGCATTGATGGACTCTTCATTTCATGAACAATTTCTCTGGAGCATGTGGTACTGTCTGATAGCATTGTGCCCACAGTAGAACTTCTTTCAGAACTGGAGTCAATCCTCTCAAACCCTGCTACTGTTTTATCAACTAAATTTATGCAATGTTATATATCTTTTGTTGTCATTTCAACAATCTTCACAGCATCTTCACCAGGAGTAGAATCCATCTCAAGGAACCATTTTCTTTGCTCATCCATAAGAAGCAACTCCTCATCTGTTAAAAATTTTAATGATGGGGTGCCTGGATGGTTCAGTTGGTTAAATGTCTGACTCTTGGTCTTGGCTCAGGACATTATCTCAGGTCATAAGATAAAGGCCTGCCACTTGGTGTGGAGCCTACTTAAAAAAAAAAAAAGAGTTTTATCATGAAATTGCCACAGTTCAGTAACATCTTCAGATTCCATTCTTAATTCTAGCTTTCTTGTTATTTCTACCACAACTGCAGTTATTTCTTCCACTGAAATCTTGAACCCCTCAAAGTCATCCATGAAGGTTGAAATCAACTTCTACCAGATCCGGTTCTTGTTGATACTTTGACCTCTCCCCATGAACCACAAATGTTCTTAATAACATCTAGAATGGTAAATCCTTTCCAGAAGGTTTTCAATTTACTTTTCCCAGATTCAACAGAGAATCTTTGTCATCTTTAGCCATACAAAATGTATCTTTTTTAAAATGTTTTATTTATTTTTTGAGACAGAGTGCAAGTGAGGGAGGGGCAGAGAGAGGGTGGGACAGAGGATCCTAAGAGGGCTCTGTGCTGTCAGGCTGATAGGGAGCCCGATGTGGGGCTTGAACTCAGGAACTGCGAGATCATGACCCGAGCTAAAGTCAGATGCTTGACTGACTGATCCACCCAGGCACCCCACAAAATGTATTTCTTAAGTAATAAGACTTGAAAGTCAAATTATTCCTTGATCCATGGGCTGTAGAATGAATGTTACATTAGCAGGCATGAAAACAACATTAATCTCACTGTACATCTCCATCAGAGCTCTTGGGTGACCAGGTGCATTGTCAATGAGCAGTAAGACAAAAAGGAATCTTTTTGTCTCAGCATAGGTATCAATAATGAGCTTAAAATATTCAGTAAACCACGGCTTTGTTGTTCTATTTAGAACAAAGCACAGAGTAGATTTAGAAGAATTCTTAAGGGTCCTAGGATTTTAAAAATGAGACACAAGCATTTTGTTGAACTTAAAGGCACCAGTTGCATTAGGCTCTAACAAGAGTCAGCCTGTCCTTAGAAGCTTTGAAGCCAGGCATTGACTTCTCCCTCCAGCTGTAAAAGTCCTAGATGGCATCTTCCTCTGATATAAGGCTGTTTTTTTTTCTACATTGAAAATGTGTTTAATGTAGCTTCATGAATTATCTTAGCTAGATCTTCTGGATGGCTTTCTGCAGCTTCCCCATCAGCACTTGCTGTTGCACCTTGCACTTTTATACTGTGGAGATGGCATCTTTTCTTTTTTTTAAAATTTTTAAATGTTTTATTTATTTGTGTGTGTGTGTGTGTGAGAGAGAGAGAGAGAGAGAGAGAGAGAGAGCAGGGAAGGGTCAGAGAGAGAGGGAGACACAGAATCTGAAACAGGCTCCAGGCTCAGAGCTGGCAGTCAGCACAGAGCCCAAGGTGGGGCTCAAACCCACAAACCATGAGATCATGACCTGAGCTGAAGTCGGGTGCTTAACCAACTGAGCCACCCAGGTGCCCGTGATGGCATCTTTTCTGAAACCTCATGAACCAACCTCTGCTAGCTTCAAACTTTTCTTCTACAGCTTTCTCACCTCTTCCAGCATTCATAGAATTGAAGAGTTAGGCCTTGCTCTGGATTAGGCTTTGGGTTAAGGGAATGTTATAGCTGGTTTGATCTCCTAAACAGACCACAAAACCTTTCTCCACGTCAGAAACAAGGCTGTTTTGTTTCTTACCATTTATGTGTTCACTGGAGTAGCACATTTAACTTTCAAGAACTTTTCCTTCACATTCACAACTTAGCTGTTTGGCACAAGGCACCTAGCTTTTAGCCTGTCTCAGCTTTTGATGTACTTTCTTCACTAAGCTTAATCATTTCTGCTTTTTTTTTTATTTAAAGTGAGAAACGTGCAACACCTCTTTCACTCAATACTTAAACGCCATTGTAAGGTTTTTAAATGGCCTAATGTCATTGTATCTCAAGGAACAGTGAGGCCCGTGGAAAGGGAGAGAAACTGAGGAATAGCAGGTCAGGGAGCAATCAAAACACACACATGTATTGACTAAGTTCGCTGCCTTACTCTGACTCAGTTCATAGTGCCCCCAATACAATTACAATAGTAACATCAATGATAACTAATTACTGATCATCATAACAAATATAATAATAATGGAGAAGTTTGAAGTATTGCAAGAATTAACAAAATGTGACACAGAGACATGAAGGAAGCAAACATTGTTGGAAAAAAATGGTACTAACAGGCTTGCTGGATGCAAGGTTGCCACAAACCTTCAATTTACAAAAAATTCAGTATCCGCAGAGAACAATACAATGAGGCTAGCCTGTAAATATCAGAAATCTCAAAGATTAAATAAAATTTATTTGAATAAACAATGGTCATGTTACTTGCTAGTTTGCATTTAGACACGTTTGTACACATTCTTTTTTTCGACTTTCCAAAATTCAATTTGATGTGTATTGTCCCTATCTTTATTTAATCTATTATATATCTATCTATCTACACATCTATAAAAACTTCAATCCTTCCTCCATCACTGTCTTAGAAAAATCAATATCTGCCTTCCACAAACATTGATCCATTGTTTGAGTTGAGTTTTCACAGCTGAATTCCTCTTTACTCTGTATCTCTCTTCCTCAAGTGTAGAGTGAGACCAAAGGGAAACTACATGGAAATGAGCTCAAGGGCTGATGGGTCACAAGCTAAACCCTTAGTGACTTGGCACATGAGGTATTTTTAAAATCTACAAATGTGGAACACATATCTAAGATTTCTACATTAAAAAGGAGGAAACAAAAATGTACCAATTGTTTATTCAATTTCTCATTTGTTCTTTACCATATTCTCTTTGGACCAAGTTTAATTTATTTTATATATTTTTTGGGTAGACCGGAAACTAGCGCTATGACCATGCCAGCATAATTAGCATAGTGGGCTGGGGCTAGAGTTCCCAGGCGTAGACCCTGGTTCTGTCACTTGCCAGTCATACATGCTGGAACAATTTTCTTCACCTCTCTGTGTCTTAGTTTCCTTATCTGCATCAGGGAAATAATGGTATCATGCTCATGAGGCTATTGTGAAGATTAACTGAGCTGATATATGTAAAGGATTTAGACCACCACCTATAATATTCTAAGCACCTTTAAGGTTTTGCTATTACAATATTACTTTTCCTTAAGATAATATCAGGAACCCCTACTGCATCTTCCTATTCCCATAAGCACTTTAGCAGAGCCAAAAAATTAAAATAAAAGCACCACAGGAGAAAAGAGAGTCTCCTGATTTTTAAGCAGTAAAGTAACTGTTTTTTTTTTTAAATATCCAATTTCTATGACCTAACCAGTCACCAATATTTCTCTTTACTATGATTCAGATGAGGTCTGTTTCAGTATTGCAAAGTGTTAACAGGGAATAGAAAGCTCCGTGCTAAGGAAACTTTCACTCTTATTTAAATAATAGTTGATATTAAGTATCAATATTTTAAATTATCTGTAAAATTATGCTTCCCTTTTTCCTTTCCTCCATCACTATTTATAAATAACTAGAGAAATTTAGCACTCTTCCTCTAAAATCCAAACATAAAATCTTTTTAATAAAAAACAACAGGTTAATCCTGGCTTTGGAATCAGACAAATCATATTAAAATGCATACCCTGTGATTCATTCAAAACCTGAATATAGCAATATAAATCCTATAAAGCCACATGGATTTTAAATCAAGGCAAAAAAAGTAAATCAAACCTGAAATGACTGGATTAACAGAAACAAGAGCGCTACTGTAATATTCCTTTGTACTGAGTAATAGAGAAGCAGATTTTATCAAATCTTGCTTTCTAATTCCCATCTGGAAAAGCCTTGCTCTGGAAATGAACAGGTTTGAAGGAATGCCTTTAACATCTGTAAAGTTAAAAAGCACCAATAATTGGAATGGGCTTAATCCCCCATTCAACAGCAGGTACTTTACTTACAATCATAAGAAGTGATGAAAGTCAGACACAGATGTACAAATTGTTAGATTTAATCAGATTGGTCCTCAACCCCCTGTTAAGTCTACTCTGCTGTAGCTTCCATTTAACCTGGGCTAGCTGATGGCTGGATATGTAAAAAAAAAATGTCAAAATAATGTCAAAAATCAGGTGTGAGGTGTCATTTGATAACTTATTTTAATTCCATGAACCACCAAGTACAGAAAGTTTTCACTGGTATCACTGTGCATAATTAGTCTATATTAAATTGAGTCTGTGAAATGGACATAGTGTTTGCCCCTTTGAGATTCTGAAAGAGGAGGAAGAAACTGTGTGTCAAAGAGGAATAATGGTGATAGGGTGGCCACACTAAAGAGAGGAAGTAGACAAGGGATTTAGTGGATTTAAAACACTGGCTATTTATGATGCCTAAAATGTGCATTGGAGTAGCACACACATTTAGTTGCTCTCAAACCCATTCTGTGTTCGCAGCTCCAGCTGTTAACTGTTCGTGTCTTTTCACACATGGTTGTATGAAGATAGAGGAAGGAAGATGAAATTTGTAATTACATAATCAAATAGCAGTATTGGTTTCACTAGAAATTGGTTCTAAAAGTTATGCATAGCTATAAACTTATCCCCAGTATTTTGGGGGTGTTTTTACTCTATTTGCTATTATTCTATTCTATTATAATTCTAAAGAAAAACTTATAAATAGGCTGGAAAGTATCCCACCTGTACCACAAGCATATTATTACCTCCCACTAGATTCTTTATATAGTGCTGTGTATGCTCTTATAAAATAAACCAAACACTTGGGTTACTGATTATATTAGAACTGATACTACTAGTAATGGTACTATTTTCTTTTGTTTCTTCATTTATGTACTAAATTTTTTAACAGAGGACCATGAATGTGTTTTTAATCTCTAAATTACCATATATGCATATTGGTTGTCAGTATTAGTATCTTTCCACTATGGTAGAAATACCTTACAATTAAGGGCATCATAATCAAATAAAGATTTATATTCAGAGAATGTAGAAAACATCCTGTCCAGTTTTGTGTCATGTTCATGCAAATAAGAGATTTTTTTTCCTTAATCTCCCGTCTTCATTGTTTTAGTTCCAATATAAGAAACAATTGCAAACTTCATATGCAGCAACCTCTCTCCTTTTTCTGACCTCAATCCCCACAACCATAAAACACACAAAACTTTAAAATTGAATTATTTCTTACCATATGGGATCTGAGAACGAGATCAAACCCAACCTAGACAAATGCCATGCAAGTTGACAACTGTTCCTGGAGTCCTGGGCAATGCCTGGGAGAGTGCCTGCCAGGGCCTACTGTTTTCAAACGAGTTTCATTTCTCTAACAATTTAAATCTGCCAAGAGGAAACCGAGACAATCAAGCTTCGTGCCAAAAAGCCCCAAGCTTAAGCTAGAGATATATCCTCTCTTTAGCCTGCTGATGAGAGAGGGAGCAGAGGGAGAGAAAAGGATAAAGATTCGTAATGAGTAGGACAGAGGCTCAAGTACGCATTTGGAATGCCACAACAGGGCAATTTCTGGTCCTAATTATGTTACTTTGTTGAGCTCCATATCCAGAATAGAGAGTACTCTCTTCCTTTCCCTTTATGAACTCCCACTGTATCTGGGGTAGAATATTGTCTGGAACATATCTTCTTCCTGTCTCCTCATCCTAGCCCTCCGGAAACTGTGTCACCAGAGAGCCAGGCTCTCAGAAGGGCCACTCCCCGCTGGTCCAATTTCAAAAGTATGTTTTGGTGATGAGGAAAGTTTTTCAAGGAAGACTCAAGATTTCCTCTGCTCCCAGCTTTCTGGCTTTTTTTTTTTAATTTTTGTATCGTCTCAGATTCACCCACAGAAAGGAGGCTAACAAGAAAGTCACACTCCTGGGTTGCCTGCGTGCCCCCGTCAGTTGAGTGTGAGACTCTTGATTTCAGCTCAGGTCATGATCCCAGGGTCGTGGGATGGAGCCCCATATCAGGCTCTGTGCTGACAGCATGGAGTCTGCTTGGGATTCTTTCTCCCCCATCTCTCTCTGCCCCTCCCCTGCTCGCTCTGTCTCTCTCAAAAATACATAAACTAAAAAAAAAAAAGTCACACTATCATGAGAACTCCAGTGTGCGAGTGGAGGAGAGATAATTGGAGGACTGGTGGTAGCTACCCACACCAGAGAGCCATGTGTACTAAGAAAAGATGAGAACTTCTGCCAGCCTCACGCCAGCCTTCCCAGCACGCCATGCTTGGGAAATGAGACCCACTGTTTCTTAGCACACGTCCAGGTGGTAGAAATACGTCGTGGATCCAAGCACACACCTTCAATCACGATCTGCAAATGACAATAGATTGAGAAGAAAGGTTGTTGTTGTAAATATACAAATAAGCTACTACATGTGCTATTTGAAGGCACGGTATTTTCAGAATCGCAAGTTTAAGATCTTTCCTGCTTTCTACAGTAGCTGAAATGCGATCCTTTGAATTAGGGTGCAGTGTATTCACATACCAGCTTCCCACCAACTAGCTGTGTGACCTTAGGCAAGTGTTTATAAATGGTCTGAATTTTGGCTTCCTTGTTTTAAAAGGAGCATAATAAACTGACCTCACAGGTGATTGTGAGGATAAGCTGAGGTAATGGATGTAAAGCATGCAGAGTTGTTGCCAGGTTACCACTCAGTAAATGACAGCTCTCAGTAGTTTTCAGTTTGGTATTAAAACTATGATATTACAGGGGCGCCTGGGTGGCTCAGGCGGTTAAGTGTTCAACTTCGGCTCAGGTCATGATCTCACAGTTCGTGGGTTCGAGGCCCGCATCTGGCTCTGTGCTGACAGCCAGCTCAGAGCCTGGTTTCAGATTCTGTATCTCCCTCTCTCTCTGACTCTCCCCTGCTCACGCTGCCTCTCTCTCTCTCTCTCTCTCTCAGAAATAAATAAAATATTTAAATTTTTTTTTAAAAACTATGATATGATAGGATCTTATTTCGGTCTTAATCGCTGGGAATATTTTGCTTCTAAAATTCTTTCAAGAGATGTTCTCTCAATCATCTTCAATTAATCGTGGAAAATGCATCACTTACTACATGACATCAGAGTAAAGAAGAGCTTAAAATCACAATTGACAATGAATTCGAAACTGATGCCGTTCTGGGGACAAACTGAGATGACCTTTATGGAGAAAAATTTGGTGATACCTGTAAAGCAATCAGAACTCCATATCCAGAGATGCGTCCAAAGTCTTGATTAGGGTATAGCTGTAAGGATGCTCACAGCAATTTGTTAGGAATTAGAAACCATTGTGTGCCCATCCACAGAAGATTGCTTAAATCCATTATGTTATATCCAGTGAAGCCTTATGTAGCCACTAAAAACACTGTGGAAAAATACTGAATGACATAACGGAATAATCATACAATAAGTGAAAAAAAAAAACACTGAAAAACATGACAGTATTCCATTAAGAAGTATATATTTCCTAGAGAAAAAACATTGGCAGGATACACACCAAAATAGTAACATGTTTGTATCAGCACAGTAGGATTATGGCTGATTTGATTTTGGTGTTTTTATTTTTGCTTCTCTGAGGTTGTTAGTTTTTGCAAAACATGTATTGGCTAGTAATTTAAAAACAATATAAGTGAACGTCCTTGAATTTTAATTTTTTCTATTTCATTGGAAATTTGGAAATATAAAAAATGATATCCGTAAGTCTGTACATACCCACACACACTTATTCAGATTTTCCCCAAATGTCAGTACACTGATTTACATTATGCTTGGATAAAGAGGCATACTTTCAGGAATAAATGAAAAACCCTTACTAATTTCTCATAGAAAAAAACAGGTATTTCTTCAAATATCCATTTAAAACCCAATTTTAAGACCTACTTAAGAAACAGTTTCAGAATATTTTTAATGCCTCTTCTTTGTAAAGTCTTGCAATGCTGCTGACCTTGCATAATAATTTTTCCCTTACAACATATTAATTATTGTTCTGGCACCTCTGGCCTACTCATGAAATCAATGAAGTGTGAAATGCCTCTGTGCAGAGTAATATTTCATATTTGGTACTTTATGTATTAATTACTTTTCTGTTTTTGCTAATCCAGTCAGAACAGAAAATAACCTACCTCATTTTGTAATGAACGGTCAATGAAAAAAACAAGAAGACAGCCAACAAGTCATATTTGCTGACTACTGAAAGCTGGTAAGAGAAGATAGACTTCCATCCCAGTACCCTTTTTATAGTCACACCATCTTCTCAGGTAAGCCTGAGGCTTTCTAAGTGAGGGTCCTTATAGCAGTGACTGGCTTTATTGTGCTTAAAAAAAAGAGATGTGAAGTCTGAGAAGCAAGTAATCTCAATCATACCTCCTTGCTTTGAGCCTGAAATAAAAAAATAAAGCCCAAAATACAAAATCCAACTCAAAGTCAACAGGAGGTACACAGAGTGTTATTCAAAACTTTAACCATTTGCCAAATTATAATCTGCAAAGAGAAAAAAAAATAGGGGAAGATACTAGTATATTAAAATTCTATTTAGTTGCTACTTAAGGTGCTCAGTGGTTAACATATAAATCAGTTTGACAGTCTGAAAGCAGTTTTAATCCTGAATTCTAAGAGCATATGCACTTTCTCTCTCTCCTTCTTTCCCCCCTCCCCCCGCCCAGCCACCCCTCTCTAATGCCAGTCATTCAGCCTGAACAAAAAAATTCAGGTGTGACATTTCTTGATTCAAGAGCTGTGTTAAGCAGTTATAAAGCTGCTGTAATTTACAGCAAAGAATAAAGCTAACCTAAGAGACCTCAGCCCCAATTTGCTAAAACTTATTACACCTCATTGGCCACTGAATAGCCAAAAGAAGAAAAAAGAAAAAAAAAATTATCTGAATAAGAAACTTTACTAGCATTAGCCTAATGAGAAATGATTGGCCTAAAATTGCTCTGGCTACATGGATAGGTTCAGTTTAACACTATTTACGATGTTATGATTTCCTATTTCCTGAGTTACATAAAAGCCAAAGCAGTTACTGAAACAATACTAATGAGTCGATAGATGTTTTCAGATGTGTGCCTGACTCCTGAGTCTAGTTAAATGTCTCAGTATGATGTATGTAGTTCTCTACTGAATATCCTAGCTGTTGAATTAACATTTTAAGAAAATTATCTTAAGCTATAGTGACTTTGATACTATAGATATATCAATTGTGTTGATCTTATTCACTCATCACTTTATAAAGTATAGTGAACATGCTAAATAAATGAATGTGTGATCATTGATAACTAGCCTCTTGTTAATGACACCCCAAAGCTGTGTAAGGGAGAATGCACTGCCTGGGTTTTGCCCCATACCGTCTTCAATCCATGTTCTTAATGAGAATTTTCCACTGCAATATGTATTCCCTTTTGCCAAAATAATTTGGGTAATGCTAAAGGCATAGGATAAACTCATGGTCAAAATGCTACTAATTAAAAGAAAAGTAACAAGTAACTGGTTTGCTCTAAATGAGCATTCTTGGTCCAAAATAATTCTAACATTCTCAGAAATTAATCTGTAATGGTAAGTTTGGTAGGTAAGGTGACTTATGTCCCCACAATTTTCTAAAAATTGCATTATGTATTAACAGGTATGTAACATACAGTCTTTGTAATATAAAACCTCCACAGACACTGGTATTTAGAATTATGAAAGACAAAGTTCTAAGGAGTGATTAGGATGATTCACAACATTTTTAAACATATACCAATCCATTGCAATATTACATGACTTTTGAGATTCTCAGATCTGATAACTTTCTAAACTACAGATCAGATATGAAAACCCACATCCATGGCTATAGAGGAAGGAAACATTTAAAGGACTTAAATACAGACAAATCTATAGCATATGTGTACTTTAGAACACCTATAAAAACTTTCCTTAAGAAACACATAAAACAAAGCAAGTCTGCCTTTATCTTATCACCGGTGCCCTCTCCTCACTCACGAGGTTGATGTGTGTTTGCTTTCTATTTTAGGTTGCTTACCCATTTTACAGCTCATATATGGTAAAGCTAATTCAATTATGGGGAAAACTCATGTATGTATATTAGGATGATATTAAATAAGCTGAAAAGCAATCATTTTTTGCCTTTTTTTTGGTTTGTAGAGTAAAATTGACTTGATTTCAGAATCATTAAAGAAAATGAGCAACATATGTTCTGCTTAGAACACAGACAGTACAATTTCAGAGTAAAATCAGAAGACTGTTGAATAGAAGGAGGACAAAGGTTAATGTTGAGAAGCAGAAATCACTTATCATAAATCACTGGCTTACAAAAATAAAAGGCTTACCCTTTTCTTTTGTTCAGAGTGTAATTGTCCATCCCTGCTACTACCCATGGCAGTTAGATAATACACTGCTGGGAGAAAGACAAGAAAAAAAAAAAAAAAAAAAGGAATACTTTAATGTCCAAGGATGTATATAGTACATTCTACCAAAGCTTCCAACACTGAAGTGTTTGTATTATTAACATCCTGTAAAATTTACTATAGTGACTAATTTGCTATAGTCACTGGACAGAAATCATGTAGCATGATTTACACTACTACAAAATCTTTACTAACTTGGGCACCATAAATTTGATCATTTAATAATTTAGTGCTAAATCTCTTCTTTTAATGAAGGGAGAGTGATCATGATTATTATTAATGCTATTTTTAGTTAGTTTTAAATTATGCCATTATGATAAAACATTGTACTTAATTTAATATTTCAACTCAAAATTAATTTCCAAAGTCTTTAATTCTACTCAGTCTGCATAATTACAAGATATTATAATACTCTTGCAACTGAATCTCTAAAGTGCATTTCACAATAGAGAATGTTAAGTGGATATCTTATTTAGGTATTCCAGCTTAGAGTTGGTCTTGGTTTTCCAGAATTCCAACAGAGAGCAATCTAATTAAGAAATTAAAAATCTCTTTCATTCTCAAAGAAAAGATAAACAATGCATAAGGCCATTTATATCACATTCTGATACAAGAATTGCATGATTTTAAGTGGTGTGTTATGATTTTCCTATGATTTTTTTAAAAACCTGTTATTTTTTAAAAATAACAGTTAACATGTCGTCTCAGAATGCTCTCTTATGCGACTGTCTTCCAATTTACAGCATCCAATGAATGGAAAAGTGAATTTTGACATTTTGTGGAAAGCAGTAGTTATTTCACATGCTGACAGGTGTTACTGTAAATGCAACTTGCAACTTAAGACCACCATCTACTGGCTCTGCCCAACTCTGCAAAAGCTATCCATGTAATATACTGATTTTAAATGCACCCTACCAAAAAATCTACAAACACCCTTTTAAAGAATTTATTAAACTAGTCACCTACCTCTCAACCTATATGTTAATATTCAACTTGCACATCCTTAAAGGCATTCACCATTCTTCAAGAAAATACAATAACTAGAATCTATTGCTAGATGTTGTTACCAATGATGATTAACTGCAGGGTTTTTTTTTTTCCCACATAATAAACCTGATACTCTTGAACCAGACTTGATTGATAGGCAGGGATATCAGAATTTATGCCCTGCCACTGAAGATGCTCTATGACAATCAGTATTCTATTTAGGAACTAAACAGAAGGACACTTTGCTAACGATGCTTCATTATACTAATTCATATTTCCTTTCTTTCATTCCCCAAGACCCATGGTTTGTTATTGACTTTGGTGGGACACTGCTGTCAGAATGGGGGCTTAAAGTATAATCTAGGATCACATCTTTCTCTGGAGCCTTTTAAGTTACTCTGGTAATTTCTAGAACCAAATGAAAGTTGAGTTATATTTCCTAAGAGTTTCTACCTTAGCTCCCCTCCCTCTCAACTGAACTCTTTTATTTTCAAATTTAGTGATAAAGCATTACATTTATGAAAGTTTTGTTTCTTTTATGTACTATTGCACCTGTCCTGGTAAATATATAATTCCCTGCTTTCCAAGTTCTTCAAATGACTTCATTCATTCATTCATTCATTCATTAAACAAATATTTATTAGGACCCTGGGCTCTCTATCAGTTACTGAGGTATACAGTGTTAAAAAGAAAACCATAGGCCTGAAATGGTGTCCTTCAGGTTAAGATATCAAATCAGTAAGCCACATCTTAATACTTAATCTAACTCAGTTTTAACCATCCAATGATTGGTTAAGAGTACCAATCATTTTGGGAATTTTCTCATCAGCACCAATAAGGTAATCTGTCACATGAGCGCCCTTCATCCTGAAAGGGAAGATGAGGTAATCTGCATACTAAAACCCAAATGAAGGTGACATCTAACACAATTCTTTTTTTTCTGTTTATGACTTCCTTGTCCTGCCTTTAAAAATGTTTCCCTTTCTGGAGCCCTTTCGAGTTCCCTTCTTCTTACTAGATGGGATGCTGTGATTTATGAATTGTTTGATGAAGCCAGTGAGATCTTCAATTTTACTCCGCTGAATTTTTCTTAACAACAGGTAAGTAAAAAATACAATTCCAATGAACATAACTGAGATTTATATGAGATTTATATTTTTTTATGCTCCCTTATTTCCATAAAAGTATAAAATATATCACTAGGAGCGATTTTTGAGTATTGATATTAAAAATTCCTTTTAGGAATTTGCAAAATTATGTTTTCCCCTTCCCCAACCTCCACCATGTGAAAGATATGCATAGCCAGTGAGGGCACTTTTAACAGACAGATGAAGTGACTATCCACTTTTCAGTCCTCTGCTCATCTCTATATACCCTGTGAAGTCTCCATACACCATGGTGATTTTCTCTTTGTGAGCATGTGGTTTGTGATATCATTTTCCAAGCTACCCCGACTTAAAATCTTACCTCAGCTTTTCTGATTAAAATAAAAGCTAAGAGACAGAAACTCTGTCATCTTCCCAGCAAGAAATCTATCAGTTTACCTGAAACTCTAACTGTAATTTCTGTCTTCCTGTCTGTTTTAATGGAAGACAGGCCCCTCCTCTCAAAAGTCATATCTTCACTGCACCCTACACACATTAGCTTCTGGATCCTTAAAAACTTTCTTCCTGCAACTAGGACTCTCTTTATACTGCCTTATCAACTTCCCCGTCTCCACTCACCATTCTCACTAACATATAAAGAACTTTCAGTTTTGTGCATCAAAAAAAATTATAACTACCCCATTATATTACCCCCATTCACAGCAAAATTTCTTGAAAAAGTTGTCTATACCCTCTGTCTATATTCCATCACCTCCTATTGTCTCTTCATTTATCTGGCTTTCTGGGTCACTATCCACTGAGACTGCACATTAACATCACCAATGATTTGCCTGTTTTCACATTCAACAGTAACATTTCTGTTCTTTACAGACATCTGAACAGCATGGGACCATTCTGTTCTCCCAGAAAGCCTCTCTGTTTTTGGATTCAAGATACTTCACTGCTGGCTTTTCCTCTGTCCTTACTAGCCATTCCTTTGCATTCTCCTTAGTGTGGATCTGGGGCTCTTTCTCTTTTTTATCTATGCCTTCTCATTAAGTGATTTCTTTCAATCCCATGGTTCTAAAGAATATCCATATTTCCAGTGATTCTGAGTTTTATTTTTCTAGCCTTCAACTTTGCCCCAAATTGGCATTTAGATCCAATTGGCTTCTTGATATTTCTACTTGAACGTCTAATACATCTCATTAACATACCCCAAACAAAACTTCCAAGATCTGAAAAACCTTCTTTCCCCTTATGTTTTAACTTGTCAATACAAAGCACCACAATCAACCTGGTTGCTGAAGCAAATATTTGGAAATCCTTTCCTTTCCTCTCCTTCCTATGTCTAATCCATCAGTAAATGTTGTCAACTCTGCTTCCTCAGTATCTCCAGAATCCATGAACTCCATCTCTATCACAACAAAGTGAACCACTGCTATGGTCTCCTAACATGGTGCTTGGGTTCTCCTTTATTTTATATTACTATTCCTTTTTCACACATTAGCCAGTAACTTTCTTTAAAACAGAATTTGTATCACATAATTGCTCTATTTAAACCTTCCAAATTAAAACCCCTATTCCTGGCATCCAGTGACCTGTAGAAAGCAGACTCCATTCACTGCTGTGTCTTCATCTCTTTACACTCTTGGCTCAGTATACCCAGACACATTTGCCTTACTAGGGTTCTTCTAGCATGCCCAGATGCCCAGATTATTCTTTCCTGGGGATTTTGTGCTTGCTGGTCTCTCTGTCAGGACACTTGCCCCAGATCTTTAGATGGTTGGTTCTTTCCCATCACTCAGATCTCTATGTACATGTCACTTCCTCAGAGAGACCTTTCCTTCTAGCACTTCACTCTTATTTTCATCATATCATTTATTGGCACCTGATATTTTAATGTATTTGTTTATGGTCAGTTCCCTCTCAGTAGAATGTGTACCCTATGACAACAAAGAACTTCCCTGCTTTGCTCACCATGGCATCACAGTGCAGATAAAATAGTGCATAGCATCACAGTGCAGATAAAATAGTGCATGACCAATACCAATAGTATTGGTAGGTACTCAATAAATGTTTATAGAATTAATGAATAAATTACTAATTAATTTGGGCCCAGATTTTTCCCAAATATCCACCCACAGCCAGTGAGGCCAAGTCCTGACAACTTTTTATTCCTATAGCTACCACTCTAGCCCAGATTCTTATTACCTGGATTCTTTACTGCCTCTTTGAAAACTCTTCTCCCCATCTGCATAGCCATACTATGAAGGTAAAATGATGTAATGGTTAAGGCACAGACTCTTCAGTCAGACTGCCTACGTGCCAGTTCAACTTTACCATTTAGGAGATGTTTGACCTTGGGTTAATTATTTGGCCAGTCTGCGACTCTGTTTCTTCATCTGTACATTGGGTACCCATCTCATACACTGTTGTGAGGAATTGGTTAATTTTCATGGTAACCATTTGGGCCAGAGCCTAGAAAGCACTGATGAATGTTAGTTTCTTCCCTGCATGTCCAATTAATCTTTCTAAAACACTGCTTTACCTACATCATTGCCTTACCCATCATGCCCTGTAACTCTGGATAAAAATCATTCAAGGCCTCTCAATTCTCAAATAATTAAGAATTTGATTTGTCCTTCAGGCCTTCCTTGATATAGCACCTGTATCTTTCTTTATATTAACTTCCTTCATTCCAGCATATCAACACTTCCATTCGGTCCAGGTCATGTGCACATGTTTTATTTCAGCTAAAATTTACTAAGCACATGTAATGGACGCAGAATTGTTGCTAGATATATACATAAGTGAAAGATACCACCTTTTCCCTCAAAGCCTTCAGAGTCTCCTAAAGCTATTTAACAGTTAGGGTTCTCCAGTTATAAGAAATAGAGACTGACCCTGGAAAGCCTTAATAGAATAAATAAATTTATCAAAAGCACATGGAAATTTTTATGGAACCCAAAGAAAAGTTGGAAAGGAAAAAAAAAAGATGCAGAAAGTATAAGAATCAAAGTAGGTCTTACATTATAGAAACTAAAGCTAGTGTCTTCAGGGTCCTAACCAGGAGGAGTCAGTGGCAATAACTTTCATCCTTATGTCATTTTTCTTCTCAAAGGACAAATCCAAGGAAAATAACAAAATTAAGATGACCTGGGCTGCATGTCCATCCCTTGGCTAGGGGAAGGCATAGTATCTAGAGGAGGATAAATAAAATTGATAGTTGAAATTTAAAAATAAATGGAGGCTCAAGTCCCAGATTCTTTAATCTTCAACTGAGTTGTCCATTTTTTCCTCCCAACTTTCCTTCCCTAACTGTCATTTCACTTGCTAAGCACTGGCCTCTGTTTAAGTACAAGTCAAGCCAACTGCTTCCCCAGAGCCTTTAAAAGCTGCCCCGGAATTTAACCATCACTTCTTTCTGGGAACTTCTATAGGAGTTATTTATACCTGACATCTGGAGCTTAGCATTGCCTTCTTGCATTGTACTTTGTATATTTTTCTTTAAATGTTCTCACACACACACCCCAAGAGAATACTCACTTGTGAATTCTATTATACCTTTTGAATTTCTCTTAGTTTATCCTAGATTGAAAAAGGCCCATGGGTTGCTGGTACTGGTTGTCTGACAGAAAATGAACATATCTCCCAAAGCAATGTTTGCTATGTCTGTTCTCTTCTTCAACTGCACTTGTATCTCCAATACAATATCACCAGGGAGTTGGTTTAGGCTGGAAGGCCAGGGGTGTTTCCTTTTTTAAAAAAATATTTATTTTTGGGAGAGTGCAAGCAGAGGAGGGAAAGAGAGAGGGGAACAGAGGATCCAAAGCTTGTTCTGTGCTGAGAGCCCACTGTGGGGCTTGAGCTAATGAACTGCAAGATCATGACCTGAGCCAAAGTTAGATGCTCAACTGACTGAGCCACCCAGGCACACCAAGGGTGTTTATTTTTATCTGATAAATCCTAGGTTATCTCCTATGAGACCTTGCTGGCTAACCCCTTAGGAGCAATGTGATTCTGAGATGATTAGATATGCAGGTTTACAACACATTTTCACATTTATTTACTCATTTGTTAATGTCATTTATCCAAAATTTATCAATTTATTTTTTCTCAGGCATATAGAGAGGCTCAGAAGCTTGGCCCAACACTGGGTCCTCTGAGCCAGGACTGGGTGGGCATCATAGCAAAGTGATGACTTGGCATTGAGATAATCACAAGTCACTCTCTAAACTACTACATAATTAATTTAGTTACAATGTTGCTTTTATTTTCTGAAACTCCCACTAAAATATATACTCCTCAAGATAAAAGATTTCTACTCTTTGTTCTCTGATGTGCCCCAAATTCCTACAACTGTGTCTGGTG
Source organism: Proteles cristata cristata (assembly GCA_017311185.1). Taxonomy (NCBI): domain Eukaryota; kingdom Metazoa; phylum Chordata; class Mammalia; order Carnivora; family Hyaenidae; genus Proteles; species Proteles cristata. Next base: position 1,262,604 of record JAESUZ010003762.1, on the reverse strand, counting down.
GATAGCAAGTACTTGATGCAGATTTGTTGACAAGTGTATGGATAAGAAATACACAGGGGCACCTGGGTGGCTCAGTCGATTAAGCGCCTGACTGGCTCAGGCCATGATCTCACCACTTGAGTGTTTGAGCCCCGCGTCGGGCTCTGTGCTGATAGCTCAGAGCCTGGAGCCTGCTTTGGATTTTGTGTCTCCCTCTCTCTCTGCTCCTCCCCCTCTCACACTCTATCTCTCTTTCAAAAATGAATAAGTGTTTAAAAAAAAAAAAAAGAAATACACAAGAGATTCCTGGAAGTATGCTCAGCAACTTCCAGAAGAATCTATAGTATCAAGTCCAAATGAAAGGTAAAGTCAGGAGATGTTTTGTGAGATCTTGGAACTGAGAGGCAGAGAGCAGTTTACAGGGCCCTTCTGGCTTTGCTCATAGGTGCAAAAGGATTAGGGACATTGAGCTAACTGGGACAAAAACAACCATTTTGCTTACTCAGAGAAGGCATTATTGTTCTCCTTTCTAGGTGAGGAAACAAAATTGGAGGAGTCTTAATTCCCAGGTTACATAGCAAACAAATTGCAGGGCTAACTTGAGAACCCAGGATTCAGGCAAAATTTAGTTTAGTTCAAAAGAACACTTAAGAGACCCAGTTAGACCTACATTATAGCCCTGGCCCCACCACTCAGCAACTGTGTGACCTAAAGCTAGTTATCTATTCCCTCTAAGTTTTGGTTTCTCAACATTAAAAAAATTTTTTTAAATTTTTTTTTTTAACTTATTTCTGAGAGAGAGAGAGAGAGACAATGTGAGCAGGGGAGGGTCTGAGAGAGAGGGAGACACAGAATCTGAAACAGGCTTCACAGAATCTGAGCTGGCTGTCAGCACAGAGCCCGATGTAGGGCTCGAACTCAGGGACTGTGAGATCATCACCTGAGTGGAAGTCGGACGCTTACCTGACTGAGCCACCCGGGTACCCCAATTTCTCAACTGTTAAATGAGAATAAAAGTAGTACATATCTCTTAGATTTGCTAGGAGAATTAAGTGAGAAAATTCTTGCAAAGCATTTAGTTCAGTGCCCGGCACACAGTAAGTAACCAATAATACTATTATAATAATCAGCATTGGTATCTTAATCATTGAACAAGTATTTTCAGAGAACCCACTATAAGGGATGTTAACTGTGCAAATATCAGTAAGATGAATTTTTGAGCTTTCTAGTATCTCACAGTCTAGACCTCAAACAGATAAATCAAAAACAATGAGATATGAATAGTAGAGATAAACCCAAGAAACAGCACAGGGAATAAACCCAAGAACAGAAACTATTATTCCCTGAGTGGTCCAGAGAACTTCTTGGCAGAGATAACTCTGGAGAGATATACTATGAGTATCTAGGAGTTTTTAAGTCAAAGAAATATGAACAGGGTATTGCCAACAAAGAGAACAGTATGAATAAATGCATATATGCAGGGTGATTATACACAGTTTCAAGAACAAATTTCAAAGTAGAGATGTGAGAGAGGGGATTGAAAAAGTAGAAACCAGGTAATTCAGGGCACTGTATGGCATGTTAGGAAATTTAAACCTTCTTCTTTTGGCAATGTGAACTAATAGAATGGGTTTAAGGAATAATACAGCATGATCAAATGTTCATTGGCCAGATGACTGGCAACTGAGTGGAAAATGAATTTGAAGGAGATGAGAATAGGAACAGGGTTACTGTAAGAGTCCAAGCAGGAGACAAGCGGGGAGGAAAATAAGGCAGTGGAGAGGAGAGAAGAGGCAATGAAAAATGTGAAGCCCTAGAACTGGTTAATTGGATTACGTTGAGTTTGGTAGGGGAGATAGTAATGGGAGCCCAAGAAATGGAACCTAAAGAAAGGGAAGTTTCTACTGGCCAATTTTTTTTCTAAAGAAGTTTGCAAAGAAATCACTCCAGGATACCTACTGAGCCAGAGTTAATGTTCAGCTGCACATAGGATGTCATATGCCTATCTTTCTTCGTGATGGTACAGATATGTTTTTGAGGACTCACCAGTCTCCATTGGCTTTTAATGTCTTTTCTAGTCGAGCTTTGCATTTTTTTCTTTCTTTTCTCTCTTTCTTTCTCTCTTCCTCCCTTCCTTTCCTTCCTTCCTTCCTTTTTGAGAGAAAGAGCACACATATGTGCATGCACACATGCAGGATAGGGGCAGAAGGAGAGGAAGAGAGAATCTTTATTTTTTAAGTTTATGTATTTTGAGAGAGAGAGAGAGAGAGAGAGAGCATGAGCAGGGAAGGGGCAGAGAGAGAATTCCAAGCAGGCCCCACAGTCTCAGCACAGTCTGTGGGGCTTGAACTCATGAATTGAAAGATCATGATCTGAGCCAAAATCCAGAGTCTGAAGCTCAACTAACTGAGCCATCCAGGTGCCCTGAGAGAGAGAGAATCTTAAGCAGGGTCCACGCCAGGGGGCTTACTCTCAAGACGGTGAGATCATGACCTGAGCTGAAAACAAGTCAGATGCTGGATGCTTAACCAACTGAGCCACCCAAATGCCCCAATCTTTGGATTTTTAAATGCATTCTCCTTGAAAACAAGAACAAGATCATAGGAGCAAGGTTTCCAAGTAGGAATCAGATGACTGAAAGTCATTTTGTTTAAATTATTACAAAATGGATTAGATGCTCTAAGTCTTGGTTTCTATAACTGATGAATGAGAATAGCAGAATCCACATCTTCCCTTTATGTGAACAATTGTACAAGACATGTAAAGAATTTTAGCAACAGAAGGAAAAAGCATTAAAATATTCTAATCCTTTTAAAATGTCAAATGCATTGTCAAGGTGACTTAGCATTGGATTGATTAAGGTCTCCTTCTAAACTCTAAAATACTTGAACATAGTTAAATAAATAAGCATTTGTTAGTAGCCAACAGAATGCCAGACTCACTGTAAATTTAGCGTGTTGCTTATAGTATTTCCTGGTAAGTCCTAACTCACCTCACTTTGAGGATCTTCTCATTTGAATAAGAAACACTTTCACTTCTCCTTTTCACTAGTTTTCAAGCATCTGACTTTTTTCCCTTGTCCATAGTACACTAAGACCCCGCTCTATTTTTCATAATTCTAGATTTTGATTGTACACTTATATTTCAGGATAATTTACTAGCTTCACACAAACATCAAATATAAGTTTGAAATCAATAGAATGTACATAAAAATCAGTGTCAACTTGCAAGATCTATGTCCTATTCTTACTCATTTTCCTAATATATACATGTTACCATATATAATATATTTTTCATATATAATATATAAATTTCTATGTATAACATATATTTCCATACATATAATGTTTCCATATATTATATATATTCACATATATTATACATATAATCCACATATGTAATATATATTTCCATATACATATTATATATATTTCCATATGTCATATATATATGAAAGGAGAAGAAGAGCTGATTATATATTGGTTGAATAAATGAGTGAAAATATTGTCTTACCCTAAGACAAAGTGTCTGTTAGTCTATCATTCCTAAAATGATACACAACTTGTAGGGGGGAAATGCCTCGATTTTTCCCTTTCTTATGACAGAATTCACTCAAATTCTTCATCACCTTTTCCTATGACAAATATCTTCCTCAGAAATCTCCGTCATGAAACTATATGCTGTGAGAATTGCATCCAGAGACAGAATTTGATCTCTACTTTTTCCAAATGGTGAGGCATTTATATAGCAGTTTATTTCAATTTGGCAATGCGTATGTACTATGTATTTAATGAGCATCAGTGCCAGAGTCCAGCTCTGGCCAGGTCTAGGGGTCCCTGAAGGATGGACGGTGTTGGTGATGGAGGGAGAGAGCCACGAGAATCTTTCTGGTCACCAGGCAGGCATCTCTGTCCTGTCAGTTTTGGTGTCTTTATTTATAGGCCAAACTTTTAATATGGCATCAGAAAATGGAATTCTTATAATGGATAGTTCTCTGTGATAAGATGTTTTGGAAAATGTACAGAAACAGGTTTTACAGAAGTATTCTTGCAGAATTACCCCAATTATAGTGAGGTTGAGTAACTAAGAAAATGACAGGGTGTTCTTACTGAAAAACAGGACAAAATACACATTTTAATAATGCTAAGATTAAGTTACAGGTTTGTAGATACTCTTAACCATCCTCATCACAGCTGCCAGTGTAAGGGAAGGTGTTTGTGGAATGCAGGCATTAGGAAAGGGACTGATATACATCATCAGTTAGCAAAGGTATATGTGGTAACTTATGTTCTGTCCTTATCTGTTCCTTCTCTCTAAGTTAGGCTCTTTGTCTCTGGGCAAGACTTGATTTTCCAGTTATATTTATGGCACCAGAGAGTCAACCATACCTTTAAAGAGTTTAGCTCATTTCCAATACATAGAATAGCCTCTTTGAGTGTATTCACTTTTGTGTCTAGTTTTATGATTTCTTGAACAGCTAGGGCATGAGAAACATTTTTGGTTAGTTGATTTACACTTTGAGCTGTATAAACATCTTGGACTAACGCAACAGTAGAAACAGAATTGTACACATAAAGGTCAATCTTTTATGAGTAAGGGTCATTAGCCTGTTCATATCTCAAAGGAAGTATCAAGGGAAACAGGACCTGCCAGAGACACGATGTCTGTTCCCTTAATCAAAAGAAGAAGTTCCCTCGATAAGTTCCTTCACAAGGTGCAATCATCATACCAGGGCCAGAATAAGGGGACTAGTCACTCCCGATACTGATCAACAAGGTACCTTGGGGGTCAGTGTTCAAGCAGAAATAATTGAGTGGGGGTGGATACTGGTCATCATCTGATTGGCAAGAGACCGTGCAAACCTGCTTTAACCTCACCAGGAGCGTTCTTGACTAGTGGGCTCAGAATGGCTCCCAACACATCAGAAAGAAAAAATATATAGCAATCTCTGGAAGGAGAGAGTAAGTATTAGGATATAATTACTCAACAAATCTACAACAAAATTCTTCTAATTACTGTGTGCCCTGAAAATATCCGCTTACAGATTCATACGTCTTTCAAGCCATCAACAACTAGACCAGTAATAGTATTTAGGAACCATCGTACGTCCTAGTTTTCAGTCTTTGGGAAACTAACATTAAATCTTTCCCTGGAAAGCAAAAGAAAAGAGAAACTATGTTAAATGTCTTGTATGTACTTGGCTGTAGATTAGATTCTTTCATGAATGTTACACTAAGTCTGATCACCATGAGAGTAGGCACCTTGAATGTTTTCCTCAGGCTACATCCACAGCCTAGCAGGGCCAAATCTAATAGCTAAGATTGTCTGGGTATTTATTATTTGCCACGCATTGTTCTAAGTACTTTTCAAATACAAATTAGTTTGATTCTCAGAGCCGTGCTAGGCAGTAGGTATTATATCCATAATATAGATGAGGAAACTAAAGCTAAGAGAAGTTAAGCGACTTGCCCAAAGTCACACAAGTAGCAGAGCTGGGATGCAAACTTGGGCAGACCCAACTGCTATAGCCCGCGATTAATCACTAGGTTAGACTTGTCAATGAACAAATCAACATTCTCTTAGGAACTGGTAACTTTTTTTACAGAGATAGCTCTGAGATCTATGCAAATGTACCTTTCCCAAAGCCGTAGTGCTTGCTTTCTGTTGCACAGATAAAGCAGTGTCTCCCCTCCGCTTCATAAATCGCAGGTAAAATCTCTTTCTCCCGCACTTCACCTTGTGTTCTTCACAGCTCAGTACTAATCATCAGCCCATAATGCAGTGTAGAATTGCCAACACCATCTCGATGATGTAGTTATTTCCAATTGGCACTTGGGAGCAGTGAGGATAGGAGGCATTACTCATAGCCAAGAGTACAGATGTTTCTAATTGCTTTCCATTACCAAGAATAACAGCTGTTTACATCTATCAGCAAATAATTCACAAGAGCTCCAGACTATTAAGATAACACACCCCACCTGGTCACCATCACAAGTTGTCAAGGCCAAGATAGAGGCTGCCAGAATTCCCTTCTGCATCTCTGTTCATCAACTGACAGCATGTGTCACCTTCAGATATCCTTATGCTACCCCACAAGCTCTGGCTTCTTGGTGGCCTGACACATCAAATGGACATATGGATTCTTCATGGCTTTGCAGTAAATGCTTTATGGTTATCTTGCAGCCAAGGGTAGCTGACGTGGAGGAGCAAGGGACTTGCAAATAGCCTGATAAAAGAATTCTTACACTTTTTTCTCACAGAAGAGGAAGAAGAGTTGTGCTTAGAGGAGTTTCACAGCAGCAATGTACTTAACTTCCTTTAACACCCCAACAAACTGCATTGGGTGATCACTTACGCAATTCAATAGCATCCTGGGGACCTGCTCACATGCTTGGACATAATCCTCGAAATGGACAGACAATGTTAACAGTTCAGTGAACTTTATGACAGTTTTATTGGCCACAAAAGAATACATACATTGCAACACATCATAGATATTTGGAGTTAAAAAGACCAATAGTACCTCCTTGCCAACACGACATTGATCCCAACAGCATTTTTTTTTTCAGTCTAGTTTAAAGTGAGTCAGGCAATTGGTCTCCGCTATTTTTTCCCCCAGTGGAGATTATTCCAGAGTCCAATATAACTTACTGTGTTCCAGCTTCCTCTGAATTTACAACTGAAATGGACTTCTCATACATATTTTTTAACTCATCGACTTCAATCTATAAAAATAAGAAGGCCTCATCTCCATGAGTTAAAACTACATGAGTATCTATAAAACTATAAAACTACATAAATGGAAATTTTGCCTTATGGCTTATGGTAGCCCGTGTCCACAGTGCCTACTATCAATTCCTTCCTTCCTTGCACTTGTAGGCCAGCCCCCTCATCGAAAGGTGCAATCTATGGAGTCTTTTGAATCTGGGCTGGCTACCGATCGCTTTGACCAAATGAACATGCCAGAAGTGATAGTTTGCCAGTCCTAGGCCTAATTTTTAAGAGGATGGCCAGTTTCTGTTTCCCTCATCTTGAAACTCTTGCTCTGAGGGAAGCCAAGTGCCAGGTAAGAACCCTCACTACTCTGGGACTTGTATGCTGTAACGAAGCCATGCGGAGGCATTGTATGGAGAAAAAGTGATAAGAGCCTTTCGCCAGCTGTTGCAGCCATCACAGTCCAGGTGCTGAATATGTGAGAGAATGAGCAACTGGGGCATTCCAGGATCCCAGCCATCCCAGCCATCTCTAGCTGTTCATGCCATCCTAGCTGAGGCTCTAAATGTAATGGAGACAGACTGTCCTTGAATTATTGACCTATAGAATTGTGAACTTAATAAGATGGGTTTTTTTAATGTTATGCAGCAGTTGGTAGCTGGAGGAGCCCTCCCCATGCCACTTTCCACGAATCTGTAATTCTTTAGCATCTTCTGCAATACTGAGGTTACAGCCTACAAGAGAAAAACCTCCCTCTGAAATCATAATTCATATAGAAAATATCATTGTTGTTTCTAGTTAGAAGAAACCAAAAGAAGAGAAGAAAGGTAAGTGCTCGGAATGCATTTTACTCCTCTTTTCTTCTAGTCCCTGTCTCACTCCGTTGTCAGTGAGGGGTTCACTCTCCCACATTGCCCATAAAATAAGCGGTTAGATATTTTAGGTTTCTGCTATTGCACAGGATATCAATTAAAATCACTGTACTTAGCATTTCTTGTCTAAATATATATCCAACAGTCTGGTTTGAATTAGAATAAAATCATCACTTCCTTCCAGGAAATTTGGTTCTTTTAATAAAACTCCAACAAGTTTGGGAAGCTGTACAAATTCTCTTTTGACAACATCAATTATAAATATGTAGATGTTATTGGGAGAAGTACAAGCTTTGAAGCCTCAAGAAGTGCTTTTACTACTTACAAAGATACTGCTTTTATAATAGAGCCTTATTTGTGTTTATGGCATATATTACGTATATGGGTGCATAGATACACACATACAGACACACACATATTAGTGAGAAATATATATTTTTAATGAGGAATATATATATATATTTTAGTGAGGAATATATATTTTAGTGAGGAATAGTTATACATTAATAAGTATATGACATTATTTCCATCACTTTACATTTGTTTAATGGTTAGGAAAAGACCACTGAGGTAGAACACAGATGCTCTGGATTCTAGCTCACCATTCCAGCCTCCCTACAACATCCTCTACCTAATTCTCAGAAGACTGGAAACAAAAACAAAACAAAACAAAAAAACCCTGAAAACACTGTGAACTCCCTTTTACTTGTAAAATTTATTATTCTAATATAGTCTCACTGTATTTCCTTACTTATTGCTTACACATCAGCCTATTATATCAGGATTTATATGGCCTAATTCCTATTTTACAAGATTTTTAGTAAGAAATCTAACATTTGAACGTTATTTAAATAAAAACTGCTCTTATTTTAGTTTGATTTTGTGGCATAATTAAGAAACGGCTAGCCATTTCCCTCTTAGTAATAACTTTACAATGTGAAGCACCAATATTAACTCAATGAGAAGGAATACCTCCCCTACATATATTCAATTATTTAGTAATGATGTAAGTTTCCTTAAGCTGTCAAGAAATCACACCATTTAGTGTGCATAAAAAAAGCAAAAGCTTTATATTTTATGTTGCTTTTTACATAAAGATGTATGTTCCTTTTTACACACAGTATCTTTAATTACTCATAAACATAGTTCTATTTGGAGAAATAAAAGATTCTGCATGCAACTAATTGACACTACATTGAGAGGTCTTCAAAGTAAAGATGTCCAAGATGCATAGTCACTTAAGTTTTTCTTTCAAAAATGCAGAACAGCCACAATTATTTGTTCTCTCGTAAAACACAGAGCCTTCAACTAGCCAGCAGCCTAGTCCTAGGAGCACAATGAAGAACTGTCCCCAAGGATCACATGAGGCAGAGTTATAAAGCAGGAAAGATTGGCCTCCTTGATCTTCATCACTCATCTCCTCATATTTTCTCTCTGAATCATTCATTCATAATAAAGGGATCTGCAAATGACTGGATGGAACCAGAGCTTAGTTTCTGACATGGACTTTGTAATGCAGATTTTATAAACACCTATATGGACACTATCTAAGTTACTACTTACTCTATTGATATGGCAGGCCATCTTGAGCTTGTGTCACAGATTTTTTTTTAACTTTCTACTTTGAAATGATTTATAGACTCCCTAGAAGTTTCAACTACAGGACAAAGAGTCCCTTCAACCTTTCACTCAGATTCACCAATGTTCCACAGATTTTTTTTTTTAAAATAGTTTATTGTCAAGTTGGTTTCCATAATGCTCCACATATTTTTGAAATTTCTCTTTTCCACTGTCCGTACTAAAACACAAGAAGATAAGTGTGTTCTTAATAAACATGACAAAGTTGCTCTCACATTTGTCTTCAAGGACTGCAGGAAGACAGCTAATTATTAATTAGACTGCAAGTCAAATGATGCTAATGTCGTCCTGGTGAACATACTTGTTTCCAGGCTGGCATGATATGGCATGCAAGTTGGCATGCAGTGTTATATGAACATATGGCAGCCAGAAGCTGCTGTTTCCTCCTAGGAAACAGCAACGGGAACGTCAGCTCCCACAGTATTGAAGACACACCCCCCAAAACTCCTCAGTACTGCTGAGGGCTCAATGCACATGCCATTTCCCAGTCACCGGGATGGGGAAATAAACTCTTCCTGGGGTGTCATGGCAGCAGCCACAGGTGAGGCAAGTCTGTTTCCCCCAGAAGAGAAGGACAAAGAACCAGAAGTTCTCCCTGAAGCTGTTGTGTCAGAGAACAGGGTGGGGCTTTCCATTTGCAATTATGAGATTTCATTATAAAGACACTTCTCCCTGGGAAGACCTCAGCCATTCAAATAGTGTAGCCCTTTGCCTCTGAGCAAAGATGTCCTTATAGACAGAAGGATCTGTAAGGATCTACCTCTTCATTTTACGAGTGAAAAAACAGACATTCTATGAGTTGCTCAAACGTTCAGAGTCTGGATGAATATTTGAAGTTATGAGCATTTCTAGAATTCCACTGCTAAGGTGGTTCCTCCTTCATTATTAGTCTCTCCCCAAGTGTAATAATCCTCCTTCTGAAAATTTATCTAAATCTCTTTTACCTAAATCTCCGCCACTGAAATTCCTTTTCTTCATTCTGTGCTCCATGGAAACAAAGCACATTTAGTATGTAATATGCTTGCATCTTCTTGAAGACTGTTATGAAATTTCTCTCAGCTTTCCTTTAGTTAAAACATATAAATGAAGCTGCTTCAGGAAGGAGGTTGCAATTTAGGTTTATGCTTTTGATTATTTATAGCTACTCAAAGCATTCCTGTTTGCTTAAATATATAAGTTGGGTAATATGTGACTTGAATTATCCCTGTTCTAGAAATCCTGCCATATAAAGATAATCTAATAAAACATGCTATTTGCTCTTTAATGTGCTTTCTATTTGAAAAAATAGTTTGAAATTCATCACTTGGTGGAATATGTTATTCCTAAAGACTCCACTGATTTAATACAATATTTTTCATTGAACAAGTGAAGTCCTAATTACACTCTCAGTAAATGTACACTTTCCTACCTCTTGGTCCTTGCTTTCTGTTCCCAAATGAGGTGGTAACTCAATGATGCTAACAGAAAAGAAGAAGAGTTTTTTGTGGTGTGATTCCATCCTGAAAATGAAGTCTCTTTGCACTTGTTATTGGAAGAGTTTCCAAGGTGCTTTCAACAGAAAAATCTTTTTAAAAGTTCTTTCCCCACAGGAAAGGATCCTTGAGTTTGGGAGTATAAAACTGTCAGCTTCTATAAAAACCTGGCTTCTGGAGGAGCCAGAAAGCCAAACTGCAAGAGAGCAGAGGACGTCAGGTGCCTGACCTGGCCATGCCGCCATGCTGAGGGGCGAAAACCTGAATAATCACAGCCACTGAAAAGCTCGGTTTCTTATTGTCTCTCCTCAGGCAATCCTGTGAATATTTGTTTTTTATCGCTGTGGCTGTTGTCATTACTGGATGTTTCTATGCGCTTTGGTGCTCTTCCAGGGGGGCAGAGTCCCCATCAGGAAGCATGCCAGACAGAGCAGAATGCCATTAGGAGGAGAGTGCGTCGGCTGTGAGTGGGCTGCCTCCGACGCGGGGGATTTTGCTCTGCAAGTGCAGATCGTAATGGACTCCTTCACTAAATGACTTTGGGTGAGCAGGGCTTTGGCACAGGCCCTCAAGTCCCATGCTCTGTTATAAAACTGAATGCCCGTGTAATGGACGCTCCAGGAGTAGTGGGGATGTGAGGGCAGGTGGGTGGGAGAGAGTCATTCGAAAAGGCATAGACAACAACCCTGGAGAGGGAGAGTAGAGGAATGTGAGCTTATGACCAAGTCTACCCAACAGGCAAAAGGACCAAGCATGGACCCAACTAACTTGAAGGAATAAAGATACGTCTTACAAGGATTCCCATCATAATAATTTTAGAGGAAAGAAAGAAAGAACAAACAATGCGTATAACATTTTAATAGGTGGATGAAAAGTGCTTTACAGAAAAATAAAGGGTTAAATGAGTGGTGCAGAGGGGATTAGCATTATTTTATAAAACTTAGTCAAGAAATGCCTCTCTGATAAGGAGAAATGAGCTCAGACCTCATGAGATGAGGTAGTAAGCAAGGCCTGCATCAAACTGGAGGAAGTAACTCAGACAAAAGGAACAGTAAATGGAAAGGCTGTCAAGTAGGAAAAAGCTGTATTCAAAGAGCAGCAGGACACCTTTGTGGGTGAAAGGAAGAAAGCTAGCGAGAGGGGATAAGAAAGTCTTATGGGGAACAGTGACCCAGCATAATAATTTGAGTAAGAAGGATACCAGTGGAGGGTACTGAACAGAGGACTGATTTGACCCATCCTAGGTTTTGAACAACAACAAAAACACTCTGTTGCCATGTGGTGAAGAGACTGCAGGGGAGCAAGAGTGGAAACAGGAACATCAGTGTGGAGGTAACTGAAGCAATCCAGAAAGGAAATGGGTTGGATTTCTTGATGGGTTGCACTGTGGTTAGCATAAATAAGTAAATGGTCAGATTTGAACTATAATTTGAAGGTAAAGCAACAGGGTTTGCCAATAAATTGGATACAGGGTAATACAAAAAGGGGAAGAATGAAGATGACCCCCAAGATTTTAACCCATGCAAGTGGAAGGGTGGGAGTACATTTATCAAGATGTGGAAGGCTAGGAGAGGAAGGAGTTGGGGGAGAAAATTAAGAAGTCTATTTCAGATTTTTTTTACACTTTTTAAATGTTTATTTATTTTTGAGAGAGCTAGAGAGACAGAGTATGAGCAGGAGAGGGGCAGAGAGAGAGGGTGACACAGAATCTGAAGCAGTCTCCAGGCTCTGAGCTGAGCACAGAGCTGATGCGGGGATCGAACCAATGAACCACAAGATCATGACCTGAGCTGAGGTCAGAGGCTTAAGTGACTGAGTCACCTAGGCGCCCCATTCTAGATATTTTATGCATGAAGTGCCAACTAGATATTCAAACAGAGAAGGTCGAGTAGACAATTAGATAGATGAATATGAAAGTTAGAATTCAGAAACGCTATAGCAATGGAATCTACCAATGAGAAGGAAGTCATGATTGCTATCATCAAGCTAGAGATGGTCATCAAAGTCATGGAGCTCAATATGATCGCCTAGGAAGTGGGTGTAGATTAGAAAAAAATTAGCTGAGTCCCAAAACAACCAGGCATTTAAGGAAAGGTAAAAATTATCTATTATAGGAGACAAGGAGGTGGCCAGTGAAGTAAGAAAAACAAGAATGCTGCTGCACTAAACACAGAAAATATTTGAAAAAGGAGAAGTGAATAACTATGCTAAATTCTGATGATAAATTAAGAAACATCAGAAATAAGAATTAAACATTGGATTTGGCTAGTAAAGATCACTGGTGTATGTGACAAATCAGGTATTTTGTGCTGATGTGGATAACTCTTATCAGAATGGCACAAAGACATGAGGGAAAGGGTATTATGAGGGATAGTGAGAAGAGACAACACTTTCAAATAGTTTTGCTGTAAAAGAACTAGAGAAATAGAATAGGAGCTGAAGGGGAATGATATGTTCAAGGAAATTTGCTTTAACATGGGAACTCGTACAACTTCTTTGTATAATAATAGAAATGATATATTAAAAGAAAATTTTGATTTTCCAAGAGAGGGAACAATTGCAGGAAAGAAGTCCTCAAAGGGAGGAAAGCCAGGGTGGCTCAGTCCAAGTCTTGATATTGGTGCATGTCATGATCCCTGGTTCCTGGGATCAAGCCCCATGCCCAGCTCTGTGCTGAGTTGTGATTCTCTCTCCTTCTCTCTCTGCCCCTCCCCCACCTGTGCATGTGCCTGCTCTCTCTTTCTCCCTCTCAAAGTAAATAAACTTAAAAAAGAGAAATCCTCAAAAGGAATAGTATAAAATGCAGTATTTCTTAAACTATTTTGTGATGAAAAATCAGCCCCCATCCACAATTTGTCAAAGACCAATGCTTTTGTCAAATACAATACAAACTCAGTATTAGAATGAAAGAAAACACACTCACATTATATACAAGATCAATTTTTAAATTGTAAGATCCAACAAAGTCAACTGTTAAATTGTTATAAAAATTTCTATATATTCATTCTCTATCTCTGTACTTGTCTCATCACCAACTGGTTAATATCAGTCCATGATAGGGCTGACCCAGTGCACAAGAGTAGTGTTGACTGAAATAAGAGAAGGAACAGTACATCCAGAATTAAAAGTTGGGAAGGTAGAGTATACGGGCTTAAATGAATTTAGAACAGTAGACTTCTGGGAGGATGTGGAGGTTGTCTTCTGTTGGCTTTTATTTCCTCCAATAAGACAGAGTGAGTGAAGACGGGATATGAGGTGTTGGGGGATTAAGGAGAGAGAAGTTTAAAAAGTAGTCTAGAAGAATGAGGGTATAAATGGACTAAGGAAGTCTAGTAGGATTGCCAAATAGTACTAAAGTCTTGCTTGAGATTTGAAGCCATGAATTTAAAATTAGTCCAGTTGGTTTTGTTGTACATATTTTTTCAACCACATATGTTTTCTTAAGATGCAGGTTTTGAATAGGGGAAGAGTTATTTAAGCAGGGCTAGAGAGGGTAAGACAGGGAGAGAAGGCAAGGGAGGAGAAAGTGCTTTCCTGATAACATCCCTCAGGTATATTCATTCTCCTGCAATCCTGCTGCCACCACTTTGTAAAAGCATTCATTGTTAAATGTCTTATTTGTTATAATAATCTCTTAAATGACTTTCCTTTGCCAATGTATCTGCATATTATAACCACATTAATCTTGCTAACACCCTCCATTCATGATTCTATTCAGTTAGCCCAAGAAATCATGGTACTTCTTTTCGTCTCTAAAAGCTAATTCTACCTGCCATTTAAGACCACCCAGAGTCACACGTCCCATCTTCTTGAGCACACACTGGGTCAATTCTTCAAGTACTGTTTCACTCACTGTTAACTCACTCATATATATGTACACACATACACACATGCACCAACGTATGTATAGATCACAGAAGAATGCCTTTCCATTTTGCATGTCATCCATGCCTTACACTTTCTTCAAGATGTAGGAAATCATAGTTTAATTTAATAAACTTTGATTGAATGGCTACTATATACCAATCACTATTCTACATGAAAGAAATGAAAATACCATGATTTCCTTGTTCTCATTTTATCCACACAACCTTGTTCTTTCCATGGCCTGAATCTTTGTAGGATTTATAGTTCGTAACATGAAAAAATATATATATACATAGACTATTTATGCTTTAGTATTTTATGTGTTTAAATCTTGCCATTCTTGTCACTGTGTAAGTTTCTAAAAGGCAGAAACAGTCTTGTATTTCTTTTATATTCTTAGCATGGTGCTGGATATAGAATATTCATTTATTAAATACTTGGTGACATCATAACCTTAGCAGGATTTGGGAACTGCATATCTTTGAAATAGTAGAGTTCACAAAATATCTAATATTTACAATCTTTAGAATATGTTTATTTACGAATTAGGTTTTGCTTGGCTTCGATTAACAGAAACTCAGTCAACTGACAATGACTTTAAACAAATAGAGTTTGTTTTCTCTTAGGAAAGTACACAATTAAGCAGGACCTATAATTGATTGAGCTACTCAAGGACCTATATAGACTTCACCACCATTCTGTCTTTGGCTCCTTGCTTCATGGGAACAAGCCTCATTTAAAGAAAGGATGAAGAACTGGAGGGTATTAGAGAGAGACAGACATTTCTTCCTCTTGTGTACAGCAAGATGTTTGTCACAAGTTTTCCACCTTCCCCTTACATTGTACCAGTCATTACTCCATCACGTTGCCACCCATAGTTGCCAGTGAGACTAGGAAAGTGACTATTTAGATTTCTTCAGCCTCCATAGCAAGAGTGGCAAAGGCAGAAGGAATTAATAATAATTGTATAACCAAATATTCACTTGTTAATAACATTCATCTAGCTCTTTTCTTCTAAGCAAACTCATTCATACTTTGCAGAGGTTTCTGAACACTGCAACATCACAGTGTGCTCTTTCCCACGTGTGGGAACTCTTTTTCTCTTCATGCTTAACAAGTCTTGTCCCTTACATAATTTCCAGCAGAGGTTCTAGTTATTCCCTGTATCCACTAATATAATTGGAAATTGTACTTTTGGTCACATGATTATCCAGTTTCAGGCACTTGAGTATTAGTAGGATTGTTTACAGCCTGGAAATGAACCCTCTAGCCCCACCAACTTTAAGTCCATACCATTAGATTCAAAGATTTTAGGTTTGCTTCAGATATCTTCTTATCTCCAATGTATTACAGCTTTTTGAAAGTAAAAAGAGAGGGAGCGATGTCACCTGGAAATACTAGATTATAGATGCATAATTAGGCTTCTAAACTGTGGTCTTTTTCAGTACTTTTAATATATTAATATCCTGCCAACCCTCCAAAGGGGGTATATAACAAGCTATGCTTTTTAACATATTTAATATGATCTTTTATGTTATTATTAATATTTTACATGATTTTTTTTCAGAGAGCATTTTGTAGAGACAATTTTTGATGGGGAAATCTTTCATAATGCCAGTCTAGATATTTCTAGATGCTTAGATGCCTATTTCTGTTCAAGCCCTGAGGATTCTGGACCTTAAATGACTTAAAATTTAAAGACACAATTGTATCACCTGGGTTCATCCTCATGACCCTGTATTTTTTCCCAAAGCTATATTCTTCAAATTTGAACTTCTGAGTGATTATCTATTCCCCAGTTCATCCATATACAAAGTTTTACCTCTAGTCCAAGACACAGGCACACTGTATACCTATCCTATCCCTATCTCTTCTCCTACATCACTGATACAAACTAAAGTGAAATCATGATCATCTGACCTTTTTGATTTCACTGATTCTTGGACTTCATTACATATACAGAGAGTTTACTGGGAAAGTAGAGTGAATATAGTATAGTACAACTTTATAAAGATACACATTGCTTCCTAATGAAATTGTAGAATCATGGAAGGTGCTTCAAAGGTCATTTGGTCTCACACTTAGCCAAACAATACCTGAAGCATCCAAGGCAGATGGCTGTCTGGCCTAAGGGTATTCAGCCAGACTAAATATAAAAGCCAAAATTTACCACTGTTGTCAACAAAGGGCTGCATTTTAAAATAAGTAACCTAAGCTGTTTATTAAAATCTTTGTTAGAGAATCTTCAAATGTGTCAATGGTGTCATCTTATTATTTTATCACTTTCAAAAGGTATTGACATATATACGTGTGTGTGATACATATATATCATACATATATCAATGTACTTGATATTGCAATTCTTAACCTCTCCTTTTAATCTTCACCTCAATGTCTACTGATACAGTACTAAAAAGTGGCACACAGCCCTAAGGTAAAGAGGATCCACCATTGGTTTTTATAACATCACAGTAGTAATATTTAGAAAAGATGTAATAAAAATCATCTAATTGAGTGATTTGCCAGTTCTAAAGGAACTCTATAAAATATTGCATTTTGCCCCCCCCCAATATTCTGAGCCAAGTGAAGAAAGTGTTTTAGAAACAAACAAAAAAATCCAAGTTTCAATTAGTTTAAATGACTTCCCCAGTCAAATAGATAGTAGGTGCATCACGAAGATTTCAATTCAGGTTTTCTGGATGAAGCTTGGGAATTCTTTTCAGGCCTTCTTTTCACATGGCTTCTCTTCATTAATCTCAATCACTGTTCATCAAAATGGAAATCAGCTTTCTATAATCCTGAATACGCTTTCTTAGTCTAGATGGTAGATAGGAAATGTTCACAAGGCAAAACTCTATGTATACTATATTTAATGTCCAAATTCACTCTACCATACCTTAAAGGGGTATAAGAATGGCCTAGTTAGATGTCAGTCAAATGTTCGTTGTTGGAACTTAGATATTCAGGAAGCTTATATTTATTTATTTTAAAATGTTTTTTATTTATTTTAGAGAGAGACAGACAGAGTATGAGCAGGGGAGGGGCAGAGAAAGAGGGAGACATATTTTGTCCAATCCAATAGAGTGTGAAATTAATAGGTCTGCAGTAAGGCATTAAGTATCTGTTGCACTCTGGGCCCTATGAACTCTCAAAGTGAACCATTGGGGCTTCTTTCCAAGATAAGTCCCCATACTAATAAGAAACTTCTGGGAGTGGAATAAAAACTGAGAACAACAGGGATATCTGAAATAAACAAATGTAAAGGTTTGGATAGAAAACAGAGAGGAACAAAGCCAGGGTAACCTCCCTGTAGACAGTGAAAACATGCCACCAAAACATGCTCAAATATAAATCAAAATAGTAGCATACATCCCGAAATTAGTTAAAATGTATTAATAAGATGATACAAGATATCAAATAATAGCATAAATTAGAATTAGAAAAGCTCAGGAATGAGGTGACAGACTTCAAAGAATTATAAATGAAGATCAAATTGGAAGTAACACAAAAGTACATAAACACAATAAAAATGGCTTAAGAGAAATAAAAATAAAAATATGGAAATGTCTTATTTTTCAGTATTATGTTGGCTATTCGAGGTCTTTTGTGGTTCCATACAAATTTTAGGATAGTTTGTTCTAGCTTTGAGAAGTATGCTGGTGCAATTTTGATTGGAATTGCATTGAATGTGTAGAGTGCTTTGGGTAGTAATGACATCTTAACTATATTTATTCTTCCAAGCCATGAGCATGGAATGTTTTTCCATTTCTTTGTGTCTTCTTCAATTTCCTTCATAAGTTTTCTATAGTTTTCCTCATACAGATCTCTTGTATCCTTGGTTAGGTTTATTCCGAGGTATTTTATGGTTTTTTGTGCAATTGTGAATGGGATCAGTTTCTTGATTTCTCTTTCTGTTCCTTTATCCATTTTGAGTTTATTTTTGTGTATGGTGTGAGAAATTGATCTAGTTTCATTCTTCTGCATGTTGCTGTCCAGTTCTCCGAGAACCATCTGTTAAAGAGGCTGTCTCTTTTTCATTGAATATTCTTTCCTGCTTTGTCAAAGATTAGTTGGCTGTATACCTTTGGGTCCAGCTCTGAGTTCTCAGTTCTATTCCATTGGTCTATGTGTCTATTTTTGTGCCAATACCATACTGTCATGATGATGACAGCTTTGTAGTTGAAAAACAAACAACCCAGTAAAGAAATGGGCAGAAGACATGAACAGACACTTCTCCAAAGAGGACATCCAGATGGCCAACAGACACATGAAACGATGCTCAGCATCCCTCCTCATCAGGGAAATACAAATCAAAACCACACTGAGATACCACCTCACGCCAGTCAGAGTGGCTAAAATGAGCAATTCAGAGAACTCTAGACGCTGGCGAGGATGTGGAGAAACGGGCACCCTCCTACACTGTTGGTGGGAATGTAAACTGATACACCCCTCTGGGAAACAGTACGGAGGTTCCTCAAAAAATTAACAATAGAACTCTCCTAGGACCCAGCAATAGCACTGTAGGAATTTACCCAAGGGACATAGAAATGCTGATGCATAGGAGCACCTGGACCCCAATGTTCATAGCAGCACTCTCAACAATAGCCAAAACATGGAAAGAGCCTAAGTGTCCATCAATGGACAAATGGATCAAGAAGATATGGTTTATCTATACCATGGAATACTACATAGCAATGAGAAAGAATGAAATCTGGCCACGTGTAGCAACATGGATGGACCTTGAGGGTGTTATGCTTGGCGAAATAAGTCAGGCAGAGAAGGACAAATATCACATGTTTGCATGTATAGGAGGATTAAGAGGAACTTAACTGAGGACCATGGGGGAGAAGAAGGAGGGAAATGGTGGGGAAAAGGGAGAGAGGCAAACCATGAGAGACTCTTGAACGCTGAGAACAAACTGAGGACTGATGGGTGTGGGGGAGGAGGGGAGAGATGGACATGGAGGAGGGCACTTGTGGGGGTGAGAACTGGGTAGTATATGGAAACCAATTTGACAATAAACTATTTGTAAAAAAAAAATAGGGAAATGTTAGAATCAAAAATAAGTGAAGAAAGAGATTTAAAAAAAGGTCTTGAAAATGGCACATATTGAAGATAGTCAAACAAGATCCAATTTCTAGGTAATAAGAGACTTAAAAAAGAAAATCAAAGCAAGGGAACTAAATATTAACCTAAATAAAAACTAAGAGCAAAATTCAAGAAAACTTTTCTAAAATAATTTTTAAAATTTGAAACTATACATTGAAACATCACACTGTATATACAAAAATATGGACACAGAATGATCTATACCAAGATTATATATATTTATATATAACATAAATATTATACATATATGAAAAAACATCCTTTGTACATCTAGAAAAAATGGCAAGTGACATATAGAGAACAAAAGTTAACTATTATCATATTTTCTTGCAGCAACACTGTATGCCAAAAATAAAAGAGAGGAGTAACAAAGATTCTCAAGGAAAAAAAATGTAAACTAAGAATTTCACTTCCAGAAAATCTTACTTTCAAAGACAAAAGACATAGGATATTTGTCAGAAACATTCAAGTACTCATAAAATATTATTCCCAGGACCTGTACCTGAGTAATCTTTTAGAAAACAAGCTTCATTTAGACAACTAAAATGACAAGAGAAATACCATGACAAATACTTAAGAGCATGAAATGTAGTTACTGATGGAACTAAGATTAAATGAGAAGAGTATAGAAGGTAATGAATATATATTCTGTTATGTAGAAATAGTATAACTCTAAAACATGGGGCAAAAATGGAATTGAATATGCAAAATAAATTTTAACTCTTTTAAATTCTTATAGTGGGATAATAGTAATAGTATTGTTTTCTGAAACTGCCATATATACATAGTTGAATAAAACAGATCCATAACTTTTGGATATTCTACCTCTATATTCCCCTGTGGATTTGAAAATTATGATTGGAAAGAATAATCTCCTTATAAAGTTATTCCAGCTAGTTTTTTTAAATATGAAAGAGTTATCTAATATGATAGTTAATAGTCACATTTATGTAAAGTGCATGAAATTTGGCTAGTCCAAATTAAAAGTTGATATAGATATAAAATATATACAAAAGATTTCCAAGATTTAGTACAAAAAAGAGAATGCAAAATATCTCAATGATTTTTATATTGCATACATGTTGAAATGATAGTTTTATATATTGTTAAATATATATATAATATTAATATTAGTTTTATAAGTTCCTTTTATAACTTTTTGGCATGGCTATAAGAAACAATATGTATAATTATGTATGTCATTCATTTTTGTGGATCACATTATTTCTATTGGACAGCACCAAATTAGAATATCACCATTTTAGAGTTCTCAGACTTAATGGGCCTAGTCATAAACATCATTAGCTGCCAATGTCAAGACAGAGTGAAGTACAGACATTATGTGTCTCCTGATGAAAGAACGTGTCACCATTTCTTGTCTTGCCAAAGAGATGCAACCAGAGTCTGATTAAATCCCTAAATCTAGATACCTCTTTGCAGGAAATTCTTAGAATGAATATGCTGAACTGAACTATGAGTGATATGGTGCTCAGGGTCATAAATGCAACATTGAGAGGTATGAGGAACATTTCTACCCTTCAACTCTTTTCCAGACAAGAGAAATTACTATAGTTCTCAAAATACACAAATGGTAAAAGAAATTACAATTAAAAAGAAGGGAAATGAATTATAAAACTATTTGATTATTCCAAGATAAGATAAGTAGAATAAAAAAAACACAAAGAACAGTTGGGATAAATTAAAAATAAATAGCAAGATGATAGAAATAAACCAACTATGAATAACACATTAAATATAAATGAACTATTGTGGTACATATGCCCCTTCAAATCAGAATTTTGGTATCCTTTGGATAAATATGTAGTAGTGCAATTGTTGGATCATAGGCTAATTCTATTTTTCAGAGCAGCTGCACCAGTTTACATTTCCACCAACATGCAAAAGGATTCCCCTTTATCAGCATCCTCATCAACATCTGTTGTTTCCTCAGTTGTTCATTTTAGCCATTCTGACATGTGTGCTGTGGTATCTCATTGTGGTTTTGATTTTTATTTCCCTGATGATGAGTGATGTTAAGCATCTTTTCATGTGTCTGTTAGTCATCTGGACGTCTTCTTTGGAAAAGTGTCTTTTCCTGTCTTCTGCCCATTTCTTCACTGGATTATTTATTTTTGAGTATTATAGCATTGCTATCAACAATAGCCAAATTATGGAAAGAGCCCAAATGTCCATCAACTAATGAATGGATAAAGAAAATATGGTATATATATATATATATATATATATATATATATATATATATACACAATGGAATACTACTCAGTGATGAAAAAGAATGAAATCTTCTCATTTGCAACAACATGAGTGGAGCTAGAGTGTATTATGCTAAGTAAAATACATCAAAGAAACAACTACAATATGACTTTACTCATATGTGGAATTTAAAAAACAAAACAGATGAACATAGGGGAAGGGAAGGAAAAAGAAGATAAAAACAGAGAGGGAGACAAACCATAAGAGACTCTTAAACAGAGAACAACTGAGGATTGCTGGAGGGGGTGGGGTGCGTGGATGGACTATATATGTGATGGGCATTAGGGAGGGCACTTGTGGGGATGAGCATCTTATTCTTCCAGATACAATTAAAGTCTATTTCCTCTATATAAAAATACACACACACACACACACACACACGCACGCACGCACTAAACACCTCAAATAAAAGACTAACATTTTCTTTTAATAGAAAGACTGAATTAAATGCAGTTTACAAGAGATAGTCTTTTTTAAAACTTTTTTTCAGTTTTATTGAGAAACACAGTTAAGCCTTGAACAACATGAGTTCAAACTGTATAGGTCCACTTACATGTGGATTTAAAAAATACAGTACAGTACTGTAAATGTATTTTATCTTATGATTTTAATAACCTTTTCTTTTCTCTAGCTTACTTTGTTGTAAGAATACAGTATAGAATACATATGATATACAAAATATGTGTTAACTGACCTATTAGTAAGGCTTCCAGTCTACAGTAGACTATCAGTTAAGGTTTTTTTTAATATTTTTTTTATATTTGAGAGAGAGAGCACAAGCTACAGAGAGGGGCAAAAAGGGGGAGAGAGAGAATCCTAGGCAGGGCCCATGCTCAGCATAGAGCCTGACATAGGGCTTGATCCCACGATCCTGGGATCATGACCTAAGCAGAAATCAAGAGTCAGATGCTCAACCAACTGAGCCACCCACATGCCGCAGTAGTTAAGTTTTGAGTGAGTCAACAGTTATATGTGGATTTTCAACTGCATGGAGGCTGGAGCCCCAACCCCTGCATCGTTCAGGGGTTAAGTATAACTGACATACATCAGTATGGTATATAAATTTAAGGTATACAGCATGATGGTTTGATTTTCATATATAGTATTGTGAAATGATTACCACAGTAAGTAGGTTTAGTTAACATCCATCATCTCACATAGATACAAAAAAGTCTCCTTATAATCAGAAGTCTTCAAGTCTACTCTCTTAACTTTTCTATATATCATACAGCACTTTATAGTCATCATGTTGCACATTACATCTCTAGTATACTTATCTTATAACTAGTAGTTTGTATCTTTTAACCATATTCTTCCAATTTCCTCTTCCTGCACCTTACATTTCTGATAACCATAAATTATATCACTTTTTCTGTTAGTTTTGTTGTGTTTTTTTTTTTTAACATTTATTTATTTCTGATAGAGAGGGACAAGAACATGAACAGGGGAGGGGCAGAGGGAGAGGGAGACACAGAATCTGAAGCAGGCTTTAGACTCCAAGCTCTCAGCACAGAGCCCAACACAAAGCTCAAACTCACAAACTGTGAGATCATGACCTGAGCCAAAGTCAGATGCTTAACTGACTGAGCCATCCAGGGGCCCCTGATTATAGCTTGTCCCTGATCAACAGTAATTGATTCTGAAAAATAACATACTGTACATTAAGTCAATTGCCAAACCATTATGGTTTAGCAAACCATGTGGTTAGAGTTTTGAAGATAGTCTGTTTGGGGTTGAATATCAGTGCTGCCCTTTATTAGCTATATAACCTTCCCTAATTTCTCCAAGCCTCAGTTTCTTTATGTGTAAATGGTGATAGTAATACTTACTTAAGAAATTATCTGTATTAATATTTTTAAAGCAACTATTATAGTGCCTGCTGTATAATAATTATATAGAAATGTTTGACAAAAATAAATAGTATATATGTCACTTCAAAATACATTTTCTTCATCAATTTGTTATTCTATGGAAAAAGTCAAAGCCTTTTAAATATTTCTTTAAAGTACCATTAACTCTAAAATAGTATTGTGTGTCTCACTCATAAATTAAATCACTTAACAAGCATTTATTGAATATTTAATATATCGCAGGCCTAGATATCTATCTCTCAAGAAAACTAAGACATGTCGACAAATATTTATAATATGATAATTGCTGTGTTTCACAAACTAGATTAAACCACTATATACCTTGCTCTTTAGACCTTTCGATTTTAATTTTCACTCTTAAATGGCATCAGGGATAACTTATAATGAGTTTAACAGCTACAAAAGAAAACCAAAATATTTTTATCAGCCCTGAGAATATAAAAGTAACCAAGGAAATAGTTGAAAGGTTCCTCGGTAGGTATAAAAATATTTTGTTCCTCTTTATAGACAATGACAAGCTGCAAGGGACCTCTTTGTGATGGACAGAAGATAGATATACAGAAATACTTCCCTCTTGAAAGATGTCTGTACAATCTAAAACAATTAATCTTGCCGGAGTCAGTCAGCTCTAATGGTGCTGCCTGGCATGGGCCATTCATCAAAACCCACCAATCCATCACACAGGACCAAACCCACTGCTTGGCAGGTCTGCCACACCTGCCACATGCCTAGATGCCTGGGAATCTGTGTAGAGCAGAGCAAGCCCTGAGAAGTTATTTATGTTTGTCTTAAAAGAGCAAATCTGAAGCTATTCACATACAAAGCTATTGATTCTAATGAAGATGTCAACAAAAACTACCTCCTCTCTCAACACAAAACTCATCTGTTTTGACAAATAAGTCTGACAATGTGTCCTCCTTGCAAACTCAAAAGTTGAGACATGACAGATCATTTTTGTCAGTGTATGCACATTTTCTAATATCTCTCATTAAAAAAAAAATAAATTCCTTATTAAAGTTGACATCCCTTATAGCTACCTTTCCATTTCTTTGATCCCTATTTTTTTTTTAATTTTTTAATGTTTTATTTATTTCTAGGAGAGAGAGAGAGAGAGAGAGAGACAGCATGAGCAGGGGAGGGTCAGAGAGAGAGGGAGTCACAGACTGAAACAGGCTCCAGGCTCTGAGCCGGCAGTCAGCACAGAGCCCGATGCGGGGCTCGAACCCACGAACCGCAAGATCATGACCCAAGCGAAAGTCGGACGCTTAACCGACTAAGCCACCCAGGCGCCCCAGTTTGATCCCTATTTTTAAAAATATTTCTTCATTTCTTATTCTTCTTGAACATTTTCTAGGCAGACTTTGATTACTCTATTGAAATTACTTATGTCAGTGTCAACAACAACATACTTCTTGCCATGCCCAATAACTAAATTTAGTTCTACTTCCTCTCTCTTTCAGACTTTTTCTCACTTCACTTCTAGAAATCCACTGGTTTTCTTCCTACTTCGCTGAATACTCCTCCAAATCTCTTTTGCTGGTTTCTCTTCATTTTAACTGTTGGACATTATGTCCTTCAGAACTTAGTCTGTGGCCTCTTTTCTTGTCTATACCTCCTCCCTAGGTGATCTCATTCTGTCCGATGGCTTTTAAATGCCATTAACATGCAACAGATTCCACAATTCGATAACTCCATCCTGTACATCTCCTGAATTCCATGATTTTATATTCACTTCTTGTCTGATGGTTCTGCTTGAATGTCTAAGAAGTATTCAAGGTTAAAAATCTAAACTATTGGTTCCCCCCCCCCCCTCCGAAAAAAACACTGATTATCTCCTAGCCTTTCCCACTTTAGTAAATGTGATGTACATTGCCACTCGCATTCAGAACCTTGCAGTCAGGGGCACGTGGTTAGCCCAGTCAGTTAAGCTTCCCAGTCTTCATCTCGGCTCAGGTCATGATCTCACAGTTCCTGAGTTCAAGCTCCACATCAGTCTCTGCACCATTAGTCCAGAGCCTGCTTAGAATTCTGTCTCTCCTTCTCTTTGACCTTCCCCTGCTTGTTCTCTCTCTCTCTCTCAAAATGAATAAGTAAACTTCAAAAAATTAAAAACAAAAACAAAACAAAACCTTGCAGTCATGTTTGAACCCTCTCTTATCCTCACTATAGTTGCTATAGAATTAACCAAAAATGCCTTTGACTTTAACTTCAAAAAATATAACATAAGTCTGACTAATTCTCACCACATCTACTGTTACTGGCTTCATCCCAGCTATCGTCATGTGTCACTTTGACAACCTCAAGAGCTCCTGACTAGTTTCCTTGCATTCTCCTTGCCCCTCTTCAATTTATTCTTCATTCATATCTAAAAAATTAAAAAAGTATACATCATGCCTTTCCCTTGCATAACACATTTTAATGGTTCCCTACTGCACTAGAATTATTCCAAATTCTTCACCGTGGCTTTCAAGGCCCTGTGTGACCCGTCTAGTCTGTCTTTTTAACATCATCTCTTTCCATTTTTCCTACTCCTTTTTTTTTTTTAATGTTTTATTTATTTCTAGGAGAGAGAGAGAGACAGCGCGAGCAGGGGAGGGTCAGAGAGAGAGGGAGTCACAGACTCCGAAACAGGCTCCAGGCTCTGAGCTGGCAGTCAGCACAGAGCCCGACGCGGGGCTTGAACCCACGAACCGCGAAATCATGACCTAAGCGAAAGTCGGACGCTTAACCGACTAAGCCACCCAGCTTCACTGGCCACCTTCCCAATCAGTAAATGTTTTTCTGCCCTAGAATGTTGTTTTTTGTCACCTTTTCCTTAGACAGCTTTTTCTCGGAGCTGCAATGTGAATCTTTTCCCCTAATTTTATTTAACTATCTGATCAAATTTCACTGTTTAGAACACCTGAATCACTTTCCTTCCTTCTATCATTCTCTATGTCATTATCATCCTCTATTTTTCTTTCTAGTTTTTACCTACAATTTATATTACACTTCTATATGTATTTAATTGTTTATTATCTATATCCCTAATAAAATGTAGGTTCCATGAAGACAAGTATTCAATCTCTTTTATTCACCTTTATTTCCCCAGTTCTAAAACAGTGCCCAGTGCCTTTTAGATACTCAATAAGTACTGAATGAGTGGGTTTAAAAAATTAAAGCAGTGGGATAAATAATCCAATATTAAGGTATCTTCTCTGAAGCGGGAAATGAAGGCAGAAGAAGATGTAGATGAAATTAATTTTCTTAGTAACCTGCAGCCCATTGACAGATACTTGAGACAGGCAGAGTCTGACATTCTTCCAGGAACTTCCAATTGTCTTAATGTTAATACTTTGCTGGAGGGAAAAACAATCTTAGTTTGAGAATAGCTAGGCCTCTAGGATCCTGTGAGTCTTCTTTAGCATATGAAAGTCCTTTTGGAATTTCCCCAGGTTTTTACCACCCCCAACTGCCTGGTATAGGATCAGTCACTCTTCACAATCCCAGTGCAGTTCTTTCTGCCCAGCGGTCCTGGCCCTGTGTTTTAATAAATTCACCCTTTTTGCACCAGGGTGTTTGGAGAATTCTTTCTTGGCTATAGGCTCCAAACCCCAACACTTAAAACCATGTCATTTTATTTCTCAGATCCTTTGGTTCCAGTCATTAAGCATTGTCTCCTAAAAGAACTACTATTAGTCTTTAATTTCTTATGAAGGGGATGTTTGGGAGAATATGGGCAAATGAAGAAAGAATTGGGATGAATAGATTTTGAGGAAGCCACTCTAGGGAAAACGGATGCAAGATGATGAGAGGGGCATGTAATTCTCTGAAATTCACTGGTGACAAAACCCATCTAGAAAAAAAATAATGTGCTTCCAAGCAAACGATCAAATGTTTATGACTCAGGACTAGTAATAATCCTCCCTATATCTAGCTTTCTAAACCAGATAAACACACTAGTCTCCCCCAGATCAATGAAGATGAGCTAACAAAATATCTAAAGATAGTTGCAATAATCAAACCAAACCTGTCCAGTCCTGAGCTTTTTCAAAGTCTATTTTTCATTGCTTTCAAAACCATACCCACCTCTGAACTTATGGTTTTAGAACCAGAGCCTCAAATTTTACTTTTGCAGAATCACAACTGGTGTTTGAATTCTCCCAAACCCATACCCCTGACTTGACTTCTTACTCTAGACTTCTCTGTGGGTGTTTTCTTGCCTTGTCTGCTTCAAGAAACCAAAACTGGGCCCTAGTCACTCAGGTGGCACTCAGTGGGCGAGTCCTGATTGTCTTGAGAGAGAGAAATTCCATCAGATTAGAGAGGGAAATAAGACAAATTTCTAGATCGAAGAAATTTGAACTCAAGGGAATCTCTACAATGAATTTATAAACCAATGATTAGTAGATTTAGGCACATTCAAGGTTTTTTTTTTTGCATTCTTTACACAAGGATACTAATTAATTAAATGAAATAATGCATGTCAAGTAGTTAGTTCAGTATTTAGCACACGCTGTGATGATTGGTACACTTTAGTAAACTGCCTTAGGAACCAAAGTAAGCAAGTTCATTTGATGAATTTAATCATATTTTTTGAAGTGTGTTAAGTAAGTCTGTGTTAAAGATTTAATTGATGGGGTGCGTGGGTGGCTCAGTTGGTTAAGCTTCTGACTTCGGTTCAGGTCATGGTCTCACAGTTAGTGGGTTCGAGCCCTAGTGGGTTCGAGCCCTGTGTCAGGCTCTGTGCTGACAGCCATCTCAGAGCCTGGAGCCTGTTCAGATGCTGTGTCTCTCTTTCTCTTTCTGACCCTCCCCTGCTCACCCTGTCTCTCTCTCTCTCATAAATAAATAAAACATTAAAAAAAGATTTAATTGCTACTTACTTTTCATAAATGGACTACTCACTCCCTTTTTATTTCTTGAAGATATCACCAAGTTTTTCCTTTTAAATGTCTATTTAGCTTAAATCTTAACTGTATTATTTTTGAATATCTAAGTAGTTAGTAAATGATTTATGAATTGAGCAGCATCCAATTGAGCAAGTAGAGGGGAGCTCCTAGGGGTTGTACAAAATGAAAGGTTTTTATAGAAAAGAAGATGGGACAAGAAAGTTGTTAGTAAAAGAAAAGACTGTACCAGGCCAGTCGCTTTCCTTTAGGTGGAAGGGCACAGGGTCTTATTAGGTAGATTACCTCATCTTCCTTTGGGGGACAGGGATGACAGATTACCTCATTGGTATTGATCACTTAATTATATTTTAAAAGATTCTTCTAAATTAATATTTAGAGGCTTTCTATTTAAAAAATCTACTTAAGTTCTCTTTCAAGAGAAAGAATGTTTAAATAGTCATAAAGTTATTAACTTTTAAATTTTGTCTTGGAAATATATCCTACTAATGGAGACATTAATATTATCCTAATTTCAGTACACCAAATATTGTTTTTACTAAAAAAATAGGTAATAGATAAATACCAAAATAAAAACAGACAATGTGATTAATGAAAAGTTAGGCAATATATCTGTCATTCATTCTATAGGCATATACTGATATCTAATGGTTTAGTATTACCACATGAATCAAGTAGCCTTATGAATCAGGACTGATGGAATATCAGTGAACTTGTCTCACAGAGAACACAATAAGAATAAAAGCAATAAAGTGGAAAACAAGACAGAAAAGATATTTGCTCTCATGGAGCCTACAGTTTAGTGCTGGAGGGAAGGACAGAGAACATGCAATTTAAAAAAATAAATAAACAAAAAAATGAACAAGATAATTTGAAAGATTACTCCCCAATTACTTATCTTTCAAACTTTATTGGTGTAAGTGTTTTTGTGAGGGGAGAGGATTTGAATCTCATATTATCTTAGTTTCCTCTTTGCTAAAACTGACCATTTTGGCAAGATCTTTTTCAGACAAAGAGTAAAAGGAGCATCATCTCCATGATTTCTTCACCTTCTTTGAAGCTTCCCTAGGTATGAATAATTATCAGGGCCACCCTTTTCCAACTAAGACCATGTTATGAAGGTCAAGGAGAGGTCTTGAGGTTTTTAGAACCTGAGAACATCTTGGTGAGTTGTGCTCCATGGTTTTATCTCAGCTACTTAAACATCAGAAAGAGTCCTGCAGTAATCTCAGATGGCTAGCCAGTGATTTCCAACTTGATCCACTCCCATAAAATAACTTGGGTAACCTAAAAAAAAAAAAAACCAAAAAACTTTTGACCCTTGGGGTAGGTCCACTAAGCAGTCAGATTATGTAAACTAGAGAAAGCCTAATTTTTATCTATTAATTAGAACTGGTTTAAGGGAACTCTAATCTTTTCTCCTTACTGAAAAACATCACAAGGGTCAGTGTTAACCTATCCTAGTGCTCTTATGATATGAATGCTCTAATTACCATTCAGTCAATAGGTCTACTACACCCCTGACATATGTTTCATATTCCAGAGTAAGAACTGAACTCCAGGGGCGCCTGGGTGGCTTAGTCGGTTAAGCGTCCAACTTTCGCTTAGGTCATGATTTCGCGGTTCGTGGGTTCGAGCCCTGCGTCGGGCCCTGTGCTGACTGCCAGCTCAGAGCCTGGAGCCTATTTCAGAATCTGTGTCTCCCTCTCTCTTTGGCCCTCCCCTGCTCACGCTGTCTCGATCTCTCTCTCTCCTAGAAATAAAAAAAAAAAAAAAAAAAAGAACTGAACTCCAAAGTGGAAGACATCCACTAAGATATTTGAAATAAAATCTATGCATAAAAAGTTTTTTTCAAAGAGAAAGAAATCTCATACAAGATTTCTTACAGATCTCAGAGATAGGTAGTATATCAATCACTTTTGACTGAGACAGGAAACACTATTACTAGATTTCAAAGTAATTTAAAGAGGGGGAAATGTTTTTTTTTTAATTTAGGTTTTATTATTTATTTATTTATTTATTTAGAGAGATCACGAGGAGGGGAGGGGCAGAGAGAGAGAGGGAGAGATAGAGAGAATCCCAAGCAGCCTCTGCACTGTCAGTAGAGAGCCCAGCTCAGTGCTCAGTCCCACAAACTGCAAGATCATAACCTGAGCCAAGGCCCAGAGTTAGATGCCTACCTAAGTGAGCCACTCAGGCACCCCATAAAAAGGGAAAGTTTAATATAAAGATTTAAAACATTATTTACTATAATGGGATAAAAAAGAATGTCAAAGAATACTCTAGGGCTGAGGAAGTATATCCAATGAAGGAATATTTTTGGAAGAGGATCCTCTAACTCTGGGGTTTGGAACTCATTGGAGAATGTATTGTTAGAAACCACTAACTGGCAGAGAAGTTCACTGAGTTTCCCCAGGCCAGATGAATCCATAATTGCAGGACAATCAGGAAATACTCCTTTAGAGTACAAGTGAGCTGAAGTTGGTAAACAAGGAATTGTGGCCAGAACTGTCAAGACAGAAACACCTTCCAGGTGCAGGTAAGCTGAGGCTAGCAGGCAGGAAACCATAGCTGGAACTAACAAGCAGTGGTACCTCCAAGTCACAGGTAGATCACTGCTGTGACCTGACTGCTGGAGGGCTTACAAAATTCACTGGGAATCCACTCAGGGGATGCCTAGAAAACTTGATCGGAAGCCATCCACAAGACTGCCAATGACTTAATGGGAATGAGTACCACTAGATGCCTCCCACATGTACCACTGGTATCCAGGCACGAGGACCAAAATGTATTTGGGAACACACTGAAAGGGAGGGAATCCCTTTCTTATTACAAAGTTCCTCCAGTGTACTCTACTGAGAAAGTTTAACATCACATTTAATGCAAAAGAGAAATGCTTTTAGGGTCCATCTACATTATTGCAAAGCAGGCAATGAATGGTAGATTTGGAAGTGGCAAGCAATTAACTGGTAACTGGTACAGAGCATCAAACCATGCCTTTGGCTACTTGGTTTCCATAAGTACCTTTCTAACATATTTGAACATCCTTACAACAACAACAACTCTGTATTTCCACCTAGCAAAATTGAGCCATCCTATTTACAAATGATGAAATTCTATCCTTTCCCCAAAATGAGGAGAGACATAATCCTAGCAGTCACTGTACTCATTGCTGACTGTATCAATAATTTCTCAAGTTCTGTCACAATTCAGACTGAATATGCCATTACCTAAAGACCAGATTGTAAAGTTAACTTCCACCAACTAGTATATAAAATTTAATAATAATAATAATAAAACGGTTAGTATATGTAAATTTTACAAGGAAAGAGAATATATATAAAACTACTGTGGTCTTTGTTTCTGCATTTGGCAATGAGGCCACAGTTGGTATCTATGACTTCCTTCACTATCCATTATTTGTCTTTCCTTCAGCCAACCTTAGCGGGTGAGTGTTCTTTAGCTGATAGAGTAATCTAAAATTATTCCCAAGGGGTCTGAGTCCTCAAAAACTCTTCCTCTGTGTGATTGTTATAGTTTTCCCATGAATTTTATGCCATTGAGCATGAAAGTACTAAGAGGCACCCCAGAAAATCCACTGGATTTCAGACTTTATCCTCCTTATCCAAACTGTGTAGCAGCAACGCAGCTTCCCCTTGGTAATTAGAATTAAGCACCTCAACCAGAAAAGCATCCCCTTTTCTTTTGACCTATTTTTTTTCTGGAATAAGAAGCCCAAAATGACCAGGTAGCAGTCTTGTCTTCCAATTCAATGGAATCATTACTACACCTCCAAATGGAAGCATTCTCCACTTCTGACTCCTCACCTCCCACCCTCTTGGGGACTAAGGGCTACAAAGGAGCATAGCTCAAAATGTCAGGATCAGAAAGCAAAACTTCTGCGAGTAGGTTGTTATGTGCTATTTCGAGAGGAGCACTGTAAATCTATCCCTTGGCTCCTGTATTCATTTATTGTAGCAATAGAAGAGTCACCTTCATATAATGGTCTCTGATTCAATATATATACTGCATCCTATAAAAGGGAACCCCACTCTTTCAGGGAAGAGTTTTCCAACTTACACCATAACTGACTGGTCTAGTAAGCCAGTTCACCTTTTATTGGGGCCAGACACTTCTGGGTAATGGAGGATGTGGTATAATCCCATCAACATGAGCCCATTGCTACATTTCTTTTGTTTCAAATGAGTCCCTTGACCAGACATAACCTTAATATAACGTCATGAAGAGGTTAAGTCATTCAGTTAGTCCAGCGTTGGCAGAAGCATAATAGGCAGAAAGGGCCAATTTATATCCAAAATATGTCTATTCCAAGAGACAAATCTTTTCTGCCTTCATGATGAAAGACATCCAGTGTAATTAATCTGCTACTAAGGGTCTAGCTGGAATCCATTTGAACTGGTAGCATATTAAGGGCCCAATATTAGTCTCTTATGTCAGAGAGTATGCACCTAGCAGTATTATCATTCAGGTTAGCCCTGGTAAGTGTACACCATGATGTTAAGTCCATGCATAGCTTCCATCACGTGATACTCTGTTTATGAACCCATTAAGCAAGCAGTAGGGTAGCTGGGAAAAGAAGTTGACTGACCCCTAGAGGACATATCATCTTGTATACCTGGATTTTAAGATGGATACCCTTTGGTGGATATTAACATTGGAAACAAAAGTCTTCACAATTAGTTGAACAAAACAAATGTCTTCCGATTCTAAGAAGTCGATTAGACTTCCTTGTTACCAATCATCCTTTCCCATTCCTTGAAAGTCCTGATCATCTAGCCAAACAATGAATGACTGCGCATGAATCAATGTATCTGTAATTCAAGTTGTCACTCAAAACATAGTAGACAACCAAAATAGATCCATGAAATGTTAATGATGCATACAAACTGAATTTCTAAAAAGTAACATACCATACTGAATACAGCAATGAGGCTTCCTAGATTCACTTAGTACCGCCTGACTCCCTGTCCTTGTATACTCAATCAATGGAATCCTGTAGCTGCCACTGTCACTTTTCACCTAACACCATTCTCTAAGTCTTTCTAAAAGTGAGCTCTGAGCTTAGGCACACCTCTATGGCTCCTGTCAGGGGAGAAGAGAGCACAGCAAATTTACTTCCTCCTGTCCAATTCAACAAGATCACACTGTATGTATGATCTAGGTTTCTCCAGCAGATGCCCAAATGGCCAGGTGACACAACAAAAGAATTTTGACTAAGAGGGATACAAGAACAAGTAAGAGCTCACAAACAAACCTATTCCTTTCCTCTTGCTGATTGTTATTCTAAGGCACAGGAATTCTAGACATCATCTCAAGAGACATTCTTCATGACTGAACAGCTGGTCATGTTTTTTTGTAAATCTGTAATCAAGTAGTTAACAAATTATTTTTATTTGCTTGCATTCTTCTCCATCTCATTTCCCATTTTACCTCACTCTTATTACCTGGGGTTGTACTCCCAAGTAAGGCATTGGCACATCAGCTTTATCACTAGCTCTGTTTTCTAGGTAAACTGGGTTAATATACATCATAATACTGTAAGGGAGTTTTTAAAGGGAAATTACAATGAGTGTTTTGTAACATGCTTAATGTAGCTTTGCCATTTTCTGTTTGCTGTATTGAAGTTGCATTATTTTATTTACTGTATGATCATTCAAGTTACTTTGGAATCTCACTGCCTAATTTATTTCAAGTTTTAATTTTTAAATTATAGTATACCTTTCCATCAGAGATTTAGTGGGATATAAGAAGAGGATGGAATTCAGAAAGTCTCAGTTAAGTAACATGGATTATCATACCTTTTTCTTCACCCAGACAACTAATTTTAACAGCCAAAATAATAGCCTTTATGACATTTAACAAACAACTGCTCTTCATCAGGATTCCCAATGGCCTTACCCTCTGGCATTTATTGGATGGCTACAGACAATGCTGAAATTATGCTTCTTTTGTCCAACAAATGGAAAACCCAGATGCCAAGGTGAACAAAGATTTGTTTTTTGGTAGAAGCTATAGCAGCTGTCTATTTGGCATATTCCTTAGGAAGCTTTGAAGTTGCCTGGGATACAGACTTCATAAACAGGGATTCTGCAAGGTCTTTAAAAATATGTATTTTTTAAAGTACAAAATCCATATAGACAGTAAATTGGCAATATAGCTTCTAGCCAACATATATATGATGAATTGATTTGCTGATCTGTGGAAACAGGGCATATAATGAATAATATAGATTATAGCACTGAATGAACTGTATTGCACATATTTTGTTATGATAAGGAAAATTAGACCTACACATGAAGTTTACAAGAAAAGATGAGGATCACATTTTTTTTTTTTTTTTTTTTTACTTTGAGAGAGAGAGAAAGAGCGTGAGCAGGAGAGAGGAGTAAGGGGAGAGAATCTTAAGCAGGCTCCACACTCACTCCATAGCCTCATATGGGGCTAAATTCCAAAAACCTGGGATCATGATGTGAGCTAAAATCAGGAGTTGGATGTTCAACCTACTGAGCCACCCAGGAGCCCCAAGGATCACATTCTGAAACCAACTTTTACACAACGCTTAGACCTAAGTTTTTGTTTTCACTAATCTTCAATCATTATAAAACCTTCTTCAGTAATCGCTAGTAGTTTAACAAGCAAACAGAAATAAAAGTAACACACTCCTAGTTAAAATATATTATCAAAAATTCTCAAAATGAAGACGATTATCTAAAGTAAAAAGTGAGGGCCGCCTGGGTGGCTTAGTCGGTTAAGCGTCCGACTTTCGCTTAGGTCATGATCTCGCGGTTCGTGGGTTCGAGCCCCGCGTCGGGCTCTGTGCTGACTGCCAGCTCAGAGCCTGGAGCCTGTTCCAGTCTGTGACTCCCTCTCTCTCTGACCCTCCCCTGCTCATGCTGTCTCTCTCTCTCCTAGAAATAAATAAAACATAAAAAAAAATTTTTTAATAAAAAAAAATAAAGTAAAAAGTGATAGGTGACAGTGTTTTAATCATTGAATCCTATACTCAAAATAGTATATGCTATATAGTATCTGGTATATAAATTATGCCTCAATACAGCTGTTTTTTTAAAGAAGAAGAAAAAAAATTACAGGTAATTGTCAAGAGTACCCTCTCCTGAAGCCCTGAATTCCACATCTGTTCCCTAATCATTTAAAACTGACTGTCCCTAGAAATCTAACTACATTTGCATAGTTGGATGAGCAGCTGGATGTTGACTGCGTTCAGCTTACTTACTGCTTACCTTACCATCCTTGTAACTTGGAAGTGATCACTAGAAGCATCATGCCATTAACCTCCATTGCTGATCAGATGTCCCTCTGGTATCTGGTAAATTTTCTCTATAAGCAAAAGGCATGTTTACATTACCCAGTTTTGATACCTAAGTCTCATCATTTTAGATCAGTGGAATATACTAACAACCATTCCTTTCATAAAGAATGTTGCATGTACCCTAAGAAAACAGAAATACTGAGGCAGGAAGATTGATGGTATTTTACACAGAAGAAACAGACCTTTGAATGTTTGCCAGGCTTTGAGGAAGGGTCAGCCAGAGCCCCCCAAAAGGAGGCAGTTTGCCCATCTTCCTGTCAATAACACTTAGCACGCTGAGCTGGCTTATCAGACAGATGGCGGACCATACACCATTATGACCAATACAGTGTTGTCACTCGTGCAGAAGGGTCCCATGGCTGTTAAGCTCCTCTACTACCTCAGACATGGCTCTGTTTGTGCGGCCCTTTACAACTTTGCTGCAAAAATTCTATGTTCCCAATGGCAGGAAGGGAACATCGTAGGGAAATTTCAACAGGGAAATCCATTTTGAATACTTCGATTCAGATTTAACAAAAGAACTCTGACTTACCAAAGGTCTCCTAGTGTTACTGCCAGCAATGATACAATTAAAGTCTTCACTAAATCATAAAATGTTCTTCAAATTTAGATATTTCAAACATATATTAACCTTCAGATGATGTATAATTTCTTTAGAATTTAAAAATCAGCTTTAAATTGAAATTTAGATTGTCTGAGCCTGAGGGTGGGGGGGGAAGGGGAATGCATTTTGTCAATGATTAAAATTGGTAGAGAACCTTTTATTTATCTATTATTTTAAGAAATATTTTACTTTAATCTCTACACACAATGTGGGACACAGACTTACAACCTTGAGATCCCAAGAGTCACATGCTCTACCAACAGAGCCAGCCAGGCATCCTCACTCCTTTTTTTTTTTTTTTTTTTTGAGAGCCTTTTAAATTTAGGTGGAGATTTATTATTTTTATCTGAAGCATATTTACATTCATAGATTACTTAAAATAAGTACATATATTTACATA
The DNA here is from genome assembly GCA_017311185.1 of Proteles cristata cristata. NCBI lineage: Eukaryota > Metazoa > Chordata > Mammalia > Carnivora > Hyaenidae > Proteles > Proteles cristata. The sequence continues at coordinate 1,225,564 of JAESUZ010003762.1, read as the reverse complement.
CATGTATATATGTATATTTATATACATAGACACTTAAAAACCCAATAACATATGAAATGGTGGTCAGTAGAATGCAGTATATATATCTGAACTTCTTTGTAAAGCTGAGAAACAAATAGAGAGTAAGAAACAGTTAACGGGGTGTCTGTGTGGCTCAGTCAGTTAAGCATCCAACTCTTGATTTCAGCTCAGGTCATGATCTCACAGTTTGTGGATTGAGCTGACAGTGGAGAGCCTGCTTCAGATTCTTTTTCTCCTTCTCCTTCTGCTCCTCCTCCACTCTCTTGCACACTCAATTTCTCTCTCAAAATAAATTTAAAAATCTTTAAACGTTAAAATACCAAAAGAATTTTGTTAATACTTCCTCTTTGCATTGGATAAAAAAAAAATACAAAGTGTTAACCAAAGAAATTTTTATTGGATTTGTATACTTATGATAAATAGGTTGTGAAATTAATCTATAAAAAGACTAAAACTGAGTACTAGAAGTATCCTCTTTCCATAAGTGTTAGTATTTCTAAAAACAGGAAAAATTTAAATAGTCAGAAGTGTTAGATAGGGATCAACCTGGCAACTTCTTACTTGAGATAAGCACTTTAATCATTTCAGGCCTCTTCTTGAATGATCTATCTGATCTAGTTACACATTTATTTCTTTACCTTTAGGTAAGCCAGGAGTATGGGGATATGCCTAAGGTTTTCTAAACAATGTGTGGTGAAATTGTTAGCCTATGGTGGTTTGCCCCCGAATTTAATAATTATCCTATCACCACCAATAACAAAAGGGAATTCTTCACCCTTCATTATGTTCACATTTAGAAGAGGAAAATACCATTCTTTGTCAACCTAATATAATCTATTAAAAAGTATTAACAAAACAGTGGACAGGTAAATATCCTTTATGTGGAGTCAAGGAGGTAGCCACTGGACCAATTCCTTTACATAATTGGTTTGATATGGGTATTGGCTTACATAGATTGGATTCAGAATATTTTTTCTTTTCAAGCTGAAGCTGTTTTCATTCACACTTGGAGTCCTCCATCTGTCAATAAAGCCTGTTAGCTCACCACCTCACTGGCTCTGAGGTGCTAGTTTTCCATCTGGTAAAGCCCTAAAGAGAACCCCAGAGTCAGAGAAGCGTGAATCCTATGGGTGCTCTCAACTCTAGGGCTCAGGTCCCCAAAGAGATGGCGTCTCTTTGAGAATTGGAAAATGTTTAGAAGTAATACAATCCGAACACATTCATGGCTTCCCCTACACCAGAAAATACACCTAGTAGTTCAGGAAAAACACTGAGTTAAATTGATTATAAAAAGTCAGCCTATGGTGCCTTCCCATTTTTCCTTTTCTTGTACCTTTCTCCTTTCATGGCTATCATTTCACTATTCACTGATATAATGTAGATATTTACATATAGTTTCACAGTGCTATGTGATAATTTCAAAGTAGTTAGAAAATTGTTATAAAAGAAAAAAATGGTCGGGAAAAAAAGATGACTGAAATGTATTTTTCAAAAATATTTGTCATAATATCCTAAACTTTCATTAGTGTCAGTCATAAAGTGAACACTGAGTAGTAGTTTGCTCATAGAGAAAAAGTTGATTAATGATATTTGTAAGATTTTTTTAAAAAACCACTCAATTGATTTGAAAAAATTAGACATTCCTAGCACTGAGATTTGAAAATTTTTTTTCTCATGGACTCTCATTAAAAGGACAATGCCTGATGAGGAGAATAAATCCTTAATGATAGCCATCCAGTAACTGCAACAAATTCCATAGGGCTACTTCTAATAATGACCTTCATTAAACTAATATAGCAAGTCTTTGAGATGTAGTTCAACAAAATTAAAATACTGAACTGAATTCACAGTTTTCTACTGTCTACATTAACCCCCAAATAAAAGTGTCAGTGAGGTTGAATTAGACTGCCTGAAAAGTATATGGTCTATTCCTTTTTTTCTTAGACAACAGTAGACCCATATGCCTTTATAATAGTCTATCTTGGGAGCAATCAGGGTTGATATCATTTTAGAAAATATGACAACTAACAGGACATGAGCTTAAACAGAAAACTACTGACTTTCTTGGGAATGGACCATGGGGCAAGGAAATAGCCCTTATGTATAGGACCAAAACTTTTCTAAAGTAATTAAAATTCTGGGTCTGATCCTGGTGCGCATGTGCGCGCGCATACACACACACACAATTTGCAACCAAAGCCCCAACTTTCTACAGCAAAAGATAAACCTGAAATCATTTTATCCTGGAAAGGTTTTTTAAAAAAAAACATCACACAAACATTAATTTATTAGCTTTGCAGTCTTTATCTTTTCTGGAAAAGTTTTCCTGAAACAAACTAGGTCTTGTTGACACAACAAGTCTCAATCCTCTCTATCTAGTTCTCTGCTCTGTGGTCTTCTGTGCTGGCTTTACCTTCAGATGAACTTCTCCCTTTCTAGTGACAAGATGCTCACCAGTAACCCCAGGTATATATTTTCTAAATTAAAAGAGAGTTCATCTGTCTTAATACTAATAGCAAAAACCCTCAACTTAAATCCTATTGGTCCAGCTTCAATCAAATGCCTATCACTATAGTCAAATGGATAAAATCAACCATGTGCCTATACTTGAAATAGAAAGGGAGGGAGAGGGCACTTTCATCTGAATGCCATACACCAGGGTTAGCAAACTACGGCCCACAAGTTTTCCAGTAAAGTTTTCCTGGAACATAGTCATGCTTATTTGTTCATGTATTGACCATAACTGCTTTCATGCTATAATAGCAGAATTGAGTAATTACAACAGAGATCATATAGTCTGTAAAATGTATTTACTATCTGACCCTTTAAGAAAAAGTTTGCTGAGCCCTCGCATGGACCAGAAATGGTACAGAGTAGCTCTCAAATGAAAAACTCAGGAGATAGATATACATATATAATATATATAATGGTGGCCAGGAAAAACCAATACTACTACTACAAGATAATCTGGTTACAAAACTGATTATTTCCCATATAACTAAGTAACTAAGTAGTTGAATTGATCAGGTACATTTTGGAAGACATTTAAAAAATAATACAGTAAAACTGTTTTTGCGAGCATAATTCAATTCAGAAACACACTTGGAATCCAAAGCATTTGTATATCAAAGCAAATTTACCCATAAGAAATAATGGAAACTGAGATGATTCATTACATAACCTAAAAATGTTCATGTAAAAATGGTCATAATACTGTAATATAATACAAAATGATAAAGAAAATACAAAATATAAAGAAAAGTAAACAAATTAATCTGCACTTACCTTTGAAAACTTTCCTGGCTGGTATGAGAGAGACAAGAAAGAAGGGTTATTGTGTAAAATGACTTTAATTATCACTAATGGAATCACTGCTATCTATTGATTCAATGGATTTTTTTTTCTTTTTATGCAAGGTTAACAAGGAACCTATCCAATGACAGTTACTTTTGTCTCCTTTTGAGGATTTCATGGAAATGTGACATTGCATCGTCATGAAACAGATTCATCGCTTGCATTGTTACAGCATTATTGGGTGGTGCTTTGCTACAAAATTTTGCACTGTTTCCCACATTTCACACCTCCCTAATCTCCTTTGAAGTAAGGGATTCCTCTGCCTTTTGCTCCTCCTCCTCTGCAGATAAGATGAAAACTCAGACCTCTTAGAAAATCTTGCAATTTCAGCCCCTCATATACCTCTTGTATTTCTCACTTTTCCTTCTTAGCTTCCACTGTAATCATCTCCTTCTTAACACCTTTCTTTTCAACCGTTTTTGCATGAGGAATGTTGTCAGTACAGTATTAATAAACTCTTGTCATATGCTGTATTTAACTGGCATTAAGGCAGCAGAGGAAAGGTTTTAAACCTGCAGGCAGCCTGACTTCGACTGAAGCAAAGCATTCCTAAGCTTACTCTTGTATGGAAAAGCAAAGGACTGTCCACAGGTACTTTGAAGTGATGAAAAATACACCAGTGCTAGTTGTGAAACTTTCCAACATTCTGAAAAATCACTGATTTCTGACAAACACCACAGCCTGAGACCAGCATTGAAGCATGGGAGATGATCACCCACCATCCCACACAGTGAGAGAGACAGAGAGGGAGACAGAGAGACAGAGACACACAGAGAGAGAGAGAGAGAGAGAGAGAGAAGAATGATTGGCTCAGTTGTGATCATGTGATGTTTGGCATTACCTACTTCTTGTATTGCAAGACATCGTTTGTTTATCAAGTTAAAATGTCTTAGAAAAGTTTGCTCGTCTTGTGGAATACTCACAGAACAAGGTTTTACTCTATTTAATTTTTTGAAATTATTGTCTAAAGTGAACTTAATTAGTGACACAATAACCATATATACATGGAAGGATGCTTAACTTTTTTTCTTTTTCAAGGTAAGCTATAGAGATAGAGAAACACTTGAATTCAATTCCTTCAAAGTGGCATTAAAGCATACAAGTTAACAAACCCAAGGAAAGAAGGAAAGAAATTTCGTGGCTGATAATGGCCAAGAGGAGGTCGGCTAAGACACTACAAAGTGACTACCTTTCCAGGACAGGACGGAAGGTCGTCACAGGGCTGCCGGAGAGAGCTCTAGCTGGGTCCCTGCTTCCTCGGCCAGGACCACTTTGTCCCCTTCTCCTCCCCTCAAAGGAGCATGTGGAGAGGGGCTCCTCGAAGTCCTGCCTGCGGAGGCCCCCGCCGGCCCTGAGGCCACTTCTGGTCCTGGGAACACCATCCTGGGCAGCCCCCTGAGCACTAGAGGGACCACATCCCCAAATCCTCAGAAGGAAGAAGCCGAGGGCCACCAGGCCGCCTCTTGGAGGAGCGGGCCCACGGGCCTAGAATTTGATTTGTTTGACAATGCCGCCAGCGGAAGGGAACCGGAAAAGGGACCCGGCCGTAAACCTCCCTTTAGGATACCAGAGTCTGAGGAGGAAAAGGCACCTGAGGAGACAGGGGAGGGGCCCGTTGCCCTCCCCGGGGGTCTTACAACCTGGATTGGAGCAAGCTGGATGACCCAAACTTTAACCCGTTCGAAAGTGGAGGAGGGACCCAGCCCCCAGCGTGCCCCCAGAGCAGGCCCGCAGCGCCCGTGGCCAAGCGGCCGCCTGCTGGTCTGGAGGCCACAGGGCGCTGCCCCCCAAGCCAGCAGGTGCCTTCGGCCTCGGGGAGTGACGTGCTCGTGGCACAGACTGCGGCAGGGACCCCGGGCACAGCGGGCAAGGAGGGAGCTACGGCCACGCCGCTGTGCCAGCGCCGCCCCCTCCTGCGCCCGGGCCGGAGCCCCCCTCGCACCTGGATGAGGAGCACTTCCGACACCCAGCTGAGGTTCTAGGCACAGGGGCTGACGTGGGTTATCTGGAGCAGTTCGGGAGTTCTTCGGTTAAGGAGTCAGCCCCGAGGAAACAGTCCTTGTACCCCACGTTTGACCCACTCCTGAAGGACAGCCCTCAGAGACCCGGGCCCATGGCCCCGGACACCGGCAGCGCACAGGACGTGGCCACGCCGTCCTCAGGAAGCCCTCGGAGGCGAAGCTGCTGCAGCTGGACTTTCGGGGAGGCCCGGCGCTCCCGTGCTGGACGCCACTCCATGTGTCTTCCGGCCTGGGAGTCCCCTGCCGCCCATGGGGCCCATCGTGGACTCCATCGTGGAGGTGCCTCAGTTTAGCCAGAAGGAGCTGGATGCCGCGGTAGGAGCAGCACGACAGGGGAACGTGTTGCTGACGGGCAGGTGCACACGCTCCACGCAAAGAACCCGGAGATGGGGAAGATAGTGGACGGGTTCGAGGGGACCGTGTTCCAGGCGAAGGAGGAGGCCCAGAAACTGAAAGAGCTCGCAAAAGCCGAAACCCAGAAGATTCTGAAGGAAAAAGACCAGCTGACTGCAGACCTGAGCTCGGCGGAAAAGTCTCTCTGACCTGTTCAAGCGATTCGAGAAACGGAAGGAGGTGATCGAGGGGTACCACACGAATGAAGAGTCGCTGAAGTGTGTGGAGGATTATATCGCGATAACTGAAAAGGAAGGCCAGAGGTACCAGGCCCTGAAGGCCCACGCGGAGGAGAAACTCCAGCTGGCCAACGAGGAGATCGCCCAGGTGCGCAGCAAGGCCCAAGCAGAGGCCCTGGCCTTCCAGGCCAGCCTGAGGAAGGAGCAGATGCGCATCCAGTCCCTGGAGGAGACCGTTGAGCAAAAGACTAAGGAAAACGAGGAACTGACCCGAATCTGTGAGGACCTCATCTCCAAGATGGAGAAGATCTGACTAGGAGGCCCCTCTCCAACACCCCACCCTGTCTGTCTGTCTGTCTGTCTGTCGTCTGTCTGATTGTGTGTGAAAGGTTTCATGTTCTTTCTTTTTTCTTAACCTTAGCTCGGTTTTAAACTAGATCGCTTTAACAAGAAGACTAAATAAAGTTTTCTTTCAGTTCGAAAAAAAAAGTGGCTCAGACATATGATAGACACTGTTGTAGGTACTTTATGTAATTTTCACTCACTTAGTCCTGAGCATCAACTCTGTGAGGTGCATACTATTATCACCATTTTATAGATGAAGCTTAAAGAGGCCAAGGAGCTTGCCTTGGCTGTAAAAGTTACAGTGGTAGAACTAGCACGTGAATCCACGCTCCCTCTCAATAACATAGGTGACTCTGTCTTCTCTGGAAAAAACAAAAACTTAACTCATGGTGAGGTTAACAGAGCATGAATCAATCTAGTGTTGATTATTCTGCTGGTATGCTCTGTTATCAATCCATGGCTGTGGTCAAGCATCCAAAGAATCTTGAGCTGTCAGATATTATACAAAAGTCTCTCTAACAGATGTTATCCTTGGGAACAAATTGTCATTTTGTATGGCATGCCAGAAGGATCTGAGTGTTTATATGAGTCACCTGGCTCATAATTTATTAGTAGCCTAAACCAATGGATAGAGGACTCAACTGATAGGCTAGAGAACTGGATTCTTTTCCTGACTTTGCCAGGTACATGCTACACAAATGTAAAATCCAACTATTATTTTTGACAAGTGGATGAAACTTCATAAACTTCTGACATATGTTGTAAACACTTACACAGAAAAGAAATCTGGGTACTTATGGAAAGCATTATGTGTTTCAATGCATCACAGCACAATTTTAGAAAAACAGAACAAATGAGAGTTGTAGAAAATTGAATAACTTCTTTAGAGCTAAAGGGAAATTTCAAATGTCTGATCACTATTTTGGTGATTTAAAAAAAATTTATTATGGAAATTTTCAAACTTATACAAAAGTAGAAAATCATTATGTCATATACCCTATCCTATCCTAGCTCAAATATTTATCAATATTTCTCTAATCTCATTTTATCTACTTTTTTTTTAATTTTTTAATGTTTTATTTATTTCTAGGAGAGAGAGAGAGAGAGACAGCGTGAGCAGGGGAGGGTCAGAGAGAGAGGGAGTCACAGACTGAAGCAGGCTCCAGGCTTTGAGCTGGCAGTCAGCACAAAGCCCGACGCGGAGCTCGAACCCACGAACTGCAAGATCATGACCTAAGCGAAAGTCGGACGCTTAACCGACTAAGCCACCCAGGCGCCCCTTATTTTATCTACTCTTAATAATAATCAATGCCCCACTGGATGATGTTAACAAGAACTTCAGACATGATACCACTTCATCCATAATTTTTTCAAAATGTATTTCTAAAAATAATAACTCTATTGAAAAGCATAATCATAGTAGCATTAATATATCTGAAAAAATAAATGATAAATTGTTAATGTCATTAAGCAGCCATATATTGTTCAATTGTCCCTGATTAAGTCAGATGCATGTATTTCATATATCTATACATGTGATTTGTCCTAGAAAATATTTCATATTCAGGACTTTGCTGAATGCATCTCCATGCTGTTACTTAACAAATTCCTTTTTGCTTTGTATTTCCTATAAAATTGGTAATGGATCTAAAAGCTTGATCAGATTTAGGTCTAATTATTTTTTGGCAATAATAAATTATAAAAATCATGTGTTTTGTCTCCTTACTGCATCTTATTAGGAGGCACATTATCTGATTGTCTCTCTTCTCATAATGTTAAAAGATTGATTAATTCGTTCAGATGTTATCAACCTGACTCATCCACTAAAGTGTGGGATCACTTTTATGGGAGCATATAAACTTCCAAGAAACAAGCTGACACAGTTTCAAAAAGGAACAATATTTTTTTAAAAAAAGACTACCTGCCTACTGTAAACTAGCTATGCTGGTTTACAGTCTTCAGACATGGGACTTACTCACAAATATTCTAAGATGAGGGGTGAAAAAACAACAACAACAACAACAACAAAAACCCCTAAAGTCCAATACTGTGAATAGTGTAGGCAACTTCTCTGGAATACTCTTTTTATAATAAATGTGAAAAAAATGAAGTTCAGTGCCAGCACTTTCTCCATTAGCAAGTCCTTCTATGTTTCCAATGTTCTCCCCCATTATTTCACCAAAGAAAAGTTGCTAATTTTATTTATTTATAAAACTAGTACTATGCCAGACCAACAGCCTTCTTTTACTAGTGTGACAGGCCACTTACAATATTTAGTTTCCCTTGTAAAAGAATCCAAGGACCAGTTATTCTACTGGCCTCAATTGCTTTCTACATCAGGTAGTCTGTTGAAAGCCTTTCTGAAACACAGGCATTATGCTGGGCTGTGACAAAACAGGCACAATTCTGCCCTCATAAAGTGTTTTACAGAATATACATATTAAATAAGAAATTAAATAAAGAATTAGAATGTGCAAGGTGTTGCTAAGAAAATAGAGAGTGCTATGTTAATACACCATGGAAATCTCTGCTACAATTTTGGGTGTCAGGGAAGATTTTCTGGGAAATCTAATTCCTGGAAGAAGAGTGGAACTGTGGATCTGGTACTATTAAATAATTTTTCAACTCCAAGTGAGTCTCCAAGTTCTTGAGCAATTGCTCTATTAATATTATCATCTGCCATGGCCCAAACATTCAAACTCAGAAGATGTCCTATATATCACATAAGAAACCCCCACACCCTCTATGTTTGTTTGTTGTTTTTCACATAAAATTTATTATAAACAATGCCTATGTCGGGGCATCAATCCCTGTCATAAACTCCAAAATGACATTCTGGTTTCTCTGATAGCTTTTTCTCAAAAAGGCTAACTTCATTTTTACCAATAATTTGTAAGCAATTAGTAAGTGCTGTGCACTGTAGATACCAAAGATCAAGAAAACACTGTAGACATGGATTGTGTTGGAAGATCTTCTATACAATCTTTTGAAAAGCCTATGAGAATGTAATAGAAAATATAGAACAGGTAACAGTAAATGTAGGTAGAATCTTGATTTGTTGCAGACTTTCAGTTTAACAAAATAATGGCTAAGAGCAAGTAAAAGAACTAACTTCTAATTTCAGCTCTATTACTTAAAAGCTCTATGAGCTTGAGGTAGTTACATAATATCTATCTATGCCCCACTTCTTCTGACAAGGCATAATAATAGCCTCTCCAAAGAGTTCTAGTGAGGCTTGGATGAGATGATATATCCAAAGACTCAGTATCATGGCAGGAACATGGGCAACAATTACTAAATATTAGCTATTGTATTACTAATAAATGTGGACCAATAGATTTTTTAAATCCTGAAGGACAGGTCTAATGCTGAGTGAAAGCAGTGTTTCATATTTGGTCTAATACTAAACAGCATTTTTGTCAGTTCATTGAATAACTCTAACTCTCATGTGGGGGCACCTGGGTGGCTTAGTTGGTTAAGCGTCCGACTTTCGCTTGGGTCATGATCTCACGGTTCGTGGGTTCGAGCCTCACTTCAGGCTCTGTGCTGACTGCCAGCTCAGAGCCCGGAGCCTGTTTCAGTCTGTGACTCCCTCTCTCTCTGACCCTCCCCTGCTCACGCTTTCTCTCTCTCCTAGAAATAAATAAAACATTAAAAAAAAAAACAAAACTCTCATGTGTATTTATAATGATGTTGGGCAAGTAACCTCTTTGAGCCTCATTTCCTCATTAAAATGTTAATTGAATATCTACTTTAAAGGATACATAGATCTAATAGTTCAGAAATCAACACACACATATATACTCAATTGATTTTTTACAAAAAGGTAAAGGTAATTCAGTAGGGAGAAGATTGTGAACAAATGATGCTGGAAAAAATTGGATATACATAGGTAAAAAAAACCCAAAAACCCAAAAGAGTATATCAACCCATTTTTCACACTGTACAAAAAATAAACTCAAAATACATTATAGATTAAATTTTCTTTTAGAAAAATACATAGGAGAAACATATTGTGATCTTAGGTAAGGCAAAAATTTCTTACATACAACACCAAAAGTACAATCCATATAAGAAAATATTTTATATTGGATTTCACAAAAAAATAAAAAGTCTGCTCTATTAAATGCATGTTAATAGAAGGATAAGAAAGCCCAATGCTAGGAGAAAATTTTTGCAAATCAAATGTCTGATAAAAGACTTGTATTCAGCCTATAAAAAGAAATCTCAAAACTTATTAAGAAAACGAATACCCAAAACGAAAGATGGGCAGATGATTCAAGAAGAGAGTTCAGTGAAAAATGTATAAAGATGTCAAATAAACACATGACAAGCACATGAAAAGATGTTCAAAATGATTAGCCATGAGGAAATGCAAAGTGAAACCACAATGAGATAGTATTACATACCTCTTAGAATCAAAACAATACAAAGTACTGACAAGGATGTGAAATAACTAGAACTCTCATACATTGCTGGTGAGACTACAAAATGGTGCAGTCATTTTGGAAAAGTTTGGTAGTTTGCTATTTGGTTAATCAAACATACATTTACCATATAGTCCAGGAATCTCACTTCAACATACTTACCTTACAGAAACAAAACATTATGTTCACACAAAAACCTATACATGAACAGTTCTAATAACTTTATTCACAATTGCCAAAAACTTGAATACAAGCCAAATGTCCTCTGCACATGCACACATACACACACAATGGGATATTACTCAGCCATTAAAAAAGAATGACATCTTGCCATTTGCAATGCTGTGGATGGAGCTAGAGTATCATGCTAGGCGAAATAAGTCAGTCAGAGAAAGACAAACACCATATGATTTCACTCATATGTGAAATTTAAGAAACAAATGATCATAGGGGAAAAAAGAGAGGCAAATCAAGAAACAGATTCTTAAATATAGAGAACAAACTGATGACAGCCAGAGGGAAGGTGGGTGGGGGTAAGGGTTAAATAGGTAATGTGGATTAAGTAGTGTACTTTTGATGAGCACAGAATGTTGTGTGGAAATGTTGAATCACTAAATTGTACACCTGAGACTGTAAGAGCTTATCCAAATGAGTGGAACTATATGCCACATAGACCAAATTTGTATATGTGTACTTATATATATATATATATATATACATATATATTTAAATAGATCATATAAAAATGAAATAATTAAGGAAAAGGGGGCAAGATGGCAGAGAAGTAAGGAGCTCCGTACTTGCACTTGCGCCCATACATCACACAGAAAAGATCTGAAGCCATTGGAAACCTTATAAAACCTGAGAGATTGGGAGACAAAGGACGCAGAATCCACTGAGAAGGCCTTCTAACATGAGTGCGAACCGGGGAAGATAACATCGGGCCGGGATCGGAGACTCCAGGGTGGGACACTATCCCCCTCTACCCCCTATGGGGAGTCAGAGGGGAAAAGGAGAGAGTTCGAAACAGAAAAACCTCCGCTGAGGGGGGAAAAACCTCCGCTTGGTGCATAGAAAGACCGTACTTGCCAATACCTGCACACCAGGTCACCTCACGCCAATTGGTCCTGGGGGACGCTGAGCACACAAACTGCTTCTTTGTGCTGGTTCCTGTAGGCAGGACTTCGGAGCGATGGCGCGCCTGCCGCCATTGTAGCTCCACGGCAGCTGGGACCCCTGAAAGAGCCACGTGGACACTGGGCGTCGGCACTCCTGGCGGGCTGGAACTCCAGAGGGAAGGCAGAGAACTAAAAACTGGGATATTAGCCTGTGAGTTCGTGTTTCGGGTGATGAGCCATGGAAGGACCCGGTTTTCCTCACTCCAGCAGGCTCAGGCTACGTGGACCCAGCAGGCAAGCCCCCGCGCATGCGCGCCAGCAGGACCAAGAAAAGGAAGCAGCTATTCTGACTCCGCCCCCAGAGCTCAGCAGGGGGACTGGAATTGCCCGAGGGGGTTGCCTGGGAAGCTGTGTCTAAGGCAACTTCAGCGGGGCGCGTGGACTGGGATTTGGAGATTGGAACTGGCCTGGGTTGAAGACCACAACCAACTACGGCTGCGCCCGGGTACGGGGAGTTTACACCCCCAAAAGAGCGAGGTGCAGCTCTTAGTTCAAGAAGGGACTGGAGCACCATCACTCTCCTCCCCACAACCGCCAAAGCAGAGCTCCTGCCTGAGGCATTTGATCACGCCACGCCCATCCCTACCTGAGAGGTGCCCTCCTCCCTTTATTTTTTCTTTTTCTTTTTTCTTTTTTTTCCCTTTTTTTGTTTTTTTCTTTTTCTTTTTTTTCTTTTTCTTTCTTTTTTTTTCCCTTTTTTTTCTCTTTCTTTTTTTCTTCTTCTTTCTCTTTTCTCTCTTTTTTCCCCAGAACACTGACCTGACTAACTCTGGTCGCCAGCTTGCTTAAACAATCACAACGAGTCCATTCTGTAAATGTAAATTCTACACCTACCAACATTTTCAGCTCTTTCTCTCAGGAGTAATTAGACTATAAAATTTCTCTGGATAATTCCAGCATCCTTCTCTCACCTATCCAACCATATTCTACCCTTTAGCTCTTTGAAAAAAGCTTCTTATCCCTTCTGCCTGTTCATTCTATTTCCAATATTGCCTCATCCCCACTCTGTCTTCTCTCTTTCTCTATACTCTTCAACCAGCACTGCATATACACGGCCATTTAACTGTAGCTGGGAAATCCAGGTATATGCTTTAAACCGTTCTTTGTCCGTCGGTTATCTTCTTTTTTTTTTTCCTTTTCTTTTCCCCTTTTTGACCCTTTTATGTATTTTATACTCCCTATTATTCGCCCTCCCTCCTCTGTCTTTTCTCTTAACTTTTTTGTTTTCCCTCTCGCTTTGCATGTTAGTTGAATTAGCCTGTGCGTTTGTGTGCTCCTGCTCCCTGTGTGTTTGTCTGTCTGTTTTCTTTTCCAGGGCTACCTCAAGAAACAAGCTAGAGTACACAAGGTGGAGAGTCCCAAATATCACTACGAATAGGAAAATAAAATAACCAAGGTCCCAACAAGAGAGACCAAGGGATACCATTCAAAAAACACTCTCTGGGGGGCGCCTGGGTGGCTTAGTCGGTTAAGCGTCCGACTTTCGTTTAGGTCATGATCTCGCAGTTGTGGGTTCGAGCCCCGCGTCGGGCTCTGTGCTGACTGCCAGCTCAGAGCCTGGAGCCTCTTTCGGTCTGTGACTCCCTCTCTCTCTGACCCTCCCCTGCTCACGCTGTCTCTCTCTCTCTCCTAGAAATAAATAAAAAACATTAAAAAAAAAAAAACACTCTCTGAAAGGATAGGTCCTGGAAAGTCAAAGAGTCTTCTTGGATATAGCAGCGCTCATAGAAACAGAGAGTATAACAGGTCTTTAAAACCAACAAGAGCCGGAAAGCTAACTAAAATGACGAAATGAAAGACCTCTCCTCCAAAGAAACTCCAAGAAGAAATGACAGCTAATGAACTGCTTAAAACAGATATCAGCAGCATAACTGAACAAGATTTTAGAATAATACTCTTAAAATTAATAGCTGGGCTTGAAAAAAAAATAAGGGACATCAAAGAAACTATGGCTACAGACAGAATGGAAACTAAAAATAGCCATGAAGAATTAAAAAATGCGATCAATGAGATACATAATAAATTAGAGGACTCCAATGCATGATTTGAAGAGGCAGAAAGGAGAATAAGTGATTTAGAAGACACCATTATAGAAAAAAAAGAAGCTGACAAAAAAAGAGACAAACAGATCCAGGAACAGGAAAGAAGAATTCGAGAGCTCAGCGATAGAGTCAAATGCAACAATATCCGTATCATAGGAATCCCAGAAGAGGAAGAGAGAGGGAAAGGTGCTGAAGGAGTCCTGGAACAAATTATAGCAGAGAACTTCCCTGACCTGGGGAAGGAAGTAAATGTGGAAATACAAGAGGCTCAGAGGACTCCCCTCAGACGTAACTTGAATCGATCTTCTGCATGACATATCATCGTAAAAATGGCAAAATACAAGGACAAAGAGAGAATTTTGAAAGCAGCTAGGGAGAAAAGGGCCCTCACATACAAAGGGAAACCTATCAGAGTGGCAACAGACCTATCTACTGAAACTTGGCAGGCCAGAAAGGAATGGCAGGAGATCCTCAATGTGATGAACAGTAAAAATATGCAGCCACGAATCCTCTATCCAGCAAGCCTGTCATTCAAAATAGAAGGAGAGATAAAAACCTTTCCAAATAAACAGAAATTGAAAGAATTTGTCACCACGAAGCCAGCCCTACAAGAAATCCTGAGGGGGACGCTCTGAAGGAAAGGTTGCAAGGAACAAAGATACCAGAGACACCACCACAAACATGAACCCTACAAAAGATACAAAGACTCTAAACCCACATATTTCAATAATAACACTGAATGTAAATGGGCTGAATGCACCAATCAAAAGACATAGGGTAGTAGAATGTATAAAAAAACAAAATCCATTTATATGCTGTCTACAAGAAACTCATTTTAGACTGGAAATTACCTTCAGATTAAAAGTAAGGGGATGGAGAAATATATATCATGCTACAGGAAATCAAAAGAAAGCCGGAGTAGCGATACTTATATCAGACAAACTGGACTTTAAATTAAAGACAATCACAAGAGATGAAGAAGGGCACTACATAATAATTACAGGGTCCATCCATCAGGAAGAACTAACAATCATAAATGTCTACGCACCGAATATGGGAGCACCTAAATATCTAAAACAATTAATCACAAACAGAAACAAGCTTATAGATAAGAATGTGCTAATAGCAGGGGACTTTAATACTCCACTTACAGCAATGGATAGGTCAACCAGACAGAAAATCACTAAAGAAATAACGGACTTGAAAGACACATTGGACCCGATGGATCTGACGGATATATTTAGAACTTTACATCCTGAGGCCAGGGAATTTACTTTCTTCTCAAGTGCGCATGGCACATTCTCCAAGATAGATCACATCCTGGGACATAAAGCAGCCCTCAATAAATATAAAAGAATACAGATCATACCATGCACACTGTCAGATCACAATGCTTTGAAACTTGAAATCAATTACAGGAAGAAGTCTGGAAAACTTCCAAAAACATGGAGGTTAAAGAACACCCTTCTAAAGAATGAATGGGCCAATCAGGCAATTAGAGATGAAATAAAAAAATATATGGAAACAATGAAAATGAAAGCACAACAATTCAAAATCTATGGGATGCGGCAAAGGCAGTCCTAAGAGGAAAGTACATTGCTCTCCAGGCCTATTTCAAGAGATTAGAAAAAGCGCAAGTGCAAAATCTAACAGCTCACCTAAAGGAATTAGAGGCAGAGCAACAAGAATGCCCTAAACCCAGTAGAAGAAGAGAAATAGTAAAAATTAGAGAAGAAATAAACAACATAGAGACCAAAGAAACAATTGAACAGATCAATGAAACCAAGAGTTGGTATTTTGAAAAAAAAAAACGAAATTGATAAACCTCTAGCCAGACATATCCAAAAGAAAAGAGAGAGCACCCAAATAGACAAAATCATGAATGAAAATGGACTTATTACAACCAACCCCTCAGAAATACAAGCAATTATCAGGGAATACTATGAAAAATTATATGCTAACAAATTGGACAACTTAGAAGAAATGGACAAATTCCTAAACACACACTCACTACCAAAATTCACACGGGAAGAAATAGAAAACCTGAACAGACCCATAACGAGTGAAGAAATCGAATCAGTGATCAAAAATCTCCCAACAAATAAGAGCCCTGGACCTGATGGCTTCCCTGGGGAATTCTACCAGACATTTAAAACAGAATTAATCCCAATTCTTCTCAAGCTATTCCAAAAAATAGAAATCGAAGGAAAACTCCCGGACTCATTTTATGAAGCCAGCATCACTCTGATTCCCAAGTCAGACAGAGATCCAGCAAAAAAAGAGAACTACAGGCCAATAGCCTTGATGAATATGGATGCAAAAATCCTCAACAAGATCCTTGCAAATCGAATCCAGCAGCATATAAAAAGAATCATCCACCAAGATCAAGTGGGATTCATTCCTGGGTTACAGGGCTGGTTCAACATTCGCAAATCAATCAATGTGATCCATCATATCAATAAAAGAAAAGATAAAAACCATATGATCCTGTCAATAGATGCAGAAAAAGCATTTGACAAAATACAGCATCCTTTCTTAATAAAGACTCTCGAGAAAGTTGGGATAGAAGGAACCTACTTAAACATCATCAAAGCCATCTATGAGAAGCCTTCAGATAACATCATCCTCAACGGGGGAAAACTGAGAGCTCGCCCCCTGAAATCTGGAACACGACAGGGATGTCCACTCTCACCACTGTTGTTTAGCATAGTGCTGGAAGTCTTAGCATCAGCCATCAGACAACAAAAGGAAATCAAAGGCATCAGAATTGGCAAAGAGGAAGTCAAACTTTCAGTCTTCGCAAATGACATGATACTCTATATCGAAAACCTGACAGACTCCACCAGAAGCCTACTAGAACTGATTCAAGAATTCAGCCAAGTTGCAGGGTACAAAATCAACGTACAGAAATAGGTTGCATTTTTATACACCAACAATGAAGCAACAGAAAGAGAAATCAAGAAACTGATCCCATTCACAATTGCACAAAAAACCATAAAATACCTTGGAATAAACCTAACCAAGGATACAAGAGATCTGTATGAGGAAAACTATAGAAAACTTATGAAGGAAATTGAAGAAGACACAAAGAAATGGAAAAACATTCCATGCTCATGGATAGGAAGAATAAATATAGTTAAGATGTCATTACTACCTAAGGCACTCTACACATTCAATGCAATTCCAATCAAAATTGCACCAGCATACTTCTCAAAACTAGAACAAACTATCCAAAAATTTGTATGGAACCACAAAAGACCCCGAATAGCCAAAGTAATCCTGAAAAATAAAACCAAAACGGGAGGGATCACCATCCCAGACTTTAGCCTCTACTACAAAGCTGTCATCATCAAGACAGTATGGTATTGGCACAAAAACAGACACATAGACCAATGGAACAGAATTGAGAACTCAGAAGTGGACCCAAAAGTATACAGCCAACTAATCTTTGACAAAGCAGGAAAGAATATCCAATGGAAAAAAGACAGCCTTTTTAACAGATGGTGTTGGGAGAACTGGACAGCAACATGCAGAAGAATGAAACTAGATCATTTTCTCATACCATGCACAAAAAAAAACTCAAAATGGATAAAGGACCTGAACGTGAGACAGGAAACTATCAACACCCTAGAGGAGACAGCAGGAAGCAGCCTCCTTGACCTCCACCACAGCAACTTCTTACTTGACACATCCCCAAAAGCAAGGGAATCAAGAGCAAAAATAAATGACTGGGACCTCCTCAAGATTAAAAGCTTCTGCACAGCCAAGGAAACAACCCAGAAAATTAATAGGCAACCAATGGAATGGGAAAAGATAGTTGCAAATGACATATCAGATAAAGGGTTAATATCCAGAATCTATAAGGAACTCACCAAACTACACGCCGGAAACACAAACAACCCAGTGAATAAATGGGCAGAAGATAGGAACAGACACTTCTCCAAAGAGGACATCCAGATGGCCAACAGACACATGAAACGATGCTCAGCATCCCTCCTCATCAGGGAAATACAAATCAAAACCACACTGAGATACCACCTCACGCCAGTCAGAGTGGCTAAAATGAGCAAATCAGGGAACTCTAGATGCTGGCGAGGATGTGGAGAAACGGGCACCCTCCTACACTGTTGGTGGGAATGTAAACTGGTACAGCCCATCTGGAAAACAGTGTGGAGGTTCCTCAGGAAACTAACAATAGAACTCCCCTAGGACCCAGCAATAGCACTGCTAGGAATTTACCTAAGGGATACAGAAATGCTGATGCATAGGAGCACATGTACCCCAATGTTCATAGCAGCACTCTCCACAATAGCTAAAACATGGAAAGAGCCTAAGTGTCCATCTACAGATGAATGGATCAAGAAGATGTGGTTTATCTATACCATGGAATACTACATGGCAATGAGAAACAATGAAATCTGGCCATGTGTAGCAACATGGATGGACCTTGAGGGTGTTATGCTGAGCGAAATAAGTCAGGCAGAGAAGGACAAATATCATATGTGTTCACGTATAGGAGGATTAGGAGGAACTTGACGGAGGAGCAAGGAGGAGAAGAAGGGCGGAAATGGTGGGGGAAGGGAGAGAGGCAAACCATAAGAGACTCTTGAATGCTGACAAAAACCGAGGACTGATGGATGGGGGGGAGGGGGGGTGGAAATGGAGGAGGACACTTGTGGGGATGAGCACTGGGTGTTATGTGGAAACTAATTTGACAATAAACTATTTGTAAAAAATAAAATAAAATAAAATAAAATAAAATAATTAAATGAAAGAACTCTAGATTCTTAAACAACAACAACAAAAAGGTTTTTAGTATTGGAGTTCTATGGTAGCTATATTATTAGTACTAGTATTTATGTTGGAAAAGCCTGTCAAAATTACTAATATTACCCCAAAGTATTTTATTTTAGGTAATTAATATAATACTCAAGCCAGACAACAAACAAAAATCACCTTTATAGGGTTGTACAAAGATTATATGAGAAGATGTATGCACTATTCCCTCATTATACTGCTCTATTCAACAAGAATAGACACCAGGCTCCCAGTAAATGGCAATTATTATTATTTTCATTGTAATTGCTAAAAGGTATTTCATCTCATTCTTAGAACCTTTTATTAATTTTATAATAAACTCCTAAATGGAAAGGATGGTTAATGTAGATATAATCCAGTTCTAAAAAGGCTGAGGGAGTTCAAACTATGGACTAAAATCAACTGGCAGAAATTTACTTAAAAGAAATGGAAGAATCTACATATTTTCATAAATGAACTGATCAAATGCTTTGTAGAAGTAACTTATCCAGCAGTTAATATGAGAAAGAGAAATAAATTTTTGCTGAGAATTATCTCAATGCGACTTAACAGTGTAGCCTTTTTGCCAAAGGAAAATACAGGCTGCATTATATGAAATGTAGTAATCTATTCAAAGGAAAGATGGTCCATCGCCTTCCATTCTCACCTGGAAAATGTTTTCCACCTCTGGACATCACAGTTAAGGAGGGACACTCACAAACTGGACAGGTCACCCAGATGAGTGTAACCAAAGTCAAACCTTGTCATATAAAAAAGAATTGACGGATCTGGTGGTGCTCTGTCTGAATAATCAATGGGGGCAATGTCCACTCCTACCCAAGGCACAATATTTGTCTCACTTAAAAATTCCATAGCCAACTTATTAGTTTGATCTCAAATTGTTTCTTGAGACATCCATTTAGACTCTCAAACTAATTTATGTCAAATTCCAGTGCAATTCTGCAATTGACTTCTACGTGCTTATTCAATTTTTCCCATCAACATTAAAACATTCTCAAATCTCTCCTATTTAAAACAGTTCGTCTCCAACTATGCTTTTCCTTTCATTAAAAAACTGCTTATACTCTTTCTTCCCACGCCATCCTAAATCTAACCCTCCTCACCTCATTAAAACAATATTCTCTAAAGTCATCAATGAAATCCATGTTGCCATCCATAGCTGGCACATGATATTCATTTCTTTACAAATGATCTCTAGGCAGCACTCAACATCTCATTCTTCATGCAACATTCTCCACCCATGGTTTCTGTGATATCCATTCTCTTCATAGCCCTCCTGTCCTTTTCTCAGTCTTCTCTGGCTGATGGATGGCTCCCCAAATCCATCCTCCAGTTCTTTAAGCAGAAATCAAACTTTAGCTGGGGCCATGGCCACTAAAACCTCCCTTATGGCTATGTCTTTGCCTAAGTCATGCAAACGAGATGTGTGCAATTTTCATGTCACTTTCTTAAAAGGAAACTCTGACCTCTACTCTCTTTCCCCTTCTGTGAATGAACAACTGGTGAAGAGCTCACACCTGAAGGATTGGTGGGGCTACAGTCTGTAGGCCCCACCTGAAGGATTGGTGGGGCTACAGTCTGTAGGCCCTGGGTCCATGAATGAGCCCATGGAGTACAGCAGATTATTTATCCTGATTGCCTGCTCCCCTCTGACAGCTTATACAAAGAAATTCACCTCTATCTTGTTTTAAGCATGGTTTTTTTTGTTTGTTTGTTTTTCTTTTTGTTTTTGTTTTGGTCATTCTTCATAGTCTGTTTACTTACACCTAATTAAAAAAAAATACTGATATTTAATAGTAGAGTTTTGCTGGAAAAAAACCCTGAAAATATGTGGCATTCACTTAGATGTTAGTAAGTCAGTGCTAACACACACACACACACACAGACACACACACACACACACACACATTTTGTAGGCTTGGAAGCTAGTAATCCTCTTTATACCATGGTGAAAATTTTGTGTAAAACTGTCATCTGGCCTAACTTGGATGGGATACTACATTCCTACAGAATGTATATCATGAGGGCAAAAAGTTAGAAATAGCCAGAATGTAAGTGTATGCTGACTGCACCTTGATATTTTTAAATAAGATACTCTAAGAGAGGTATGAACTGATGACTGTTTAAAGGCAGCTCTTCTAAGGGAGACCCCCTATGCCTGAAACTATATTAACTAGTAGCCATTAACTTGGAGCCTTGTCAAGTTGGAAAAGACAACTACTACTCACAAAAGAGCAGAAAATAAGACTCTAGGCCTCTTTCAGTCTTCCTCATTAAAACATTTAGGTTCTCTACACAAGCCTGATGGTGTCAAGGTAGCCATTCAATGCTGTATCCACAACATGGTATCAATTCTGTTCATTTCATGCTCTCTCCACTGTCCCACCCTAGTCTTTATTATCATCATCACTTGCCAAGATGATTAAGTGAGCCTTAAAATGGGATTTCCTGCTCCACACTTCCCATTCAGTGCTTGGCATCACAGGCACAGTGATATTTTAAATAAATCATGCTATATCTATTTAAAAGATCATAGCTTTTCAAGTATATTAGAGAAAAAGACCAAAAAAAATTTTTTAACACAAGTTAGTTAACAGATAGAATAATAATGGTTTCAGGAGTAGAAATCAGTGATTCATCATTTATGTATAACACTCAGTGCTCACTCCAACCAGTGCCCTCCTTAATGCCCATCATCCATTTAGCCCATCTCTCCCCACCTCCCCACTCCCAGCAACCCTCAGTTTGTTTTCTATAGTTAAGATCCTCTTATGGTTTGCTTCCTCTTCTGTTTTTTTTTTTCCCTTCCTCCACTCTCATCTGTTTTCTTTCTCAAATTCCACATATAAGTGAAATCATATGATATTTGGCTTTCTCTGACATACTTTGCTAAGGATAATACATCCTAGTTCCATCCACATTGTTCTAAATGGCACTATTTCATTCTTTTTGATCACTAATACCTGCATACATACATACATACATACATATATGTATATATATCATATGTCTGTTAGCCATCTGGATGTCTTCTTTGGAAAATTGTCTATTCATAACTTTTGCCCATTTCTTCACTGGATTGTTTTTTGGGTGTTGAGTTTGATAAGTTCTTTATAGATTTTGGATACTAACCCTTTATATGTCATTTGTAAGTATCTTCTCCCATTCTGTTGGTTGTCCTTTAGTTTTGCTGATTGTTTCCTTCACTGTGTAGAAGCTTTTTATCTTGATGAAGTCCCAATAGTTCATTTTTGCTTTTGTTTCCTTTGCCTCCAGAGACATGTCAAGTAAGAAGTTGCTGCAACCCAGGCCAAAGAGGTTGTTGCCTGTTTTCTTCTCTAGGATTTTGACTGCTTTCTGTCTTACATTTAGGTCTTTCATCCACTCTTAGTTTATTTTTGTGTATGGTATAAGAAAGTGGTCCAGGTTCATTCTTCTGCATGTTGTTGTCCAGTTTTTCCAACACCATTTGCTGAAGAGACTCTCTTTATTCCATCGGATATTCTTTCCTGCTTTGTCAAAGATTAGTTGGCCATTCATTTGTGGTTCCATTTCTGGGTTCTCTATTCTATTGCATTAATCTAAGTGTCTGGTTTTGTGCCAGTACCATGCTGTTTGATGATTACAGCTTTCGAATACATCTTAAGGTCTGGGATTATGTGGCCTCCAGCTTTAGTTTTCTTTTTCAGAATTGCTTTAGCTATTCAGGGTCTTTTCTGGTTCCATACAAATTTTAGGATTGTTTGTTTTAGCTCTGTGAAGAATGCTGGTGTTATTTTGACAGGGATTACATGAATATGTAGATTGCTTTGGGTAGTATTGACATTTTAACAATATTTGTTCTTTCAATCCAGGGGCATGGAATGTTTTTCCCTTTATTGTGTGTCTTCTTCAATTTCTTTCATAAGCTTTCTATAATTTTCAGTGTACCTCTTTGGTTAGGTTTATAACTAGGGTATTTTATGGTTTTCAGTACAATTGTAAATGAGATTGATTCCTTGATTTCTTTCTGCTGTTTCGTTATTGGTGTATAGAATGCAACCAATTTCTGTACATTGATTTTATATCCTGCGACTTTGCTGAATTCATGTATCAGTTTTAGTAGTCTTTTGGTGGAGTCTTTGGAGTTTTCCACATATAGTACCATGTTTCTACAAAGAGTGAAAATTTGACTTTCCTCTTGGAGATCTGGATGCCTTTTATTTCATTTTGTTGTCTGATTGCTGAATCTGGGACTTTCAACACTATGTTGAATAACAGTGGTGAAAGTGGACATCCCTGTCAGATTCCTGACATTAGGGGTAAGCTCTCAGTTTCTCACCATTAAGGATGATACAAGTGGTGTGTCTTTCATATTTAGCCTTATAACCTTGAGGTATGATCCTTCTATCCCTATTTTCTTGAGGGTTTCTATCAAGAAAGGATACTGTATTTTGCTTAATTCCTTTTCCTACATCTATTGAGAGGATCATGTGGTTTTTATTCTTGATTGATAGATTGGCAGATATTGAACCAACCCTACAGCTCAGGAATAAATTCCATTTGATCGTGGTGAATAAATCTTTTAATGTATTGTTGGATTCAGTTGGCTAGTATCTAGCATCCATGTTTATTGGGGAAATTGGTTGGTAATTCTCCTTTCTAGTGGGGTCTTTGTTTTTGGAATCAAGGTAATGCTGGCCTCATAGAATTAGTTTGGAAGTTTACCCTCTGTTTCTATTTTTCACACAGCTTCAAAAGAATAAGTGTTAAAAAAAAAAAAAAGAGAATAAGTGTTAAGTCTTCTTTAAATGGTTGATAGAATTCCCCTGGAAATCTATCCGGCCATGGACTCTTGTTTGTTGGGAAATTTTTGATTCCTGATTCAATTTCTTTGCTGGTTATGGGTCTGTTCAAATATTCTATTTCTTCCTGTTTCAGTTTTGGTAGTTTATAAGTTTCCAGGAATTTGTCCATTTCTTCCAAACTGCCCAATTTGTTGGCATATCATTGCATATAATATCTTTTTATTATTATTTGTATTTTTGCAGTCTTGGTTGTGATCGCTCTTCTTTCTGTCATGATTTTATTTGTTTGGGTCCTCTCCTTTCTCTTTTTGATCAATCTGGTTAGGGGGTTATCAAATTTGTTAATTCTTTCATAGAACCAGCTCCTGGTTTTGTTGATCTGATCTATGTTTTTTTTTTAATTTCAATATCATTGATTTCTGTTCAAATCTTTATTATTTCCTTTCTTCAGCTGGTTTGCAGCTTTAGTTGCTGTTCTTTTTCCAGCTCTTTTATGTATATGATTAGGTTGTGTATTTAAGACAATTCTTCCTTCCTTAAAAAGGCCTGGATTGCTATACAATTCCCTCTTAATGAACACCTTTGTTGCATCCCAGAGGTTTTGGGGGTCATATTTTTATTTTCATTGGCTTCCATGTACTTTTAAATTTCTTCTTTATTTAAAAAAAATAATGTTTTATTTATTTCTGAGAGAGAGAGAGACAGAATGAGCAGGGGAGGGTCAGAAAGAGAGTGAGATGTCAGAAAGCTCTGAGACGTCAGCACAGAGCCTGATGTGGGACTCAAACCCACGAACCGTGAGATCATGACCTGAGCTGAAGTCAGACGCTTAACCAACTGAGCACCCAGGCGCCCATGTCTCACACTTTTTCAGAATCATGTTCCTTTTCCTTAATGTACTTATTTGCCACCAAACTATTGACTCCATGTGGAAAGGACCATGTTTTGTATTTGTTTGTTTTATACCCAGATGACTAACCATGATAATAGATGTAAAGCTTGGTACAGAGTGGATTCTCAAGAAACAATTTTTGAGTAAAATATTAATGAAACAAAGTAACATTTTCCTAAATATTTGGATTGAACTAATAATACGAGAAGTATTGTTAGACCTTGTCAAGATCTACAGCAGGCACTTAAAATGCACCATATCACAGTTCCTGGACCTCACTGATTTTAATGTAGTTTTGGTGAAAGTTCCATGCATCTTTGCTGGACCATGGAAAGCCATATCTGGGCTTATACTGAGAGGGCAGTATATAACTCAAGTATAAAACTTGAGTTATATATAACTCAAGTATATATAACTTGACTTGAAGCAGATTTAGTTAACCTCTCCCTCACTGCAGTTTCCTGAGTTAATGTCCCAAATAAACTACTTGCACCCAATTCTTAATCTCAAGATTTCTTTCCAGGGGAACTAAGAAAACATCCATGTGTTCACAATATCTTTGAAACAAAACAGAAGGTAATCTGGGAGTATCCATTAAAACAAAACATTGGACATAGCATTCTCAATCTTAGGTATCCATGTGACAGAAATAAGAGCATTCGTATATAGGATATATGTGTAAGAATTCTTGTGTAAAATTATTTAAAATCACAAAACCTGGAAACAACTTGAAAATGCAACAAAGGAGAATGTTTGAAAAAAAATCCATAATATTGAATGTCATGCACTATTTAAATACAATAAGTTAGATCTGAATTCATTGATAAGGAAAGAAATTATCAGGAGATATGTAAAACTTTATCCCATTTTTTCTAAAAGGAAGATAAATTTCACTTGTGTGTGTGTTTCTGTAAGCAGATAAAAATATGGGAGCATAAATATCAAAGAGTTTACACCAGATATCTTAGAAAAACAGGATTATAGGTTAGAAAGAGTGATTTTCCTCCTTTTAACATCTTTTTTTTTACTTACACAAATGATACATAGTATTTGTGTAGTAAAGAAATATTTTAAAGTGAAGACAAAATTTAAAACAAAAAATTAAGA